>JAPYKT020000001.1:560000-1237500 GCA_028749325.2 Caryopteris x clandonensis
GGAAACAAACACGGACTTCTTATTTTTCCTTCTAATATACCAAGGGTTCTTCGAGGGCTTTTAAGTGTAGATCAATGGCACTTTCCCTCTTTTAGATTTTATTAGTTTTTTGGTAAATTATCTGATGTGTACAGTGCCATGTTCCCCTTTGCTTATCAATATACAGGTTTGGGGGATTGCCTTAAACCCTCCGTCCCTTGACGGTTTCTCTAAAAAATAATAATATAATTTATAGAAATGGGCTGATAAATGTAAAATTTTACCTTGTACCTTAACAGGTTCATTTTGTTTTTATTTTAATTCAAAATAAACCCTCAAATTATTTTCTTTGTGAAATTGTTACAAATCTTAATTATGATTATCCACTTAATCATATATAATTTCTGATTGGAGGGAAGTATATAGCTTAAATGAAGCAGGTTTTTTTGCATTGAATTCAGAGCTATGTACTTTTTCACTTTGATTGTAGAGGAAATCCTCCAACTTTTATGATGCTCTATAATAATTTATCAATAAAAAAAGTGAGAATCCCAAAAAACTTAGATAAACATGTGTCATTAATTACTTGCCATGGTGCTTTATGTTGCATTAACTGTCTTACCAATAATCTATGTGATGATCTTGTGGATTTGTTTACTAATGCTGCAAGTGAACATGTGATACCAGATAGACCTTTGTGGGAAAGCCTTGGAGGAGAACATTATTGTATATCTTGGAACAGGTTCTGGGAAAACCCACATTGCTGTTCTACTTATTTATGGTGGGACACCTGATCAGGAAGCCACAAAAGAATATATGCATTTTTCTTGCTTATTGAGACTATTTGGATGCATTATTCAAATGATATGTAGCTTGACATGATATGGAGAAATTTCTCCTCTATTTCTATACAGCATATTGGATACATGTATTAATCTATTTGAGGTGTTACCATGACCTTTGCTTATTGTCTTCCTCATCATTGCTAGCACCTTCCCTGTAGGTTTTCTCATACTACCCTCATCCACTTGACGCCCCAGATAAATTAAGACAACCACCAAATCAACAAGATTTCTGATCATTTGTTGCATTTGTAGCTACTTTACATTAGGCGATCTTGTATTTCAAGTATCTTTATGCATGGTCTGGCTACCACTTTACTTCAACGAAAGGGTCTCTAGCTACAACAATCATTGTGACAATAGCTGCATCTCTTTGGCGACGACAGGTTGTCGCAGAAGCCTGACGTTAATTTTGACCTAACATGTTGAGGTAATAACTATACATGACGACCTGTCTTCGCATTTAATATAGACGTTTCAATGACATGTCATAAAAATGATTAATGGCAATGACTGTGTACTCCTAAAAAGGTTTTTCAATAAAGGAAGTATTTGTTGAGCATGAACCATATGAACTGGTTCTCATCCATCAATTCCAATATGTGTTGTTATGAACAACTTGTCACATTTTGTTCTCACTCTTGTCATTTCTTTAGCAAGATTACTACTTGCCTTCTCATTTTATTTTGTGCTTTAACTTCAGTACTTTGGGCATGTATTTAGTTGAGGGTTTATCATAGGTAAATTTATTTAAGGCTAATTAGGTATATTGAATGAGAGCACAGACCATGTTGTAAACCACCCAAATACTTGGCATGTATACCTTTTTCACTTTTGGTTCAAGTTCCATATTTGAATGTTCGGGGGAGGTATTCCAATCTTCTAAAGGCCATTCAATCATCAGGAAGGAGTAGATTGCCCTCTTGATATTTGATGAATGTCATTAAGAATGTGATCATCCTTACGCTCAAATCCTGAAGGTGCATAGTTTAAACCTGTAAGTAACAATAGTTTGGGATGTATTATCTTTTTAGCTTTGTATTAACCAATTCGTGATGTATCACTTGCTGTGAAAATGCTGCTTACAGATGTTCTTAAAGTGGATCACGTGATAATTTTTTTTTTTATGAAGGTAAGTTAAGGTAGTTTTGTCTAAATCAGTAAATCATTTACATAACAATGTAATGACATTTCTTAAGCTCATGCTAACATAACTAGGTTTGTTTACAGGTTTCAACAAAACATGAAATGCGTAATATTTGTAAATAGGATTATCACTGCAAGATCCTTCTCCAATATCCTCCAAAATCTTAAGGTTTTATCTTCCTCGAACTCTGATTCCCTTGTTGGAGTACACTCTGGAAATATCAACTGTGGATATCATTCTTGAGAATTTCCGTTCTAGTGAGGTTATGCGTCCTGCATGGTGATGTTTTCTTTCAACTTTAATTGACGGGCCAGGAAGTTATTTGATTAACTAGCTCGTTGTCGTAAGCTTGTCATTTTCTCTTTTGGCATAATGATCGAAATGTATTCCACTAATTTTCACTATGTAACATTTCTAAAACTTTTATTTTTCTTATTGATCATTTTGGTAGCAAAACATGTTAGTTGCCACAGACATGGGTGAAGAGGGGCTTGATATTGGGACTTGTTCTCTTGTGATTCGGTTTGATCTTCAAGACACACTTCCAAGTTTTATACACTTTAGAGGCTGAGGGCGCATGCCCCAATTTGAATATGTATTTTTAGTGGACAGGTGCTTTTCACTAAACGCTTGTGCAAATCCGTTTATCATCTTGGAAATGGAAAAGTTTAATACCTTACACCTGAATTATTGTAGGGCCAACCCAAGGGAATGTGAATTGATTGATCACTTTATAAAAGATGAAGCTCTGACGAATGAAGAAATTTCCTACAGAAAATCTCGTATGCCAATGACTGATTTTAATGTCACAACCTATAAAGTGGAGAATACTGGTGCAACCATTAGTTCTGTAATGAGCGTTTCATTACTGCATCAGTACTGTGCAAAACTTCCTCATGATGAGTATGAGCTTAATTTGCTGTTGATTTTTTTTCCCATTGTGTAGTTTGATTTGAAGTTCATCATATCTTAAGTTTTCAAATTAGCCTTCATAATAGTTTTAATTTTATTAGGTATTTCAATCCAAAGCCGCAATTCTTCTACTACGATGATTCACATGGAAGTGCTTGCGACATAATTCTCCAGAAAAAATGCCCCAGTTCATCAGATTTCAGAGCACCCCAACCTTCAATAGAGGCAGCTAAAAGAGATGCCTGTCTGCATGAAGTTGGATCACTAACTGATTATCTATTGCCATAGGAAGAAGATAACTATGAGGAATAATCTCAGCACTTATCTGATTCTGACGAAGATGGTCTCTTATGTCAATATATATTAGTCTCAGTCATTAGGGTAAGAGCATGATGGTGTATTATGCAACTTTTTCAGCTGCAGAATCACAAATTGAACTCCATCAGATGCTTGTTCTTGCCCTTAGAGTACCATGGACAGAAACCATGCATCAAGTTCCCATGCCTTCGACATGTAGCTTTTTTATCCTCTAATTAATAATTGCAACCTTTCGTGTTAGGATGTGTATTAAGTTCCCATACCTTCAACAACATATTACTCTTGCTCATGTGGGTTTCAGTAATTCGAGTTTTGGTATATAATATTTCTGAGGTTTGATACGATTGTTTCTATTTATTATCCTTTTTCCCCAATAAATATCATTGTGCATGACTTATTTATACTGTGAGATTTTTCGCCAGATGAAATTTCTTTTTTCTCTTTCTGATGGTTCAAATTTTATCTATAGGTAAGGTATTCATCTTCAGTACCCTCATCAACCCCTTCTGATAGCAAAGTCACTTTTTCTTTGGACAACTTACTGAGAAAGAAACAATACTTAGTTATATTATATTTGTGTTTAAATTCACTATTGCATATCCCAATGTAATGTAAAGAAAAGGGGTACAAATTCCAAAGTTAGGTGCAGCAAGAGTCATCACTGGTTGCACAAGAAGACCATTGCGGATGTTGTGGAATCTCTTGTAGGAGCGTTCATCGTTGATAGTGGCTTCAAAGCAGCAACTACATTCATCAATTGGACTCGCATTGAATTGGACCATCCATCTTCCGAAATCGATAATATCTGCCATGCAAGTTAGACATTTTGCCTCATGCTAATCAGATGGATGTTTACAGCCTTGAAAATATTTTGGGACACAAGTTTGCCCATAAAGGTTTGCTCATTCAGGCCTTTGTCCATCCATCGTTCAATAATTTCAGAGGTTGCTATCAGGTATGTACTCATCTCTATTTCAATAAATATAAGTTATATTTTTACAGTTTCCAATCTTTATTATAACATATTTGGATTAATTTGAACCAGAGACTTGAAATGCACATCATTTGCACATTGATGTATTACTAGACATGTAACATGCATGGGTAAGGTAAAATAGAAATGCAACAAAGTTTTGCATAAGATGATCTAAAGTGGTTTTCGAAAAGTGCCTCTGGGTGTGATTGAAAATTATTTATTTGCATTGTCGAAAAACATTAAAGTATGCTAATTTCCTTTTCTAGGATCATTTTCTCGGGTTTTCATGTTGTCCTAAAAAAATTTACATGGTTAACATTTAGTTCATTAGTGTTAACCTGTTATGTTTTCTCACTCAAGTCCCTTGTTCTAATTGATTCTCATTCCTCAGGCTCAAGATTTTGGATCCAAGTCGATGTCATTGAAATGAGTGCTAGAAAAAAGTGAAAGACGGGAAGCCATGTTGCTTGGATTTGACGAAGTACTGTCCAAACCTAAGTTACTTGAAGTTCAAGAAAGTTCTCCAAGCGACTGCAAGTCAAAGCTATACCCTCATAGTGAGACATATCTTGCCATACATCTAAAGGATGCCTCTGAAGCTAATCTACGCGTGAAAGGTACTAACCTGGCTACGCAAATCCCCCCCCTCCAAATTTTCGTCATATTCTCTTACTTAAATAAATAACAAATTTTAGGTGCCTCTTCAAACAAAATCTGCCAAGTCTCGTCTTAACAAAATATGTGCTGCTATTAAGTGGAAGCTGCTTGTGTATGATTGTTGGAAAGACGCAGGGCTAGACCATCTGAAAGAGTAAGTGTTACGTATAAACGACGACGCTAGGGAGGAGCAGCTTTAAATCCATATTTGAAGCTTTGTATCCATATTTATTTCCTACTTATTCTTATTATTTATTTTAGTTGTTATTCTGGCCTATGGGCTTATCCACGGCCTTTAGGGCAGTAAGAGTATTTAAGAGGAGTTACAGGATTGTAAGAGGGGCTACTGTTATTTTTGCCGTTTGGCTTGGACGGATATTCCGTTGGTTTTCTCGTATTTGTGTGTGTTGTCCTCTTGTCTCTAACAAATTGGTCCAACCTGTCAGATGCATGACGACGAGGAGCGAGACACGCATTGAAATCTTGGAAATAGTTGTGACAGCGTTTGAGAAGGGGGTAACATCAATGGCCGACGGTCAAGCAACCCTAGTAGGAGGAGTAAATCAGATGCTTGAAGATATGCAAGCAATGCGATCGTTTTTGGCGAAAATTCAGGCGGTTTTAACTAGCGATCACAAAAGGAAAGGGAACCATTCTGGACGAGCAATCAGTGGGTACAACCTCCCGTCCCATTCCGCCACCAGATATGAGGGCATAAGCAGACGTTTCAAACACAACGAATCACCCTAAGCAAGATTTACCCATTTTCCCGGGCGAGAACCTAGCAGTCTGGCTCTCTCGGGCTAAACAGTTTTTCACTGTCCACAACCCACCAGACAAAGTAGATTTAACACTCTTCGCCATCGATGGTAACGTCCTCCATTAGTTGCAATGGATAATGAATCGATTTCCAAATCTCAACTTGGGAAAATTAACAGATGAATTGTTGAAGCGCTATGGAGAGGATCCCTGTACTAGCCCGTATGAGGCGTTGGCTGCTACGAGGCAGACAACAACAGTGGATGAGTACGTAGATGAATTCATTGCACGCCTATCCACCGTCACCAATCTTCCAGATTCAGTAGCCTTGGGTTTGTTTTTTAATGGGTTACGAGATGACATTCGTCTACGAATTCGATCTAAAGATGCCAAAGAGATTAGTGCCACTATGTATTTGGCACGGGAAATCGAGAAAGAAGTGGAGGCCCTTTGCCCCATGTATGCGAATCAGAATCAGCCCTCCACATTCTGCATAAGCAACAACCGCCCTCCACCAACAGGGGGATACCGCTCCTCAAACCCCTCTAGTTCTTTCCGTCAAAACTCTACAGCACAACAAACACCTACTACACAGTCGACAGTCTGCGATCCCACAAACCTGCGAGGGCCGAATCATGGTCACATCAGCCACCAGACTCAGTGGCATCATCAACCTCGACCAGACCTCGTCCGTTTAAGCAGATGACCCACTCTGATTATCTGGACCTACGTGCCCGAGGGCTATGTTACAAGTGTAGGGAGCCCTATTCCCCAATCCATGTGTGCTTGCAACGCTCGTTGTGAGTTATGGTAATGATTGACGAAGAAGCAGATGTGAATTTGAATGAAATAGAGGTGTGCGAGCCAAATGTTTAGGAAGCCGAAGAAGGGAACAACCAGGAGATTGGGTTATCAGCAGTGGCAGTATGTGGCAGCATGTGGCCTGGACGGCCCTCAAAATATGAAAGTCTCGGGGGTTATGGCGAAGCACCCCGTGATTGTGATGATTTATAGCTGAGCGACTCATTGTTTCGTTGCGTCGAGACTCATTCGGAAGCTTTCATTACCTGTCAATTCATCTGCTAAGTTGCATGTCTATTTGGGCAATGGTAATTAGGTAACTATGGCTGGCATTGCACGGGTATGAAGCTCTCTCTCGGTACTGTTGAATTTGATGTTACTGCATATGTCTTTCCGATTACCGGTGTGGATCTAATAGTAGGAGTTGCATGGTTGGCTTTGTTGGGTGAGGTACAGGCGACCTGAGCAACCTTGTCTATGTCTTTCGTGTATCAAGGAACAACTGTAACTCTTAAATGGAGACGAGACTGGGAGAGATGCTTGGTCTCCTGAGTCGCTGTTCTCAAGTTGGGAGAGGTGGATCAGTGTTGGGTTATCTGGCCACGAGAATTACATCAGACTGAGGTGCAATTGGCTGACTCTATCCCATATGAAATTCGAGCCCTCCTGAGTCAGTTTCCACAGGTCCTCGAGCCTTTTTTCAGGCTGCCACCCATTCGACCCTATGACCATCAAATTTCTTTGGCCCCAGGAGCAGCCCCAATTTCGGTACGACCGATCGATACAGTGTAACATAGAAAACTAAAATTGAGCGCTTGGTGGCGGATATGTTGGAGTCTGGGTTGATTCAATCGAATACAAGGTCCTATTCGAGCCCAGTCCTCCTTGTGCATAAAAAAGATGGTAGTTGGCGATTCTGTATGGACTACCGGGAACTGAACAAACGAACAATTCCTGATAAGTATTTGATTCCTGTTATCCAGGAGTTATTGGATGAATTGCATGGTGTCGAATGGTTTTCACGGCTAGACCTTCGAGCAAGGTATCATCAGATTTTTGTTGTACCAGAGGATATTCCGAACACTGGGTTTCGTACTCACTCAAGTCATTACAAGTGGCTAGTTATGCCGTTCGGACTCCAAAATGCTCCTTCCACATTTCAGGCAGCCATGAATGACCTTTTTCGCCCTCTTCTTAAAAAATTTATATTGGTATTCTTCAACGATATTTTGATATATAGTAGGAATTGGGATTCACATGTAGCTCATTTACGTACAACCCTGACCATTTTGGCTTCTGCTTCTTTTGTTGTGAATCCAAAGAAATGTGCATGGGCATAAAAATCCATTGACTATTTGAGGCATGTTGTCTCAGCAGAAGGAGTTAAAATGAATCCCATCAAAATTTTAGCAGTGTTGCAATGGCCGATCCCAAAGTCAGTGAAAGGTGTGCGTGGGTTTCTTGGTTTTACAGGATACTATCGGCGATTCATTTGGGACTATGGAATTCTTGCACGGCCCCTAACGAATTTACTTCGGAAAGAAGCTGAAGATCAATTCGTTTGGAATTCAGAAGCACAATCTGCTTTTGCTGCCTTGCAGAATACGATTACCATAACCCCAGTTTTGGCCATGCCCGATTTTGAGGCTAAATTCGTAGTAGAGTGTGATGCCTCAGGGAAAGGAGTGGGGGCGGTCTTAATGCAACGATGACGACCGATTGTCTTTTTCAGCAAGGGATTATCTAATCGAAATATGTCCAAATCAACATATGAAAAAGAATTTATGGCTCTTGCTCTCGCGGTTACGCATTGGAGGCAGTATCTTTTGGGTCGTCAATTCTCAGTTAGGACTGATCACCACAGTTTTCGCCACTTGCTACAGCATGCCCTTACAGCCCCTGCCCAACAATATTGGGTCGTAAAGTTGTTGGGCTATGATTTCCATATTGAACATAAGACGGGGTGCACTAATGCAGCGGCTGATTCTTTATCACGAAGAGACTCGGAGGTGGAATTGTGTGATGTTGTTTCTCTTCCTCAATGGGTTGAGTGGGATGCACTTAGGAAAGCCGTCGCATCAGACCCTTTTTATGGGCAGATCATTTATGGGCAGATCATCACCAACTTGCAATCTGGCAACTCGAATCCAGGCCCGTACACTCTTGTGAATGGAGTGTTATTTTATTGCGGTAGGCTGGCAGTTCCTCGTGGGTCAGAATGGGCTACCCGTTTATTATCTGAATTTCATGCCACCCCAACCGGGGGTCACGCGGGTGCTTTCGAACATACCGACGGATCGCAGCCAATGTCTATTGGCCCGATATGATGAAATTAGTGACATGATTTGTGGCTAATTGCCTTATTTGCCAATGCAACAAGGCTGATACACAATCGCCGACGGGGTTACTTCCACCGCTGCCAATTCCATATCACATTTGGGAAGACATCAGTATGGATTTTGTTACGGGTTTACCGCGATCGCAACAATGGGAGGTTATTTTGGTGTTAGTGGATCGTTTGTCGAAGGCAACGTATTTTATTGGGCTATTACATCCGTACTCGGCTCGCGATGTTGCTACAGCCGTTGGACAAGAAATAATGAGGCTTCGTTGTGTTTCTCGTTCCATTATTTTCGATCGGGATCCCGTGTTTTTGAGTTTATTTTGGAAGGAGCTATTCCGAGTCTTGGGCACCAAATTTCGCATGAGCTCATCGTACCACCCCAAAATGGATGGGCAAACTGAAGTTATAAATCGCTATTTGGAGACATACTTACGGTGTTTTACTTTCGAACATTCAAGGAGATGGGCAACCTGGTTATCATGGGCAGAGTACTGTTTTAACACTAGCTTTCATACAGCGGCAGGGTGTCTCCATTTGAGGCTGTTTATGGTCGCCCACTACCGGTCTTGACTCAATTTCTTCCTGCTGAAATTCGTGTCAAGGCTGTCATGGAGGATTTGTTAGCCACAGATTTAATTCTGCAAAATCTCTATTTCCAGCTTGAGCGGGCTCAGCAACGCATGGTACGAGCTACAAACAAGCACAGGCGGGACGTCACATTTGCGGTGGGTGATATGGTATTTCTTAAGTTCCGACCATATAGACAGGCGTCCCTTTTCAAACGTTTGGATGTTAAGCTTGCCCCGAAATATTTTGGTCCGTTTGAGGTAGCTGCGCGAATTGGTGCTGTAGCATATCGATTGGTTCTTCCAACAGGAACTCGATTGCACCCGGTGTTTCATGTCTCTCAGCTTAAGAAAGCAGTCGGGGATCAGGCCATTTCAGCTTCTCTTTCCGTTGAATTATGTGATGATACGCCCGAGTTTGTTCCATCACGAGTGACGCGAGTCCGGGACGTGTGGCGGGGTGATCAGAGAGTGTCTCAGTGGTCGGTCTCTTGGGCCGGGCTGCCAGATGATGATGCGACATTTGTTGATGAAGTGCATTTCCATTTTCAATTTCCGAATTTTCGCCTTGAGGACAAGGCGATTTTGGAGAGGGAGGGAATTGTTACGTATAAGTGGCAACGCTAGGGAGGAGCAGCTTTGAATCCATATTTGAAGCTTTGAATTCATATTTGAATCCATATTTATTTTCTACTTATTCTTATTATTTATTTTAGTTGTTATTCTGGGCCATGGGCTTGTCCACGGCTTTTAGGGCAGTAAGAGTATTTAAGAGGAGTTACAGGATTGTAAGGGGGGCTACTGTTATTTTTGCCGTTTGGCTTGGATGGATATTTTGTTGGTTTTCTCGTATTTGTGTGTGTTATCCTCTTGTCTCTAACAGTAAGTTACAAGCTTAATATGAATTATTTATGTTAATAGTTTCACTCAGAAAGATAAAATGATAAATCTTCCATGCTATAACTTCTTCTTTTTATGTTACTTATTTTTGTAATTATTTACATACACAGAAACAGAAAATAGCTAACAAGCCCGAACTGGATTCTCTCTGTTCAGAATTTTTTACAGGGCTGTGCTTCAAAATCCATATAAGCCGAACGAGCTGTATGAGTTTTACAGAGAACCACGGCCGACAAAGAAAGAAGCAGCGGAGCATGCAGCAGAAGGAGCGCTATGGTACTTGAAAAACGAAGGCTATATATGATGGTTAAAGGGAACCATAGCTGCATTTCTTTTTTTCTTTTTCCTTTTTGCACATTGTAATTATTTTGTATACATCAAAGCACGATTCTTACTGCAAATTTGATGCAGTTAAATGATGTGATAAACGTTATGTAATAATGTTTTATTTTATCTATAAAATATGTTAAGAATAAATGATGTTGCATGATCTGTGCGCAAAATGTACAAAACCTGTGTGCATTAATGTACAAACTTAGGAATTTTAATACTTGCGACTCATGATGAATCAAAACAAAAATATTTGTTTCTATATGTTAATTTGTATGTTAGAATTTCCCATCTTTGAAACTAGTTTTCCTTGTTGTCTCTAAAAAAGAATATTTTCCGTGTCCGTTTCCTTCATTGTTCATCAATATTTATACAATTTACATGGAGTAATTCAGCCATAATTCTAGGCTACAAACTAGGTAATAGACTAGGAAACAATAAACATATCCTACAAACTAGGAAACGATATATACACTTAACTAAGATAATTATATACAAAATTATCTTAACAAAAACATATCCTACAAACTAGGAAATGATATATACACTTGACTAAGATAATTATATACATAATTATCTTAACACAATAGACTAGGAAACAATAAACATATCCTACAAACTAGGAAACGATATATACACTTGACTAAGATAATTATATACATAATTATCTTAACACACCTCCGTAGTCAAAGCGGGAGGGCCACGGACGCTGAGACTATCCCGAAAATCTTCAAACAATATACGTGGAAGTCCCTTAGTAAAAATGTCCGCTATTTGATGCCGAGATGGAACATGAAGCACTCGGACATCACCACGCGCAACCTTCTCCCTAACAAAGAGTATATCCATCTCGATGTGTTTGGTTCGTTGATGATGTACTGGATTACCAAGGAGATAAATGGCGCTTACATTGTCACAATACAGTAAAGTCGCCTTCTTTAGTGGACAATGCAACTCGAGTAGCAAGTTTCGAAGCCAGCAAGATTCGGACACCACATTTGCTACTCCCCTATATTCAGCTTCGGCACTTGATTTGGAGAGTGTAGCTTGGCGTTTTGAAGACCAAGATACCAAATTATCCCCTAAATAAACACAATATTTCGATGTAGAACGCCGTGAATCGGGGCACCCTCCCCAATCCGCATCGGTGTAGGAGATAAGAGACAAGGTAGATGATGGATATAAATGCAACCCATGATCCTTAGTACCTTGAACATAGCGAATTATTCGCTTAAGAGCAGCCATATGACAGTCCTTTGGGTCATGCATATATAAACATACCTGCTGGACTACGTATGATATGTCGGGCCTCGTGACGTCAGATATTGCAATGCCCCTGCCAGGCTGCGGTAGTGAGTTGGGTTAGCATATGGAGTGCCCGACGCACCTACTTTCGGCTTGGTATCAACCGGTGTGGCTGATGGTTTACAAGCCGACATATCTGCTCTCTCAATTATGTCCTCAGCATACTTGCGTTGTGAAAGAAAGAGACCCCCTTTGTGTCGAGTCACAGCGATGCCAAGGAAATAATTTAAAGGACCTAAATCCTTCATTGCAAATTCAGAGCCAAGAAGAGACATAATAGAACACCGGAGAGCATGAGACGAAGCTGTCAAAATTATATCATCCACATACAATAAAAGATATGCTATTTGTAAGAATGATAGACGAATAAAGAATTATCAGACTTGCTGTTAGTAAAACCAATGGACAACACATAATCAGCAAACCTGTTGTACCATGCCTAGGGTGCTTGCTTAAGACCATATAATGACTTACGCAACAAACACACATAATCTGGTTTAGTGTGATCACGGAAACCAAGAGGTTGATGCATATACACTATCTCATTAAGCTCACCATGTAAGAATGCATTCTTGACATCAAGTTGATGAATCGGCCAAGCCTTAGATAAAGCAAGGCTAAGAACAGTTCGAATGATCGCTGGCTTGACCACCGGACTAAAAGTTTCTCCACAATCTATGCCAACCTGCTGAGTTTTGCCATCACCTACAAGACGGGCTTTATGCCTCTCAAAATTACCGTTAGACTTCACTTTATGAGTCAAAATCCACATAGAACGAATGAAATTAACATCAGGTGGACGGGGCACCAACTCCCACGTCTTATTTTTAATAAGAGCATTATATTCATCATCTATAGCCATTTTCCAATTTGGATCACGAAGAGCATCAATTGGGTTACGAGGAATAGGAGATTTTGTAACTTTAGAAATTGTAGCAACATTGCAATATTTTTTATTTGGCTTAAAAATGCGATATTGGCTTCGTGTGACCAGTTTTGGAATAGGAGTGGGCTGGGAAGGATGTGAGATAGTGGGCTGGGGAGGTTGTTGGGCCGTGGATGTCACCGAACTGGGTGATGGATGAGATGGTGATGGCGGCCCATGCTCAGGTGTTGGGTCCTTGAGCTGGGTTGGAGTAGCAGGAGAGGGAGAGTGATGTTGAGGGGAAGAAACATCCTCACCCATGTGAGGTTGGGCCGTGGGAATGGGCCTAGATGGAGTGGAAGTCTGCACATGATGAATGAGAGAAGGAGAGAGGCCTTCATCCAAAAAATCATAGGCAGTAGAAGAAGGAGAATGTAGCTTGGCAAAGGGAAACACGGTTTCATCAAAAAGCACATGTCGGCATATGATTATTTTATTTGATGACAAGTTATAACACTTATATCCTCTATGATTAGGAGGGAATCCCAAAAACACACAAGGGGTGGAACGTGGTTGTAGCTTATGTATCGTGGTGGAAGGAATAAGAGGATAGCAAAGACACCCAAAAACCCGTAAGTGAGAATATGACGGTTCCCGACGATAGAGGACATGAACAGGAGACTTGTTCCCTAACAGCTTGCTAGGAATAATGTTATGCAAATAAGTGGCCATTTGTAAGGCATGATGCCAAAAGGAAGGTGGTAGAGATGCATGAGCAAGAAGAGTGCGAGTGATATTATTTAGATATCGTAGTTTTCTCTCGACTTTTCCATTTTGTGATGAAGTATGGGGACAAGAGAGACGGAAAGACAACCCATTAGACTCACAAAATGCCCAAAAAGAACTATTATCATACTCCCTCCCATTGTCACATTGGACATTCTTAATTGGTCGCTCAAATTGTGTTCGAATATGAGATTGAAAAGCTAAAAATGTATCAAAGACATCAGATTTTTTAGCTAAAGGAAAAGTCCACACAAATTTTGAGAAATCATCCAAAATGAGCATATAATAACGATGTCCCGAAGAACTTAAAACGGGAGAAGTCCAAAGATCACTATGCACTATATCAAAAGGTAAAGAAGTAGATGACATAGAAGAATAAAATGGCAACTTAATGTGTTTCCCAAATACACAAGAACGACAAATACTAGAACTTGAAGTACGAGTACATTCAATACTTCTATTACTACGAAGTATAGCTAAAATAGATGACCCGGGATGACCCAAACGATCATGCCAAAGAGAGGGAGCTAAAGCTAGAAAACTCGAAGGAGTAGAAAGATTGGTGGAAGTGGTGTTGGTGAGAGGATAGAGATCACCCGTGCTATTACATCTCATTATTGGCATCCCCGTCCGATAATCCTTCACAAAGAAACCATAGGGGTCAAACTCAACAGTCACATTATTATCTAAGGTAAATTTGCGAACTGAAATAAGATTTTTTATGAGTTTGGGAGCATGAAGGACATTATTGAGAGATAAAGGAGGATGTGGGGATGAGAGTGTAGTACGACCACAACCAAGAATAGGAATAGTATGACCACTTCCAACTGCAATATTATTAGGATGATTGCTCAAATTAAAATAAGACGAGAGATTACCCTTGGAGGATGTCATGTGAGAAGTGGCTCCGGTGTCTATGTACCACGAAGGATCGGGTTGGCTCAAAGTCATAGTATGCATTGCCGACTCGATATCCGTGGGAGTGTACTGTACGGATTGATTGGATGCGGCATATGCTTGTTGAGGACGCAGACCCAAAATACCGGACTGCCTTGCTGGGCCTTGAGGACGAGCCCACCCTTGGTTGGGGTACGGGCATGGAGGAGCAGCCCACTGAGGACCCCACCCCCAACCAGGGAACTGCGGCCACTGTGGCTGTTGCTGCCATTTGGGTGGCGGGGACTGCCACTGCGGCTGCTGCTGCTGGGTAGAGCCACCCCGGCCACCACTACTAACCCGGATTTTCCACCTTTGCCACCGGATTTTCCTCCCTTATCACCGCCCTGTTTTCGGACACCAAAATTATTTTGTGGGTTTTTTCGGCCACGAGAACCACCAGACGTGTCATACCCATCATCAGAATCTCGAGAAGTAACCATCATTGCCGACGCTGAACTGGTTGCTGCCTGTTTAGCGAGCCCCGCCTCCTCAAGCGTGAGCATTGATCGAGCCTGGTAAAACAGAGGGAGTGGTGAACTTTGTCGGATAAAGGTACCAACACCCTTATAAGGTTCGGTGAGACCCGAAACCAACTGAAGGACCAATCGATTATTATCAACCGGTGCTCCAACATTTCGCAATTGATCAGAAAGACCCTTGAGCCTTTGACAGTAAGCCGATGCATTGGGAAAATCCTCCATTTTTGTAGTGGAGAATTCTTGTTCTAGAGTTACGGCACGAGAGTTTTGGTTGTCTTGGAAGATGTCACGCAACCTATCCCAAGCCTCCATGGCCGTAGCGTCGGGTTCGATAATGGTCTGCAAAAGATCGTTGGAAATTGTGGAATAAATCCAATAGATCACGGCTGCATCCAAAGTAGACCATAACTCCTTCTCCTCATCAGTGAGAGGAGCCTTTTCCTTCCCCTTATCCTTAGACTTAGGAGGAATAATATGATCCAGAACCCTCTTAGAACGAGCGTGAAGTTTGAAGAGTTCCGCCCAAGTAGAATATTGTGAGTTTTCAAATTCAAGAACAATCGGGATGGTGTTCTTGATATTCGTCACAGTGAGTGCGGGGTGAAACGAGGACTTTGATTCCCTCATTGAAAGAAGCAGAGAAGAGGTAGAGAAAGAGAAAGATGGGCGGAAAGAGAGCTAGGGTGCAGCGGAAGAAAGTCGCCCTAATGCTCTGATACCATAAAAAAAGAATATTTTCCGTGTCCGTTTCCTTCATTGCTCATCAATATTTATACAATTTACATGGAGTAATTCAGCCATAATTCTAGGCTACAAACTAGACAATAGACTAGGAAACAATAAACATATCCTACAAACTAGGAAACGATATATACACTTGACTAAGATAATTATATACATAATTATCTTAACATAAACATATCCTACAAACTAAGAAACGATATATTCACTTGACTAAGATAATTATATACATAATTATCTTAACACAATAGACTAGGAAACAATAAACATATCCTACAAACTAGGAAACGATATATACACTTGACTAAGATAATTATATACATAATTATCTTAACAGTCTCTATTATTGTTCTAAATTTTTATATTTATAGTTTAGATTTTTTAAGCTGGAAGGATAGTCCATAAGCTGAAACTTAGTGTGTGTGTTAAATTTGGAGAGATGCTATGTCCTTTTATGTGTCCACCCTTCACATGCATCATACAAGCTGCATTGTTTTCACAAATAATAATAATAATAATAATAATAGGGAAATTAGTAATGGGTTTTGATCGACAAGCATTTTATATATGTGTTATATACAATTGATTATATAAATTATAAGCAGCTGAAAAAAATAAATTTTCAATGTGATGTTTTTATGTGCGGTATATGTGCAATTATCGAACGAGAATTTTGAATTCCAACTAAAAAATGATCAAATTCAAGAAATTAAAAAAGATAAAATATAAAATTATAAAAATGAAAAAATGATTAAACACTAGTTTTGAAACAACCCATAAATTACAAGATTGAGTTTCAAGATTTCTTCATAAATTTTAATAAGGCACTCACATCATCAATTTCATAAAGGACAATTATCTTAAGAGTAATTAAACATGCAACAACTATTGTCTATTTAGTTTACTGCCATTTTATGGTTGTATCGATATATCAAATAAATAAATGGTTGTAAGAGAGATTTGTGTGGATCAAAATATATCTTACATTACGATAACCAACTAATTTTAAATTATTATTTGTTTATTTATTTATTTATTTTGAATGAAATGACCTCAAATCTTAAGTGCCATGAAGATTTAAACGACATACCTCAAAATTTAACAACACATATAATGTTATTATATTGTCAAGTGTATTGTAGGAGATACATCAATACTCATATATAATTAAAATATGATAGTCATAGTTTATTCTCTTATCAAGATAGTCTCTAGTACGTGTTTGGACTGGGCTTCTCTCGTCCGAATGGGGATGAGCTCATCCCACCAAATCCAAATGTTTGACCACATGATGTAAGATGATGGATCATGATATTTTTTAGGGAATGTTTGGGTTGGGCATAGGAGATGAGCTAATACAACCAAATGTTAGGCCACATGATGGGTCATAATATTCTTTAGAAAATGCTTGAGTTGGACTTCTCATGTTCAAATAGAAAAATAAGCTCATCCAACCAAATATTTGGCCACATAATGAATATTTCTTAATATTGTAAGTGCAAGTGGCCACATGGGTACTCTTTTATGATCTTTGTCATATTAAATCATTAAGTAATTTAATCTAAAACATTTACAACAAGTCGTTAGTTATTTTTGTGCTCTAGTTCAAAAATAAGAGTTATGCAATTAAAAAGAGAATTAAACTAGAAAAATTGTTACTGCACGACATATGCACAATAATGATGATATTTCAATAATGCACATTATGTGCACAAATTGTTAGATGTGTATAAATTATAAAAGATAGTATATATATATATATATATATATATATATATATATATATATATCTATTTAGATGATCCAACCTAGTTTTTGAAGAAGTGTTTTCACGCTAATCTTATTAAAAAAATTATATTTTATTTGCAGAGTATTGAAAAACATAATGTGTATGTTGGCTTCCTTTTTTATTACTATTATATTGTCCTCAAGAATTATCGATCAAATTGATCATTAGCAATGTTGTTATAATGTCTTATTCAAGTCCCTTGTTCTAATTTACTCTCATTTCATAGGATCACGGTTTTGGATCCAAGTCATTGTCACTGAAAAAGGCACTTGGAACAAGTGTGACGAGGGATTGATTCGACTCTATGATTCATACAACCTATGAGGCTTGAAATATGTTTATTTTATTATTTTTTCTATAATCAATCATTATATCTAAATTAAATGTTTAAAATAGATAACCTCGCTATCAACGCATCTAATATAATACAATAAGTTTTAAATATCATTATTAAATGAGACTCTTCACTTAGAACATCTTCAATGCACTTGCCAAGTAGAAGTTTGTGATGTCACATCATTGTCACCTCAAAAGTTAAATATCCACTTCCTTTAAGATATATCTCCCTAATCATACTATAAAAAACTGGTGATGATCCACTTCCTTTAAATATCCACCTCAATATGCTTCTTACTTAAGAGGTGATGACATCAATAATTCAGTACTTGTCACGCAAGATCTTACAAAAACTGGTGGAACGTTAATGTCCAATAATGTCAATATTCCAACTGAAAGAGAAAATGCTCACACAAAGGATCAACCACATGATCCATTGATTGACAATTTTGATGTCAATGAACTAGAATGTTCTGAACCTGACGAAGATGAGTTGTCTAGTCAATCAGATGAACATATGGTAGATATCGGTGATATTCAAACTATGTATTGCCCAAATCAAGAGAGGCCACCATCCAATCAACAACCTCACTTCCATCAAAATTGTATAAGCTTACAAGATTGTAAGCTCAATCGCATAATTGCATAAATCATGTAAGTTTACACAAATTAATAGTGTGAGCTCAATCGCGTAAGCTTACACAAATCGTATAAATTTAGATGAAATTAATCATGTAAGTCCAATCATGTACGCCGAAAATTAGAAATTGAGATTGAAACAAATACCAAACATCCTTTAGGGTTTAATAAGAATATACATAATTAAAATTTGTCGTTCTATTTAACTAGTATTTCTCCCGTGTGTTGTACGATTTATGATATAATAAATAATAAAAATAGAAATATAATTTTTAAATAAAATAATAATTACATAAAATATGTTTTTAATAAAAATTGTTTAAAATAAAAATATAGTAAATATTGAAATATACAACAATTAATTTATGAAAAAATAATATTTTTTATATATGCAATATAGATATCAAAGTTGAAGATCATGAAAAGATAATTAATTTGATATATTTTTCATAAAAGATGCAGTTGAGATGAAAAAGTTATAAAAATTTAAAAATCAGAATGAAAAACAAATAAAAAGAACAAATTTGATTGGATTATATATTTTCTAAAAAAAGAAAGAAAATTTAGGTGGAAAATGATAATTTTGTAAATATTCTCAACTATCATGTTATTATAAAGATATAGATGTAGATGTCTTGACTCTTTGCATAAATATATATGTATATATATGGTATGTAATGTATGGAAGTATTATGCAATGAATTCACAATATCTGTCTATTGGAAGTGCAAAATCTGTGGAAATCTATATATAGAATTTGGGATTCGATAAAGAGTACTGCCCAGAATCTGATCGGTCGTTCTGGATATTTTAGTAATTTAAGAGAACTTGAAAGAATAAATTTTAATTAATCCCTTAACACATACCACATTTGGGAGAAAAGTTGCCTTATGGCACATGGCTAGAAGTAGAACTACACTTTTATATTATACATACAAAGTTATACATAGTACGAGGTCGAGGTAGTATAGACTATATATATAACTCTGACACCATCGCTCGCCGCCGCCGTTAGCTCGAACAACCATGGACCGAGCGACTGGGCCTCCACTGTCGACCAAACTGAATTTGTAGCTAATGAGGTCCGGGAGCAGCTTTTAACTCTGTCTCTCTCCGGCGACGAAGAATTGAATAATTCCCCGAAGCCGTAGAAAGATCCCCGGAGCATTGCTAGAAAGTAAGATTTGAAACAATGTTAAATTGGGCGCAACATTTTTTATTATTTTTTAAAATTTTAATTTTTATCATGCAGCTGCATTTGTTTTCGAGGTTCTGTTCTTTGGAAACTTCCTCAACACGATTGGTTTAAACTAAATACTGATACTGCATCAAAAGGCAATCCAGAGTGGTTTACCACTGCCTTGGAGTTCGAAACAATTTCTTTCTTGAGCTTTATTCTGTGATTGAAGGCCTACAAATTTGTGTTGATAAGTGTTCGAAATTGATGTCCAAAGCTTAATTTCTATTCTTCTTCAACAACAGATTCCATGCAATTGTTGACGACAGATTCTGCTCAATAAATTTCTTGTCATTAAGCAGGAACTGAATCTGCATATCTTGCATTTTTTTCGATAACGCAACAAAGCGGCGGACTTCCTTGCTTATAGAGCAACTTATTCTCTTAGCTCTGGTGTTATTTTTCGTTCTAATACCAAGGGTTCTTCGAGGGATTTTAAGTGTAGATCAATGGCAATTTCCCTCTTTTAGATTCTATTAGTTTTTTTTTTTTTTTCCATAGTTTTTTGTAAATGATCTGATGTATACAGTGCCACGTTCCCCTTTGCTTATCACTATACAGGTTTGGGGGATTGCCTTAAACTCTCCGTCCCTTGACGGTTTCTCTACAAAATAATAATATAATTTGTGGAAATGGGCTGATAAATGTAAAATTTACCTTGTACCATAACAGGTTGATTTTTTTGTTTTTAATTTTTATTCTAAATAAACACTCAAATTATTGTCTTTGTGAAATTGTTACAAATCTTAATTATGATTGGTATGTAATTTTACAATGAAAATACCTGCTTAATCATAGATAATTTCTTATTGGAGGGAAGTATATAGCTTAAATGAACCAGGTTTTTTGCATTGAATTCAGAACTATGTATTCTTTCACTTTGATTGTAGAGGAAATCCTTCAACTTTTATGATGCTCCATAATTATTTATCAATCATGAATCAACAAAGTCAGAATCCCAAAAAACTTAAATAAAACTGTGTCATTAATTACTTGCCATTGTGCATTATGTTGCATTAACTAACTTAGTAATAATCTATGTGATGATCCTGTGGATTTGTTTGCTAAGGCTGCAAGTGAACATGTGATACCAGATAGACCTTTGTGGGAAAGCCTTGGAGGAGAACATTATTTTCTATCTTGGAACAGGTTCTGGGAAAACCCACATTGCTGTTCTACTTATTTATGGTGGGACACCTGATCAGGAAGCCACAAAAGAATATATGCATTTTTCTTGCTTATTGAGACTATTTGGATGCATATTCAAATGATATGCAGGTTGACATGATATGGAGAAATTTCTCCTCTATTTCTATGCAGCATATTGGATACATGTATTAATCTATTTGAGGTGTTGCCATGACCTTTGCTTATTGTCTCCCTCATCATTGCTGGCACCTTCCCCGTAGGTTTTTTCATACTACCCTCATCCACTTGACGCCCCAGATAAATTTAGACAACCACTAAATCAACAAGATTTCTGATCATTTGTTGCATTTGTAGCTACTTTACATTAGGCGATCTTGTATTTCAAGTATCTTTATGCATAGTCTGGCTACCACAATGAGAGGGTCTCTAGCTACAACAATCGTAGTGACAATAGCTGCATCTCTTTGACGACGACAGGTTGTCGCAGAAGCCTGACGTTAATTTTGACCTAACATGTTGCGGTAATAACTATACATGACGACCTGTCTTCGCATTTAGTATAGACGTTTCAATGACATGTCATAAAAATGATTAATGGCAAGGACTGTGTACTCCTAAAAAGGTTTTTCAATAAAGGAAGTATTTGTTGAGCATGAACCATATGAACTGGTTCTCATGCATCAATTCCAATATGTGTTGTTATGAACAACTTGTGACATTTTGTTCTCACTCTAGTTTTTTCTTTAGCAGGATTACTATTTGCCTTCTCATTTTATTTTGTGCTTTAACTTCAGTACTTTGGGCATGTATTTAGTTGGGGGTTTATCATAGGTAAATTTATTTAAGGCTAATTAGGTATGTTGAATGAGAGCACAGACCATGTAAACCACCCAAATGCTTGGCATGTATAACTTTTTCACTTTTGATTCGCGTGCCATATTTGAATGTTCGGGGGAGGTATTCCAATCTTCTAAAGGCCATTCAATCATCAAGATGGAGCAGATTGCCCTCTTGATATTTGATGAATGTCATCCACAACTAGAATGTGATCATCCTTACGTTCAAAACATGAAGTTGTGTAGTTAATACTTGTAATTAACAATAATTTGGGATGTATCATCTTTTTAATTTTGTATTGACCAATTCGTGATCTATCATTTGCTGTGAAAATGCTGCTTACGGATCTTTTTTAAATTGGATTTCGTGACCATTTTCTTATGAAGGTAAGTTAAGGTAGTTTTGTCTAAATCAGTAAATCATTTACTTAGGAATGTAATGCCATTTCTTAAGCTCATGCAAAACATAACTATGTTTATTTACAGGTTTCAACAAAACATGAAATGCGTAATATTTGTAAATAGGACTATCACTGCAAGATCCCTCTCCAATATCCTCCAAAATCTAAAGGTTTTATCTTCCTGGAACTCTGATTCCCTTGTTGGAGTTCACTCTGGAAATATATCTCGAAAAAAAAGGGATATCATTCTTGAGAAGTTTCGTTCTAGTGAGGTAATGCGTCCTGCGTGGTGATGTTTTCTGTCAACATTAATTGACGGGCCTGAAAATTATTTGATGAACTAGCCTGTTGTCGTAAGCTTGTCATTTTCTCTTTTGGCATAATGCGAATTGTATTCCACTATTTTCCACTATATGTAACATTTCTAAAACTTACATTTTTCTTATTGATCATTTTGGCAGCTAAACCTATTGGTTGCTACAAACGTGAGTGAAGAGGGGCTTGATATTCAGACTTGTCCTCTTGTAATACGGTTTGATCTTCCAGAAAAACTTTCAAGTTTTATATTCTAGAGGCGGAGTGCGCATGCCCCAGTCTGAATATGTATTTTTAGTGGACAGGTGCTCTTCACTAAACGCTTGTGCAAATCTGTTTATCTTCTTGCAAATGAACAAGTTTAATACCTTAAACCTGAATCATTGCAGGGCCAACCCAAGGGAATGGGAATTGATTGATCAGTTTATGGCAGATGAAGCTCTGATGAATGAAGAAATTTCCTACCGAAAATCTCATATGCGAATGACTGATTTTAACGCTACAACCTATAAAGTGGAGAATACTGGTGCAACCATTACTTCTGTAATGAGTGTTTCATTACTGTGCCAAACTTTCTCATAATGAGTACTGTTGATTTGTTCCCATTGTGCAGTTTGATTTGAAGTTCATCATATCTTAAGTTTCCTAATTAGCCTTCATAATACTTTTAACTTTATTATGTATTTCAATCCAAAGCCGCAATTTTTCTACTACGATGATTCAGATGGAAGTGTTTGCACATAATTCTCCCAGTAAATGCCCCAGTTCATCAGATTTTCAGTGCACCCAAACCTTCAATAGAGGCAGCTAAAAGAGATGCCTGTCTGAAGGCATGCCGGGCATTGCATGAAGTTGGAGCACTAACCTGATTATCTACTGCCAGAGGAAGAAGATAACTAACTGGTTCAGTAATTCGAGTTTTGGCATATAATGTTTCTGAGGTTTGATATAATTGTTCCTTTTATTTTGGTGGTTCAGTAATTTGCAAAGAAGCTGGGATTCTTCTTATTTATAATGAAATAATTACTGATAATAGTGTGTGTAATTATATCACACACACTACACACACTGCATGCACATTGCACACACATTGCACACACATACTACACATCTTGTATGTACTATTTTCATATAATATACATGTAATTACAATGTATCCAAATGGCTATTTATATTTCCTATTGGTGTTTCTTGAAAAGATTTTATGATGTAAGCTGTTATTCGAACATTAAGAAAATACTTTGATGTATAGTCTTTCTTTGTTCTAATTCTGGATTGAATTTTATTTTTATTTTTTTATTATTTTTTTTTTTGCAAAAATAATATCACAGGTATATGTAGACCTTTGAGCCCAGCCAATTTTTTGCATTTGATCGTCCTTGTCCAGTACCTTGCAATAAAGAGAGAGAAAAAGTTTACACTCCCAATGTAATGTAAAGAAAAGGGGTGCAAATTCCAAAGTTAGGTGCAGCAAAGGTCATTACTGGTTGCACAAGAAGACCATTGTGGATGTTGTGGAATCTCCGGTAGGAGCGTTCATCGTTGATAGTGGCTTCAAAGCAGCAACTGCATTCCTCAATTGGATTGGCATCGAATTGGACCATCCATCTTCCAAAATCGATAATATCTGCCATGCAAGCCAGACATTTTTGCCTTTTGCTAATCAGATGGATGCTCACAGCCTTGAAAATATTTTGGGACACGAGTTTGCCCATAAAGGTCTGCTCATTCATGCCCTTGTCCATCCATCTTTCAATAACTTCAGAGGTTGCTATCAGGTATGTACTCATCTCTATTTCAATAAATATAAGTTATATTTTTACAGTTCCCGATATTTATTATAACATATTTGGATTGTTTTGAACCAGAGACTTGAATTCTTGGGGATGCTGTGTTGGATTAATTGGTCACTTCATACTTGTATACAGCATATCCAGAACTGAAACCTGGCCTGTTGACGGATTTGAGATCTATGTCAGTGTGCAACCTTTCATTCGCTGATGTAGCTGTACGTTGCTCCTTCCACAAATTTCTGATGTGTGGTTCTACTGATCTCTCTGAATCGGTGATGAAGTATGTGGAAGACTTCAGAACTTTAGCATCAGAGAGGCCACATTGAAGAGAGACATTGTCCCAAGGTAACAGCTCTATAGGTCAGGTATAAATTAATTTATCTTTGTGCTATTATGTAATCCTATTATTTTGTTGAGTTTTCTCCCTCAATGGAGTTTTCGTTTTGGCATAGTTCTAGTTGGTGATTTTCAAGATAAGTTGATGGGAATTTGGATTACGTTTCTAGCAAAATATCTAAAAGTTTTGGGGAAATATGTGGGAAAACTAAGATAGAAAATGGAAAAAGCTGTTATAGTAAAATTGTTAGCATAAATAGTTTACCAGCAATATAACTCAATTTGCTAAACTTATTCGTGAATAAATGGAAACAGAGTATTGTGCAATGTCTGCGCATATTTAGGTAACAGAGTATAGTGCAATGTCTGTGCATATTTAGGAAACAGAGTATTGTGCAATATAGATGCATATTTTTCATATTTCGTTTATTTATTTTTCATAATGATAAAATGGAGCCGTGCTGGAAAACTTATAATGAACACATTGTCTTGTGCTCTTTGAACCATAAATCTTAAACTACAATTCATCAAGCCCAGAAAATTCTCAAATTAATGTTTTCTGAGTAAATTAAAGTTTAATAGTTACTTTTATGATGAGTCATAAGACTGATGTCTGAAAAATGCTAGGATTTTCTACCTACTGACAGAAATGCTATAACAATGAAAGAAAATCTTTATGCATAAGTATTTCATGTTAGTCTCAGTGATCTCAGTGGATAGAATGAAATAATTCTGATATTTAAATTTTCTTCTCATTGGAGGAAGAGTTGAAAACATAAATTGTAATTCAACTATATCTGTGCAGGCCCTTGGGGACTTGGTGAATCATGTACCGGTGCGCTGCTCCCTGCCACAGGGTTCAAATTGAACCATCCGTGGAAGGTAATGCTATCCCTGCTGGATCCTGTTGGTAGCATTTCCAAGTGGCAGGTGAATCCTCTTAGGGAGCTCAGAGAACTTTGCCAATCCTGTAACTGGGGTTCGCAGTTCTCTAAATAGAGGAAAGATGGTAAGATCTTCGTTGAAGCTAAAGTCAAATATGATAAGGTTTCTGCAACAGCTTGTGCCTCCGACATTAGTGGAAAGGCTGCCAAAAGAATAGCTGCGAAACAATTATTTGAATGTTTGAAGGTAATATTTGTAAAAGGAATTTATTGCTAGTTTTTTAGTTGTATTTTTATAGCTGCAACCTCGTTATATTTTTTCACTCAAGTCCCTTGTTTCTATTGATTCTCATTCCTCACGCTCAAGGTTTCGGATCCAAGTCAATGTTATTAAAAGGAGTGCTTGAAAAAAGTGAGACGGGAAGCCCTGTTGCTTGGATTTGACGAAGTACCGTGCAAAATTAAGCTGCTTGAAGTTCAGGAAAGTTCTCCAAGCGACTGCAAAATCGAAGCTATACCCTCATAATGAGAATCTCCTGCCATACATCTAAAGGATGCCTCCGATGCTAATCTGCACATGAAAGGTACTAACCTGGCTAAGCAAATCCCCCGCCCCCTCCAAATTTTCATCACTTCTCTTACTTAAATATAATAGGTGCTTCCTCGATTAAATCTGCCAAATCTTGTCTCAATGAAATATGTGCTGCTAATTACTGGAAGCTGCCTTTGTATGAATGTTGGAAATACGAAGGGCCAGACCATTTGAAAGAGTAAGTTACAAGATTAATTTGAACTATTTATGTTATAGTTTCACTCGGAAAGAGAATATAGCTAACAACCCTAAATGGATCTTCTCTGTTCAGATTCTTACACAGGGCTGTGCTTCAAAATCCAAATAAGCCACATGAGCTGTTTCAGTTTTACGGAGAACCAAGGCCGACAGCAGCCGAGCATGCATCAGAAGGAGCGTTGTTATTCTTGAAAAACGGAGGGTAAATATGATGGTCAAAGTGAACCAGAGATGCATTTTTCTTTTTCATTTTTTCACATTTTATTGCTATTACTATTCCTTTTTTTTTTTTTGGATACATCAAAAAACGATGCTTACTGCAAATTTGATGCAGTTAAATGATGAGATAAATGATTTCAATTGGTATTTTGTTTTATCCATAAGAAATGTTAAGCATAAATGATATATATTACGATGGAGGCACGTGATCTGTGCGATAAATGTACAAAATCTGTGTGCATCAAAATAAGTATTTGTTTTGAATATGTTAATTTGTATATTAGGATTTCCCATCTTTGAAACTGGCTTTCCTTGTTTCTATTATTGTTCTAAACTTTGATATTTATAGTTTAGATTTTAGAAGTTGGAAGAATAGTCCATAATTTAGTATAAGTTCTGAAGCCAAAAAATGTAAGTAATAGAAACATGTTAGAAAGAAAATAATGCATAACTCAAATCTAATCCATGTGTACAATTTGGCTGATTAAAAAACAATATCCTGGAATAACTACCACAGACATAGAACTTACAACTAAAGAACAAGGGAAGAGCGCGCCAAAATTTGCTCCCTTGAATCAAACAATTTATTTACAAGATGGGGGCTATCTAGTTCTTGTTTTCATATCTATAGTGTTATATGACGATGAGGAATCAGCAAGATTTTGACAGGAACGAATTCGTTCAAAATCTATAAGCCCACTTTTCTGAAGTTCATGTGTAGGTAGAATTTGAACATATATGCTTTGTTAGATGATATATCCACCCTTCACGAGCATTGTACAATAAGAAAATTTGTAACTAGTTTTAATTGACAAACATTTATATAAATGTTGTATAAAACTGGTTCTCTAACTTATTTTCGACCCAAAATCATTCATTTATCTCATCAAGAAATTAAAAAATTCAATTTGATACGGTCATGTGCAATATACGTGCAGTTATACAATGAAAATTTTAAATTCCGTCTATAAAATGATCAAATTCAAACAATTATAAAAATAAAATAAATTTGTAAAAAAAAAAAAAGGTAAAAAACTGATTTCTGGACCACCCATAAATTATAAAACGAGTTTTACAAATATGAAACTAAAAATAAACATTTTCATTATTTAATTTTTGGCAATGTGTTATGCTTTCTTGTTCAAGTCCCGTGTTCTGAATTGACTCTCATTTCTCAGACTCATGTCACTGAAAGAGTTGCTTGGAACAAGTGTGATTAGGGATTGATTGGATGCGAAGATATCTCATTAGAACGTAAGATGCTAAAACATGTTCCTTTCGCTATTTTTAAAAATATTCCTTCTAAAATCAATCATTGCATCTAATTTAAAATAGGCTACTTCAGTATCAATTCATCTAATGTAATACAATAAATTTCAAATATAATCATTAAATAGGATCCACCACGTATATACTGTTCAAATAAAATATAATATTCAACTACAATATTCACAGTAAAGGTCCCACCATTATCAATTCATCTAATATAATATTATAAATTTCAAATATTATTATTTAAAAGGATCGAAAAATGATGATGTGAACACCTATAATAAACAGTCGGAAGCATCTCATGTGACCATAATCTAATATAAAAATTTAACTGTCCATATATAGATGCTCACTGTAGGTGTGTAGAATATCAGTTCTCTAAAGGGATCTATCACTTACTTAATATTCTTTAAAAAAAATTATATTTAATTATATTATTCTACCTATCAAATTTTCACCCACATTCATCATATCATAATAAATATAATTTCCTCAACGACCTTGAAAATTGAAAAATTGAAATTGAGATTGAAATGAAAAACCCAACCTTCCCTAAAAGTTTAATAATAAGATACTTAGTTAAAAATGGTATGTTTATTTATTTAATATCTAATTGATATATAGATGACTTTTTGCAGATATATAGGTTGGCTATATACATATCTGTGAGTATTATCCGTAGGTGCAATGAATGTGTAATATATGTGCATATATGTTCACTGAACGTGCAAAATATATGTGTAAATAAATAAATATAATTTGAAATTTTATAAAGAGCGTCGGTCAAAATCTGGCCAAATCAATATAAAGAATTTGAAATTCAGCAAAGAGGGTTGGCCAGAATCTGGCCTATCCAAAAGGGGCATTTTTGTAATTTATGGAATATTGAAATTGTAAATATTAATTATATCTCTTTTAAAAGATGTTGAATCCATTCATTAAATCTAAATTTGAATTTATATCTTATTAATGATTGTTATATAATTTTATCGATTCTAATTCATAAATTACCTTATATTTGCGTCAATCACATGCGACATGAATATTCGACCCAAATCCATGCACCCTACCCAAAAAATAAGGTATTCTGTGTGATTCATTGCGCCAGCAAGATTACAAATCAGTAGGGTTGTAAACAACCAAATCGAGTTGAGTGTTAGGTTGTATATGTCATATTTATTTTATTTTATTTGTTTTTGTATTTGTGTTTGTGTTCATTAATTTTAAAAAATTGTGCTCACATTCGTTCACTAATGCTCGATTTTTTTCGCAAACATATTTGTGAATAAATTTGTTTGTAAGTTCGTAAACATTTTTGTTTGTGAGCAAATTTGATCAAAGTTATATATAATGGTTATAAAGTAATTATAATTAAATTTGTTTTATGTTATTACTTACGCATAAACTTATATGCATTGGATGCACCGTGCAACCCGATGTAAAATATTACTTGTTTAACTCAAAAATATTATTTGTTTACTTCAAAAATATTACAATTGATTTGTTACCTTCAAAAAATTAGTAATACTTTTCAAGTAAATAAGTAATACTTTTTAATTAAACAAATTATACTGTAGACATGCATAATAAACACACTCAATTACTTATATCTATTTGAGTAATTATTAACTTTAAACATTAACCAATTAAATAAACTTGCTCGCGAAAAACCTATACCAGCATGTTTAGGAGTTATAAATAGACAAGCTATCAAATGTTAATGTTCAGTTCGTTTATTAAACGAGCCCAAAAATCTGCTCATATTTTGTTAATTTAATTAAATAAGTGAAACATAAGCGAGTGTTTACCAAACTCAAACATGAGCTTTTTTACCAACTGTCATGTCCACTTAGAACCATATAAATGAGGACGGCTAGTGAGGACGCGGTTCCACCGTATCAACCCCTCATCATTGTACCCAGTCAATTTTTGTGTTGCTTTTAAATTTATTTTGTGATTACTGATACAAACTAGCACGATCCTTACGAGCTTTGAACTTGCAAAAAAAGAAAATATTATTTTTCATTCTAAAAATATTACATTTTACTGATAAAGTATTCCTGTTAATTTATTTGTTACTTAAAAATGATTAATACGCAGATTGTTAAGGAAAAACAAGAGGTTTTCTCACAAAAAAAAAAAAAAAAAAGAACAAGTATAATTTTCTTAGAAAAAATATTACATTTAATTAGTATTGAAAAAATGTGTTAGACATATTTCTAAAATTGCAACTCATGAGAAGGTGTGCAAGATTAACGAGAGAATGAATCTCAATGGAATAGTGCATACATGAGTAGTATTCGTCTGTTTCTAAAATAAGAGCCTAATACATATACTAGAAAGAAGAAGTCTTTAGAAGAGGACATGTGTCTAATTATTACAAACCATACATTAATTAGGGAGTTGGTCTTCTACTTTGGTTCAGGTTTTTGTCTGACATGCAAGCTGGTTGTCTTTCATGCAAAATACATGTTGTCTTTTTCTCAAGCTTTCATGCCCCCTCAATTCGAGGGAGGTTTGAGGCACAACATTGAGTTTATTCCTCAAACGACAGAAGAATTGTCCACCAATCGATTTAGTGAATATATCTGTTGTTTGATCAATAGCTGGAACATGTTGCACTGAAAATGCTTTAGTCATTACCTTTTCTCTTATAAAATGAAGATCTATCTCCAAATGCTTAGTTCTTGAGTGGTAAACTGGATTAGCAGACAGAGAAATTGCACCTTGATTATCTACCCAAATGACTGCCTTGCTGTTTTCTCCCAACTTAAGCTCTTTTAGCAGTGACTATAACCACAAAATTTCACAAGCAGTGTTTGCCAAAGATCTGTATTCAGCCTCAGTGCTTGATCTTGAGACCGTGTGTTGCTTCTTTGAACTCCATGAAACAATATTCTTTCATAAATACACGCAAAAACTTGATATGGATCTTCTATTATCCACATCAGAAGCCCAATCTGCATATGCATGTGCACAAATGTCCAAAGATGAATTTTTTGAAAATTGAACTCCATGGTCCAAGGTTCCTGCTAAATATCTTAATATTCTTTTGACACACTCCAATATTTGTCCAATGGATTCTGCATAAATTGACTTACTTTATTAACACTGAAAGTTATGTCCGGCCTAGTGATGGTAGCATATTGTAGACTGCCGACAATGCATCTATATAGTTTGCTATCAAATAATGGAGATCCTTCAAACTTTGACAAGCTTTCGTTACTGTTCATTGGTGTGCTCAACTCTTTTGCTCCCTTCATTCCTGCTCTCTCAATAACATCTTCTAATATTTTCTTTGACTTAGAAACATACCTTTTGAAGTATGGTCTATTTTAATTCCCAGAAAATGTCTTAGACTCCCCAAATCTTTAAGAGAAAACACTATTTTCAATTTCTCAATCACATGTTGTATCTCTTGAGAATTATTTCCTGTCACTATCATATCATCCACATATGCCAAAATGAACATATTTATTTGTCCAGTGTGCCTGTGAATATAGAGTGATCTGCTTGTGACCTGGAGAAGCCCAATGTTCTCAACACTGTTTCAAGCTTCAAATACCAAGACCTTGATGCTTGTTTGAGCCCATGAAGAGATTTTTTAAGCTTGCACACTAAATTCTGCCCTAGTTCAAATCTTAGTGCCTGCTATATGTAAATCTCTGAGTCAATCTCACCATTTAAGAAGGCATTGTCAACATCAAGTTGTCTGATAGTCCATCCTTTAACCACTGTAACTGATAATATTACTTTGATGCTCACTGGTTTCATAACTAGGCTGTAAGTATCAGTGAAATCATATCCTGCTTGTTGTGTGTACCCTTTTGCCACTAGCCTTGCCTTGTGCCTAGATATACTTCCATCAGCATTCCTTTTTAATTTGAAGACCCATCTACAACCAATTACCTTTTTGTTAGGGGGCAAAGTACACAATTCCCATGTTCGGTTATTGAGCAAAGTTGCATATTCATCTTCCATGGTCTGTCTCCATTTAGGATTTTTCATGGCTTCCAGAAATGTCCTTGGTTCTTCTTCAGTGGTGTTGGAACTCACCATATAAACTTTGGGCTTAAAGATACCTGCTCTTGATCTAGTTATCATGTGATGAGCCCTATCTTCTTGTTGATTTGACACACCATCATTTGGCTTATGTTCAATGATTTGATGTGCCTGAGCATCCTTATTTGGTAATTCTTCAGTGTTATCATTAGTTTCAACACAGTGTGTACAATGAGATGAATGAGTGGGTGGTGAATGAGATATAGAATGACTGTGTTGAGGAATTGGTGTGTGGAGTTCACTCTGTGAGTGTTGCGTAGGAAGAGTGACAGGAATAGTGAAGTCATCAAATGTAATGACTCCAAGTGAAAGTTTTGATGTATGATCTGTCTTATGGTAAGTGTGCGTTTTATCTCTCTCAAGGAATGGAAAAATGTTTTCATCAAAGACAACATGTCTTGAGATGATTATCTTGTTGTTAGGCAAAAGCACTTTGTACCCTTTATATTGTGTACTGTAACCTAAGAAAAAACACTTTTCTCACTTCTGAACTCTAACTTGTGTTTCCTATAAGGCCTGAGATATGGAAAACACAAACAACCAAATATTCTGAGAGTGTAATAGTTTGGCCTTTGTCCAGTTAGCAGCTCCATAGGTGTTTTGTACCCTAGGATTTTACTAGACATTCTGTTGATAAGATAGATACTGGTAATAAAGGCATCGTCCCAGTGTCTATGAGGGACATTGGATTTGGCAAGAAGTGTCAATCCAGTTTCTACAATATGTCTATGTTTCCTCTCGGCTAGACCATTTTGTTCAGGGGTATATGGACATAATATCCTATGCAAGATACATTTTTCATTGAAAAAATGTGTTAAGGCTTTGAATTCTGTTCCACCATCACTCTGCACTTGCTTTATTTTTTTATGAAATTGATTTTCAACAAAAGAATTGAAATGGATAAAGGCTTGATATGTGTCGGATTTGGATTTTAACAAGTATAACTAGCTATATCGTGAATAATGGTTTATGAAACTGACATAATATTGAAAGCTGTTAAAAGATATTATGGGAGAAGACCCCCATAAATCAGTATGAATAAGCTCGAATGGACCATGAACAAATTTAGATTCATTGAAAGGCAATTTGTGGCTCTTCCTTTGCATACAGGGGGAACATAACATTTTCTTCTCTCTATCACAAAAGGTTATATTACTATCCTTGAGAGATTTTTCAACAATATCATAGGATGCATGTCCTAGCCTACAATGCCAAGTTTCTAGGTCCACATTTTTCTTAAGGGTTGCTGAGTTAACAAAAGAAAGTTTGATGGGTTAAATCTGCGATTGATTTGGTATTCGGGCTTGATCGAGTTCACCACAGGAGTTGCTTAACTAGAATTTGTAAAGACCATTTTCAACCTTCCCTTGAAGCATTACCTCCTTTGTGACCTGTCCTTCACCAAACAGAAGCTAGGATGAAATTCAAAGAAGACTAAATTATCTTTGGCAAATTGTGAGACACTTATTAGGTTTCTTGTGATTTGTGGGACAGGTAATAGATTTTTAAGAAGAAATCTATGTGTGTGTGATGAATCTAGTGATTTCACTATTGAATTACCAAGATGAGAGATGCACAAACCTGATCCATTCCCCATTTGCACTTTCTCTTCTCCCTAATATTTTGATGCAAAATTCAAATTTCCAAAATCATAGGTTAAGTGGTTGGTAGCCCCTGAATCTGGAAACCAACTATCATGTGATCCTTCACTGGAAGCAAAGCTTTCTATGTTTGCTGTAGGGCCATTATTGTTATAGTTTGAACCTGCACCGCCTCCTTGAATGGAATTGCTTTCATAGTTTCTAGAAATGTAATTGTTATCCATTCTATGATAGCATTTATGAGCAGTGTGATTTGATAGATGACAAATTTGGCATACAACCCTGTTGTAATTGAATATGCCTCTGCCTCTTCCTGTATTGCCTCTGAAATGACTCTTTCCACTCTAAGACTATAGAACTGACCATGGGTCCTTCCTCTTCCTCTTGGATAGCTAAAACCTCTTCTAAAGGGTGGTATCTGTGCTGCTATGTTGGCACTTGGTGGGGAACCATTAATGCTAAATTGTAAATTCTCAGAACCTTCCAACCTACTTTCAAATCTCAAAACCAAAGAATGAACCCCCTTGATAGAACAGGGCTCCACCCTAGAGTTGATTGAGATAACAACTGCATTGTAATCTGCTCTTAACCCTGACATGATATATAGGATTTCATCATCATCACTTACCTTTTGGCCTGCAGATCTAAGAAGATCACATCCTGACTTCACTTTGTTGAGAAATTCTCTCATGCTCAAGGAACCCTTTTTAAAGGTCTGCAATTGATACTTATACTGCATCATATTGGCCCTGGATTGGGTGGCAAAACTATTTTCCAATGTCTCCCAGATCTGTTTGGAAGAGCTTAATCCAACGGTCTGAATGAGTATATTTTCTGTCAAGGAAGACAATAGCCATGAGGCAAGCCTTTTGTCTTGTCTTACCCAAGTTATGTACTCTGGGTTTGTAGTTGTAGCACCATCAGATCCACTTTGTTGAAACTCATCTAGTTGCTTCTTTACTCCATCTAAGAATCCTTAGCCCATAACCTTTAACAGTGGCTAAGACTTGTTGTTTCCATAACAGATATTTGGTGTCATTGAGCTTCACAGTGATAAATTGATTTAGTGGTTGCAAAACTTGGATATGAGATGCAGTGTTGTTTGTAGTGTGTGTCGACATGATTCAGAAAATGTGAACTTGTTCAAACACAAGACATAAGGATGGCTGATAATAAAATAGTGTAAGGAAAACAATGATTTTTGATAAATGGGTCAGAAACTCGTTTTACCCAGTGCTTTGATACCATATTGAAAAATGTGTTAAGACATATTTCTAAAATTACAACTCATGAGAAGGTGTGCAAGATTAACAAGAGAATGAATCTCAATGGAATAGTGCATACATGAGTAGTATTCGTCTGTTTCTAAAATAAGAGCCTAATACATATACTAGAAAGAAGAAGTCTCTAGAATAGGACATGCATCTAATTATTACAAACCATACATTAATTAGGGAGTTGGTTTTCTGACTTTGGTTCAGATCTTTGTCTGACATGCAAGCTGGCTGTCTTTCATGCAAAATACATGTTGTCTTTTTCTCAAGCTTTCAATCAGAAAAAAATATTACTTTTATTTGCTTACTAAACAAAGCTTAATTATGCAGATTATCCAAAACGTATTACTTTTTTAGCTGTATTATTTTTTAATTATAAGTTTAAAATGTGTAATTATGGAGATTGTTCAAAAATATTTATTTTTACTCAAAAAGCTATTTGTTATAAAGATTAATGTTTTTTTTTTTTTTAAGAACACACACACACACACACGAAGACAGTGGGAACACATGTAGATCAACGTACTTTCCATTTAAAATATTCACAAATTTTTGTACATCTAGTGATGTATACTGAAAAGTATCTGTCCATCTTTATTTTGGTTCTCCTCCATTGTCCACAGCTGATCTGATTCTTCCTCATCTTACACTGTGTAGTGTTGTTGGATGGTCTCTATGTCCAATCCCTTTAGCTTCACCACTGATTCCATGTGTCCCTTAAGTGTGTGGAGCTCCCTCAGCCTGCACCATTATCCCTTTTTCTTGTAAGAATATACTAGAATAAATTTGAACGCAAATTCATAACTTCTGGTGCAAGAAAACCATAGATCACCTCTCTCTCTCTCTCTCTCTCTCTCTCTCTCTCAAACCAATTAGGATCATGCAAATGAATACCTTGCAACTTCAGCTCTTCTTTTTGCCTGCTCAGCAATTTCAGATAATTCCTTATGGTTTTTGTCATTGAAGAGGGCAGAATTTTCAGGAGTTGTGAGGCCATGAAGAGTCCGTTGAGCCAATGCCCACTGTGCTTCTCTCTCGCCCTTTCCGAAATCCTTCTTGGTAGTGAAAGCAGTCTAATTCAACCCAGATAATTGATTTAAAGTGTTGGAGGAAAAGAAGATATGTTAGAGACAATTCAGTATATTTTGCTAATGACTGATTTTCTATACCTTGTTCTGGATCATTGTATCCCAAGCTTTGCCACTAATTGCTAAGCGAATGAGGAACTTGAGAATGTCGAGGGGCACATAAGTGATGATGCTGTAGATCCAGATGACTCCGGCCCATCCCCATCCGATCCCTTGAATTCTTGCAAATTCCCAGTTTGCGTATACAGCAATGATGGTAGCCAACTGTATTCATAGTTAAAATTTAATCAAGAATTATAGAAGCACAATCAACTTCATTGTGCATTGAAATTTTCATCTAGTGATTCGTTGCATCAACTCACCAACTGGGCTACCAAGAAAGCTGTAAAAAGCAAGAGACCTGGGCGTTCCACAAATGACCAGCTTCTTGACCTCGTCACAAAGATAAGTGCTTGACTTACGATGCTCACTTGAAGGTAGAGAGCTGCAGTAAGCTCATCCGGGCTGCCCCTGATGGATCTCACTCCAAAGATCTCCTATAAGCATTATATTGGATGATTAAATCTTGTTTTTTTCGTTAAAATCATGGAACATATTCAAAACCAGTACGATGTGAGGTATTTTGGACAAAACTTACAGTGAAGAATTCTGTATCAGCTGCAAGGTAGAAGAAAATGACAGTCATGATAGCCATGTACGTTCCAAGGACAACGCCCGTGGCAAAGATTTCCTTGAGCTTCCATGAATCAGGAACTGGAGATGGCTTCACCCTGTCCTTGGAGATGGTCATGATGGTTCCGTCATTGAGGATAGCAATGATCAGAACCATGAAAGGAGAGAAGTCAAACTTCCAGATGAGGGCAATGAGCATGAATCCCATCACTATACGGATTGTGATGGAAACTGCATAAATAGTGTAGTTCTTCATTCTCTGGAAGATGGCTCGGCTTGTCAGAACTGCACTCACGATCACACTGAGTCCTGGCTCGGTCAGAACAATGTCGGATGCACTCCGGGCAGCATCAGTTGCATCAGCAACAGCTATGCCGATGTCAGCTTTCTTGAGTGCCGGTGCATCATTCACACCATCTCCAGTCATACCACAGATGTGCTTCATCTCTTGCAGTTTCTTCACAATCTCATATTTATGCTCTGTGAATCAAAAACATTATGTTAGATATGATTCAACAGGAGTTTACTTTAGTGCTTTTGTATGTGTTGTTTTTAGAATTGGCAAATCCAACATGGCCAGGTGGGCCAGAGAGTGACACCAGGACGTGCTATAATGATAGGAGTCCAGGTTTAGCCCTTTTACAGGTTGGTCAGGTGATTCAGGCCAGCCAATTGGGTCGAGCTCAAATTACCACATCTAGTTGTTTCGATAATTTTTTACCTGGAAAGACCCCAGCAAAGCCATCAGCTTTCTCTATGAGTTCTTCAACAGGGATAGAAGCAAGAACATCATCCTTGCTTTGGCCAAGAAGCGATGAAGACGGATACATGTTGGTGCCCATGCCAAGCCTGCGTGCAGTCTCCTTACCAATGGCTAGCTGGTCACCTGTGATCATCTTCACATTGACACCAAGGTCAAGAGCCTTTTTAATGGTTTCTGCACTGTCATGCCTTGGAGGGTCAAACAGAGGCAACAAACCAAGAAACTCCCAAGGTTCACCAGCACTCTCTTTAGTTTTCTCTGAAACAGTCTGGGGAAAGAAAATGTACCACATAGTTAAGTTTTCTTCTTGTACGAATGATAATATTGACTGTGCTTCATCGGAAGCACAACTAAGCTAACCTGGTATGCAACACCAAGAGAACGAAGACCGCGATTTGCAAAACTGTCAATGATCTCATGAGCCTTCTTCAAGATTTCACCTTTGAGGCCACAAAGTTCAATGATCTGACAAATTGTTTCATAATTAAGAAAAAGGTTAGCCCATATTAAGGAACAGATGAAATATTGTGTTATTATGAGCAATTTTAGAATCGTCGTTTGGTTACTTGCTCAGGAGCACCCTTGCTGGATCTATGCCAGTTTCCTGTAGAGTCGTAATAGGTAATAGCAGTGCGCTTCTCCACTGGGTTGAAGGGCAAGAAATGCACCTCTGTAATACCTGCTCTTGCCTACAGCACACATTAAACACAGAGTTATAAGAAAAATTACAGCAATTTTCAACTATCAATAGTTAATTGAGACATAGAACAATTTTTACCTCCCTGGGATCACTGAGCATGTTGACAATTGAAGCATCAATGGCGTCTTGGTTCTCAGTTCTAGAAGCCCTGGCAGAATGCAAGATAACAGCATCCTTATCCATGTTCTTCGGGAAAACCTCGACTAAATTTTTATCGACAGTCAGCTTGTTAAGAGTGAGCGTTCCTGTTTTGTCACTGCAGAGCACATCCATACCAGCCATTTCCTCAATGGCTGTCATCCTCTTGGTGATGGCTCCTTGTTCGGACAGCCGGTGGGACCCGATAGCCATGGTAACAGACAAGACTGTTGGCATGGCAATTGGGATGCCTCCAATCAGTAACACCAGCAAGTTGTCAATTCCGTCCCTGTACTTTCTTTGCTGGATGGGGTACATTACTACAATCTCAATCAACATTCCCACACCAATGGAGCAGATGCAAAAGTTCCCAATGGCTGTCAAGACCTGATCAAGAAAAGGATTAAATTCTTGACAAAAAAAATGATAATTATAAAACATAAAAGTTAATGAATATCTCAATACCTTTTGGAAGTGTCCAACATTGTTCGTGCTATCAACAAGATGAGCCGCTTTGCCGAAGAAGGTGTGAACACCAGTGGCGATGACCACAGCCTCGATCTCACCTTGCTTACAAGTGGAACCAGAGTAGACTCCTTGACCAGGGTGTTTGGTTACTGGAAGAGACTCCCCAGTGAGTGCGGACTGATCAATCTTCAGAGGATCGCCCTCCAAGAGACGAGCATCAGCAGGTACAATGTCCCCCAGCTTCACACTGATCAAGTCTCCAGGGACAAGGATAGCTGCATCTTGCTCACTCCACTTACCATCTCTCAACACCTAGTTTACCAATAAACTTCCCACTATTAGCAACAAACTCATGTTCAGGAAATATCCAAAAAAAGGGAAAAGACAACATTTTCTCTACCTTGCTTTTGGGAGCAAGGCCAGCCATAAGTGCAGCCGCAGCATTTCCTGCATTGTTTTCTTCAATGAAACTGATGGTTGAGTTGATAATGAGCAGCACAACAATGCCGACGAAGTCTTGCCAGTCCGGAGGCTTGCCCTATATTCATCCAAAATCTTGATTTCATTTACAATGCTCACATTTTATTATTAAAAGATGTGATATATAAAATAAAGTAGATGTGAAAAAAAAAAAAAAAGGAGATGTTGCACTTAGTAAAATATACCAACTCCCATATATGAGTAATCTTTTCTAACTTTTTCAACATGTGCTGCATGGTGAAATTCTACAGAGTAGCAGGCATTACCCACATGGGAGCATAGAATTTTCCCAGCCGTAAGTAATGTTCATCTCTGCCATACATACACGTTCACTGTGTGCGTTTGTGTGTTTTAGATAATGAAGGTATATTTCATATTGTGTAGCATCAATTGATAGGGACCCTAAAAGAACTAATTTGAATGTTACCCCTCCATTGGCCAAAGCAATGGCCATGACAGCAGCACACTCCATGACCCAAGAAAGAGGATTCCACATAAACCCCAAAAACTTGAGAAATTTGCTCTCCTTTTTCTCCTCCAGCTTATTTGGGCCAAAAATCTGCAGCCTTTTTGCTGCCTCATCTGAGTTCAAACCCCCCCTTGAGCATTTTAATGCTGTGAATACTTCGTCGACGGGGATTGTTTCCTGCATATATATTTAAAAATAAATAAAAATCATTCCCAATAATCATCAATGAATGACAGCAAAATGTCAAGACAAAGATACCTAAGACCCATCAAACATTTCATGGAAAAAGGGACAGAGGAAACATAGTACTTACGAGATCAACTGTTTCATTTCTTATTTCTTCTAACGAAATATCAGAGGCCATGATTTTTTTTTTTTTTTAATTTTTCGCGGGGAAGGAGATTGAGAGTAATCCTCTATCTCCCTCCTTGTTGCCTTAGTTCTTAAAACTAAGCAATACACGAATTCTAAATGGAGACAATGAGGAGCCTTTGCAATTGGAAGACCCTCCAACATTTATACATTTTAGCAAGGCTGCTAAACCTTACACGCCCAACAATGGCGGACGATCAAACAATATCCGACTTCTTGTATTCAGGTTTTATTTTAGTTTTGTGTATTGACAATTTATTGTGCAGACTAAATTTTCTTGGTCGGTCATCGAGTTTTGACCGGAAAATGTGGATGGCCAATAACAAAAACTTAATAAATTAAATTAAAGCATGGACAAGAAATTGAATCTATAGAAATAGGTGGATGTGAAATTAAATATAAATGAAATTGAATCTATAGAAATAGCAGTATTGTTTCCAAAAAAACAATAAGTATTACGCAAAAACTTATTTATCATAATTGTCTGTATAGCATATTGATCCGACCCAAATTCCGCTAAAAAACATGTGTTGTGTGAACGCATATTTTTAATATTATGAAAATTATTACTTTTTTAATAATTTAAAGCCTGAGATCAAATTCTTGGAAAATTTGGGAACATCCTCCTCCTTCTTCTTCTTAAGGAGTGTCCCTGTGATTTTCCAGGTGTTTATGTGAATGGAGCTTTGCATGTTGAAGATCAACACAAGCCCAAGTTATTTGTTGAGCCCAAGAACAAACAAAAGTTCAATCCATTTAGTAGAAGATTGTGGAAGAAAGATATTTGTGTGGAAGAGTGTGGAAATGAGATATTTTGGTGGAAGTATTTAGTAGAAGATTGTGGAAGAAAGATATTTGTGTGGAAGAGTGTGGAAATGAGATATTTTGGTGAAAGTATTTAGTAGAAGATTGTGGAAGAAAGATATTTGTGTGGAAGATTGTGGAAATAAGATATTTTGGTGGAAGTATGTAGAAATGAGATATTTTAGGAGAAGTATGTAGAATGTGGTATTAATGAGTGGTTAGGATTTTTTCTTAATATAATAATTGTATGGTGGAGAATGCTTGGAGAGTAGTATAAATACCCTCCCTTGCATTTGTGTTGTGTATCCACCAAAAACCAAATCTTCCATTCATATAAGAAGTGTAGTGTCTTGAGTGTGAGTTGTGAGCTTCCTATTGAGTGTTTGTATTTCTCTTCAAATAGTGAGAGTTCTCTTAAAGTGTTGTAGTGTCTTCTATTGTGGGTATAATACAAGTAATTTATTTACTTGTTTGGGTCTAATATTAGTACGTTTAGAGTTATACACTCTAAATATTACTCAACAATTGGTATCAGAGCGGGACGGTCAGGGATCGTTCTTGTTGGAGCTATCTTGAGTCGTGAGGAGTTTGGTACTCTGCAAGTTTGTGAGTTAAGGTTGTTTGGTATAGTCGAAGTCTTGCCGTCACAATGGGTGACCTTCAAGTTGTTGGAGGAATCAAGAAGCTCAACAACAAAAACTACAATACTTGGGCGACATGCATGGAGTCTTACCTACAAGGTCAAGACCTTTGGGAGGTTGTCGATGGCGGTGAAGCTACACAACCGGCGGCGGAAGATGCTAACGGCGTCTTGCGAAAATGGAAGATTAAAGCAGGCAAAGCGATGTTTGCTTTAAAGACTACAGTTGAAGAAGAAATGTTGGAACACATCCGGGATGCCAAAACACCAAAGGAAGCATGGGACACTTTCGTTAAACTTTTTTCAAGGAAGAATGATACAAGGCTACAACTTCTGGAGAATGAGCTTCTATCAATGGCGCAACGAGACATGACGATTGCCCAGTACTTTCATAAGGTAAAGTCGATATGCCGCGAAATCTCAGATTTAGATCCGACAGCTCCTATTGGGGAAACCAGGATAAAGAGAATAATTATCCATGGTTTGAGACCCGAGTATCGAGGGTTTGTTGCCGCTGTATAAGGATGGCCAACACAACCATCGCTTGTAGAGTTTGAAAATTTGCTTGCAGGTCAAGAAGCTATGGCCAAGCAAATGGGAGGAGTCTCATTGAAGGGTGAAGAGGAAGCGCTCTACACCAATAAAAGCAAAGACAGTTTCAAGCGGCACACTGATGGTGGATCTAAAAAGGGTGGTAACACTGTAAAAAGCCACCACGGAAAGGGAGGCTCTCGTCCAGGGGGAGCTTCGAAGAATCGCGGTAACAACAAAAGGTTCAATGGAGAATGTTACAACTGTGGGAAAAATGGTCACATGGCAAAAGACTGTTGGAGTAGGAAAAAGCAGGTTGAAGGTAATGCTGCTACCTCTAGTTCTAAAGAGAATAGTGAAGATGGTTGGGATGCCGATGCATTATTCGCCATGGAGGAAGAAGAATTAGCTCTCACGGTAACACCAGAACATATTGACTACAAGAATGATTGGATCGTAGACTCGGGCTGCTCAAACCATATGACGGGTGATAAAGAAAAATTGCAAGACTTGTCTGAATACAAGGGAGGTCGTGTGGTGGTGACAGCTGACAACTCAAGGTTGCCGATAGCCCACATCGGTAAGACGATAGTTACTCCCCGATATAATTCTAACCAGGTGCCACTTCAAGATGTTTACCATGTCCCAGGAATGAAGAAAAATTTGCTATCTGTGGCTCAATTAACATCATCAGGCCACTATGTCTTGTTCGGTCCTCGAGATGTAAAGGTTTATCGTGACCTTAAAATCTTAGAAACACCGATAATGGAGGGACGACGATTGGAGTCAGTCTACGTGATGTCAGCAGAGTCTGCATATGTAGACAAGACAAGAAAAAATGAGACAGCAGATCTATGGCACATGCGGTTAGGTCACGTTAGCTACTCCAAGCTAAGTGTGATGATGAAGAAGTCAATGCTTAAGGGGCTTCCTCAACTTGAGGTGCGAACAGACACAGTATGTGCAGGATGCCAGTATGGTAAAGCGCACCAATTGCCATACAAGGAATCGAAGTTTAAGTCCAAAGAACCATTAGAGTTAGTTCACTCGGACGTATTCGGGCCAGTGAAGCAACCATCAATTGGCGGTTCGCGGTACATGGTGACATTTATTGATGACTTCTCCAGGTATGTGTGGGTTTTCTTTATGAAAGAAAAATCTGACACATTCTCAAAGTTTAAAGAGTTCAAAGAGTCAGTCGAAAGAGAAGTAGGAAAGAAGATTATTTGCTTACGCACAGACAATGGGGGAGAATATAGTTCAATCGAGTTCTCTCAATACTTAAGGGAGTGCCGAATACGTCATCAATACACTTGTGCCAACACACCACAACAAAATGGTGTGGCTGAGAGAAAGAACCGACACCTTGCAGAAATTTGTCGAAGTATGCTCCATGCAAAGAACGTACCTGGAAGGTTTTGGGCCGAAGCAATGAGGACTGCAGCCTTTGTGATCAACAGACTTCCTCAACCAAGGTTAGAATTTATTTCACCCTTTGAAAAACTATGGAATATGAAACCCACAGTTAACTACTTTCGAGTATTTGGCTGTGTGTGCTATGTATTTGTTCCTGATCATTTACGAAGCAAGTTCGACAAGAAGGCTGTTAGATGCATCTTTGTGGGATACGATAGCCAAAGAAAGGGGTGGAAATGTTGCGATCCAACAAGTGGAAGATGCTACACTTCACGCAATGTGGTGTTTGATGAAGCATCTTCTTGGTGGTCCTCAGAGAAGGAGGTGCTACCAGACTCCATAGAATTTGGAGAAAAGCTGCAACAGAAGATGGGAGAGCATACTATCCAACTCAAACCAACTTCAGATGAACCAGGAGATCCAGACGGCGACAATGTCGAAACAAGGGTACCACAGAATTCTTGGCAAACTGGAGTGTATCAACAACCAAACGAAGAAGATGGGCTTAATGAAACGGAAGAATCAACTCCACAGTCTCAACTTCGAAGGTCAACAAGAACACGAAGGCCAAATCCTAAGTACGCAAATGCAGCCATTATTGAAGAAGAAACCGAGCCTGAGACGTTCGAAGAAGCATCGCGGAGGTCTGAGTGGATGATAGCTATGAAAGAAGAGATCGATGCACTTCAGCAAAATCAAACTTGGGATCTCGTGCCAAAGCCAAAAGATGTAAAACCCATATCCTGCAAGTGGGTTTATAAGATAAAGCGTCGTCCAGATGGGTCAATCGAGAGGTACAAGGCACGATTGGTAGCTCGAGGTTTCTCCCAACAGTATGGACTAGACTATGATGAAACGTTTAGTCCAGTGGCAAAACTTACAACTGTTCGAGTCCTGCTTGCACTTGCAACCAATAAAGATTGGAGTTTGTGGCAGATGGATGTGAAGAATGCTTTTCTTCATGGAGAGCTGGATCGAGAGATCTACATGATCCAACCAATGGGCTTTCAGAATCAAGTTCATCCTGAATATGTGTGTAAGCTGCGAAAGGCACTCTACGGCTTGAAACAAGCACCCAGGGCATGGTATGGTAAGATTGCTGAATTTCTAACTCAAAGTGGTTATTCAGTAACACCTGCAGATTCCAGCTTGTTTGTTAAAGCGAATGAAGGAAAGCTAGCTATCGTGCTAGTATATGTGGATGACTTGATCATAACCGGTGATGATGAGACGGAAATTCATCGCACGAAGGAGAATTTATCGGTTCGTTTCCAGATGAAAGAACTTGGTCAGCTCAAGCACTTCCTTGGTTTAGAGGTTGATCGTACACAAGAAGGAATATTTCTTTGTCAGCAAAAATATTCCAAAGACTTGTTGAAGAGGTTCGGAATGCTCGAATGCAAGCCAATTTCGACTCCGATGGAACCGAATGCCAAAATGTGTGCATATGAAGGAAAAGATTTGGAAGATGCAACGATGTATCGACAATTGGTAGGTAGTCTAATCTACTTAACCTTAACTCGACCTGACATTTCTTATGCAGTTAGTGTGATGAGTCGATACATGCAAAATCCAAAGAAGACTCATTTGGGAGCAGTTCGACGAATATTGAGATATGTGAATAGTACAATTGACTATGGTCTTTTGTACAAGAAAAGTAAGGATTGCAAGTTAGTTGGTCACTGCGATGCTGATTATGCAGGAGATCATGACACCCGAAGATCAACAACAGGGTATGCATTTAAGCTGGGTTCCGGAACAATTTCTTGGTGTAGCAAGAGACAACCGACGGTATCATTATCAACCACTGAAGCTGAGTATCGAGCAGCGGCAATGGCAGCTCAAGAGAGTACATGGTTAATACAGCTGATGAATAATTTACACCAGCCAGTAAATTATGCAGTTCCGTTGTACTGTGACAATCAGTCGGCAATTCGTTTGGCGGAGAATCCAGTCTTTCATGCAAGAACTAAACATGTTGAGGTTCATTACCATTTTATCAGAGAAAAGGTTTTGCAAGAAGAAATTGAGATGAGGCAAATTAAGACAGATGATCAAGTTGCAGACTTGTTCACCAAAGGCTTAAGCACCGGCAAATTCGAAACGTTTCGTCGTCATCTCGGTGTGGTACAAATAGTAAGGGCTAGTGTTGAGGGGGAGTGTTGAAGATCAACACAAGCCCAAGTTATTTGTTGAGCCCAAGAACAAACAAAAGTCCAATCCATTTAGTAGAAGATTGTGGAAGAAAGATATTTGTGTGGAAGAGTGTGGAAATGAGATATTTTGGTGGAAGTATTTAGTAGAAGATTGTGGAAGAAAGATATTTGTGTGGAAGAGTGTGGAAATGAGATATTTTGGTGAAAGTATTTAGTAGAAGATTGTGGAAGAAAGATATTTGTGTGGAAGATTGTGGAAATAAGATATTTTGGTGGAAGTATGTAGAAATGAGATATTTTAGGAAAAGTATGTAGAATGTGGTATTAATGAGTGGTTAGGATTTTTTCTTAATATAATAATTGTATGGTGGAGAATGCTTGGAGAGTAGTATAAATACCCTCCCTTGCATTTGTGTTGTGTATCCACCAAAAACCAAATCTTCCATTCATATAAGAAGTGTAGTGTCTTGAGTGTGAGTTGTGAGCTTCCTATTGAGTGTTTGTATTTCTCTTCAAATAGTGAGAGTTCTCTTAAAGTGTTGTAGTGTCTTCTATTGTGGGTATAATACAAGTAATTTATTTACTTGTTTGGGTCTAATATTAGTACGTTTAGAGTTATACACTCTAAATATTACTCAACATTGCACTGCCAACTTTTGTAGTAACTCGCTGCTATCACTATATTAACAATTAAAATGAATTTTATTAAAATATTTTTGTACATATTCATTATAGAAATATTCTTAAAGTTCAAACAAAACTTCATTATTATTGTAAGTTATTTAAATATATGAAAATCAATTATCATAATTATAAATGTCAATCATTAATAAGCTTATCAACAAAGAAATAATCAATTGGACCCATCTAAATTAGGTAATATATATATATATATATATATATATATATATATATATATATAATAATAATAATAAACTCATATAAATTAATCATATTTCTAAAATCCAAATAACACAATCCCGGAATTAACTCAGAAAAGATTGGATCTTAAATTATAAATACTAGATGGCTACCCTATAATGCACGGGACATAATATATTGTATTATATTTATAATAAATGATAAAATTATATTATTATTTAAAAATTATATAAAAATTATTTATGTCAATTGCATTTTTAAATATCATGAAATTTGATTTTTTATATGTTATATTGAATTGCCATTCTTAAAAGCTATCTTTGTTAAATAATTACATGAATGGCCTTTTGAAGTGAATTTTAGAGTGATCTCAACTCAATACAAAATATTCAACTTACTAAAATCTATTAAATGGAATAATAAATTATAATATTATATAAATTAAATTATATAATATTTTTATTTTAAAACTTTTATACTTTTAGATCAAATCTATATAAAAATTAATATTATTTATTCAAATTCAATACATAAATCAAAATAAGAATAAATAATTAAATTAAAAAACTATATTCTATTTGTTAAAAAATATTATACTTTTAATATAATTTTTATTTTAAAGTATGCAATATTAATGTCAAATTAAATATCACGAAAACATGATTAATTTGTTATATCATATAGAACGGATTTAAAATGAAAAAAAATTATTTGAGTTTTTAAATTTTAGGATAAAAATAAAAGAAAGAGAAAAATATCAATATCAATAAATAATTGAAATATGTGTCAAAAAAAGAAAAAAATAAATACTTATTACTGTAAATAAATGTAATATATGTGCAGAAAGATTATATATATATATATATATATATTTTTTTTTTTTTATTATTTTTTTTTTTTTTCTGTTGTTAATAAATAGACGAGTTAGACGTGAACCTCAGTCCATTCTGTTGTTAATTGGAACTCTTGCTTCCAAAATGTCGGATATCCCCTGCGATATTCTCCGGGAAATTCTGGTTTGGGTTCCGGTGAAGTCTCTCTTGCGCTTCCGGACTGTCTGCAAGGAGTGGCGCCGCCTCATCGGCGAGCCATCCTTCATTAAATCCCACACCAACAATCAACTCAAACTCTCCACCTCCCTTGTTATCAGAATCTATACTGGTGTCCTTAATAGTGGCGCCCTGTATTTTTTTTCGTTGGACTCCCTTAATTTCACGGATGACTGCCAGACAATAGATCCAACTCCTGTCGAGAAATTCCTCCGTCGTGGTGCGACTTGGTTTCCCATTTCGATAGGGAACTCGTACTCGTGCAATGGTCTGATTCTCATGCCCGCTTTTTTCATTAGAGATAAGAACTGGCTATCCGTGGAGAACGATAAGGGGTCTTCCTTATCAAAATTTTAATAGCATTATCTGAATGGATGTTTGCACTGGGAAGCAGGGGATAGGATAATTGTGCTTGATCTTGGCACTGAAGATCACCACCAGCTGTCAGTGCTCCCCATACCCACCAGAGAAGATCTGTCCATGGTCCGTTTGGAAGCGTTGGGTGGATACTTACTTCTGAGTTACAATGATCGCAAGAGGATGCACATAGAAGGGTGGGTGATGAATGATTATGGGGTAGAAAAGTCGTGGAGCAAGCTGTATTCCATTAAGAATCAAGATGTTATTAATGCCAGGGCCAGGCCTGTAGCTTATTTGAAGCGCGAAAAGCATGTTCTTATGCAGTATACTAAGGGATTCTTTTGGGTTGATATTAAGAATGGTTCTGTAAAGATGGTGAGCGTTAATGGCGTCTCTCGTATTGCAAGCGCTCATCTTTATGTCTTTTCACCTGGCGACAAACTCTCCTCCCAGCATTCTTTTTTTTTTTTTTTTTTTTTTTTTTTTTTTTTTTTTTTTTTTGTATGATGCTTAAATACAAGTTGAAGGCAAGAGCGTTCAAGGTTATCTGAGTCAAAGCTAAATTAGAGTTTTGTGAGTGGTCAGTTTACGAGCTCATGTTTTTAATTGCTGAGTGCTCAGTTTACAAGCTTATGTTTTTAATTGCTCTTCATTTATGATTTTATTAATTTTGAAATTTCAAATTTATAAATTTAAAATCACATCCTATTAAACAAATAATATAGAATTAGAAGTCTCAACTTGAATCAATCCAAATATTTCTTTATAGTTTAAGTTAGAAAAATTATATTTTAATAAAAAATGAAATACTAAATTTGTTGAAAAATAAAATTATATTTTAAATATATATTTTGATTTGATGTGTGTATATATATATATATATAATAACAGAAGTACCACTATAAATAAAAAGTATTAAAGTTGCCGCCTAAATTACTTTCTATTTATAGTATTTATTTTCTATGCAAATATATACCATATCTATGTCAACAATATCTAATTTATATAGTAATATAATTTTTTAAATAAATATATAATATATAAAATATATTTTTAATAAAAATTATTTAAAATGAAAATATCTCACAATATAAAAATATTAAAATATATCACAATTAATGTATGAAAAAATATTTTATATATAAAAATTAATGTTTTGTTTTTATATATGTAATATATGTATTAAATTGAAAATTACGAAAAGATAATTAATTTAATATAATTTTTATAAACAATAAAATTGATATAAAAAATATTATAAGTCTTTAAAAGTTAAAGTGAAAAAATCAATAAAAAAAATCGATTAAATATTATATATTTTTAAAAATAAAAAAACTGAATAGAGGTAATAATTCATATTTTTATAGTAGTGTATATACATTAGGATTGATCAAGAATGCGACAAGGTTTGGGCAACAACCCGATTCAACCAATGAGATTTGGCCAATGCCTCCCCTTTGAAACAGCTTAAAATTAAAAAAGAAAAGGAAGATGAGAGAGACAGAGAGAGAGAGAGAGAGCTTTTTAAGTTTGGAACCTGAGAAAGTATTATAGGGCAGATGAAAAATTATTTAAAAATTAAAAGTAGCATTTAGAAGTAATTAACATTTATTAAAGTGTAGGAGAAACACATTGAATGGTTCATTATCAGATCGAAACACAATGTTGGGGACATCATCGACCCAAAATGAAATGCCTCTGCAACAGTTAATAAATATTAAATGTTAGCCTAATTATAATAATAACATCTTAATTTTATTTTTGAATTAATTACCCATAAAACCATTCACTCTCGATATAAGGCTCAATTTGAAGGTAAACATAGAGATGTTGAGATTGTACTTGTTTGATAAATTTAACTATATCTAATATTCTACTAAAATCATACTACATTTTCTACAAAAGATCAGAATATATAAAAAATTGAATAAAATAAAACAAAAAATATCTGGCACAACATTTATTTGTTTAGTGAGCTAGACTTCCCAAGATTGTTTTTTCTTTTTTAAATTTATAGTGATTTAATCTTTTGATTGACAGTTTTGTTACTAATTCTAACTCAAACAGAATTTTATGTAGTGATGTACGATTTTTAATTTATTTAAATAGAAAAATTATAAATTATAAATTATGTAATAAAAAAAAATTCAAAAAAGAATTTGATTTATGCAGCCCAAATTTAAAATAATTAGTTGAACCCACAATGGACATACAAATTTAACATAAATAATGAATAAAAACAATTGCATTGTTGAATATAATATTTTATTTTTAAGATATGCAATGTGAAGGTGCAATTAAAATTTTAAAAATTAATTTGATATATTATATATTAAAAAGTTTATAAGAATACAAAAACTAAATAAATTATTTGAAAAAAAGTTTTCAAAATAAAGAGAAAAATTATATCAATCACAGGCTGTCGCATATAATTATTTTTATAGAAAATTGTCCAAAAAAACTATAATTGAAAAATGATTGTTTTAATGAAATTTTACATATGAATTTAATAATATGTAGTAACAAATAATATATTTAATATATATCATAGAATTTGAACTTATATAATTTTAAAAGATTTTGCCATCTAAAACGGGTTTCATATGTTAAAGTACAAGAAAGCATTGTTTGCATGTTACTTACCAATTATAGCAAAAAACAAAGTTATGAGGTCATGTATTACATTATTTGTTTATTTATTTATTTATTATTATGACATAATATTTATAAGTTTAAAAAAAGAAAAGAAAAAAAGAAGTCCTCTCCAACAAAATAAAGTTAGCAATTTATTGAGTATTTTTAACTATTAAGCTAGATTTCATAAATAATGATTTCGGAGCAAAACACTATAAGTTCATCTTAGAAAAAATATTCTTAAAAGTAAACAAAAAGGAAATATAGAAATATAAAATTATACTTATTTTTTTGTAATATATGGAGTAATTTTTTTTATATGAGTGTACTCGTACGGACACAATGGACCTATCACTATCATACTTTCCTTTTGTTTCAACTAGCATGTTCTTTCGTGCGATGTACGAACATATTATTATAATAAAATATTATTAAATTTTAGAAATACATAAAATTAATATTTTTAAAATATATATAATTATGTTCAATAATTTATATACGTACCACGATTATAGTAAGGATATAAATATTATATCTAAAATCATATGTGAACATTAATTAATTTTATTTATAAAATACAACTATTAAATTATCAAATATATAGTATTTTTGAAATCAAGAAAATTGAATAAAATCTGGTATATCAATGTGAATATTTTTTTATTATTATATATAGAATCGAATTTGCCACAAATTTATAATTGAGTTAAAATCAAGTAATTATAAAGATATATGAATTTTTTATTTGTTTTGATAAAATTAGTAATATTACCAATATTAACAAATAAAAATTAAAAATTAAAAAATTAATACTTATTGATTAGCAATATAACAATATTAAAAAATTAATAATAACAAATATAGAATCAGTTTATTATTATATATATAATATAGATATTCATGGTTAGATTTTGTTGACGTTCTTTTTATCTCCTACTCATTTCGACCGTTGTAAATTCTTTTTACGGTTAGAGCGTCCATGTTTTATTATTATTGGATAATAGTTAGAAGAATTTCAAAATTGATAGATTGAAAAGAGCAGCAACCCACTATATAGTTTAATCATAGTATTAGATTATGTGATGCAACCTTAGTAAAGGAGTTCAACTATAGTATTAAAATAAAATTTGTAATTAATTGTTTTAAAAATATAGAAATTAATACAATTTTATAAATTTAATTTAATTGAATATTTTACTAAATTTTCATAATAAAATAATCAATGATATAATGCATAAGTTAAAATTATAAGGAAATCCGATATAAAAAAATAATTTATAAATCTTGAAGTATATTTTTTTTCTTCTAAATTTTCTTAAACTTAACTTTATGGTATGTTTTTACATCTAAGCTTAATATTGTATTTAATTTATTTTTTTTAGAAATGCCCCCTATTATCTATGTAGTATAATTTATTTACATTTTCAGAAAATGTATATGTATATTATATTTGATAATCGTAAAAGTTATAGATAAATATTAATATAAGTAAAATAAGATAGAGCAAACTACACACAAATAGTTAACTCAAAAAATGACTCTTTTTTTCTATTTTTTTTAAATGGGGTATTTCATATTTTTTAAACTATAGATAAATAAATTAACAACTAATTAATTGATATATTTAAATCCAATAAAAAATTGAATGCATGTAAAAACATAAATATAAAATAAAATACATACCTAAATATTTTTCTTGCTGATTCGAATGATTTAAATAAACTATGGACAAAACAAAGAAATAATTAGTAAAAAAAATGAAAAAGAATGAAAAATGAAAACAACTACAGAAAAATTGAGAGAATGATAACAAACCTGGGTTATACTGAGAATGATTTGAATAGCCTGAACTTGACCTAATTTTTGTATTAATAATAAATTATTCACCTTTCCAATGAATCCATCAAAATAATAAAAATCTGATTTGATATAATTCTAGAATAATTTTTGTTTTACCAAATATTTATTGAATGACTCATTTTAACTCTATATAATTTTACCCTATATATATACATATATATACACACTTAGTATATATATAATCGAAACTCATATAATTAGCAATGGAATGATCTTTTAATTAACAATCCAATATTAAATTATCATATATATATATATATATATATATATTCATATTAATGATTCAATTAATGTGACTAATATAATTATTGAAACAAATATAGTTATAAATACAATATTATGGATTATGTAAAATTAAAAATGATTAATTTATATGCATATTACATAGGTATGTCATATTATAAAATAATGTTAAACTTATATAATACAACTAATAAAAAAATGAATCTGATAGACTAAAGTTAAAATCTATATATATTATATAGATAATGTAAAAAGATTGAAATAATTCAAAATAAAATAAAATAAAATAATGTGTTTGACCGCATGATTTATTTTGACCAATTATTTTTTGTCTAATCATAAAGATTCAATTGATCATAACTACGTAAACTTTTAATTATTGATTAAAATTATTTATTGAAAAAATAAAAAGCGAATATTTGATTTTACTAATCTATACTAGTCAAGACTAATAATATTACCTTTCAAATGATTAATGTATTACATATATTAAATATAATATATAAATAATATATAAGACATAAAAATATGTATTAATAGTTGCATAAAATTAAATAAATAATTCATTAATAAATTTTAAAATTATCATATTTAATTTATAATGTTAACTTTTTAAATATAATATATTAGCAATATATAAGACATAAATAAACATATTAATAATTACATAAAATTATTATTTAATTTATATATAAATAAAACATAATAAATATTAAATTATCATAATTAATTAATAATATTAAATCATTAAATATAAAATTATATTAAAATGTGATTATATTAGTTTATAATAGTTCTACAATTCATATATTAATTAATATGTTTGACCATATGATTTATTTGACTAATTGATTTTTGAAATAATCATCAAGATTCAATAACCATACATATTTGAATCACTATTGAAAACTTTAATTATTGATTAAAATTATTATTTGAAAGATAAGAATCAAATAATTGATTTTACTAATCTATAAAAATCAAGAGTAATAATATTACATATAATAATTTTAAATAACTAATATATTACATATATTAAATATAATATATAAATAATATATAAGACATAAAAATATGTATTAATAATTTCAAAATTTTGTATTTTGTATTTAATTTATATATAATAATACATTAATAATTATTAAAATTATGATAATTGATATATAATATTTATAATCTTAAATTGTTTAATATAATTTATAACTATTAAATACAAATTTAAAACAATAATAAATCTGCTTATAATTATTCATAATAATTCTACAATTTATATATTAAACCTATAGTAATTAATTTATAATACTTTTTCTCTTCCAGACCACTAATGTATAGTATATAATTTTTTTAAATATATTGATATTTTGACTTAACTATATATATAAATATATATATACATGAAAACTCAAGTGGATTTATTGTTGAAAGGGGTATTTAAATACAAATTTTATTTATGAAAAAGAATAGTCATGAAACTTTTTTCTTTACCTTTTTTGACCTTCCCAAGGATGAATTTGTTGTTCCAATAAAAGTTTGTACAACCAAAAAATGAGTAAAAGTTCTTATTTGAATTGATATATGGTCAAATTTGACATGACTAAAAGAACATAGACAATTTATCTAATACATGAAATTTTGAATTAAATTAATACTTCTTATTCATATTCTTGCTATTTGTATTAAATGAAAATTATTTAATAATATAAAAATTAAACTTATACGCTGTTTTTAAATTGACCATACATTTTTTAATTGAAATACTTTAGAAACTGTAAATATTTTGTATATTCTAACATACATATTAATAGCTTTTAATTTCAGCATTTTAATATTTTAATGATTTGCATTATATAACTAATATTGATGTTAATATAAGCACTAATGAAAATTAATATAATGTTATGTAAATATGCAAATGAAACGTTCGTGGTAATCCATTTTAATAATTAATAATTTATATGTAATTATTACTTAAACTTTGTGTAATATGATAGTACTCTATATAGATATGTTTGGTAAAGAAAACGTAATTAATACATAATTCTCTCTAAAATCTATTACGCCCCTCCCGAAGAGAAGAGGTGTCCCTCACAACTTCTTAGGAAATGGGGTCCTAACCAATAGACGTTAGTGACCCGCCAACCGGCTAAAACTACTATACGAAAATAAAGGATGGCAGTTAATTAATTAGTTAGTATAAAAATTAATTAATATGTTATATAATAATTATAATAACCTAATTAAGTGGATGTTTTTGGTAGAAATATTAAGTAATTTTTTCAAAAGTGGAATGTGTTCTTTATTACTATAGCTCAACTATCACTCCATAATGGGCTAAATGGAGTTGTGAACGTGGAATTCAAAGAGTGTGTCAGCATACAAAGAGAGTCACATAGTTTAGCTTTAAATATCAAATTTAGACCATCAAGTGAGTAATCTGACTAGCATATATGTACTACACATCTGGTATACATGGTGTTGTACGGTCATAAAATTTATATTTGTTTTTATTTAATGGTTACAAAAATTAATTTGCTAGTTTTAATTATGTTGTAATCACATAAGTCATCTTCTATATCTATAAATATAATTAATCGTATAAACATAACAATATTAGACTTTATTTTTTTTATTAATTAGTATAGTTTACAAATGGTTTAGAAGGTATGAAAAATTAATTGGACTGACATTCAGTAAAAATAACACTTCGTAATCATTATATATGTGTGTATATATATATATAACATATTATGATAACAGAATCACAAATTCTCAGATACTTCTTGAAATATCATATTTTGTAGTATTTTTTAAATTTTATCTTTCAAAAAATCGAAATTTTCAATCATTTCTGTTGGTAACCTTAGAGATAACAACAGACAATTGAATATAACTGACAAATGATCTTTTCAAAAAAAGTCCTACATGATACAGAGATTGTTAAGCAAATGTATATAACAAAAAAGAAAAAATTAATAAGTCAATCAATAATCAAAACATAAATTGCAAGAACAATAATAAATGTTATCCACTAAGTAAAAAACCTCATAATCTTCATCTCTTTTTCAGGTATGAACCAATTCCAAAGTGACTAGTTACAGCGAATTAAAACGAGCTGTGTAAGAAAAGTATTAAGTGGTAAGTAACTATAGAATTAGATTTGTCATCTTGTTATAAGTTTAACTAACCTGCGCGATGCACAGAAGATATTTTTTTTATATTTTGTAATATAATCATATATTCAAGTTATATAACATATTATAAAAAGTGTAGATTTGTAATTCAGTAATTATTTTTTTGTATAATGAGTAGAAATTTGTTGTAATTTTATGTTTCGTCTTTTCTTCTATTAGAATTAGCCTCGTCCACAAATTGATAAGCTTGATATCCACAATTTATAGAAGGTTGAATCAAATAAAAAATTTAGAAAAAAAAAACCATATCAGCAAATTAAAGAAAAAAAAATTTGTACAGATCTCGTAAAATTTGCCAATTACATAGTCAAATTAAGGATAAAAATATTTTGCAAATTGCTAATTAAATGTAATAATATTACAAAAATTTGAAATTTGATAGAAATAACTACTTTGAAAACTAATGAAAAATCGCACGGTGCTTATACGTCAAAATAATTTGCAGATCTCAACAGAAAATCACAAGAATAACAAACGAAACATGAAAGAGATGGACAAACTTTTTGTTTAAAAATAAGAAAGAAAAATATTTAAAAAATTAAATATGTTTATAATAAATTGAAAGTAACAGGTGAATAAATTTTTTTAAAATAAAATAAATCTAAAAATAATATTTTGATGAGTGTAGACTTTTGTGACAATTGAAATATGACACATATTATCGTACATGTCTTACCATTTATGTTCTCAAAACAGAAAATGCAAAACACTTCAAGAGGAGGGAGAACAAAAAGGAGAGAAGTTAAAATATTTAGTAGTAATTTTGATAAAATATATAGAAAAAAGAGAGAGACAAAAATGAGAAATGATTTTGAATTATGGTAAGATTGTTGAAATTTAATTTCATATTTGACAAAATCAAATTTTATCCATGCGATTGGGTGATTTTAAATAATTGATAGTTTAATTATAGAAAATTTGTTAATGATTTTGCATAATATAATGAAACTACAATGATTTCACGTTCCTAACAAATTTATTTATTATTTTAAATATATTATGAGTTAACAAAAATTCTTTAAAATTTGAATTTATTTATGTTGAACAACAAAAACTAAGCAAATTCCGAAGATTGTTGATATTAATCTCTTCTATTAAATTTTAATAATGTATCTTAAAAGAGTTGCATAAATATATATAGTTTTACATTTATATGGTTGAAATTTAGGCCGAAAAAATAAAATTTAAAAAAATAATTTTACTTATATATATATAGATTTTTTTCGATAAAATGAATCGAGAAAATTGAGTCATATATTTGTTAGATTTCATATATTTATTTTAATATCATAATTCAGTGATTTGATTAATATTCGATAAAATATATAGATTTTGAATTATGTATTAAATTTTGCAGTATATTCATATTGGTATCATCGAATTTTGAAACACCTAAATTTGAGGAATAATTTAGATTTTGAAATCGAATCAAAATTTCTAGAATAAAAATGTCTAATTTTAATTTAATAATAATATAATTATTCTAAAAAAGTAATAAAGTTTAGGCGGAAAAACAAAGCCATTTTGTTTTAATATATATATAGATTATGTGTACGCATATCATGTAGTGATGAAATTCAGTCTAAGGTAACTTAGATACAACGAAATTTTATTTCTCGTGTTTTTAGCTAAGGGCTTCTAGACTTATTATAAATCAATAGTAATTATATAAGATGGAATTATGTTTATGGTGTCACTTAGTAACGGTCCTAAATCGACCCACATATTTTGGGGACGTTGTTTATTGTTGTTTTAATAAATAATACAATTATTTTTTTAATAAGAAAATTAAGTGACTATATAATATATATACCAAAGCAAGTTGATTGACTATTTTTAAATTTACAATACTCCATTTTATATTGAGCTAGAAATATTTTAAGAAAATTATTCTTAATGGAAAAATTTATATTTTCTAAACAATGTTATTGTATGAAAATTCATGAAGTCCATAGAAAATATTACTATTGCATATATCTTAGAAAAGTTTTAGAAAAACAATTTCAACTTTAAAATAAATTGAATCACCAATGTTCATTTCAGTACATGTAACAAGTATAAATAGAGGTGTATATATGGTTTCTTCCTCCACATTTTCTACATTATACTTTTGGAAATTTCATTCACTCTTCATAATTATTTTCTAAATAACGGTATAAAATTCAATTATTTAAGTGTATGATATGTCCACAAGGCAACAATTTTTATTTATATTTTTTTTTGTTTTATTTGAAAGATGAAGAAATGATACACGAGCGTGATATTTTTTATTTGGAATGATTTATTTGAGAGACGAAACAAGAAAATAAGAATATTAATGAAAAATTATTGATAAAAATAAAAGAAAAGTTACAATCATGAAAGTTATAATTATTGGATTGATTTTCTACTTTTACATACATGAAATCTCCATCAAAGTTGTCTTGATCTCCTTATTTTCATGTCAAATCCTCTAATGCAAATAAAGCAATATACATTTTCTGCCAACTTCATGCCTGAATTTCATGTAACAAATTTACATTAGATGCAAAAGATGTAATTTCAATCACCTTTCAAATAAAAGTTATGATATTCCACATTCTCTACATCATACAGTTAGAGTTCACGTAGTCGTTAAAAGGATCCAATCAAGTCTCTCACATATATATATATATATATATATATATATATATATATATATAATTGTTCCTTCAACTCTTTTTGCTCTTTTTGGTATTGCACAATCTCTACTGACACATCTAACATATATATATATATATATATATATATATATATATATATATATATATATATATATATATATATATATGCAAACACAGTAAGAGAATGTAAAATATTAACAACACAAAAATAGTAAAAATGCTAACCCCGCCGAAGAGAGTGTGAATAGTTTGGGTCCTTAATGCTCTACATAATTTACTTTTGGCATAGGAATGGGTGCAACACCAGGACTTACACAACCACAGCTTTAGATACGCCATCATTTTCATCCACAAAACATGGAAATTTCTCTTTGATCATTTTCATCCACAAAACATGGAAATTTCTCTTTGATGTTTAGTGTGATGGTACGAGTTTCGCCCATGAAAACGCACATGAAATCTTCAGTGTCTCCTCGTAGTGGTTCGGAGTCTTATGACAATGATGGTTTCAAGATTTTGATAATTCTATAATTGGTTGAGAGCTGGAACATGTATACCCATCTGCAAAGTAATCACTCGTCATCATTGGTGGGCTTCCATTCAACAAACCTTATGGACGGCAAACTAGTACAACTTTGTAATTGCATTTGTGTATTATTTAATATAATCTCTTGCTATATTTAAAATAAATAAAAAATTATCGTCAATAATGCAAAACCTTGCAAGTTTGCTCGCATAGTGCTTGCACTCTCCTCTCATTGGGCAAGTATTACAGTTGGGCCGTGTCTTCGTACAAAACACTGTATCATTGAAGTTAAAGCATCAAGAGCATATATAAAGTTAAAGAAAGATACATTAAAAAAAAAAGAATAATACCAAACCTTTTAGAAAACATTGAGGTAACAGTTAGGAGTTCAAGATAACAATTTTGTCAAATAAAATAGAATATGTAAATATGTATGTATATTCTACAATAATATGATTAATGAGAAGACCTTGTCTCAATCGCATATGCATGGCCATATCTACGATCATCCATATTACATCCAAATAACCAAAATATTCATGAATTAGTTAGTGTTGATTGAGTACTCACTTATTTAAGAAGGTGTATCACTTATTTAGAATGTGTACCGGAAGATTGTCAGGAAGTAGCTTAAGTGGCAGAGAAAAGATCAATAATATACGTAGATGATACATTCAGACTTGAATTAGCCTTAATAAATGTATGTCCAGCAAAAACTTACTGGGAAGGGAGTTGGTGAAGAGATAAAATCCTCAAAGCAATTTGTACTCTTTAAACCGAGTCCACTTATGCGCATCAAGTAATCCTTATAAAATAATACATACATTTATCAGAAAAAAAATTGTTTGAGAAAATAAAATTTTCAATCAACATATCATAAGAATAAAAATTGTTTGAGAAAATAAAATTTTCAATCTCAACATTCTTGTCTTATCTAGTGGAACTTCTCTTACCCTCATACTTCCATGATTTTTAAATCAAGAAAATTCTGAAAAACGACAATTGAAAATATTGATTTTAGAACCCAAACTGGCTATAGATGTTCGTGATGAACTTATTTTCATATCTTATTCTTTTAGCAAGTTGGTTGCTCATGCCCCATTACTCGATCACTTAGCTAGCTCCACAAGGGAGGCTTGTATAACTGCTTCCCAATCAAATCTATAGAATCTATATTCTACTTTCTCTCCACATACACCATTACATTCCTTTCTCAAGTTATATCCCAATTGATGTAGTTTTCTTGTTTGTTTTGCCTCACTTGTTGAGTTTCAGAAACCATGCAGATACCTTGCTGCAAGAGCTATAAAAGTATTGTACTTTAGTAAATTTTATCTTTCAAACAAATCGAAATTTTTAATCAGATTATGTTGGTAATCTTAAAGACAACAACAGACAATTGAATATGACTGACAACTAATCATTTCAAAAAAAATTCTATACGAGACAGAGGTTGTGAAGCAAAAGTACCGGACACAAAAATAAATGTTGCAATCAATAATCAAAACTAAGTGTCAAAATATGTCTAAACATTCCCGAATATAAAAGCAATGCAAAATTATTAATCCTTCTATATCTTTTGGTTGCAAACAGCCTTATCCATTTTGAATTAACCCGGGTTAGAATTCATCAAATAATGATAAAGGTTAACAATATTGCTCTTTGAATCATTATATTTATCAACAGAGTTCATGATTTTCCTTTTTGGATTCAACCTTTCCACAAATGAATATTTAATAATTAATTTAAAATAATAAAGGTCTGATTTCAATAAAATATTACAAAATAAAATTAATACTTTGAAACCTTTAATATCATCCTTCATATTCAAATTTGAAAGTCAAATTCCAGCAAAAAAGTGACAAAATCAGATTAGAAGGATAATAATGTGTATTTATTAATACTATGAAATAAGAATAATATAACATAACTAAAGTTATAAAGAATGCTTAAAAAGGCAAATTTCCAAAATATTTTGAGGTTGTGATGTTATTATAGTTAACTGTGACAACACTAAAATATGTGGATCTTCTCCTTGAACATGAGCTCTCTTCCAATTAAATTGAAGTTCCATTGTACGATCTTCCAATTAAATGAAGTTCCTTGAACATGATATTGACAGATTTAATTTAAAATGATGAGCTATAAAATTATATAATTGTAATTCATGTTAATATATTTGAATTACTAAATTAAAAAAAAATGTATACAGAAAATAAATAGTTCCAATTCTAGTAATATAAATGGTGATGGTCAATATTTCAATAATTCACATACCATCAATTTAATTATATATATATATATATGTGTGTGTGTGTATCACAGAATTACATATATGTGAACCTAAATACACTATAACATTTATAAAAAAAATTACATTACTTAAGAAATTTATTAAGATTATGAGCTCTAAAACACAAAGGATAGAAATTTCAAAGAAGGAATGAAATTATAAAGATATATATATACTGACACATAATAATCATAAATACTAGACATAATTACATATATGTTTATATACAAAATACAAATACATAAATAACTAAAATAAATATAATAATTGTTTGAAAAAATACAACAAATTAAAAAAGGAAAAAAAAAACCTTCAAAATTTTAAAAGGGCCGAAGCCAACTAAATCCCTATATAGGGATTAATTACTAATTAAAACAATGAATTATGTACTCATATATGCATTTTAGGTGCTCATGTTATCATTATATATATATATATATATATATATATATATATATATATATCCTAGTATAAGATCTCATCATTACACAAAAATTATTTTTGTGTATTTTTATTATTAAAAAATATATTATTTATTACTAAAAATATTAGTAAAAATAATGTAATACAAAAGTTAATAAGTTTCATATTTCATTATTTAAAAATTCAAGTCAAACATCATCAACTTATGAATTGAATTTGAGTTACTTACTTAGAATTAAATTCAAATTGAATTTTTGTATTGTATTAATAAAATCATAATTTAAAAATTAAGTAATTATATTCTAATTTGCTTCATTTAAAAAATTAATACATGAAATTTAATACAACAAAATTAACTAAAGTTTATGCTAAAAATAAATATTACATTTAAGTAAAGATATTTAGGCACTTTCATAGCCAATTTGAAGATTAAATTATAACAAAAAATTTGAAATAAAGTGAAATTATTTTAATCTTTCATTTTTTTAAATGCATCGAATATGTTCCAAATTTGAATATTGATTTTTTTTTTTAGAATCTGAATATTAATTTGAAAGGTACCAAATTTGTTGTAAATCCAATGTTAAAAGCTAAAATCGCTCTTTAAAAAATAACTACTATGTTATTACTTATTCTATTTTATAATTTTAGAGATAACATATAGTTAAGCAAATAAATTGAGAAACATACATTTTACTTATATATATATAAAGAAAGATTTTTATTTGCAATATAGATATAAATAATAGATTATATATGTAATAATTTTATATAAGAGAGAGAGAGGGAGAGTTTTTTTTATTATTATAAAAATAATATTTTAATAACAATATGTATACCAAAAGGGAAATAACATTTGGACAGAAAACAAAAATTGAAAACATGCATTTTCTTTTAATTTATATATGAAAAGGGCAGATTATATGTATGTGTATATATATAATATGAAAATTTAAATAAATTATAAATCATAAAAAAACTAATGTCTCAGTAAAAAGAATAAATGACGAAAAACAGAATAAAATTAAAAAGCCGAAAGGTCAATCTTTTAATTTTAAAGGACATGTCATGCATTATCTATAATCTATATAAAAAATAAAAAATAGTGAGATATTTTCTCTATTTTTTATAGGTGTCTCACAATTAATTGACAAATATCTCTTCTTTTCTATTTTTATTTTTCACTCAAAATTTAAAATTTAATTTGAATAATTTGTATATAAATTTAATCTACAAAAATATACATAATTTTTTATATAAATAAATAAATTATACTATTAATTTATATAATATTATATTTTTTTGTTTAAGTTCAATAGTTTTTAATAAGTTAAAATATATATATTTAGTTCGGGGACAATAAAAAATTTACTTCAAAATATTGTACAATTTATTATTTAATAAAGCTAACTTTAGAAAATTCAATTTAATATGACAAATTTCAAATTGAAATATAGTTTTATATATATAAATATATTGATATAATATAATATATTATGTATATTTTTATAATATAATATATTATTTATATTTTATAATAAAATATATTACATCACGTGCATTTCACCAGCAGACGTGTAGTGTGGAATAATAAAAAGAATTTAATATAATAAAAATTTGTAAAATGAATATAAATAAATAAAAAAACGTATAACAGACCAATTCTAATTGACCAACAAATTAAGACGTGAAATTTTATTTCTTCGTATTTTCTGTCCAAGCCTTCTGCATCTATTACAAATCAATACTGATTATATAAGATGGAATTATGTTTATGGCCTCATGTAGTGAAGGTCCAAAATCAACCCACAAATTTTGGGGACAGTTGGTTATCGTAGTTTTAATAAATAATACATTTACTTACTTTTTAATAAGAAAATTAAGTAATTATATAATATTATATTAAAGCATGTTGATTGACGTCATTTTTAAATTTACAAATACTCATATAAAATGTTTACATTAAGCTAAGAAAAATATTCTTAATGAAAAAATCTATATTTTCTAAATAATGTTATTATATAAAAATTCATGAAATGTTATAAAAAATATTACTATTAAATATATCTTAAAAAAGTTTTAGAAAATTCATTTCAACTTTAGAATGAATTGAGTCACCAACGTTCATTTGAGGATATGTAAGAAGTATAAATGGAGGTGTATACATTGTCTCTTCATCCACATTTTCTATATCATACTTTAGTAAACAAAAAAATAGTTATTCACTTTTCATAATTATTTTTTATATAACAGTATAAAATTCAATTATTTAAGTGTAAAATATGTGCACTTTATTAGTGTTAAATTGCAAAACATATCTCTTGCAAAATTAGTACTTAAATAGTCAATATTTAGTGTTAATAACTCTAATAATTTCCAATTAGTGCATTTAGATACTCATACTAAAATATAATATGATGAAAAAATATTTTTGATTTTATAATAGTTTTATTTGAAAGATGAAAAGATATACATGTAATGAGAAAATATATTTTATTTAGAATAACATTATTTGAGACATGAAAGATAATATATAAGAATTTTACATTTCATAAAAAAATTAAAAAAAAATTATTTATAGCCACACAAGAAAATAAGAATCATTGAAAAAATAAAAGAAAAGTTAAAAGCACTCTCTTTGACTAATGGTCTGAGATTGTCAGACATGAAATCTCGATAAAAATGATTTTCGTCTCCTGATTTTCATGTCAAATCCTCTAATACAAATGAAAGGTGAAGTGTATATTAAATTAAAATGTGTATTAATATCAATTAAAAAATCAATATATGTGTATATATATATATCATATATATTATGAGAGTCAATCTCATCCTATATTCTTTGAAATATTCGAGTAAAATCAAGTTTTATATATAAACTTTATATTTTCTGAAGCAATATACAATTTCTGCCAACTTCATCAAGACACAAATCATACAAAATATCAATCTAAAGAGAAAAGAACAATAGTTTAGGTACATCATACATTAAAACTCGCAGCAAAAAACTTAATAGGAAGGCAGGTTGGTGAATAGATAAAAAGCCTCATACACCCTGTGCTCTTCAAACCTCAAAGGAGTCCACGCTCATTAATTAATCCCTACAAAATAATACAAACATTTATAAGAACAAATATTGTTTGATAAATAAAATTTTCAATCCCCACATACTTGCTTTATCTGTTGAAACACCCTTAGCCTCTCTCTATGATCCTTAACAGATCATCCTGAAAAATGTATTTGATAGTACTGATTTTCGAGAAAAAAAACATAATTGAAAATACTAATTTTAGAACCAACAATATAAGTGACTAAAGATGTTTAAGAAACTTGCTTTCATACTCAACCCCGCTGTTACAGATAGATACCTTAAAAAAAAAGAAAAAAAAAAAAGAAAAAAGGACAAAATTAATAAATGTAGCTAATATATTTGAAACTCAAACTCAACCACTTAAAAATAAATTTGGTTTCTGTATCTTTTTCACAAATTAACACACGTAAGCATGTAAAAAGAACTCACACAAATTGAATTGATAATAACACATTAGAGCACCCACACATATGCCCCAAACAAGAATTCTTGAACATCAAACAACCATATCAGATAAGGTCTCCTTTTCCATAGTCTTAAAAACTATAGTGGTAATCTGTATATGTTATTTAAATTTAAAGAACAACTAAGATGAGATATTTTAGTTTAATTTAAACTCCGAAAAGATTCACTAAATCAACTATATCAAATAATAAAATAGTATCTTTGTTTCTTTTTTATTTCCTGCCTACACACAAAATATATATAATTTCTACATTATCGTAAAAGTTAAATTTATATGCGACATCACGACCTCAAGTACATGTTCAACTGCAATTTTCGCTTGTTAACAATCAAGATTTTATATGTCAAGTTTAATATAAAATGATAACACAATATTTATCTATAACACTAAACTAAAAATAGAATACAAAATAGCATTATATTAATTCTATCAAATAATATAATTATGAATATGAGAAAAACTATTTTCTCATTTTGTAGATTTTTCATTTTTCATTGCACAACATACAAAAAGCACAAAGTGGAGAATCAATATAAATGAAAATTTTGAAATGTTGATATTAGGTACAAAAAATATATTCAATTTTCTTATATTTTGAAAATAATTAGTTATTTTATTGATAAAAATTGGCAAATAATTAAATATGAGATAAATTATATATTTATGGGTCACAGGTTAAAATATATATATATATATATATATATATATATATATATATATATATGTTCAACTATTGAGGAAGATCTTCATATTTATTTATTGACTAATTATTAGTGCCAATTTTTATCAATCAATATTTAAATCTATGTATAAATAAATGTTGATTTTGTGATATGTTTAAAATTTGAATTGATAATCACCTAATGTTTTAAATTTGATAATAATTAAAAAATATGAAAATAGTCTAGTCTACTAAAAATAAATATATGAATCTTGAATTATATATTTGATTTACTCAAGAAAAATATATTTCTAGTTAATAGAGATGAATATTTAAAGGCTTATTATTAATATAATATTATACAAAAGCTATCTAAATAACAATATTTATATCTAAAATGGGAATCTATGTGAAAAAAGTCATTTTCCTTTTATATATATATATATATATATATATATATATATAACAATTACATATGTCTAATAATCATTTTAAAATACAATATTTGAAAAAATAAACAATTAAAATATATTAGAAATTAATTATGAATTGTTATATACATATTTAGGAAATCGTAGTAATTTTGAAATCATAGAACTTCAATAAATTAGTTAATAAATGGTAAATAAATATTTTAAGAAATATCAATGCATAAAAAGACAGAATAAGTCTAAATTTTCCTTTTAAAAAATATATGAAATCCTATAAAACTTTTAGAAAATTGTATCTAAAAATACTTATAATATACTTGAATGAATTTAAAAATAATACATCATTAGTATAAATAGAAGTAAAATATTTATAAACCCATCCCTCTTTAAGATAAATGTTGTCATCAAGACTTTTTTTTCGTCTAAGATTAACGAATCTTGCATTATTTCATGAATTTTTCTAAAAACTTCTTAGGTTTTCTATACAACAATACCACATATTTAAAAATATATGAAATTCTATAAAACTTTTTGAAAATTGTATCTAAAAATACTTATAATATACTTGAATGAATTTTCATCATTAGTATAAGTAGAAGTAAAATATTTATAATACCTAATGTTATGATGTAATGTTCTAATCATCACGAAAATAAACCCATCCCTCTTTAAGATAAATGTCGGTCATCAAAACTTTTTTTTGGATTAAGAATAACAAATCTTGCATTATTTAAAAAAAAAAATTCTAGGTTTTCTATGCAACAATACCACATATTTAAAAATATATGAATTGTTAATTATATATATATATATATATATATATATATATATATATATATATAAATATATATATATATATTCAATGCAAATCTAATATTTCAATGTAATGAAGAATCAACACTAATTTAAAAAACATAGCAATGCTTCAGGATTGGAAATGAAACCCCTATGATATATTTTGAAGAATTTGATATGTTCATGGATATCCATGAAATCTCCTCAAATATATATACAATATATGAATTAGATATGAATTTTAAATAATTTGAGGCGTGGACATATATATTATTTTAATTTGCGATAAGTAAATGATACAATTATAGATAGTAATATATTATAAAATATATAAGTAGTAATATAAGTAATTATATCTTGTAATTTAAAATTATAATTATCTAATCAGTAATTTTTAGTTATGTCATGTAATTTATAATTTATATATTTATATTTTATAATGTTCCATTTAGTGTTTTACTTACTGATTTTAATATGATAATTCCGCTAATATTTTTGTATTGTATAAAACAAATATTGTAACATAATAAGCAAGTAAACAACATAGCAAAACAACAAAAATATTTTTATGAAAGAATCATTTTATTAAAAGAAATTTTTTTAAAAAAAAACTGAAAATAGAAATTAAAAGAAATATTTTTATGTATTGAATTATTAAATTTATATAAATTTAACCTAAAAATATAAATAATTTTTTAATATAAAATATTATACTATTAATTTATTGTTTAATTTTAATATTATAGTTAATTAAAATATTTATATTTGATTGAGGGACAATTTAAAATTCACTTGAAAATATTGTACAATTTATTATTTAATAAAACTAATTTTAAAAAATAAAAATATAATGTAATATTTAAATTATTTTAAATTAAATAACATTTATATAAGTAATAGGTTAGATATATTTTTAATAATAATATTATAAATTATTAATATAATAAATATATTATAGGGTGCGGCCATTCATATCCCAACACCTCTAAATATCCCATAATATTATGATAAAATTAGACATTAATAAATTGATTAAAATATCTTTATATATTTTTATATTTTTTATTTTATTCATATTTTCAACTGCAGAAATCTCGCCTTATCTTCTTCTTCTTCAATACAGAGAAGTTGAAATTTTCAGATTTATGGCTTTCTTGAGATTCGGCTCCAAATTCGAAACTTTTTCTTCTCCATATTTCTTAAATATAGAGAAGTTGAAATTGCAAATTTATGGCTTTCTTGATATTCGGCTTCAAATCTGAAACACTTCACCCTGAAAGTCAAACTTGATAAGGAACATATACTTTAACACTATTGTTTAAATGATTTTTTCCCATCTTTAAATGATTTTTCCATAAACTTGATTTTGTTAAGAACTTTATTTATAAGGATTCATATATATATATATATATATATATATATATATATATATATATATATATATATTTATATATATATATATATATATAATATGTGGGCACGTCTGATTTGTTACTGATTTGAGAAACAAAAATAATTTTTTTCTTTTTTTTTTTGGGTTTCTGGGTAGAAAAGAAAAGATGTACAAAAATTTATGGTAGATAGAGAAATTGCAGAGGAAAAAATATTAGAATTTTTTTCTGAGTAAGTAGAGAGGTTTTCATCAATCTGTGTTGGAATTATGGTGGGTTGAGAAGTCAGGTTGGGATGCTGATTTATTTTTTGTTTTGTTTTTTTAGTGAGAAGGGTATAAAAGGTAAAAATGAGGTATAATTAATAAAAAAATAAAAATTATTAATTTTTAATAGGGTATATTTAAACTTTGAGTATGTTAAATTTTGGGGTGTTTCTATTTACACCACAATAACTTTTTTTCACACCACAAATATCTTTTAAACAAAAATAATTTTATATTAAATGTCTAATTTATCCTTCTTCTCAAATCAGGAGAATTCTCCATTTTTTCATTAACCTTCTTCTTTACCCAGCGACTTTTTTTCATTAACCTTCTTCTTTACCTAGCCACTGTTCTACATTTGTTTTCTCAATCTTCTTCCGCACAAATTTGTTGTTAACGTCACCTTCACCAATCAATGAAATTACGAAATCTCACCCTTGAACAAACACAAAAAGTCGAAATAATTTCTTCTATTAAAAATCCATTGGCTCCCAAATCCTAACTTGAGAAGAAGAATAAATTAGACATTTAATATAAAATTATTTTTATTTAAAAAATATTTGTGGTGTTAATAGAAATACCCTAAATTTTGGGGGTATGAATAGCCCGACACCATATTATATGGCACGAATATCTAGGTCTTATTAAACTCATTGTAGGCGAGTAATTCAGACAGGTCGTCGATCTGGGTATGGTTTTTGGATGGAGAGTGAGATAAAACTTATCGGTATTCTTCACAAGACAAGTAAGCGTAATCAGAAGAGAAAAAAGTGTTTCTGTTTGAGATTCGAACGAATTTCAAACTGGGTACTAGGATTGGTGATGGTGACATGATGATTAGAGTCGAAGATAAAGCAGGCTTGGGTTTGATGAAGGTGCCCTGTTTGGTCGAGTAATCCCATTATTGATTGATCAGTTTTCTTAATAACAATGTTCACCTAATTATCTTGCTTTTCTGTTTGTTAATGTGGTTGGAATTGTATTCTGGATATGTTCCAGCTTCATCTGTACAGGAATGAGTTACAAATCCTAACTTAGACAAACCTGCAGACATATTAGATAAAATTTATGTAACCAAAGCATAGAATGAAGGCACCTATTCTTCTTTTTTGTTGATCATATGTTACCTATAGGTTTTCTTGGTCGTAATGAACAGATTCTCTTTCAGGTAGGTAAACCAAAAAAGAAGAGAACAAAAAGGGATTAGATAATGGTGCTTTAAATCCCTGTCTTGCCTTAAAGTTCCTCTTCTTCATGAATTTACCGGAGGTAACGGAAACAATGTCTACTGATATTTTTAGAGGATCACTAATATCTTCTTCAAATACTACCAGCAGGTTATCAGTAGGCTGGAGGAAAGATCTTGGTATTTGGTACCTGACATTGTATTGCTAAAAAATTTAGGAAACATGTAGGAGTGATCTTACCATATTTGTGAAGGAAAGCCATCTGGCGTATGAAAGGAGATCCAGTATCGGCCAATACTTTCACCGTTGATCTATGCTTCACCTTTTGTCCATTGAGCCCAGATTTAGTGCAACAGGATCGCTATCCTCGGGTGCGAATTTGGACTGATAATAGGCAGTAAAGTAGAAATTTATTGGAAGGTCGTGAAATATGTGATGCCATGAATCATTCTATTGAGTTTTTGAGAATGTTCCATAAACATACACCAGTATTGTGGAGACTTCCATCCTTACCTTGTACCATTTAAGTGGCTGAGAAGATGAGTTGAAGTTGGTCCATTTTGCTTGGCTTGATCCTTCTTTTGTGTAAATCTGTAGCTTCTCTCCTAGTAAACCAACCTTTCCAAACAAAAGGCAAATGAAATCACCTCGACAAGTGTCTGGAAGAACCATGGATTTTTATTTTGCTTTTTTGAAAAAGTAAATGAAATAATAATACTAGTAATAATAGTAAATTCATAGGAAATTACAGGTTCAAGGAACTAAGAATTTGATAGTTACTGTTAATACCTGATATCCACATGAATTGTTTGTCAAGTATTTATCTTCAATGCTGACAGCTTGCAGTCCAGATTCTATACTCTCCATGTGTGCCCCTGAATCCTAGAATTGCCAATTAAAAAGTAAAGGACATCGATGATTGATCCAGCTAGTCTACAATAGTATATCTTAGATGAGTTTAGATGAGAAAAGTAAAGATGGAAAAGTACCAGTAGGCCAACCATAATGCTTAGCAAGGAGAGGTTGTTTACGCCACTCTTTAGAGGGACAGTGCTCTCCCGGGTGAAACTTTGGTTTCTGTAGATCCCATGTCCCAAACCTAAGGAGATGAATCACAGTAAATTAAATTTTACTTTCTCAGAGCCTTTGGAAGAAACCATTCTCTTTTTGAGCTTTCATACGTTAATGAATTTAGTTGTAAGAAGGAAAGCATGTCGTGAGTGTTGCGAAAGCGAACTGCTTTCCTCTCATTATTCACTACCAAAAAAAAAAAGTTGTTGCTGTTTTTTCCACATTATAAGCATAGCCATTTTTAGCAAATGGTCTGTGAGAGAACTAAGAGGGAAAATAAAGAACTTTTAAGGGGAAATAACAATAAAGTAAATGATTATTATCTTGAAACTTCATTACCAATGAGCACTCCGTTGATGAATGCGTGCAATATGTGTCCAAGCGAATAGACTGTGATCATACACTGCGACTCCTCAGCTTGCTGGCAACTGCAACAGACATGTTAATGTTATAGTTGATAATTCAAAGGAGTTCTTTTCGAAGCTAAATTTGTGACTTAATATACTGTGTTATTCATATTCCAGAAGTAACTACACTGAAGCCTCATTACCAGATATAACCGAAATATTCTTCAGACACATACAAGGATATCACCTTACCTGGCATTGTACCACAGATAATTAGATGCATCTTGTGTAGTGTTCATCTGCTTGAGCAATAAATCCGACCTCACAGCTGGAATAGGTTCATTGAATTCTTGCCATTTCTCAGGTGAGTCCAACTTCACAGCTGGTTGCCTTGATCTTGTACTAATTTGTGCGCTCACCTGTTTGGATATTTGGACAAAGAAAAAAGAAACATATATATATATATATATATATATATATATATATATATATATATATATATATATATATTTTTTTTTTTTTTTTTTTTTTTTTTTTTTTTTTTTTTTGCTAGGATCAGAAATCCCCCTTTTCCATTAAAAAATATGTTTCTTGCCCACCTAATAAAAATAAATGCTTTGTGCCCTTTTTATTGTTCATTACCCAGTAAAAAGACTACTTTGCGCTTGGTGATCCCCACATATGCAAAAATTGCCTTATACAGCGTATAGGTTTTAATAGTACTGTTTATAGGACTTGAAATGAACAGTACCATCAAGTCCCATTTAAATAGGGGTCGAAATATTTTGAATCTATGACCAGTAACAAATCTTGCTGTTTCGAGTCCTATGAACAGTAATAGCCCTATGAAGTTTAGTTCGAGGGTATGAACAGTACCACCACCAAGCTCTGTGTTAAGATTAAATGAGTCCTTCTACTACCTAATTAATAATAAAATGGGCAAAAAACATTGAATTTGGAGAGGTGGGAAAAAAACATTATGCCCTTATAAAATAAGGTAAAAAAAGCTGGTGCCCCTTTATTCATTCCTACATGCCTTGGCTGTGTTAAATGCCACAGTGTTGCAGTCCGGTAAGATGCTGATCAACTTTGGAGGAAGTCGAAATGTTCGGTTTTGAAATTGGACATCTGCACTATTTGCAACATCTGTGTTGACAAGAAGTGCTGCACATTCTCCTTTGTCTCCCATGTATACATAGGCCTGGTTTGTATGAACATCAAAGAAATCGAATTATTTTAATATGAACGAATTTATTTAAGTTCTTGATCAGTCTTTACTTCTTGCAATGCACCCAAAGAGAACCTAGTTTTTGTTCCATCTAGAAGTATCTGTGAGAGAAGCTTACCTGCTGCGTGAAACTCCTGCAGATGAACCCATTTTGGCTGCCTGATCAAACCTGTAAGTTTCAGAAAGTTAGGTCATTAAATTGGAAATATTTCTCTCTTTTTTTTTTTTTTTTGTGATGTATATTTCACCATATTCATTGAGGGGAGCTTGATCATAGTAACTGGTTTCAATAAATGCAGATGCTGTCCTCCCAAAATTTGTTCCTCCATGATACTGAGTCAAGAAATGTGTGTTCTAGTATTTAAAGGAGAATCGAGCTATTGTAATGTAAAAAGACCAATGTATGTCAAGTATCAATGAAATACAGGATGGAATAACACAATGGAACGACGGGTTGTGCTGGGGGATTGGATTTGCCTAGGATGTACATAGCATGCTTACCATGTAATAGTTTATGTAGCTCCCATTCATCTTCGCAATGAATAACGCAACATGGTATGCAATGTCTTCAACTGGTCTGATTGTGGTTATGTTGCCATAAAGGTCATAGCTTGACAAGAAGAAGAAGAAGAAAGAAGAAAAAATCGGAGTTATTTTGAAATTGTGTTCAATCTTGAATTTTGGCTATTGGGTTTCTGCCATGTGTATTAAGAAAATCCCACAACATTTAACTTTTGTGATCAGTAGAAATATGAGATTTTCTGGAAGAACACATGGCAACAATGTAATGGCTGAAATAGAAGTGAAAACATAGTTTTGCAACAAATAATATTGTTTGCATGTGTCTAAGTGTATCTTACAAGTGTCTAACAAGTAATCTTGTTTGCATTACAAATAAAAAATAAAAAGAATAAGGAAGAGAGAGAGTGACAGAGAGTTTAAAGGCAAAAATGACAAAATATAATATTTTTCAAAAAAAATTGCAAAATTATAATAAAAAAAAAAAAAATTTTATTTTACGTAAAGTCGCCCCTGCGAGGGGCGACAATCAAAATATTTTTTTTTTTAATTTTTTTTTTGAAGTCGCCCCTGGCAGGGGCGACCAAAACCTTTTTTTTTTTTTTTTTTTTTTTTCAATGCTGGAGCCTTCACTTGGTCCGGCACTCGGTCGCGCGCCGTACTCGGCCGACCGAGTGCGAACTCTTACTCGGCCGAGACACTCGGCCCCCGTATTACTCGGCCAACCGAGTACTACCATCCACTCGGTCACGGCACTCGGTCGACCACTTCACTCGGCTGGCCGAGTGCGAACGCGGATTCTGATTTTTAACATCCACTTCAATTTTTCTCTCTCTATCATATCTATTACCACCCACACACACCACACATTTATCTCTTCCTCATCACTTTCTTCACTTCTTCTTCACTTCTTCTTCACTTCTCCTTTCAATTATCCTTCAATTTCCTTTCAATTTTTCTTCTATATTCACGTTTCGGGTTTCTCCATTTCTCAAAGGTAATTTTTATCTTAAATTTTATGTGTTTGGGTGGTGTGTATGTGTACTGTTGTGTGGGTGTGTATATGATTTTTTTGTGGTATTTTGGTGTGTGTATGGTGTGTGTGTGTTGCTTTGTGTTGTGTGTTGCTTTGTGTTGTGTGTGTGTAGATAGTGGTTTTTTCTCCATTGCTTGTATTGTATGTTGTAGGTGTGGTGTATGTATGAAATGTATGTATTGAATGTATGTATGGAATGTGGGTATGAAATGTGGGTATGAAATGTGTGTTGTGATGTGTGTTGTGGTGTGTGTGATGTATGTTGTGGTGTATGCTTGTGTGTGTGTTGCTGTGTGTGTTTGTGTGTTGTGTGTGGGTTGCATTTTTGTGTGTGATAGGTGCGTGTGTATGGTTGTGTGCCGTGTTTTGGATATGTGTATGTCGGTCGGTGTATGGTTGTTGCTATATATATTGTTATAAATTTGTCGTTGATATTTTTCTGTTATACATTATTTGATGTAGGTACTGTTGAAATTGTTGCTGTTGTTGTGCATTTATCGTAACCCTCAAATTGTTGCCGTTGCGTTGACATATTGATTTATTTCAATTTCAGGTTTGAATTTTTCTATTGTATTAGTTTAAATTAGTTTTATTAAACTTTGCAATAAAGTAATTAATTCCCTATTTTAAGATCATTAACACATCTTTATTATTTAAGATATGGGGTCTTCAAACAACGTCGGTATTGTTGTTTATATTGGGGATTGTAGCGATGTTCCACCTGTTTGTGCAACTAGGGTACCTCGCGACATTGGATATTCCAGCTTGGTATCAAAATTATTTCAATTGACAAGGATTGATAGCAATGAATACAAATTGAACATATCCGCTTCACTACATGCAAACAACAGATATCATCGTATACCAATCAACAACGATGATAATCTATGGTTTTTCTTTGCACCGGATGCGGATAATCAATATGTAGAATTTCATATTGATCCAGAGAAACTGCAAGATAATGTTCTTCCAGATATTATGCCAAGCAATGAGTATTTTCAATATGCTGCTTATTTAAGAGGGGATGGCATTAATAATCCGGCAGTCGTCAGGCAAGAGCATACAGTTGGAACCTCAAGGTCCAATAATGAGGGTATTCCAAGTGAAAGAGAAAATGCTCAGACCGATGAAGATTACGACAGATGATAATGATTCGGATAGTGAACCTGTGCCAGAAGAAGAGCGAGGTAGGGGCAAAAGGAAAAAAATAAGGCGTCGTTGTTTTACAGGATCACATTTTGATTATTAGTTTGTTATCTATGTAATTAAACGTACAATGGTTACTTAATTTTACATACGATGTAATTAGACGTACAATCTTTACTATTGTTATTATTATAATTATAATTATAATTATTATTATTATTGTTTTCATTATTAATAAAATCAGAAAAAAGAAAAAAAAAATTTGGTTCGTACTCGGCTGACCGAGTACGAACCCCGGCCGAGTACCCGACCGGGGTCGACCGAGTGCGAAGGGTGCAGGATTTTGTTCGCACTCGGTCGGCCGAGTACCGCAACATGACCGAGTAAGACAACGTGATGCCCGAGTGCGAAGCATTTCGGCCTTCCTTCGCACTCGGGCGGCCGAGTATCTTCGCGGACCGAGTGCAGGAGACCGAGTATATCAGGTGCACTCGGGCGGCCGAGTAAGGCGCGCGACCGAGTGCGAGACCGAGTGCGAGAGCACGGAAACATTTTATAACCCCTCTTTTCCTCATTCTTCTCACACACAAACACACCCAAACCCTAGCCTCTTCCAATCTCTCATCCTCAATCCAAAAATTTTCATTCAAAGCCATCAATTTCTCAATCAAAATCATTGTACCCATTATTTCAAACAACAAATTGCTCCAATTTTGGGATAAGGTGGTGGATATTTGAAGGATTCAACCAAAAACACCAACTTTCGTTTTTTCAATCTAAAGGTATGTTTTCATTAACCATTGCTTTTGTTCATTACATATGTTGATGAGAGTCTTATTAGGAGCATTTTGACATGAAACTTGATATGTTTTCTTGCAATTTTTCATTGAAGTTTTTTATCGAACACTTGGTGTGCATGATTTTTTGTTCTATATAGATATGTTTTCATGTTAATCTAAGGTTGTTGTTTGATTATGTTAATGCTCTACTAATTTGGAGTATTATGGCATGAAAGAATATAGATTTTTGGTTAGTTTTCATTGAAGTTTTTTATCGAACAATTGATATGCATTATATAAATTGGGAATGTGGCATGATTTAGAGTGAGACCATGATGAAATGATCTTAATACCCCATGAATTTCAATGTTGAATTATGAATTTGCAAAGATGAATATTGTATCATAGGAATCTTCATTTTTTGTTCACATGGATTGGATGTAATACTAATTCATTATCATCTAGGTACCCACAATGGAGCATAGCATGGATGTTGTGAATTCTACTTTCCAATGGAGCGAACACTCCATTGAAGAACAACAAGCTGAGTACGAAAGAATTTTAGCGACCATGCCGGATGCCTACGGCATAAACTTTCCTGATTGGGAGACCGACAGTCATAGGTGGTTTGAGGTACATCAGAAAAGAAGGCGAGCCACTCGATGGGCCGATGTTGAGTGCATGCAAGAAATGGGCATCTACGAAGATTTAAAAAAAATGTGCAAGGCTATCGGGTGGACTAAGTTCTTTGGCATGCACGAGAAGACGTATGAGCCTCTCGTTCTTGAATTCTTCTCCCAGCTTCAGGTTGGATACAATGACACGGTGCCCGAATCCGTGATATTTCAGCTGGGGAACGAGTCTCGCTATCTTTCGGCCGAAGACCTCAATGGGATTTTTGGATTTCCCAAGAAGAGGTACTCAAATCTGCCCAATGAGAGGGTCAGTTTTCCGGAGTTCAATGTTGTGACTTTTTGGAAGGACATTACAGAGTCTGATCGAGCTCACCCATCGGAGTACCAAGTTAGTCGGTCGAAAGCATCTAGTATCCGAAGCCCGGTCCTTCGATATTTTCACAGGTTCATCGCCAATACAGTTTTAGCAAAACCTGAGCCTGGAGCGGTCAGTGTGGATGAGTTGTTTGTGCTGTGGTGCTTGGTGAAAGGGAAGAAATTCAATGTGGCACCAATGCTGTTAAGGCAATTCGTTCGATCCAAAAAACAAGTTGCTATCCACATTGGAGGTTTGATCACTCCCATTGCTCGCCACTTCGGGGTGAACTTGGAAGGGATGGAAGAGACACCAGGCGAGACAACTATAAACCTGGAAATGCTGTGCAACATGAAGATGTGCCAATTACATCCCGGCACCAGACGATTGTATCTGATTTTATCAGACAAGAAGAGGTTTGCACTGCCGAACTCTCGCCTGACTAATATTGCTGGAGGGAAGGGCCATAATCTTCTACTGAATGGCTCGGCTCATACGGAAGCTATTGAAGAGAGCGAGAATGAATTGAGGAATGAGGAGGAACGAAGGAAGAGGAGGAGAAGGACTACGGATGCCCGATCAGAGCCGATGGAACTTGATGTGGATCATGCACAGGCCGATGAAATGATGGGTGAAGCACAAATGCCCTCGGACGATCAGGCCGGACCTTCACAGCATCCACAGTATCCACCCCAGTATCAAGGGGGGTGGAATGATTGGTCGGATTGGAGAACCGCCTTGGATGCACGTCTGACCACCATAGAAGGGGATGTTGCCGACATGAAAGAGTATATCCATCGTGAAGCTTACAACTCCCAAATTTTACTTGACATGCAAAGGCAACAATACGAGTGGCATGTGCAACAAGGCCATTTCCAGGAAAGGGAATATCCACCGTATCAACCATTCGGCCCATCGAACACACCTTACCGACCCCCTCAGTGAGCCGGCGCCGACTAATTTTTTGTTGTTTTTTGTTGTTTTTATTTCAAACACTTGACTTTGTTGTTTTTTGTTCTTCATTCATGATTTTGAGAACTATTGTTTATTCATGTTTTTGGTTTTTTGTTGTTTATTCATTATTTCTTTATTAAACATAATTTTTACTTATAAAACAAAATTATAGTTATTTGTTGGAAATTCAATTAATCAATACATTTCAAGATGTTATAACAATCTCACTTAACAATTTCATCGAATTTTTACCAAACTAAATAAATTATCTAATTTAACTATAACACGTTAAAAAAAAAGGAAAATGTACAAAAACAGGACGACGAACGAGAAAACGAGAAGAATACAAAAATGAGAAAAATTGAAGTGGATGTTAAAAATCAGAATCCGCGTTCGCACTCGGCCAGCCGAGTGAAGTGGTCGACCGAGTGCCGTGACCGAGTGGATGGTAGTACTCGGTTGGCCGAGTAATACGGGGGCCGAGTGTCTCGGCCGAGTAAGAGTTCGCACTCGGTCGACCGAGTACGGCGCGCGACCGAGTGCCCGACCGAGTGAAGGCTCCAGCATTGAAAAAAAAAAAAAAAAAAAAGGGTTTGGTCGCCCCTGCCAGGGGCGACTTCAAAAAAAAAATTTAAAAAAAAAATATTTTGATTGTCGCCCCTCGCAGGGGCGACTTTACGTAAAATAAAAAAATTTTTTTTTTTATTATAATTTTGCAATTTTTTTTGAAAAATATTATATTTTGTCATTTTTGCCGAGTTTAAATGCATCTCACAAGTGTGTCCAATTCTCTGTCCAAAATGGCTGGTTTATTAGGTGAATTTGGACCTACAAATGTTTCTCCACATCTCAACCCATTGCATGCATTGATCTGCCAATTTTCAAAGGTCAAATTACTCCAAAAAAATATTCCATCTGTTTCAAAATAAAATCTTGTTTCTCAAAACTATATATATATCTATATATATATATATAATATTATCAATTTAATGAAAATACAATCTACTAAGATTTTCATGTATACTATGTTTTGTTTATTGGTTTGATTTATTCAATCATATAAAAATTGTTTGAAAATTAAAAGAAATGAATTTTTTAGTTGGGAGAAATTGATGCTCAACTTTGACTTTCAGTATTCTGACATATCACGTAAAAACAAAGGGACACTTAACATTGCCCAAAAAATGTTTTGATTTTGGTTGAGGAATATTTAGAGAGAATCTACCAATATGTTCTCTGGCTTCTGATTTGTTTTTATTTAATCAAGGTTCGTGTAGTTCATGATCTGACTTTTGTATTTGTGTTTTGGTTGAATCCACTCAAAGGTATCAAAGGCTTGTTTTTCGGCACAAGTTATATCATCTAACGGAAGACAGGGATATGAACCCAGAAACTTTTGCTACCCTTATATCTGCACTTCTCTATGAGAAAAGGTAGGTAAGACTCTATAACTTCATGTATTTCTATACAAATCTACATCAATATATATATATATATATATACACACACACATATATATTTTAAAAAAATATCTAATTAATTCTCTTTCACGACCATTATTTGACATTCATATTGCACTTATATATACACTCATACATTCATTAAATTTAATCATTAACTATAAAACATTTTTCTTAAGTTAATTGTGATATATATATATATATATATATATATATATATATATATATATATATAAATAGAAGTATGGTCTTAAATAGAAAAATCAAAATTTTCTTCCTAAATTACTTTTAATTATGATATTTCTTATACAAATGTATATCAATATGTATTTATATATAAGATATAATAAAATAATTTGATTGATAGAGCCACGATTTAATGGTAATTAAAAGTCGCAATAAAAAATCATAATATTATTATCAATTTTAATTTTAATTTTAATTTTAATTTTAATTTTAATTATTTTATTATGAGAGTATATCAAAAAAAACTTCTAAATATTCTATATAGATAAATTTTAGTTTAATTTAAATCTTATAATTCCACAAATTTTGGGATATAAATAACCAATATATCTAATAAGTTAGAGTACAATAAATCAATTTGATATAAAAATAAAATAATTAATATTTACATAATACAGTAAGATTAATCTGTATAATTTTATTTTCATCGAATTTTACATTAAAAACAAAACTTATATATTTTTTATTTATAAAATTTTAAACGACCGCAAAAATTAAGATTATTTTTTATAAGAAAATTGTCACAAAAATAAGAAAATGTGCTATGTTGCAGGTCTTTTGGAATAGATTTAACATATATTTATATATATAATGGTAATCTGACTATTTATATATTTGTTATTATCATTTTTTCGCCCATCTTTCTTTCCACAAATAAAAAGAGGGATTTTTAGGAAAGATTGTTATATTACTAAACAATAAGCATTCATTTTAATTTTTTATATTTTAATTTGTAATATTGGTAATGTTACTAATTTTATCAAAACTAATTAGAAAAATCATATATCTTCATAATTACTTCATTTTAACAAATCAATTATGAATTTATGCAAATTCGATGCTATATATACAATAAAAAATGTTCACACTGATATTGCAGATTTTATTCAATTTTCTTAATTTAAAAAAAATACTTGATTGTATTTTATAAATAAAATTAATTAATGTTCATATATTATTTCATATATAATATTTATATTTTTATTATAATCATGCTACATATATAAATTATTGAAGATAATTATATATATTTAAAATATTAATATTATATGTTTCTAAAATTTAATAATATTATACTATAATAATATATCCGTACATCGCACGAGAGAACATACTAGTATTAACTAATGACATACCCATTAATAGGTGTGGTTTGACTTATAAAAAAATTAAAATAAAACGAATATTTATAGATAACATATAAGCTTGTACTTCTATATATATATATATATATATATATATATATATATGTGTGTGTGTGTGTGTGTGTGTGTGTGTGTGTGTGTGTGTGCGCTAAATATATCCCAAAAGACGTGCAATATATAATATTTTCTTCTTTTTTGTGACAATTTTTCAATCAAAAAAGAATTTTAATTTTCGTGGTCGTTTAAATTTTCAAAAGTAAAATATTAAATTTTTGTTCTTTTTTTAACATTAAATTTGATGAAAATAAAATTGCACAAATTAATCTTACTATGTTATGTAAATATTAATTACTTTTATATTTAGATCAAACCTACTGTAATATAACTTATATATACAAATTAATTAGTTATCTATATCCCAAAAATTGACGGAATTGTAGGATATAAATTGAACTACAATCAAAATATAAGTTTGTTATGATATAATCTTATAATAAAATAACTAAACTAAATATAAATAATAATGTAATTATTTTTTATTGCAATTTTTAGTAACCATTAAATTTTGACTCTATCAATCAAATTATTTTAGTATATTTTTTATACTGATATTGTTGTGACAGAATAGGATTATAGAGCATAAACAAGAAACAGCAAACGTAAAGAAGACACAAGATTTACGTGGTTCACCAATAAATTGGCTACATCCACGGGCAGAGAGGAAAACGGATTTTATTATGCGGTATATGTTACAGCGAGACCCCCGTGACAGCTCTGCGAAGTGTGTGATTCAAGACATATCAACAGATATATATATTGATATATATTTGTATAAAAAATAGATAATATAGTTACAAATATATATATATATATATATATATATATATATATATACATATCACAATTAATTTAAGAAAAAAATATAATTTAATAATTAAGTTTTTATGTATGTATGTGTGTCTATATATAGATATCAAATTAAAGATTATGAAAGTTGAATTAATCAGATATTTTTTTTTTAAAAAATTGAAGTTGAAACAAAAAATTTATAAGCTTTTAAAATTTTTACTGACAAATAAAAAATAATAAAAAAGGTAATCAAATAGACATATTTTGACAGAGAATAACTTGAAAATAATAAATTTTGTAGTTTTACCAATCAATATATATATATATATATATATATATATATATATATTGATATAGATTTGCATAGAATAATAGATACCATAATATATAAATATTGATATAACTTTTCATAGAATATTATTTGTAATTAAAAAAATGTAATTTGTATAAATAAAAAGAATCAAAACTGATTTTGGAACCACCTAATAATTGTAGGGCTCCGTTTATCGATCAGGGTTGTTTGCAACGCACCACAGATGACCTATCCTTCATTAAATTCCATACCAAATCTTCACCAAGTCAAACTAGAAAGATATGTATTTAAATTGATCTTAATAAGATTCATGTATATCAAAAGATTTTAATTATTTTAAACTTTAAATTATGTTAATAATCCGATGAAGCTTAAAGATATACTAAAAAATAAAAAATAAATAAAAAATATATAAAATATTCTTAATTTTGATTTAATTAAGATATATTTAGAAAGAAAGTTTATTTATTACTACTTCATCATTGTTGACGACAAATAAAGATAAGTATAACGTTCTAAAAAATTCAGGTAACAAGCTGGGGCCTAGTGTCTAGGGCTGGGACCTAGACGGTGATTTAAAATTGAAATACTTTTTATACATGTTAACAGTAGAAATATATTTTATAAAATATGTTTATACGTTTTCCCAATAAAAATATACTTATAGAAGAAAATTTAAAAAAAAAATTAATCATAATAACATCATAAGATCATCACACATTAAATTTAAAGTTCAAACATAACATGATTATTATCTTAATTAAATATACAAAAATCATTACCATAATTATTAACTGCATAATGTCAATCACTAAAAAGCCTATCAACAAAAAATTAATCAATTGGAGCCATCGAATCTAAATAAGGCAAGATATATATATATATATATATATATATATATAATAAACTCATATAAAATCCATATTAAAATACTATTGATATTTCTGAATTCAAATAACACAAAGATTACCTGCAATTAACTCATATAAAAAAATCGGATTCTGTTATAATAAATATATATATATTCTGTTGTCAATAAATAGACGAGAACCTCGGTCCATTCTTCTACGAGCCCTAGTCTTTCGTTTCTTGTGGAGATTAAAATCTAAACCCTAATTGGAACCATCCCCGTCTCTTGCTCCCAAAATGTCGGATATCCCCTGCGATCTTCTCTGGGAAATTCTGGTTTGGGTGCCGGCGAAGTCTCTCTTGCGCGTCCCGGCTGTCTGCAAGGAGTGGCGCCGCCTCATCGGCGACCCATCCTTTATTAAATCCCACACCAACAATCAACTCAAACTCTCCACCACCCTTCTTATCAGAGCATATAGTGATGCCCCTCATGTTGCCGCCCTGTATTCTTTTTCGTTGGACTCCCTTAATTTCACCGATGACTGCCAAACAATCGATCCAACTCCTGTCGAGGAATTCATCCGTCGTGATGCGACTTGGTTTCCCATTTCGATAGTGAACCCGCATTCGTGCAATGGTCTGATTCTCGTGCCCCCGTTTTTCATTAGAGATAAGAACTGGCGAATTTGGAATCCATTGACCCGAAAATACTATGAGTTTTCCTCACCAGATGTTGCTGGCAACGGTATGTCTTACTCAGAACTTTGTGGGTTTGGGTACGATAATGCCGCCGATGACTACAAAGTTGTGAGCATAAGTCATACGACCCATAGTCTAGCTCGGATAGATGAGCACAAAACTCAAATTTACAGCCTGAAATCTGATTCGTGGAGAACGATAAGGGATCTTCCTTATCGAACTTTTAATTCCCTTGAGGGGGTTTTTCTGAATGGATGTTTGCACTGGGAAACAAAGGATAGGATAATTGTGCTTGATCTTGGGACTGGAGATCAACACCAGCTGTCATTGCCCCCCATGCCCACCAGAAAAGATCTGTTCATGGTCAGTTTGGAAGCGTTGGGTGGATACTTATTTCTGAGTTACAATGATCGCAAGAGGATGCACATAGAAGGGTGGGTGATGAATGATTATGGGGTAGAAAAGTCGTGGAGCAAGCTGTATTCCATTAAGAATCAAGATGTTATTAATGCCAGGGCCAGGCCTGTAGCTTATTTGAAGCGCGAAAAGCATGTTCTTATGCAGTATCTTAAGGGATTCTTTTGGGTTGATATTAAGAATGGTTCCGTAAAGAAGGTGAGCGTTAATGGCGTCTCTCGTATTGTAAGCGCTCGTCTCTATGCGGGGAGCCTCATTTCACCTGGCTACACCTGAAACAAGGCGAAACCTCTCCTGCCAGCATTTTTATTTGTGAGTGGTCACCTGACAAGCTTATGTTTTTAACTGCTCTTCATTTTTTTGTTCTTTTAAAATTATGCAAAAGTTTGTGCATCTGTACCGTGCAACTCAGTAATGTTCTGGATGGGCTATAAGAGACTCACTTTTGTAATGCTTTTACTTTTGAACAAATAATTAAATTATAAATTGTGAAAAATATTACTTATAATCAAATACTAGGAACATAACATTTGAGGTAAGTAGTATAAAGTTACAATATTAAAAATTGATACATCTACAAAATTTGTAAATTATGCAAATTGCCAAAATAATTACATAAACTTTGTTCATCAAAAGGAAACTTTTTTTAAATTTACCAAATATTTTACATTAACAATCCAAGTTTAGTAATTTTTAATAAAATTTTCATAATTTTTTTTGTATTAATCAAAATATATGATATGTCCGTGTTATTTATAATAGCCTAACAGATCTTTATAATAATCTTTTTTCTAACAGCTCTTTATAGTCTTCTAACTTTTCTCCCATTTTTGCACGATTCAAATCAAATTACCATAAAATCCAACGGTTATTAATTTTTTCCAATAATTCCTGATATATGCATAATTCTGTCGACATATTATTATAAAATTGTATAAAGAACCATATTTATTTTTAAATTGCTTTATATTATACTATATATCGACTTAAATTAGGATACCACCAAAAAAATAAATATCTGAATGTTCTGGCTATCATTTTATATTTCTGCCTAAATAGATTGTGAATTTTATTTAATTTAGATACATTATAAGAGGTTGGTTTTCTTTTTTTCATTATTCTTCGTCTAGCTTTGAGATTTGATAGAAATAATAATTTAAAAAATTTGCTCTATCATCCCAAACTTTTTCCTATACATATTATATTAATATTATCGTGGTTATCGATTTAATATGTTATATATATATATATATATATATATATATTATTTTATTGTTTGTTTGAAGAAAAGTGTGATGTTTCTAGAATTTTATTTGTTCCAAAAAAAAATTATGTTTGAAAAATTAAAGTTAGTAATTAGTTGAATTTTATAATAATATTATTTAGTCAAATTTGATTGAGAAAATCAAACTAACAAATAAAAAAATAAATTTGATTGCTTATAACAAGTTTACTTGTATTTTGATGACTAAAAAAAATTCGTGAATCATTCAAACTATTTTTTTCTTTTTTAAAGACAAAGATTCAAATATTGTTTTCTGGTAAGTGGAGTTCAAGAAATGTATAGAATATGAAAATTAAATAAAATCCTTAAATCGGTTAACCTGGGAGTTCCATGACTTACCCAATCTTGATGGATTCTTAATGGGTGGTTGGGTTGGGTTGGGTTGGGATGGGATGGGTACGACTACGGGTTGGGTATGACTATGCTGCTAATGTTGGTATTTCTAATATTTTTTATGATAATTTTTATTTATAAAAAAATGGAACAATTTTATTTTTTACAAAATTGAAAAAACTTAAAGTAACTTAAAATGTAAGACCGTTAGAATATTCTTTCTTTAAAGATATTTAATGATCACAAATAATTATATAGTAGAATGTTTGGATGGGTGTTCATCCCAAAGTGTTCCCAGACTGCATGCATACATCTGTAAGTAACTTAATGCTACATGGCAAATTTCATTGGAATCAGCAAGAAAAGAAAAAGAGGTCAACAACATCTTAACGTCTTTTGAGAGATTGTCCCGGCGCCGAGGAGTGTGAATCTTTTTTAGTCAAGAGCTTTGACAGGGTGAACCAGCCAGCATATAGTGCAAAGCGTCTTTTCGGAAAAGTCCAATTCAAGGCAAAGACCTTATCAATTTAACATCAATAATAACTAACAACATTTTATGTGGAAGCAAGATCAATTTAAATTAATATTTTAACATAATTAAATATATAAATATATTCAAAATAAGACTTAAATATAAAATCATTATTCTTTAAAAATTCATTATTAAAACTTTAAAATAAGTTAAAGACTTATTATAAATTTAAGTTCTAAGTAATAAAATCAAATTACAATTTTGACCATGAAAAGTTTCTCTGAAAACCTAACAATTGAATAACTTTAATAAAAACACATTAATTACCAAAAATCTCTCAAGAATAAGATTTTCATAAATATATGGAAGCAAGTCACACACATATACTTCATTATTCAAAATCATATTCACAAAGACTTCAAATGAAATAATAATATTCCACAAAGTATTTGAATTATCTTTTCTCTCATCGTACGCCACAACTGTCCGACCTCACCTCCACGAATAGCACCTTCAATAGAGAATGGTGAAATCATTAGAGTGAGCTAACTCCAGCTCGTGGGTTTAAATTGTCAAACTTAAGTACACAGAAACTAAATGGAATATACAAACAAAATGTGCATATCATTCGGATCACATAGTTTCACATAGCATATATATAAAGCAAGACATTCTAAGCATTTAAATTCGACAATAATGAATTAAAAAACCCCATCATAAAGAAATGATGACTTGAATGGTAAATACGTGGATGAATGTGTTCTAAACCTCGTAACCTTGTTGCCCGTAACTCCATGAGATTAATGCACCTTATTCGTTAATAATACAAAATCAGGAATAGGAGTTCTCTTTGGAACATTAACGCTGATATTTGGAATGTGTAGAACTTGGTAGGAATTTTTGAAACATTTGGGAACGAATTTCAATGTAATAGGAAATTATTCAACGCGTTTGTTCACGCGCAGTAGTGAATGAATATTTTTCTAACTCATAAAATGTATGGACGAAAATTCTAAATTTTGAAATGTAGATACTAGACTCATATGTAAGTATCATATAAAAGTTTCGTATGTAAATTTTGGAAATCGAAATAGTTGAATCTGTAAATTCTGCACAGTCGTAGGAAAAATTTCATAACTCATAAAATGCATATCGGAAAGACTTGGAACTTTGTGGAGGATAAATAACATGTATGAGAACGGCACATTCAAAATTCAAGAAATTTGGATAACTATAACTATATATTCTGATTCTCAAATTAGAAACGTAGGACTTTGTAAATCTGAATGTGGAGTGATAGGAAATTCATATAAAATAAACTAGACATGCAATTGGAGTGAAATTTTAACTGTATCATTACACCATAACACAAAATGACATACTAAAATTTCATTAAATTTGGAGATGTTGAAAAATGACTTTTGAATTTTTAAAATAAGAATGCCGAATATTGAAAAGAAGGAAAAATGCGGTTGAGCTGACGATGATGAGTCAATTGACAAAAAAACATAAATTATTAATTGTTGTAGAAACTTCGGCTTTTTTGTCTTCTGAATGTATTGAATTCATAATTTTATATGGAGAATTATGATTTAAAAATGGTAATACAACATTGTATGTCATGAATTTTGCTCACAATATATGGAATTGAAGATATAATTTTATTTGAATTTAGCATATATTCCACGAATAAAACATGTGCAGAATTGGTGAAAGGTAAACGATTTTGTAAGAAGGAAAGAGAAATCATAAAATTTGATTTTAGTGATTTTGTTTGAGGACAAAAAAAAATAAAAAAAAAATTAATAATAATAATAATAATAATAATAATAATAATAATAAATCTGAATTTCTGTTCTCACTATCAATTAATATTTCTGCCCAATACATTAGATTGTGAATTTGATCAAATTTAGATACTTTATAAGAAGCTGATTTTCATTATTCTTCGTCTAGCTTTGAGAGTTGATAGGAAAAAATAATTAAAAAAAATGTGTGTATGCTTTGATAGAAAAAAGAAAAAAAAAATATATATATATATATATATTGTTTAACAAATGTTGGAATATTTCAAATAATAAAGTCAGTAATAATTATTTATAGCACAAGTCTCTGATTTTATTAGAAATCCAACAATTAATTAGTCTAAGTATAAATATATATTAATTTAAGTAATTTTTTTGTCCAAACTCTATTATACTTCCCAATTATATGTAACAGTCTCACAAATATTTATAATATAAAATTTCTATGAATTTTTTTCTAGTTTCCAATGTATTTTGAACTAATTGAAATTTATGCTATTTTTCCTGTTGTTTACAATGATTAAAAAAAATTGAATTTGAAGTTAATAAATTTTAAATATAATGAATATTAAGTTCATTTAATTTAAATTTATTGACAAATCAAATTGCTTTATTCAAAGACAATCTTAGAGTTTTTGTTTCTTTAATTTTTACAAAAGCAGATTTAAAGGTGGTCAAGATTTCTGTTGCGTTTGTGGAGGAAGGAGTCGCGTTCATGAACAATCTTCCCCCTTCTAAACCCATTTCCCCATCCAAGTCGCCGCTCTTTCCTCAACGTCCCTTCCCAATTATTTGCTCCGACCACAATTTTCTCTGAAAATGTGCGATATTCCTTCGGAAGTTTTTCGCGAAATACTGTCGTGGGTTCCCGCTGAAATTCTCCTTCGCTTCAAGTGCGTGTCTATGGCGTGGAAAGAAACAATCGACGATCCAGCTTTCATCCGATTGCATCTGGACCGTCAGATCGGTTGCTTCTCCTCCAATGGCGTCGGAAAGCTCATTCTCAGAGGCGACCTCTGCTCTTGGCTTTATTTATTATCTACGGATTCCATTGATTGTGATGGTGAAATTATTGAAGCAAGGCTTGTGAACCACAGCCCATGTTATGGAGGGACTAAATCACCAGTGGGTTCATGTAATGGTGTTGTGCTGATTTCGGATTCAAAGGGATACAATTTCTTGTGGAACCCCTTAACCAGAGAGTTCCACAGGTTTCCACAACCCAAGGTGATGATTAAGAAATCGAGAGGCTTATACCTTTCGGTTAGTGGGATTGGGTGTGACTGTCAAGCTGATGACTATAAGGTTGTAAAAATTGCACAAGTTTTTGATCCAAGAGACAGAATCCTCAAGTCGGAGACATTGGTTTATAGTCTGCAGTTGGATTCTTGGAGAACGATCAAGGATTTTCCTTATAGGATCTCAAGATTGAGTGTTGGAGTTTTTCTAAAAGGTGCATTGCACTGGATTTCCAGTACAATGCCGGTGAAATGCACAGATGATTTGATAGTTGGGCTTGATCTTGGGGGTGAAGATTATTGCATACTGCCCTTACCATCTGAACTCTCTGGACAGGAAAAGCCTTCTGCAAAGATTTTGGGTGTCTTGGGTGGATGCTTGGTTCTCAGTTGCTACTATCAGATAAAGCGCTTAGACCTATGGTTGATGAAGGATTATGGAGTTAAAAGCTCATGGATTAAGTTGTTGTCAATTGGTTCACTCGACTATATTGGTGCAGTGGAGACTTTGAGGCCTCTAGCTTACACAAAGTGCAAAAAACAGGTTCTTCTCCAACATAATAGGAAGGAATTTCTATTGTTCAATCTTGAGACCAAAATGGCAAAGAAGATGAGGATCCGAAATGGCCCAGTCACCTTTTCTTCTCAGTTTTGTCTAGCAAGCCTTGTTCGATTAAAGTGCAGCAGTGCAAAAAGGCCATCAAGGAACAAAATCAACTCGGCTAATTAGAGGTAAAATTTCTTTAGCCTGTTTCCTTGTATATACCGATTTGGAAGTATTTGTTTGGCTGATTTTAATACTGTGAAGTGGCAAAAATGGGAGAATCTTGGCCTCATGATTTATTTTTACACTGCTTCAATATCCAATGCATAAGATTTATGACACTTTATGAAGTGAAGTCAAAGGCAACAAATCATCAATGCTCTTTGAATTGAATAATGGCTCTCCTACTTTGATATGATACGGTAATATAGCAAAGCAACTCAACTCTGGGACAGCGTAAACTGGTAAGGCATGGAGTTAGTACAGTTCATAGGTTCTTAGTAACAGTGGGATAGGGTTCATATTTACATGGTGCTCTTGAAGCAAGTAAAATCAAATTGTGAAGAAAAGAGTAAGACATCATGCATCAAAAAAAAAAAAAAAAACAAAGGCCAGGCACAAATCGTGATAGAGCAAAAAAATAATCAATTGAATTTTAGTTACAATACCTTTCAATTACAGTAGCAATAATACACGAACACTTTCCTGATATTGTCAGACTATCTCATCCGAAATTATTCATATATTTTGCATTGCAACTGTCTTTAGCAATTTGATTGACAAGATGAATGCTCAGACACACTGCTGCAGTTTGTTTGCCCTTGACAATTGAGACATAATTAAGTTAGCATCTGTTTGTTTGTAGAATGTTCCTTTGGTTTTTCCTTGTACACATTTGTAGCTGACCACTTATCCACGATCATCCATACACGATGATGGACTTTTTCTCACAATTGTTGAGTAGTTTACACTGTTAACTTTAAAGGATTTGGAGCTTCTATAACTGTGTCCTCCTCAGTCCTCTTACTATTTATTATTTATCCCTTCATGGATCTAATCTTCTTACATCGTGCAATCATACAAAGATTTCAAGGCAAACTCATTGGCATTTGCATTTTTATTGAGCACTCCTGTCTTGCAGGCTTTCTATTGCTTGGGATAAATTGCAAATTGCAATCAGAATCGGGTTTTGCTTTTTGTATGCTAAGCTCCTTTCTAATTGTACAGCAATATTTGTCTTGCATTTCCTCTGCAGCTGTGCATGTTCTTTAGTGCTATTTTCTTGAAATATTGACTAAGTTAAAAATTCACGGTTAGAGTTACCTTTTACATGTGTTTTGGTCCGGTAATAATACTATGAACTGCTTTGCTTTACACATGCTCTATTCATTATGTCAATTTCGTCACCCACTCCATACTAGATTCAGTATTATTAACATTGATAGTACTCAAAATGTGACTTCAGAATACATAGTAATTTGTGGATAATTCGATGTCTAGTCTTGTCCATTTGATTAATTGGTTTCATTGCTTCATAACTCAATGCATAAAAGTAGCTATCATGTTGGAGTTGGATCAGATCATGAGTATCCTTCCAGTAGATCATCTGAGGGAGAGGAAGAGGAAAATGGTAACATCTACGCATCTCCTTGTCAGATATTGGATGAGTTGAAAAGAGGTCCATGCCGTGCATTGCAAGGGGTTTCCTTCTCAGCTTCTAGTTCAAAAGCAGATAGTTCCAATTTCTGGTAAGCGTGTTTCCATGAGTGATCAAAGAAAGATGGATTTGACGCTGGATATTGATGGTCTTACTGTCTCTCTTTCACACACACTCTCAGCCTAATGTTACAGTATAGTTGTGCATACGTATTGGTGTGGGTGTGGGTGTGGGTGTGGGTGTGCAGGGAAAATTATTGAGTTGAATTATTCTTGGTTGCATCTTGGTGGAAGGCATTTGAAGATTGGAATCCATAATAGCAAATCTATTGGTGATTGTGTAACAACAATTTCTTATCTGCAAATTGAATTTATTAGAATATTTGTGGATTACAATCTTCAATGTGTCTCATGTGATTCTTCTTTTGAAGTTGATGTTTTTTTCTCTTGAAGTTGATGTTTTGATTGATTTTAATATTTGATTGTGGAGTTGATAGATCAAATCTTCTCTCTAAGTGGATTTGACTTATATAACGTCAATTTGAAGTCTTGATATCTTGATTTCGAATTGAATGAAGAATGCCGTTAGATTTGATGGATTTCTGACTTGGGAAACAACGTCGATCGGAGGGACTTACCATCTTGATCTCAGATCAAACGCCGTTTATGGTGGACTTCTATGGAAAACGCCTTCAATGCCTTCGTAGAACTTCTTGAATGTTGTAGAGAATTTCACCTTTGCTCTGGAATTCTTCAACTTCGATTGTGGTCTCCATTATGGTGGAGAAGACCATTATTTATAGTTGTAGGATATAAATTATTTTCATGTACACATGATGAAATGACACGATTTGATTGGTCGATCAAGATTTGATGACACTTCGTGCCTTCGATAGGAAGATAATTTGATATGATTTTATTACCAAAATTTAGGTAATTCTCTTCCGTATTTGCATAATATGATTTTGATTGCCAAATAAATAAGATTTGGAACTTGAAAATGTTTGATTGGCCGGTAAATAGTTATACTAAAATATCAATCATTATCTACAAATTGATAATTCAAAATTGATATTTCAAATAATATTTTTCACATGTCACCATTTGATTAATGACAAAATTCATGTAACTACATATTGTTCATATTTAGTCATTTTCTAATAAATTTGTAGCAAATTCTCATTAATGATTATTGGATTATCTCAGATTTAAAATTCATCACTTACAAATATAATATAATATATTTATAATATAATTTTGAATTAATCAATTATTAAGAATAAATATTTAAGAATATTCAAAATATTTTATTAATTTACTGATAAAAATATATATAAAGATATAATTTTAAATAAAATTTATATTCCTTTCATTTTAAAATATATATTAAAAATATTATTTTGATAATAAATTAATTAATTGTATAAAATTAAATTATCTTAAAATATGTTTGGATTGACATGAATATTGCAATCTATCAATTTTTAGAACTAAATTTTCTTGAATTTGGGTAACATAAATTGATTTGAAATTCTTTTATTTCAAATACTTATAGGCTTCATTTGGTTTAAAGAATCTATATATGAACCATTCAATTTGTTTCACAAAAAAACTTAATTAAATGAGCTTTAAATCCCTTCTATGGTTTTTGATAAACTTTTATGAATTTGAAATCATTTTTATAATTTAGCAGTCATACATACACAAAAGCGCATACAGAAATATAGATATAATTAGAAATACACATTATGCCCGCACACTACACAGTGTATGTATTATACTATCATATAATATGTATAATCATATTTACATTTACATTAAATATACACAGATAAACATACACATATGCAATATATATGTACAGACATACATTCTCTTCTTATTATCTCATTAAAAAAATAAAAAAACTGAAAAAATAGTAAAAAATCAAATAATTTAAATGCACTGAGTTGGCTTTCAAATATGAATTGATTGAAAATTATTTCAAATAAAATCGCTTTAGATTTCCAAATGCCTTCATCTTAACACAATCAAGGTTTTTGGGTTAATTATCAAAACAATTAAGACAATTGGATTAATTTTTAAAAATTATAAAGTTTGACCCTTTTTTTTAACTTCTTTCGATTACAATATTATCATCTCAATCCAACATCCGACTATTTTAACCATCATCATTAGATGTGTTTCGACGAGCCCATTACAAGATCAGTTATCAATTTTATTTTTTATTAGTACTACTATGATGAATCAAGATTTCAAGTTATGACTGACACATTTTTCACTTAAAAAAATAAATGATGGCGGCAACATTGCAAAATAGATAATTGATTTGAAATAGCCCCACGAGGGACGTCTGGTGGTAAATATGCAATTTGACATAGATTGAGACTGATATTATAATTTTAAGTCATATTACAATTAAAAATTAATCAACATTCGATGATTTTTATTAACCCTAGGTTTTATTAGAATTGGAAGATAAATTTGAAATCTATCGATCTTTTTGAACTAAATAAAAAAAATTAGGAGAATTTGAAATACCTTCATTCTTAAATTCATAAATTCAACTACAAGTTTTGAAGAGCGATCAAGCATTGCATTCCACTGAGATAGGATTTGAGGAGCGTGGATCAACCCCGACCTTCACTTAATAATACTGAGACAGCTCGGAAGCACTATCAGACTAGTGCCTAATTTTGTCAAACTAACATCCAGAAATAATGTCCGGCCAACAACATTTAAAAGGTAAAATTGGCACCAACAAAATTAACAATAATTGGAGGGAAATAACTGAAAAAATTAATCATAAAATATTCAAGATAATATAAATAACCCTACAAAAAATAAAAGTTAGTAAATGAGATTTTGAAATTCTGTATTGATTAATAGAACCCATCAATTATTCATTCTTTACAGAGTTTTAACAGAAATAATTTGCTAACAAACCTCACTAAAAAAATAGTAAAAGTAAGTAGTCCAACGAAAGGCATTCTTGGTTGCATTCAGTAGATTTGAAATAAAATAGAAGAGGTTTAGAATCAGAAAAACTTAAACAGACAAATGTATACAAAAACATTATATTAACTGGCAACCAAAATAGAAGTGAATCTAAGACACACCAGTAAAGGGTAAAAGCAAGGTAGCAAACTCTAAACAGTCTCAGGAATCACATCCATGGCATTAGTGTGGTAGAATTTACCGCTTTGGATTACTCTTGTCAAAAACTAAATCCAGTAAAAGTTCATTATTCCTATTGAAAAGTTACAACAAACCTAAATTCCACCAAAAACATCGCACTATTATAATTTCCAGAAACTACTGGATCTGAGTACCTCTCCATTATCATACGCAAAGAAATACAGATTAAATTTAAAAAGAAAAATCCAACTTGGACAAAAAAAAAAAAAAAAAAACACACTAGCGGTTACGAAAGGCACTAATTGGGCAGCAGCAGAAAATCATTTTAAAATAAATATAACTCATAAGATTCTCAAAAGAAACTGATCAGTAATTCAATTCTTCTAGGGCTTACAATACAGTCAGAAATGAAGGCAACAAACCAACAAATATTGCAACTCCATAATCAGTTTATCCCCAAACATCCCCAGATGGAACTTAAAACCCTAGCTTAGTGCGGCGCCAGTGCCTGCGCTTTGCATTGTACCTGCAAACACGAAAGACGACGTCGTTCATTTGCGGAAACCACAAATATCAGAAGAAAGAGAAAATGAACAATTAAAATAAGAAAATACAGTACCTGATAGTGTTGTCGGTGCGCATCCGAATCCAGTAAGGAATTGGTCGGTTCTGCCTCTGCTTCTTCGCTAGCTTCTTCTTTATCATGAACGATTTGTGCGACGGCTGTCAACAATTATCTTGAAATTATTCTCCGAAAAAAAGTATAGAACAACGATGTTTACATAAAAAAAAATATCCCATTCAATGGTTAAAGAGAAGGGAGAGGTTTCTTACCATTTTGACGAAGGAAGGTAGAGACGACGAAATGCGAACCTTCAGTAGAATGAGGATTGAAACCCTAGATGGAGATGGTTTTCAATTTAAAGGTTGGGCTAAGCAAGAGAGATGGGCCCAAATGTCGACCGAATCTATTAGGGTAGGCCCAAGTCATATGTTTCTTAACTCAAGTAATTTATTTATTTATTTTGTAATAACCGGATTTTTTACTAAAATAATGCAAAAATATATATATATATATATATATATATATATATATATATTATAAAATAAGTTAGTTTCGGAACAGTTTTTAAAAATAGGATAAAACGTCAGGCCCGGTGACGTCAGACCTGACGTTTTAAATTTGAAATTAAAAACGTGAGGTCCCTAACGTTTTTAATCTCAAATTATATGTATATGCACATTACATTGTTCTCTCCATTTATATATATACATACATACATGCATAAAAGCATGCACATATATATATATATACACACACACACGGCACTAACACTATTTATATATATAAGCACTTATATATGTATATAAAGATATATATTTATATATATGTGTTATTTATATTATAATTATTTATATTATTAGAAATTATTTTTTTATATTTATTGAACAGAAAATAAATATAATATTATTAATATATATATATATAAATTTATGTATATATATTTATAGAAATATATATTAAATTATATAATTTTAAAAAGTAAAATATTATACTTTTATTTAAGATAATAAAAAAATTATTTAAATTAAAGAATATTTTTTAATTATTATTATGTATAATTTGAATTTTTGGAAAAAATACTATATATATTTTTTAATAATACATAAATATATATATATATATACAAATAAATAAAAAAGAAAAAAATAAAAAATCGTCAACCCCACTAACGTCTTAAGACTGACATTTCTATAAAAAAAGATTATTTTGTAATATGTTTATATATATATAATATATATTACAAATATATATATGTTATTTCATATATATTCTAAATGTATCGTATATATTTTATTTGTTAAGTAAATATATATATAGCAATTTATGTATATATTTTATAGAAATTTATATTAAATTTTTTTAATTTAAAATTTAAAATATTATGCTGTTATTTAAGATAATAAAAAAAATTATCTAAATTAAAGAATATTTTTTAATTATTATTATGTATAATTTGAATTTCTGAAAAAAATACTATATATATATATATATATAATTTAATAATACATAAGTAAATATATATATATACAAATAAAAAAAATTAAAAATCGTCAGCCCCACTGACGTCTTAAAGAAACGTCAGTGGGACTAACGTTTCTTTGAATTTTTTTTTAATTTTGTATTATGTATATATAATATATATTATAAATATATATATATATATATATTATTTCATATATATTGTAAATGTATCGTTTATATTTTATTTGTTAAGTAAATATATATAGCGATTTATGTAAATATTTTATAGAAATTTATATTAAATTATATAGTTTTAAAACGTAAAATATTATACCGTTATTTAAGATAACAAAAATTTTATATAAATTAAAGAATATTTTTTATTTATTATGTATAATTTGAATTTCTGGAAAAGAAATACTATATATATAAATATATATATATATATATATATTAATAATACATAAATATATATATATATACAATTAAAAAAAGATAAATAAATAAAAATCGTGAGCCCCACTGATGTTTCAAAGAAACGTAGTGGCGCTGACGTTCGTTTAAATGTTTTTTTGTAATATGTATATATAATATATATTATTTCATATATATATATATATACATTCTAAATGTATCGTTTATATTTTATTTTTTAAGTAAATATATATATAGCAATTTATGTATATATTTTAAAGAAATTTATATTAAATTATATAATTTTAAAATATAAAATATTATACTGTTATTTAAGATAATAAAAAAAATTATCTAAATTAAAGAATATTTCTGAATTATTATTATGTAGAATTTTGACATTCTGGAAAAAAAAACTATATATATATATATATATATATATATATTAATAATACATAAATATATATATATATATAATTAAAAAAAACTTAAAATCGTCAGCGCCACTGACGTTTTTGACGTTCCTTTAAAAATATATCTTTTTTTTTTAGTTTGTAATATGTATATATAATATATATTATAAATATATATATATATATATATATATATATATATATATATATTATTTCATATATTTTCTAAATGTATCGTTTATATTTTATTTGTTAAGTAAATATATATTATATATATTTATAGAAATTTATATTAAATTATATAATTTTAAAACGTAAAATATTATACTGTTATTTAAGATAATAAAAAAACTATCTAAATTAAAGAATATTTTTTAATTATTATTATGTAAAATTTTGAAATTCTGGAAAAAAAATACTAGATATATATATATATATATATATATATATATTAATAATACATAAATATATATATACAATTATAAAAAGAAAAAATAAACTTAAAATCGTCAGCCCCACTGACGTTTTAAAGACGTTAAAACGTCAGAAGTTTCGACGTTCCTTTAAAAAAATTTATTTTGTAATATGTATATATATAATATATACATATATATATATATATATATATTATTTCATATATATTCTAAATGTATCGTTTATATTTAATTTGTTAAGTAAATATATATATATATATAGAAATTTATGTATATATTCTATAGAAATTTATATTAAATTATATATGTTTTTTTAATTTTTAATATATATATATATATATATAATATATATTATAAATATATAAATATATATATATATTATTTCTTATATGTTCTGAATAAATTAAATATAAGTGTGGTTTATATTATTTTTGTTATGTATATATATATATATATATATATATCTAGAAATTTATGTATATATATTTTATAGAAATATATATTATATTATATAATTTGAAAAAATATTATATTATATTATTATTTAAGATAATAAAATAATTATCTAATTTAAGGTGAATATGTTACCATAATTATTATATATATATATATATATATTATATTATTGATTATAATTATCATTAATATAATTTTGTATGTTATATAAATAAATATATATAAAAATATATGTATATATTTTTTAAAATAAAGAATATTTATTAATAATTATAATCATTTTTCAAGTATAATTATAATATTTTATATATTATTATTTATATAAAAATTATATATATTTGATTAAATTAAATAATAATTTCTGCAACGAATAGATGAATTGTCTTTCAATGTCAATTCTTACTTTTCAGATAAATTATCAAATCACCCAATTGTATATTTTGTTACAGAGTCTCGTGAATTGAGGTCAATTTTTTTAGCGTGCACGTCTTCTCAAATCCTAATGAAATATGCACCGCATCGTGCAGTCAATTCAGTAATAATTTCTTTTGTTGAAGTAATATAAATAGGAATGTGTTAGGATCATACATAAATGCATAAAGAGAATGAGTAAGGAAAAAGGGCGTGCTTTCACGAGTGATGAAGTATTCACCGATGTCTCACCAATTCTGGGTGAAAATAAGCTTTATTTTGATATTACATTGTCGAAATAAACCTAATTGCAGGATTGACCCGAACATTTTCCTTAATCAAGAAAGCTACGAAATTTTATCCAGATTTCGATAATCAGAAGATATATCATTCATATAACATCTATGATCTCCACCATATTTTGTTATTTTGAACATTCTCAATCTTCGTTTAAATGTTGCTCTAACATTCCAAGGACACTCTTGAAAATGTGTACTGTGTTCACATTTTACAACCCAAATGAGTGGCTTACTTTCGGTAACTCAAAACTGACGTCTTGCATGTTGTATCGAGAAATCCTTAATCGCTGCAATTAAAGCCTTCTTATCCCTGAATAACATGTCCTTCTCAATTATCCCTCGGCTAGGATCATAAAACTTTCCCCATGAAGACGAAGGATTATACATCGAGTCAACAACAACTTCGGGGTCACTCATTGTGTAAAACAGGATGTTTGTGTCCGAATCGATATGGATTGTTGCTTCGACACCGTCGGAATTCACATTTGCTGCATCAACATCTTTTTGTCTACTATTGCTTCAATATCATCCAAATTTTTAATTTCCGTTTCACATGGGGAAATTGGACCTAAAGAATCTGCACAAGAGTCCGTGTCTTCTGTATTGTCCGTATTACTATGACCAATTATATCTTCAGGTTCATTCCTAGTATTACTGGGACCAATTATATTTTGGACACTATATGAATCACTGAATAAAGTGTTTGTTAAAGCAAGGTTCTCCAAGTTCTGAGTAACTTCAGGCACATAATCACAAGGGTTACTTAAATCTTGGAATGATGTCATGAGCACATCTTGTTGGGACAACAACGACATATAATATCCCCACTCTTGGCTCATAAGCATACCTTCATGTTCGCTGAGATTTTGACATGGTTCTTTCTCAAGAAAAATGCCCATAAAGTTTAATCCATCATTAGAATTTAGGAAGAATCTAAGATTATCGTCAGTCTCAATCTGAACTACAGATTTTATAACATTATTCTGACCTTAAATTTCCCCCCATTTTGTGAAAAGTTTCAGATGAAACTGGTCTTTAGGCATACCAAGAAATTGATAAATTTGATCTTTCAATGCAGATAAGTCTGTATTTCGATCAATACATGTGTAACCATTGGGCGCACAACTATACAATACTTTTTTGTTTTCCTGTATAATTTCGTCTCCGCTATAAACTCTAATTGCAACTCGTTGGTGACTCGCCATTGATTGAAAGTAATATATATAATTTTTTTCACTGTGAAATATATAAATTTCATACAAACATGAAGAACAAATAAATTAGAATGAGAAAGTGTAGAACACATAGTACGTATAAAAAGCATGATAAATAATGCATTACATTTCACAACCAAGATACAATTACATGGAATATACATCACTCTATGAATGATCATTAGCGGGTAAATTTTCTACATTATTATCATCCACGATTTCTATATCAACATTTTCGTTCTCTACTGGATCCTGCTACATATTTAAGCCAAGGATGACATCTATAAGATCTAGTATGTGTGATCGCATCATATTCACGTGATGAAAGTTAGTTGTACTCTCTTGTTGTAGAATTTCATTTTGGTGTCTCTCATTATCCAATTGAGCACGTAACTCATGAACTTCGTTTTCTATGGCGTTTTCTAGTATGTGTGATCGCATCATATTCACGTGATGAAAGTTAGTTGTACTCTCTTGTTGTAGAATTTTATTTTGGTGTTTCTCATTATCCAATTGAGCACGTAACTCATGAACTTCATTTTCTAGGGCGTTTATATGTTTGTTTCTAGCTCCAAGCTGCTCTATCGTATTATTCTTTTCCGTTGTCATGGTATTTAAAGTACCACGTAGGAAATTTATTTAATGCCCTAAGACGTCTTCTTGTTGGCAAACGCAGCCTTCTAAAACAGAGACACGGTTAGATGACCACTCCAATTCAACTTGGCACATCTTTACACGCCGCCTAATTTCCGTATTTCTTCTTCTTGCATGTTGGATATCACATTTGCAGCAATATTATTTCTCCTCAATCCCTCTATTTCTTCTTTTAGTTGTTGATTACGTATTCTTAATTGTACCAAACTTGTAGACTTTTTTACAATAGACCGATAATCTTTGATGTGAAATATTTATTGGGTCGTGTGAAAGTTAATGCTGATGACTTTGATGTTGAAGTCATACCTATCAAATATAATCTATAAGGGTCATTATAGTTATTAAATTTAATTTTTTTAAAGTTTCCTATAATAATATATTAATTATACTAAACAAGTTTTAATTAGCCAACATAACAAATCGTAAAGCAAAATAAGTTAAACATACAATACATGCAACACTAAAAAAATATTCATCATAATAAACAAATAAAATTTAAATATCATCACATTAATAACTACAACAAAATAATTAAATAACACATAAAACAATACACCCATATAATTAAAATTTAGAAATCTTATCAGATAAATGTATATACGAAACCAAATAAACATTCACTTACAACAATATATGATAGTAAAATAAATGATATATATGTATACCAACCTTAGTTTAGTTTACGGATATGTTTATGCAAGTTGAAGTTTTTATTCTTCAACACAATCTACACAATATAGCATAAAAAAATATTATTAGTGTTTAAGAGAAAAATTATGTCATATCATGCCAAAAATTAAGAAGATATAAGGTTAATTGGTGATAAATAAATAAAATAGGTCACAAGTATAACAAAAACAAATTAATACGTGTGAAAGGAAATATAAATAAAATAATGATATATTATAAACATAATGATATATTATAAACATAATTATAACTAAATAAAATAATACATACCTGAGAAGAATGAAAGATGAAGACACAGCGGCAAGCAACAACAAATTCTCCAAATAACGAAAAACAAGAAGGAGAAACCAAGAACTTGAAAATGAAGAATGAGGGAGAAGAAGGAATGTGGATCCGTGACTGAAGAGAAGAGAGAGTGAGTGAAGAGAAGAGGGACACTCATTCAATTCTAAAACCTACCCTCTGCCATCTGCCAATTCACATGTGTAAAAGTTGGGCAATATAGATGTAAAACTGTAAAAGTTGGTGTGTGCATGTATGACAAATATAAATGTGATGGATTGAAATGACGTATCAGTATATTTTGCAAGTATGGCAGAATGATAAATGATAAATACGAGTGCAGTTTTTTATCGGGTTTTATTTTATTAAGGTAGTGTATTTATTTTTATAGAGTGTCATATTATGTAAAAATATTTAGTATGTGATATATATTTATTATAAAAATATATAATATGATATTATGGTGTTGTAAAATTACATAAAGTGATAATATGTTTATATATATATATATATATATATATATATATATATATATGATAATGTCATAATTTTAATTAGTTTCTTTTTAGAATTATTTTAATTTAATAAATTATTTATGTATTATGTATATAATTTTTGTTAATTTTTATTATTTATAATTAATTTAATAATAAAAATATATCATGGATTATTAGACTAAGTGTATATATTTGTAAAAGTTTATTCAAATAATAATCAAAATAAAGTTTTTAAATAATACCTAAATTAGAAATGCAATATTATTAAAACATATTCTTCTAATATTTTACGTTTTAAAATTATATAATTTAATATAAATTTCTATAAAATATATACATAAATTGCTATATATATATATTTACTTAACAAATCAAATATAAACGATACATTTAGAATATATATGAAATAATATATATATATTAATAATATATATTATATATACATATTACAAAATTAATTTTTTTTAAAGAAAACGTCAGTGGGGCTGACGATTTTTAATTTTTTTTAATTATATATATTTATGTATTATTAAAAAAAATATATATATATATATATAGTATTCTTTTTCCAGAAATTCAAATTATACATAATAATAATTAAAAAATATTCTTTAATATAGATAATGTTTTTATTATCTTAAATAATAGTATAATATTTTACGTTTTAAAATTATATAATTTAATATAAATTTCTATAAAATATATACATAAATTTCTCTCTCTCTCTCTATATATATATATATATATATTTCTTAACAAATAAAATATAAACGATACATTTAGAATATATATGAAATAATATATATATTTATAATATATATTATATATACATATTACAAAATAAAAAATAAAAAAGATAAATTTTTAAAGGAACGTCAGCGTCACTGACGTTTCTTTAAAACGTCAGTGGCGCTGACAATTTTAAGTTTTTTCTTTTTTTAATTGTATATATATATTCATGTATTATAAAATATATATATATATATATATATATAGTCTTTTTTTCCAGAATTCAAAATTTTACATAATAATAATTAGAAAATATTCTTTAATTTAGATAATTTTTTTTATTATCTTAAATAACAATATAAGATTTTACATTTTAAAATTATATAATTTAACATAAATTTCTATAAAATATATACATAAATAAATTTCTATAAAATATATACATAAATTGCTATATATATATTTTCTAACAAATAAAATATAAACGATACATTTATAATATATATATGAAATAATATATATATATATATATATATATATATATATATATGAAATAATATATATTATATATACATATTACAAAAAAAAAGATTAAAGGAACGTCAGCGCCACTGACGTTTCTTTAAAATGTCAGTGGGGCTGACGATTTTTATTTTTTCTCTTTTTTTAATTGTATATATATATATATTTTTATTATTAAAATATATATATAGTATTTCTTTTCCAGAAATTCAAATTATAAATAATAATAATTAAAAAATATTCTTTAATTTAAATAATTTTTTATTATCTTAAATAATAGTATAATATTTTATGTTTTAAAATTATATAATTTAATATAAATTTGTATAAAATATTTACATAAATTGCTATATATATATATTTACTTAACAAATAAAATATAAACGATACATTTACAATATATATGAAATAATATATATATATATATATATATATATATATATTAATATATATATATATATATATTAATAATATATATTATATGTACATATTACAAAATTTAAAAAAAATTCAAAGAAACGTCAGTGGGGCTGACGATTTTTAATTTTTTTTATTTGTATATATATATATATACTTATGTATTATTAAATTATATATATACTAATTTTTCCCAGAAATCCAAATTATACATAATAATAATTAAAAAACATTCTTTAATTTAGATAAAAAAAAATTATTATCTTAAATAACAGTATAATATTTTAAATTTTAAAATAAAAAATTTAATATAAATTTCTATAAAATATATTCATAAATTGCTATATATATATATGTTTACTTAACAAATAAAATATATACGATACATTTAGAATATATATGAAATAATATATATATATATATATAATATATATTACATATATAAACATATTACAAAATAAAATTTTTTAAAATGTCAGTGGGGCTGACGACTTTTTATTTTTATTTATTTATTTATTTGTATATATATATTTATGTACTATTAAAATATATATATATATATATAGTATTTTTTTCCAGAAATTCAAATTATACATAATAATAATTAAAAAATATTCTTTGATTTAAATAATTTTTTTATTATCTTAAATAACAGTATAATATTTTACTTTTTAAAATTATATAATTTAATATATATTTCTATAAAATATATATACATAAATTTCTATATATATATATATATGAATAATATTATATTTATTGTCTGTTCAATAAATATAAAAAATGATTTATAATAATATAAATAATTATAATATAAATAAAATATATATATATAAACATATATATATATATCTTTATATACATGTAAAAGTGCTCAAATATACAAATATATATAGTGTTAGTGCAGTGTGTGTGTGTGTATATATATACATGCTTTATGCATGTATGTATGTATATATATAAATATAAATGGAGAGAAACATGTAATGTGCATATACATATAATTTAAAATTAAAAATGTCAGGGGCCCTGACTTTTTTAATTTCAAATTTAAAGTCGCCCTTACAAGGGTCAACTTTACTTATTTTTTTAAACCCCACTGTTTTCACTATATTTTGTTAAATTTTTTGAAAATTATTGTATTATGTCAAATTCGCCTTAATATAACACACACTAATCCTAGATTCACAATATTCAAAATAAAAATTTAATTATTCTGTAAGAAATTAATAACAGATGAGAGAAGTGTAAATAATATAGAAAATATAAGTTTTTATATTTTTTTGTTGGACGTTTAAATTCTATCTTTTTTGTTGGTGGACTAGAAATGCACATAATATTCAGTCAAATAGGGTCGAACACAAGATATGACGTTCGACCAATTAGGACCGAACACACAATACAATATTCGGCCGACAAAGGCCGAACACTCAACATGACGTTCGACCAACAAAGGCCAAACACTCAACATGATATTCGGCCAATCAAGATCGAACATATTATAAGGCGTTCAATCAACCAAGACCAAACATTAAATACGATGTTTGGCCAACGAAGATCAAACCAACAATGAGGCGTTTGGCTAACGACAATCGAATGCTAATGATTGAATATTCATTTTTCCATACATTTTGTTCATAACAAATGGTCTAAAATTATATTCACAGATTAATGTTTGATTTAGATTGTTCGAAATTTCCTATTCTATCTTTTGATCAAGTGGCGGATGGATTTGGGAGTTGTTCAATGGGTAGAGGGAGGGGATCGCAAGCTTGAAGGCTATAATAGAAAATTGATGTGGTGTATTAAATATAATTTTTTTATGTATTTTTTGTGGTGTTAGGAAAAATTGTGTGGAAAATAATTTTTTTGGTGTGTTTAATTCACAAATTAAATAACAATTAAAAAATGATAAGAAGATATATAAGTAGTTAACGGAGATTAGGAAGTGCAGACGTTTAAAAAAAAAAACACAAAAAAATAAAACCATGGGTATTTTTGTCTAATAGCACCGGAATTTGTCTGGCATTAAAGAAATTGTTCTGGCAGTAGCATCATCAGCCTAACCTTCTTTTCATGTCCGACCCCTGGAATACCCGCGCCTTCATTTGCACCCCATCACTCTTGGCAAAAGTATAAAATCCCCATCTATATTCAATACAACACCCATAGAAACCTCCCCAAAAACCAAGCCCATTCTTCCTCTGAATTTAAAATCAAGAAACTGTTGAAAAATGACCCGAGCGTCGAAGAGAAAATCTGATCCTCAAAACTCTGAACCTGTCAAGATTAATCGTGTCGACTCTGTTCGTTCTGGTATAGGCTGCAATTTTTTTTTTCTTTTTTCATTATCCATCTTGTACCGATATGGATTTCTTTGGCATTGAATGCAAATTCTTTGTTCTGGGTTTTACTCTTCGGTGTTCTGGAATTTTTGAGTTGGACTGCTTTTTGTTTCTGATTAAGCGGGGAATTAGGGTCTGATGATTATTCAATTGGAATTTTTTTTTATTTTTTTTTTGTATTGGATAACAATGTATGAATTTTGAGAATATGCATGATTAATTTGAATAAATCAACTTGTTTTTCAACTCTTCGTAATCTTGAATGTTGAAGTTTTAATTCTTTCATGAGCAAGGTGTAAATCCGTTGGAGTCGGGCTAGAGTTGGAGTTTCATTAATGTTGTTACTTGAGCTGATGATATTGATGGTTGTCTGGATCTGTCGGTCGCTATGTTTGCATATGAATCTGCTGGAAGAATAAATCTAGCTGATAGCCCGATCAAGTGTTTCTCTTTTCTGCATGGACTTTTCATAGAGTGAGCATATTGATAGGTCTACATAGCTGGTTTTTTGTTTTAAAATTTTTTGAACCCACATTATGGTTTAATTTCAGAAAGGTCATATCTATCTTTTTCTTGCGAGAAGGTGTTTAATGTTGGAAACACCCCACAATGCACAGTTGAATCTACACGCATTAGTGGTGTGCTGACTTCGCCTTTCTTTTCAGCATCCAATAAAGCTGCAACAAAGATGGACGAGCGCATTGATCAACTTTACACCAAATATGCTAGTGAATCATCTCGTGTCATTGAGTGAGTGTTTATTATGTGTTTTATTGTCTTAGCCCACTTACGGTCGTGTATGATGGGTGTGATTTATGATTTCTGAGATTGTATGTCTTCTGTTTAGCATATTTATGACACTTATATGTGTGTCTGAGAAACATGTAGGACATTTCTGTGTAACTGATCATTATTTGCATAGGTTAAGGTTGACCTTACAGGCACTATCATAATGCAGTGCTATGTGGTTATCAAGTTGTTGTATATCTTCTTTTTTTAGGTCAATCCTTGTGTGTTGTTCATGGAATCAACAAATGAAATTGATTGCTTTATAAATATTCTTGAGTTGGTCTTATTATCAAATGAGAGAAACCTCTTGTGAGAAAGAATGGCGGTTTTTAGTATTTGTAGCAATGGTAAAGATTTTCATAAACCTGACAACAACTTATATAGCTATTTTGATGGAATGCTTTTTGGTCACTATTTAGCGGATTAATTTGATTCAATGCTGAAAAGTTGCATCCACTACCACTTTAAGTGACTGAAAATTTCTTGTTGCACAGCCCAGAAGGGATTGAGGCACTATGCTCTGATTTAAAGGTGGATTATACTGATGTTAGGATATTGATGCTTGCTTGGTAAGTTATCTGTTGCAGATAGATCTCTTTATTTCAAATATTTGCTCAAGGATGCGTACCATGTGAATATAGTATGGAACTGAGCCCTTACAAATTTTAATTGTTTTTAGGAAACTGAATGCTCAAAGGCAGGGATATTTTACTCAGGTGAGTCCCACTGGTATTAGATTTTATAAGTTTTCCTTATAAACACTTTCAAAGCTATTTTGTTTTAGATTCATAATCTTTTTACTTTCCATCCTTTGCCTATTGTTTCCGCCTTCTCATTACACGTTCTTCAGTTTGTCTTTTATGTTTTGGTTCCTTTTTTAGATTGCTTCTTTTGCATGGTTGGTTTCATCTCTGAACTAATACCTTGGATTATCAGTTTTTGAGTGACATGCTCGTGGCATGCCACATTCTAGTGTTCTGTCTGTTTTTACATGTGTTAGTTCATTGTGTTGTTGCCGATTTTGAATATTCATTCCTTAATCATCAGGATGAGTGGCGAAGAGGCTTGAAAATGCTTCGGGTTGATACAATTAATAAACTGAAAAAAACATTGCCGGAATTGGAGAAAGAGGTTGCTTCCTGTTGCAAATATTCCCTTGTCATTTTTCTCTGTCAGAGAACGTGAATGATGAAACTTAACACTTTTGAATTTGTTGATGTGAAGGCCCTGAAGCCGGAGAATTTCGACAATTTCTATCAATTTGCCTTCCGTTACTGTCTAACAGGTAAACCTTTTCATGCCACAGACCTGCATTTTCTGTATAGATTTACGGTCTTCTCTTTTGTTGTTTTCGTTTTTTTGTTCTTAGCTTTGGATATTTCCTTTTCTAAAATTTCCTTGTTTCATTCAATTATTTCAGAAGAAAAGCAGAAGTGTTTAGACATTGAGACATCCTGTATATTATTAGAACTGGTTTTAGGGTCCCAATATCAGGCCCAGGTCGATTCATTTATTACATTTCTTAAGGTGAGTCTCGACTACTATATTCAGTTATCTCCTTAATATTCTATGGCATTAGCCTGGTTTCATCCTTAGACGAATCTGGACATAAGTGCAGTGTTTGTTAAATAATCTTAATTTTGGTTGTTCTCTAACTTGGCTAAAATTGTCTTGTCATCAGATCCAAAGTGAGTACAAGGCAATCAACATGGATCAGTGGACAAACTTTCTTCGATTTTGCCAAGAGGTACTTATTGAACAAGATTATCTAGAGGCTTGCTTATAGACAATAAGTATTTTTGTTGGGCATTGCCTAGTCCAAGTTATCTTATATGTGATATTACTTTTCAGATAAACTTTCCAGAGCTTGTGAATTATGATACGGATGAAGCTTGGGCTTTAGTTATTGATAATTTTGTCGAGTGGATGAAACAAAATAAAATGTAGCCGTTGCTTGAGGCTTGGTGTTGTTTTAGGAGTTTTCAGACAAGGTAAGGCAGAATCATTTGCAACATGCACAGTATGATCCACATAATAACACAACAAAATGATCGAGGCGCCCTTGAGAATGTCTCATTGAAGATAAACGACTTCCATATAAGTTTACATACATTCTATCATATCTGCATATGTTGAGTTTAGGATAACATTATTATTTGTAATTCCATGTTGGTTGCAGGTTTTCCAGCAATTTGAAGTGCAGGGCATGCAACTCTCAAAGAGTATACATAGCTGGCTGGCTGTATCGATTTTTTTCTTCTTCTATTTTTTAGACATCTTAAATGTGACAATTCTTTTGGAAATGTTTGCCTTTTGTGTTGTGGCAGGGGACCCTTTTTTATATAAAAAATGAGAAATGTATAATGGATGTTATATTCTTTCTTCTCATCAGTACTTTTCTGTTTCTCTGGGCTTTATGTAATTTATAAAATCGCAGTTCACATAGAAAATAATGAAGTCGGCAGAAGAGGATGAATCCAAACACAGATAGCCGCCAAAAATGTAGACAGAAAACTAACATCGAAATGTCGATACATCTTAGGTTCCTCCTGCCGTTAATGTTGTAATATTAGCTGTCTGGAATCTGGGCGTATATAAACAAGCCCAGATTGTTCTGTCCTCTCGTAAAGAAACCTAAACTATGGCCACTCAGAAAATCTTGGCACTCTTTCTTGCCCTCATCACTTCTTGTTACCCAGATGAGGCTGCAGCTCACTTTTCAATAGCTCCATCACAGTTATTGGGGCCGATTCCGGGGGGAATTCCTATAGCTTTTTCACCTTCGCTGCCTCTCCCTGCTATCCCAGCTCCAATCTCATCACCTCCATCACAAGCGGTGGCACCACTGCTACCTCCGTCTGTGTTGCCACCACCTTCAGCAGCAGCTCCTCCACCAACTAGGCCTACCCTTCCTCCACCGCCAACTCCTATGACGTTGCCGCCGTCTCTGCTGCCACCTTCGACAGAAGCTCCTCCACCGCTTGATCTTCCAGCTCCAATGGCAATGCCTCCATCACAATCTGCTTCACCGCCACCCTTCCAATTTCCCTTCCCACCGTCTCTGCCACCACTTTCTTCAGCGGCACCACCATCCCAGTCACCTCCTGGCATAAAAGGAGCATATTGGCCATCATCCGAGGTAGATACTCTCCCACCGTCAAGCATACCGACTTCTTACTTCACACACCTCTTTTACGCCTTTGTTCTAGTTGACCCCACCAGTTTCCAGATCTTGATCACCCAACCGGACGAGCAACAGATGCAAAACTTCACCTCCACCCTCCATACCGCCAGCCCACCCGCCAAGGCCCTCCTATCAATTGGTGGAGCAGCTGCGGATCCTAGAATCTTCTCCAACATGGCAAGCAATTCCGATAACCGAGCTGCGTTTATTCTTTCGTCCATCGACCTAGCACGGAAATACGGGTTTGATGGCCTCGATCTCGACTGGGAATCCCCTGAAAACGCACAAGACATGTTGAATCTCGCATTGCTTTACAAAGAATGGCGTTCAGCCATCAACCAAGAATCACTTGCCTCAGGCAAACCCCGCCTGCTCTTGTCTTCTGCGGTTTACTTCGCATCCAACTTCTTCCTCCCTGGATACGTCGCAAGGACATATCCAGGCGAGGCTATTAGGAATTATGTGGATTTTCTTAACCCGATGTGCTACGATTACCATGGTGGTTGGGAACCTTCTATCACAGGCGCTCCTGCTTTGCTCTATGATGAAGCTAGTAATGTGAGCACTAGCTATGGGATTTCAACGTGGAAAGATGATGGTGTTCCAGCGAAGAAATTAGTGATGGGAATGCCGGTTTACGGAAGGACATGGCAGTTGAAGGACCCAAATCAGCATGGAATCGGGGCTCCGGCTGAGGGAACCGGGCCTGGTGGAGGAATAATGAATTACACAGCTATCGTGGGATTCAATTTGGATAATAATGCAACTGTGGTTTTCGATAATACAACAGTTTCATCATATTCATATGCAGGAGCAAATTGGGTTGGATATGATGATACTACGTCGGTTCAGTATAAGGTCAAGTTTGCTAAGGATCAGGGACTTGGAGGCTATTTTTTCTGGGCTCTTGGTTTTGACAGTAATTGGGATCTTGCTAGAGCAGGTATCTCTCTCTCTCTCTCTCTCTCTCTCTCTCTCTCTCTCTCTCTCTCTCTCTTCTTCTTCATCTTCTTCTTCTTCTTCTTCTTCTTCTACTTCTTCATAAACTTGCAGTAATGTTGCTGTACAATTGTTTTCTGGACTGCAGCTTCCACGGCATGGGATAGTTATTGATGATTGGGCGTCAAAAAAGAAGTAAAGCTCCACGAGATTCAATAATTCATGTTGAATTGATGATTCGGACGTGATTCAATCATTTCTGTCAATACATTTATTCGTTTACTACTTTCCATTCTTTGCTCTTCAATTGTTCAGAGATAACTGGTTTAATGACACTCAAACTGAAGTGAGAAATCATTTTGCTGCAAAAATCTTACACAGAAAAGCATCTTAGTAAACTCGTAAAAACATCTAAGAAAGTAAGGACAAGTCTGAGAGTAAGTATACATTCTGGGCCTAAGAAATGTTTGTACTTAAGGTATTAAAGAAAGTTGAAGTTGATATCTTAATTAATTCCCAGAATTAGATATAATGGTCCATTCGAGGATTTTGCTTTCAGAGAAAAGGGCAGCAGCGATGTGGGGTACGTGCTTTAGTACCATCACTTTGGAAATCCATGCAAAAGGAGGCCACGACACACTGCCAAAACAGCTTGATGACAAGTCATATTGATGACGTGGAATCCAAGAAAGTAAAATAAAAAAAAAATAAAAAAATAAAAAGATGATGGAAGTTGATTATCCAGTCTCACTCCCGAGTCCCATGATAGTCCATCATCCTTTGTGTTCCGACAGACCAATTTCTTGAATTCAATGAAATGTCCATAAAAATCCTGACATGACTACTTGTCATCTTCGTTCTCTTTATTCTTATTCATTATTCCGGATGTATATACTGAAACAATTACTACGTGCATACATCATCAGAAAACCCTCAATACTGTATCCCCTATGAGTTGGATATTTATCCATGCACATGGGAATCTCCAACTTCAATCTGAACTAAATACAAGGATCAATAAATCTTACACAAAGCGTCAGCCTTCAAGAAGACGAAGAAACAGTACGCTAGTCATGTTAGAAACATGGGTTCGGTATACTGACCTTACCTGCCGATGATCTAATTCTTCTATTAGGAGTCAGGACAGCTTTATATGTAGTCATCGGCAGCAGAATACCAATCAGACAGCGTCGGATAAGCTGCTCCAGAGGAGTTAACACGAATTATTTGGGGGGCAATGCTGAAATTTACAAATTAAAAGAAGAATAAAGGCTACCCTGATCAGTTTCGTTTCTGATGGCGATGGTTTATCGATTTGTATTGCCCACACAACGAGACAGCAAAGTTCATACGGATTGGGTGGGATTTTGTCAATCAATAGTAATCAAGTAAATATGGATGGGATTGCATGTTTATACATATGCACAAATACCTTATCTTCATTTTTTAGGATAAACTTTGCTTATCAAAATTTTATAATGAATTTTCCAATCTTAAAAGTACTGGATATAGAAATTATTTGTCTTCTTTTTTTCTTATATTATAAGTTTTTTTATTATTAATAATGTTAATTTTTTTATTTAAGCTACAGGGTTACATTCGATCTCCACCTTATATTGGAGACGAAAATCCAGGCACTATATTGAGACAGTGAAGTTCGTTTTTAAATTTTAGCAATCAATATTTTAGAACCCGATATTATGTGACTAGAGATTAAACTTTCCATTTTTAATATGAAAAAAATTATTGACCATAAAAAAATTACATTAAATCCATACACTAAAAGGGTTTGGATCCTCTATTTATTTTGATGTTCTATCTTTTATATATATACCCGTCATTCTCCAACAATTTGGGTCTCTCTCACACAATGGTTGTCCAATGTACTCATTTTTTTTTCTTCATGACATTTATTTACTTTTTAAAATTCATTTAAACAAACTCCTTGGGTTGATTTGGGTTTAGTTCTTAAGGCTTGTGATCCGGCTTTTCATTGGCAATTAAAATATTGGATCAAGTTGATTTTTGTTTGGGATTGGGGTTCTCAAAGGTAGAAAAATGGCTGGAGTTTGTTTGTTTGAAATTTCTATTTTACGTTTTACTCTATTTTCTTTTTTAGCTAAATAAAAAAAGTGACAAATTTTTCTTAATTTTTACTCATTACCATGAGTTTAACTAATTCAATCAGTCATGTATCATAATTTGTCTAATTTTCATAAAATTAGGGATTGGAGACTAATTATGCGACAACTTATAAGACCATTTTTACCTTTTACATATTTTCCATAAATTCTTCACAGCAATCTGAGGAAATTGGTTAATTTGGAACGTGGATGAGCTTTTCTTAAGTCTTTGAAGTTTGCGAGCCTCTTCTGGTTTTCAACACTATTTACAAGCTTATTATATCTTGTATTTCAACAAGGAAAAAAAATCAGACAATAAATATCTTCTAAAATTATGAAGGAATTAACCGTTCCAAAATATTTTATATATTAAAAACTTGTGCTGAGTTTTTCTGGGAACAATTAAATTCATTTCAACTTTAAATTACAGACAAGCTTCTTGCAGCTGTCATATGACCAAAACATCAATCACTGGCATCCTAAATTATTGAATACAGACAGCCCATCTGACACTAACTAGTCTGATGAAAAAATTGTATATTTGACAAGAAACTTAACAAAAAATATCGTTCTCTACTTCCACAAGACTAAAATTACAATTTATAAATTCTTTCAGTTATGTATGCACTGGGTTGAAGTAGTAAATATTAATTTTTTTAAGGTGTGAGATTGTAGAGTTGGACATATCTCTTGTTCGAACGAACCAAGATGAGGGCAAACATGATGACAGTTGATTTTTCCTGCCCTCATGGGAGTCTGATTAATTTGTGTTCCTATTAATTGATCAGGTGCATGCAGGCTGTAAGAATCTGGTGTTCCCCATGTTACGATGTCAGTACTGCAGGTTTCCTATTTCTAGTTGAAATACTTTAATCATGCAACAATATGTATACTATTATACAAATACTTTAAAAATATACACAAATTAATATGCCCTCACACACACATATATATATATATAGATACCCTAATTTCCTCAACATTAAACTCTCTTCTTGTTTTGTCAACTCTTCATACTCATTTATTTACGTTTTGCTACAATTAGTTGTTGCACAAAAATGGTGATAAAGGCTCTCCTTCAGCTTCTTGTTTTAGCTCTGGCTTTATCCTCCGTTGTTGCGTTTCGTACGCCAAGTATAGTCTACACACTATATTTTTCATTTTTTAAATATATTGCAAATGTTTCTATCAACATATTTATGCCTCTCAATTTATTCACGCTTTTTTTTTTTTCTTCTATTTGTTTGATGTTTCAGAGACAAATAACTTTGGTGAGGAAGTTCCGGACCAAGTTTTAAATGATCAGGTCAGTTCACATCCTTTATATGTGCGTTAAATCACCAAATGGAATGTAGGTCTTTAGAGTACAAACTACACTAAATTAATTTGGTGTCAGTTTATTGTAATATACTTTGGGTTTTTAGTTTTTATATGTATATAAATATATATATATATAATACAAAAAAAAAATAAAAATCCAAACCATCTTGGAAATTTCTGTCATTTTGGCTATTCCAGTACAATAGGGACGAGAAGTTGGTATGTATCATAATGTCATATATCCATTTAAAAACTTACAAGATGTATGAGCTTCTATAAATAATTTGAAAATTATATTATTCAACTATATTTTCTTTTCTTAAAATTTAAATTTGCCGCATGCAATATGTTGTAACATAATATACCGAAACAAAATCGAACAGAATTTGCAATAATCTATTTGAAAGTTTATGGTTATTGTTATAAATAGGTGGTATTGGATGAGACAGAGGCTTTATCATTGTCGGAGGATATTTATTATTCAATAGAAGGGAGAATGGGGGTTCAAGTTGAAGAGGATTATCGAACACCCAGACGCGGGCCCAACCCCACACCGGCCCGCATCTAGAAATATTAAAATTGCCCTGATTCTGAATATGCATGGGTTGGGCCTTTAGTTTTGGTTCGCAATATGTTTTGTTGTTTCTGTTACTACTTTGGACATTATAGTATTCCTCTCGTGCCATGCATGATTTCTAATATTTACAATAGTATAATAGTTACTAAATTATAATTAATAGTAATTTAATTATTAAATTTTGCATTTTATTTTATGTTGTATTATCACATCGCGTGAGATTTTGTTACTTTTATATAATAAATAAATGAAATTATAAAATCATAATCAAATTTTCTAAAAATAAAAATTCATAATATACAATATATTTTTTAATATAATTTTTATTTTTTATAAAAATATCTCACAATTTTATTTATTTAAAAATATTTTAAATATCAAAATATATTACAATTAATTTAAAAAATATTCTATATTTTTTAAAAAAAATTATTTTTATATATACAATATGGATATCTAATTAAAGATGATGAAAAAATAATTTATTTGGTGTATTTTTCATGAAAAAATAACTTGAGACATAAAAATTATAAAAGTTTAAAATTTGAGATGAAAAAGTAAAATAAAATTAAAAAAAGAAAGTAAAAGAGGTGATTGTCCAAACATTTATGCACAATCCCACATCCTCATATTCAATAACAACGTCCAATCTCTCTCTCTCTCTTTTAATTTTATTCAGAATTTATTAATAAAAGAGTTATTTTGATGGGAGAATGGCTTTCTTGTAAATTTGGCAAACGCATTTATATTAACTAGTATTTCTCCCGTGTGATTCATAATTTATAATATATGTTATAGTATAATGACATAATAAATAATTATAAAAACAGTAATAAAATTTATAAAAAAAATACATAATTATATAAAACATATTTTGATAAAAAAATGTTTAAAATAAAAATATTCAACAATATAAAAATATATTAAATATTAACATATACCACAATTAATTTATGCAAATATTATTTTATAATTTAAAATTAATATGTTATTATTATATCTGCAATATGGATATCAAATTGTAGATTATGAAAAAATAATTAATTTGATATATTTTTCACTGGGAATGAAGTTGAGATGAAAAGTTATAAGTCTTTAAAATTTAGAGTAAAAAAGCAAATAAAAAGAAAAAAAATTATGGTTATCATAATTTCTAAAAATAAAAAGCGGAAAATGACATTTCCTTAAATTAGTTCAACGCTTTTATATTGTTATAGATTATTGTATAGATGTATCGTAAGATGATTGTTTTGAAATAGAAGATAAACACAAAATGAAATAGGAGAACCCAATTAAATAATAAACAAGGACGAAATTATGGTTTCTTCAAGTAAATTGGGTTCTCCTATTTACAAAATTTATCTTCTATTTCAAAACAATCACCTTACAATATATCTATATTATAATCTATTTCAAAACAATCACCTTTTATTCTTGATCTCTTTCCTTTCTATTTTCAGAAACTTCAAACTTACTTTCAATTCAATATTAAGTAGTAAACAGATCGTAAAAAATAATCTTTTATCATATAAAGGAAAGAGATCAAGAATAAAAGGCTTGATGGATATTTTCGTGTTATATTATATAAAATAAAACATTCTTGATTTACAAAACTATATTTTGACTACGAAAATTTATATATATATATAATACGAATAAATACCAATACAATTTAATTAATATGCATAAACAAAAAGAATAATAATAAAAAAAAGAAAATAAAAATATTTGAAGATCGGTGATTGGATAGGAAGAAATGAGAAGCCATAGAAGGGATGCAGGAAAACAGTCTTACGTGGGTTTGGGGGGAGGGGGCAGGGCCACCCCATTGACCAATGTGGGTCCGCCATTGGTCGTGTTATACTCCAAATGTAGGAAATTTGGTTTATATTTATTTGTTTATTATTTGGACCAAATGTTTGATGTTATTTAATTCTAGTGGAATTAAGTTAGATATTATTTTCTACAGTTGGAGTAGGGTATTATGATGTACTTAATTTTTTAAAATTAATATGTGGTCAATGTCTCAATTGGTACACAATGACCACATGAACTGTCACTTGTGGGTTGATTTAATGTAAGTGAAATTATGTGCATAATTAATTTGTTAAATTACTTTGAAAGTTTATATATGTCAACATGGAGTGATCGATCAATATTTGGCACCCGATCAATATTTGATACTATGTTTAAATATATTGAATATCTTTTTCAGATATTTAAGAACATTTTGCATGTTAGAAAGTCATTTGAATTACACTGTCTTTTATAATGTCATTGAATGTGAATCAAATATCGAACACAAATATAATTACAAATTTCATAAATATTAATAAATTTTAAGCATGGAGTGAATAATATAGATAAGTTGTATATTTTGGTTCGTATTATAGTAAAAAATTAAAGATTACAACATTATAACTTATTAATGTTCATAATGTTAAACACCTCCCTGCCCTGAACTTAATAGCTCTCAGGATCGCCAACTTTCAAAAAAAATAAATTCAACTAAGCCCCCTCTTGATGGAACTTATGAATAAGAGTTTGTTTGCAGATATTACTCTGCTTATAATACTAATGGAATATGAAAATTAGATTGTGGAAAACTAATGAATAGAACATATAAACATGTGTAATTCATCAGTGTTTCGATACACAATCAATTTTCAACAATTTTCTAATTTGCTAGAGTTTCAAGATTTGAGGTGTTGCTACCTTAAAAATATAAATCAATTTATATTTTTTAAAAATTTTACGTCCATTTATGAGTACTAGTGAGAACGTGTTTGTCTTGTAAAAAGATAATTTCCTCTACTCAATTTTTATTTAATAATTTCAATAGAGTTGTTATTTCAGTATCCCAAACTTTTAGTGTAAATCCAAAATGAAGTATAATGCTAAACAGCTATTAGGAATACACATATTCCTACCTTATATTATTATTGTTTGAAATTGAGAAAATTTTGTATACGCAATTGTATTTTTGATATTAACGAACAATTCATCTGATCGTTGCAATGTCATTGTTAAGACTAAATTTTCTACAAAGAATGTCAATATTTCACCATTGCCGCATTTATATACAGGGCCAAAAAAAAAATTTTAAAAGAAATAAAAAAAGTCATAATTTACTTAATTAATTTCTTCATAATTCTTTCACTAATTTCAATGATTGCCGCATAAACTAGTTGTAATTCTAGACGTTATGATACAACAACCTGAAATTCTGACTCCTATTTGATGTATTCATCTTATATATATATATATATATATATATATATATATATATATATATATATATATATATATGTCTTCTTTTGAGCATTTTATCACATTATTTTATTTATAAGATGTATGTTTTCAATATTAATATTTGATATTGTTTAAGTGATTTATTTTGTTTTGAGTGAGTATGAAAAAAATTATGAGCTTATTCAAATTATTGATTCAGGACAAATTGTTAGGTTCAACCTTGATGTCACGTAAAAAAGATAAAGTGGCAAAAAATACGTAATTAGTAAAAATACTTCAGGAAGGAATAATCGAGTATAATTTTTAATAATGCTAGTAATGTTTTGCATTAATTTTTTAGACTCAGCCCAAATGCCTATAAAAAAGATGGTGTAAAACAATATCCAAACCTGCACATGAACATCACATTGAACCTTATAAAGACACACTTTACACTTTCTCGTACGCATCCTCACAAGCAGGTGAAGATCCTTATATTTATGACAAGGTAACCAATATGTATTGGTGGGCTTGTGGATCCAATTGGGTCGGTCAAGTCAGTCGGAATAGCATCAATTATTTCATAGGTAGCGCAAATCAGGTCGACTAGTAGATGGGGGCAGTGCAACATAAAATTGTAGTCTTTTCCTCCTTCCTGTGAAAATATTAAATATTGAGTTATTCACCAATAATTTTATAATTATAATACTATATTGTAATAGTAAACTATAAATATTAAAGAAAATAATTTATTCTTTTAAAGAAAGGTATTTCGAAAATCCACCGTGTAGGCGCTTTAGAACTATGGACGTTTCGACAAATTGATGGAAGCTACTCATCAACTATTGCCCCAAAAGAAATTAAATGTTAAAAAAACCTGCTGTGTTAATTGGGGACAACTAAATACAAGGTTCTTGCAGTTGTCATATGATATGACCAAAACATTAATCATTGGCATCCTAAATTATTGAGAGAGACAATGAGACAACCCATCTGGCACTAACTAACTCATAACTTGACTTCAATTTGTTTACAAGTCTGAATGGTGTTGTATTAGGTGAGTGTGATGCTGTTCAGACTCATTCAACTCTCAGTTTTTCTAATTTCATTTAACTAGTTGACACAAAATATTTCTTGAAATACTACTAATATATAATATTGTTGTGTATGAGTTTATAGATGTTGCTATCATTATAAGCTTAAATTACCTTCTCAATTGTATGATTAAATATTAAAATGCATAAATTGTGGAACCTGTGGGTAGGGGTGTGGCTAGGTTAGACTTTTAGGTGAACAGTTTGGACTGATTTACAAATTGTAAATAAATTTGTACTGGTGGGTAGGGGTGTGGAACCAATAAGTTTGGACTGATTTACAATTTGTTATATATGATAAACTTTTTTTTTTTAGTTTAAGTTGGTCTGTTTCGAAAATAAGTCAGACATAAAACCTACTTAAAAGCACATATACTATTATATTCAATGAAAAATTAAAATAAATGAGAAATAGATGAATTAGGTTTAATGTGCGTTTATCTAAAAAAAAATTTATTATTGGTGATATAAATAAACTATCATTATATATAATTATAATTATATATATACAAATACATCACATTATATGAATTTTTGCATAGAGCGGCCTGATAGGTTTAAAAGGACTCTAAATTGACTTTAAAATATGTCTAAATATGGTGTATTTGTTATATAAGTTCAGATCAAATGAAGCTCAAAGTAAACTAGGCTGTAGGTCCTATTGGACAGTCTGACCTATTCCCACCCTACCTAAAAAGTAGTAATTTTTGTCAACAAAAAATAGGGTGTTCCACAAGTTTGTAAAATTGTGCAGTTTTGATCCTATAACTTTTGTAATCATGTATATAGTCCTTAATTAATAATATATTCACAAATTAATGTGCCTATGTATCCATCCCTATATATACATACCTTAATTTCCTCAACATTAAACTCTCTCGTTCTCTCAACTCTTCATACTCATTTACGTTGTGCTACAAAAAAATAGTTGCACAAAAATGGTAAAAATTGCTCTCTTTCAGCTGCTTGTTTTAGTTCTGGCTTTATCCTCCATTGTTGCGTTCCCTGCCACCACAAGTAACTATATTTTTCATTTTTCTCCTAGTTATTTGGAAATTAATGCAAATGTTTCTATCTGACATTTATATATGCCACTAATTTGATCATTTATCTTTTTTCTTTGTGTGTTTGATTATTTCAGAGACAGAAAATTTCGGTAAAAAAGTTACAGATCAAGTTTTAAATCATCAGGTTACTCTATATACTATGATAAATAAATATATATATATATATATATATGTATGTGTGTGCGTGTGTTAAATTAGTATATACTAAAGGGGTATTTAAATTTATCGTTAGAATGAGATGTTCCGGTATCAGAGCATTTTGGCGTTTCATTTCAAATCATTTTGGTGTTATATACAACAATATAATTATATATTTTAAAATTTTGCTAGTACATAACTTATTGATTACATCAATCTCAAATTAATATTTCTTCGAACGTTTATTTTCAAGGTTTTGTGTAACAAACAATTGCGATTTGGGTCTCTAAAAAATCATACTACTCAAAATCAGTTACGTGTCAAATTGTTTTAATACTTTGGGCCTTTAATTTTTTATAGTAATTTAAAATTTAACTTACCAAAAAAAAGAAAAACATCTGGGCCATGTCAGCAATTTTCGGTTGTTTTTTATTTTAGAACAAATCGATCGAAAAATTAATCAATACAAAAATGATTGTCAAAGTTTTTCATTCTTATAATCGTTTGACCATTCTGATCGGAAGAGTGCAAAATCAATAAGTATGATATTGTGTTAAATTATTATGCAAATATTTATGTGCATCGGGTGAATCGTACAACTTGATATAATAATATTAATTATTTAATTAAAATGTATTATATATTTACTTGAAAAATATTATTATTGAAACACTTTAATTATGATATTCAAAGGTATTACATATGTTAATCTGAAAATAGTATTATCAACTTTTTAACAATATTGTTTATTTACAATGTATTATTTATTTATCTAAAAAATATTATTCACTGAATTACACACTATACATCCAATACACAGGTGACGCACTCTGATTACTAAAAAAAAATTAGTTAGTCCTATAAAGCTCCAAAATAATTGTTCTAAACTTAGTAAAGTATTTATAGAATTTGTCTTTCTCTTAAAATAAAATGTTAGAAATTTAGAATCGTATAGTCTTCTTCAGCTCCTTATTTATATTTAAACTTTCTTAGTTTTGACTATATTAATTACACAATAGTTATTATGTAAAGTTAATAAGCAAACATTGGATTTACTTTTAGAGTAAATATATTATCATATATTTATTTATATATTACAAGACGTAAGAGCTTTTACAAATCATTTGAGAAATAATGGATCCAACTATATTATGTTTTCCTAAAATCTTAACTAGTATATTGTACCATGCAATGCACGAAAATATTATTATAATATAATATTATTAAATTTTAGAAATATATAATTATGTTCAATAATTTATATATGTATCATGATTATAATAAGGATATAGATATTGTATATAAATTCATATGTGAACATTAATTAATTTTATCTATAAAATGTAATTATCAAATTACCAAATATATAGTATTTTCTTTTGAAATCAAGAAAATTAATAAAATCTGGTATATTAATGTGAACATTTTTTTATTATTATATATAGCATCGAATCTGCCATAAATTCATAATTAATTTGTTAAAATAAAATAATTATTAAGATATATGAATTCTTTTTATTAGTTTTGATAAAATTAGTAACATTACCAATTCTAACAAATAAAATTAAAAAATTTAAAATGAATGCTTATTGGTTAGAAATATAACATTTCTTAAAAATCTGTCTTTTCATTTTTGAAAAGAAAATGGGCGAAAATATGATAATAACAAATATAGAAATAGTAACTTTACTATTATATATACACACACACTTGCCACATGCAATATGTTCTAACATGATGTGCCCGAAATCCAACCCAGAAATCAAGAAGAAGTTGCGATAATCTATTTTGAAAAATATATACAATCACATATATACAGCATGAAATTTCAGCGTGAAATTTGAAATTGTATGGTTATTTTTGTTATAGGTATTGGATCAGACAGAGCCCTTGTCATTTTCAGAGGATATTTATTATTCAATAAAAGGAAGGATGGGAATTGAAACTGAATCGGATTACAAAGGACCCAGACATAATTAAAAGTGTCAAAATCGATTCTAATTATATAATGGTTGGACCTTCACTTTACGGGCCCTTATAGTACTAAGACTTTCGGCTCAGATCCAAAGTTGTCCTAAAGCTAGGGTTGGCCAGCCCGGAGTGCTTTCGTATATTTTAAATAAATGAAATTATTTACATACTAAATATATAAATATTATACACATTGCATATTTGTGTTTACAAATTTGGCCCCTGAGAAATAATCATATATAAACAAAATACACAATGTATTTATTTACAATTTAAATTTTAAACAAATTTTGTGATTCTCAATTCTTGAGTTAAGGTCGAAGACGAATATAGGCAACCCAAATTTCAATGGCGTATCCATTTCCCGAGTGATTATGCTATTTTGTAAAATTTACTAATATGAGGATGATTTTCTCAATAGCATCTCAAACCCGATCATTTACAAACTCTAAATGAACACTTACAAAATGCGTCATTTTTAATTTAAAGGATCAATTTGCAAATAATTTTTGGAATGAATTCTCCAACTTTGCTTATTTCCCACCAAAATATCTCTTTCATAATTGATACGAAGAAAATACATTATTTTTGTGGGTGATTATTTGCGAAGCCCAATAAAAATAAAAATAAAATTAAATAGACCCAAATAAAAGCATCGGTCCCACACAGGCCCATTTCGGTCCATCTACACTACTATAAATACTCTCTTGATAGATGACTACAAATTGGGTGGATAACGAAAACAAAACCAAGAATGGATTTCCATATTCTTTTGCAGAAAATGAAATAACTGTGGTGTGGTATAATTGTATAAAAATGGGTACACCTCCTGTTTAAATTAAATACCTAAATAAATTATATTTTTTTTTATAATAGTTTGCTTTAAATATAATATCTCATAATTTTATTTTGTATAAAATATTTTAAGTATCATAATATATTAAAATTAACTTAAAAGAAAAAAATATTTTATATTTAATTTTTTCTTAGGAATTAATTTTATGTTTTCCTTTTATTATAAAAAAGAAGAACAGTGAATATTATTTAACTTTTTTTTAATTAAATAATATGTGTTCCTATAAAATCATTACTTAATTATTTATTTTACTTAAAATAAATATATAAAAACTACTCTATAAAATGAATTATGTATCCACTTCTTCAACTACTTTTTCATCTTTTTTTTTTTTTTAAATTTTCATAAATTTTTTATTTCAACTCAATTTTCATGTATAATATGTCAATAAATCCTCCCTTGTGATCTTTAATTTGACACTAATATTGCATATATTATAACAAATAGTATAATCTAAAATATGAAGTATTTTGGTTGAATTATTTGTTTTTATTTTAGTATATATGTTTCAATTTATTATTAAAATCTTAAAATTAAAATATTATTTTGTTTCAAATTCATTTTTTACATATATCATATCAAATTAATTATATTTTTCGTGATCTTTAATTTAACACGAATATTGCATATATTATAACAAAATATTATATCTAAGATGTGAAATATTTATTTTAATGGGTTGAACTATTTTTTTTATAATATGAATAAATACTTTATTAAATCTTATATGAATTTGAACTACAAATATAAAAAAAAAATTTATAAATAAAATACTATATGATTTAAATTATATAATATTTTTATAATGTTTTTTCACCTAAATATTGTTTTAGTGAGTTGAAATATTTGTATTGAGTTTGAAGAATTATAGTGAGATAGACAACTTATATTGTGTTTGGACTCTAAAATTATATCAAGTATCACACAATTTATTATTTGATAGAGATAAGTTTTAAAGTACAGTAATATTAAACAAAGAACTATAATTTAAATTGACTAATATTTATATAAATTATGACTTATATCTCTTTTATAGTAAAAATAATATAATTTATCAAATATTCTTAATATAATATAATATATTATATTTCATTGATAGGAGCAACGGATATCTATTTATTCAATAAAGCCAAGAACAGGGCTTAATCCAAAATAATGCGAAAAAAACAAAGAAAAGATTTTACAAAATAGTGTGGGTTGAATTTTTTTTTCAAAATTGGGTAAAACGTCATTGGCCTGACGATGTTTCGAAACAACATTAGCAGGCCTGACGTTTTAATGTGAAAATAAAGAACGTCAGGCCGACTAACATTTTTATTTCCATAATATATATATATATATATATATATATATATATATATATGTGGCATGTTATGTTTTTACTGGTATATATATATATATGTATATATATCATTTACTGTTATACATTTATTTATATATTAAAGATATATAATTATTTATTATCTTTTGTAATTACATTTTCAACATATATATTTATATTTTTTAACTTATCATTTTTTTATTCAATAAATTATAATTATATTAATAAAAATCAATGAAATTATTTTATTCTTATGTAAATTAATTAAAATATAATATAAAATATATTTTTATATTTAATTCTTATATAAATATAATTAGATATATATATATATATATATATATATATATATATATATTTCCTTCTATAAATTAAAATTATATCATTATGAACCATTAAAATTATAAAATTTTATTTAAATTAATTAAATCATATTATATAAAATTTTCTGAAAATTGATTAATGTTTATTAATAATTAAATATTTGATTGTAAGTATTATTTTAATTATTTAATTAAATATATAATTATAATAAATATATAAATATATAAATTACATTTTAAAAAAAAAAGAAAATAACATCAGGTCCATTAACTTTTCTTTAAAACGTCACTGGGCCTGACGTTTCTTTGTTTTTCTTGTTTTTTAATTTATATATATATATATATATATATATATATATATATATATATTCTTTAGATTTATATATATATTTATATATATTAAATTATATTTAATATTTTAATTCGAAGATTTAAAATTTATTTTTATTTAATCTGTTTAATAAAATATATATTTACGCATATATTTATAATTTATCTTATATAAATATATATTATATAATTATAAAGCAATATATATTATATATATTTTTTAACATATTCAAATTATATTATAAATAAATTTTTAAAAATTCAAGAATATTTATTAATAATTATCTAATTTAAATTTAAGTATTTTTTGATTTGAAAATTATATATATATGTATATATATATATATATAAATTAAAAAATTACATTAAAAAGTAAAAAAAATCAAATAAACGTTTCTTTCGTTTCTTTATTTTTTATGTTTTTTAATTTATACATATATATTCTTTAGTTTTATACATATATTTATATATATTAAATTATATTTAATATTTTAATTCGAAGATTTAATTTTAGTTTTATTTAATATTTTTAATAAATTATATATTTACGATATATTTATAATTTATCTTATATAAATATATATTATATAATTATAAAGCAATATATATTATATATACATTTTTAACTTATTCAAATTATATTATAAATAATTTTTTAAAAATTAAAGAATATTTATTAATAAATATTAATTTAAATTTAAGTATTATTTGAATTTGAAAATTAAATATATATGTATATATATATATATATTCAGAAATTACATTTAAAAAATTGAAAAACGAAATAACGTTATGCCCACTAACGTTTTAAAGATACGTCAGTGGGCTTGACGTTTCTTTATTATTTTACATATATATATATATATCATATTTATATATTTTCATCTATAAATATATATATATATATTAAAATATATGTAATATTTTAATTTGAAGATACATTTATTTAATTATTTATTTTTTCTGTTTAAAAATATATTTATATATTTACGTATATATATTTATATTATTTGTTATATAAATACATACTTAGAAATAAATATATATTTTCTTATAGAAATATATAATTATAAACTATTAAAAATTATATAATATTGTTTAAGTTAATTAAATCATATTCTAAATAAATTTCCAAGTATTAATGAATATTTATTAATAATTATATATTTATTATAAGTTAACGTTAAAAAGAAATATATATATATATATATATATATATATATATATATATATATATATATATATATATATATATACAGAAGTTATATTAAAAAAAGATGAAAATGAAATAACGTCAGGCCCACTGACGTTTCAAAGAAACGATGTTTCTTTTTTATTTTATTATTTTTAAAAAAATATATATCTTTATATATATATATATTAAAATATATGTAATATTTAAATTTGAAGATTCATTTTTTATTTAATCTGTTCTATAAAATATATGTTTATATATATAGAAATATATATATATATATGTATATATAATTATAAACCAATAAAAATTTTATATTCTTATTTAACTTATTCAAATTATATTATAAAAAATTTAAGCATTTATTAATAATTATCTAAGTTTATTATAAGTATTATTTGAATATATATATATATATATATATATATATTTATTTTATTATTTCTTGTATTAATGTATAATTACAAATATGTATATTTATAATATCATGTAAATTGATGACACAATTTAAAATTCTTAAATATTATATTTTTATATTTATAATACATTTATAATATCATTCTCTAATTTGTAAAATTAGAGAATATTTATTAATAAGTATATATTTTATGATACGTAGTAATTGAATTAGTTAAATATATATTATTATATATATAATGAAATTTTTCAAAACAGAAATTTTATTTGGTATTATAATTATTTATTTTTATATATATTCTTTATATTTAATAAAAAATATATATATCTATATATTAAAATATATCTAAATTAAAAAAAGTTGGCATTCCATAAATTTTTTATTATCTTTTTGAGGAAAATATATACATATATATATATATACTTCTTGTATTAATATATAATTACAAGTTTATATATACTTAATGAATTGGAATAGTTCTAAATTATCTTATCAATTCACGTGAATTGTCCTATCACCGTGAATGGTCAACCAGAGGTCAAAATAATAATTCAGGACTGCAACTTTACTTTTACCGTGCCTATTTCTTTTTTGTATTTATTTTTATATTTAAAATTTTATATTTTTATAATATATTTAAATAAATTTTACAACACTATACAGTAATATGTTTGAATTACTTTACTTCATTTGGTGAGAGAGTGAATACAGGATAAAATGAGTATTGCAAGTGGCAAAAATAGCAGGAGTGAATGCATGAAATGACAATTCTCCTGCAATTTACTTTCGCTTGTTGACTGTATTAAATAGAGAGAGACAGCCGTGTATTAATTCCTCTCTTTATTCAATCCTTTATATATCTCTTCTCACTTCTTTCTCTTATTTTTCATCATCACTTTTCACCATCGCTTTTGATCATCCAACTTTCTTTTCTTCTCTTCTCTTCACTTATGTTCTCTTCTCTTAACTGATGTAATCTTCTCAACATAAAAATTAACATCAAAAATCATTATATTGGCTCAGGTAATAAGTAATTATTTCAAGTTTATTTTATTTTATGACATATATATCTTACATATGTTTTTGTATTATTATACTTTATTTTTTTTGCATGATAACAATCTTTTTTTTTTAAACATTAGCAGTAATCATCATATTTCTTTTTCATGATATATCACGTAGATCATTTTCAACGACCAACACATCATTTTGGAGTGGCAACCCCATCCTCGTGAAATATTCTGTAACCGTTTGATTAAAAGGTAAGTATTATACACAAAATCATTGATTTTTTTGGTTGCTTGTGTTATATGTGACTTTCAAAATTTACGAGGATCTTTTAAATTCAAGTTTCTTGGGTTATATCTTAGTGTACACAATATGCTAATATGCATGTCTATTTTTACATGTAGTTCGTGAGCTATTAGTCCATTTATATATATTGTTTACATGTTTTCTTTAATGTTTTTGTTATATTTATTAAAGTGATTATATGTCCATTATATTTATTATGATGTATTGTTTAGTGTTACATGTATTATATATTTTAACCTGTTCTATTTACGATATGTGAACTCTATTAATAAAAATTAGCTTGGTATAATTAATATATTAATATATAATACTTAAAGAAATTTTTTTCATTAAATTAACTTTAATGGCCATTATAAATTATATTTGATAGGTATGACTTCAACATCAAAATCATTAGTATCAAGTTTCACACGTGTTGCTAAAAAAAATTTCACATACAAAAGGTTATCGCTCTATCGTAAAAAAGTCTACAAGATTCGTTCAATTAAGAATACGTAATCAACATCTTAAAGAAGAAATAGAGAGAATGAGGAGAAGCAATATTGCCGCAAATGTCATATCCAACATGCAAGGACAAGAATTACATCAATTACGGCAGTGTGTAAAGATGTGCCAAGTTGATTTAGAGTGGTCATCTAACCGTGTCTATATTTTAGAAGGTTGTGTTCGACAACAAGAAGACGTCTTAGGACAGGAAATAAATTTCAGTACGTGGTATTTTAAGTACTATGACAACGCAAAACAATAATATGGTAGTGTAGCTTGGGCTTAGAGACGAACATATAAACGTCCTTGAAAATGAGGTTGATAACTTACGGGCTCAATTGCATAATGAAAGACATCAAAATAAAATTATCCAACAGGAGAGTATGACTAACTTAAAACATGTGAATATGATGCGATCACGAATACTAGATCTTATAGATGTCATCCCGCGCTTAAATCTTTGGGAAGATCGAGTTGAGAACGAAAATGTTAATGTAGAGGTCATTGATGATAATATTGTTGTAAAAAATTTACCTGCTAATGATCATTCACAGAGTGATGTATACTCTATGTAATTGTATCTTTGCTGTAAAATGTAATGAATTATATTTATCATGTTTTTTCATGCTTTATTTTATTTATTATGTGTTACAAACTAATTTATTTGTTCTCTATGTTATTATAATTTTTTTTCACGGTGAAAAATTATTAATATTACTTTGAAGCACAGACGAGTCACAGACGAGTCACAATTTGAGTATATAGCGGAGGCAAAATTATACACAAAAATAAAAAAGTTGTGTATAGTTGTGCTCCCATTGGTTACACATGAATTGATCGAACTACAGACTTAGCTGCATTGAAAGATCAAATTTACAAATTTATTGGATTGCCTAAAGACCAATTTCATCTGAAAACATTTACGAAATGGTGAGAAGTTTACGGACACAATAATGTTATCGAGTCTGTAGACCAGATTGAGAATGACTCAAATCTTAGGTTCTTCCTAAATCATAATGATGGAGTAAACTCTATGGACATTTTTGTTGAGAAAGAACAATATCAAAATCTTAGCGACCATGAATATATGTTTATGAGCCAAGACTGGGGATATTATATGTCGTTGTTGTCTCAACAAGATGTGTCCATCACATCAGTCCAAGATTTCAGTGTCCAATGTTTTAATAATACTTGTGATGATGTGCCAGAAATCACTCAAGGATTAGAGAATCTTGGTTTAATCAACAGTCTTTTAGGTGGGTCCACGCCATGTAGTGTATAAAATGAAAGTAGCACTGGTAATACTAGGAATCAAACTGGAGATATGGGGCAGTGTGATAAGTCTACAGAAGACGCTGACATTGGTGCAGATTCATTAGGTCCAGTTTCCTCATGTGAAACAGATTATGAAAATTTGGAGGACATAGAAGCAATAGGAGGTGAAGAAGCTATTGATGCTCATGATCTTGATCATGATGCTGCAGAATCAACAATCCCTTTCGATTCCGACTCAAACATCCCGTTTTACACAACATTGTCTTTGAAGTTTTTGTTGACTCTATGCACAATCCTTCATCTTCGTGGGGGAAGTTTTACAACCCTAACAGATGTATAATTGAGAAGGACATGGTATTTAGGGTAAAGAAGGCTTTGATTTTAGCGATTAAGAATTTCTCTGTAAGACATGCCATACGTCAATTTCAGGTTATAGAAAGTAAACCATTCCTTAGGGTCGTCAAATGTCAACACAATACACCTTCACAAGAGTGTCATTGGTTTGTTAGAGCCACATTTAAGTGAAATTTGGGGTGTTCAAAATAACCAAATATGGTGGAGATCATATGTGTTATATGAACCAAATATTTTCTGATTATCGAAATCTAGACAAAAATTATGTAGCTTTCTTGATTAAAGAAAATGTTCGTGTCAATCCTACGATAAACGTTTGTGAGGCACAAGCAGATGTCAAAAACTCGACTGGGTACTCGATTTCATACGCGAAGGCATGATATGGCATCAGACAGGCAATTGAGAACACTTATGGGACCTAGGAGAGCTCAATAAAAAAATAATCTAAGTTTTTGGGAGCTCTACAAAAGTGGAACACGGGCACCATTGTTGAATGGAAATATCATGACACCAACACCCAAATAAAAAGATCATCAAATATGTCTTTTGGTTATTTGAGCCTTGTTACACTGTGTACAACTATTGTCGGCCCATTATTAGTGTTGATGGGACACATCTGTATACAAAGTACAAACATAAAATGTTGGAGTGGATGGAAACCAACAAGTTTTTCCCCTCGGATTCGCTATTGTGGACGAGGAAAATTTTAAATCTTGGAAATGGTTTTTGAAAATGATTTGCAAGTACGTCATTTGTGGCAGGAAGCATATGTGGATAATTTTAGATAGACATGTAGGTCTTCTTAGTGCAATAGAATCTATAGAGGCCTTTAATCCCCCGCATGGAGTAAATCGTTTTTGTTTGAGACATGTTTGATCAAACTTCAATTCTCATTTTAAAGATGTACAATTGAAATATCTGTGTTGGCAGGCTAGATCTGAACATCAAATCATTAAGCATAACAGTGTTATGAATGAAATAAAAAGCCTGAATCCAGAAGCGTACGTGTATCTGAATGAAATCAATAAAGAACAATGGGCTTTTGTGCATGATGGTGGGTAGCGACATAGTATTCTAACCACCAACGTGTCTGAATCATTTAACGGTGTCTTAAAGGGTGCTTGACGTCTGTCTTTAACAGTTATAGTGGACATAAAGTTCAAGCAATGTGTTGCGTATTTAAGAGAATGTAAAAATGCTGTTCGGAGAATGCAAAATAATGCACAGTCGTATGCTGACTATGCTCATTCCAAATATCAATATTGGTCTCAAGTCTCTGAGGGTCATGTAGTGACCTAAATTGATGACCATGAGCAATCTGCTATGATGGTCACTAAACCACACCCGGGCAAAGGCGGTCACGTACAAGCTGTTAAACTTAGCACGAGAGATTGCTCTTGCGGCAAGTGGACGCTATATGGTATTCCTTGTTCGTATGTGATGTCTGTATGTGCTGATCTAAGGATTAATGCTGCTACATTTGTGCAACCATACTATCACTTGATAAACTACAAGCGAACATATGCTGGTGTATTCCAGAATATTTAGGTGAGGAGTATTGGGATGAACCTCAGTTTGTATTATATCATGACTCCACTTTACAAACTATGCGTCGTCCTAGGAGAACTAAGTCATCGCGTATTCCAAATGAAATGGATTGGACCAAAACACGATCGCGCCAACAGGTTAGAAGACGAGAGGCTCATGGGCAACGACAACGAACCACTCAAGATCGACACCAAAATTCTGAAATCTGGCAAATACATACAATAGAACATACAAGTTCACAATCAAAAGACTTCTCATATCTTCTTGAAAACCTATTGTAATTCTTGTGTAATACACAGACTTTTGTGTAAGTGAAAATGAAAAAACATTTGTATTGCCTACATATTTCTTCTTACTTCATACATACATATATATATACACATCATTTGCTATAATGTACTGATGATAAATTTTAGTTATTATATATGATTCAAATATAATATCCGTATACTAAATCATGTTATTGTTTGTTTGCTGATCTTGATGGATATCAATTCATGGAACCAGTATGGTCCTCGAGACCCAACATTTCTTACACATCAATCTCAACATATTTCTGAGAGCCTCCTAAAGCCAGACGCGGATTTGAATTTCTTCTTTTGCTTTAGGCGGTGTGACAATGATTTATGGGAAATGTTTGAAGATGTACTGTCTCATCCCCATACACGCGTTTTGGACTTGTTCTTATCATAGAATTTTATGGTGTATATAGGTGCGGGAGGTTTTATCCAGATAACCACTTAATCACCGCATTGGTGGAGAGGTGGCATCCAGAAACCCACACATTTTACTTGCCTGTAGGCAAAGCTACTGTCACTTTATTGGATGTCGCATTGACTTGGGGTTTGCCCATTGAAGGTAAACCGATTTGTGGAGTCAATCCTACGATGTATGCTCAATAGTGGGTTGATTATTGTCAGGTTCTCTTTGGTTACATGCCCAAAGTATCTCACATAAAAAGTGGAAAACTAAGAGCGAGCTCTTTAGCGGCTTATGAGCGCACCCGGTGACCGATGATAGCACGTTTGAACAGGTGGAGCAATATGTGCAGGGTTTCGTGTTATTCCTGTTGTGCGGTGTGATGTGTCCAGATGCTAGTGGAAACTTAATACCATTAGTATATCTACAATGCTTACAAAATGTGAAATCAGCTAATGAGTACAGTTGGGGTAGGGCTGTCCTATGTTCCTTGTATTGGCACTTGTGCGATGGAAGCTTGAATGCAAAGGAAAATCTCGGTGGACCAGTTCAACTGTTACAGGTACTAAATAAATAATTTTATAATAAAACGTTTATGAATAAGTTATTCTTATTACAAATTGATGATTACTTATTAATATAACGTAGAATTGGGCTTGGTCGCAAATATCGTCTGTTGTGCCTGTATCTAAGGCACGACAATTAAATTTGTTATAAATTGAAAGAGCTCATCATTTAGGTGGTGGTACACTTCCTGTGGCCCCTTTCGGTTTGCAAATAGCGATTAATTTTGAGGTGTGTAGAGGAATTAATAATGAACTCATATATTTTATGTTATAGTTGGAATAGTGATAGCAGTTTCATGCATACTGGTAGACGCCAGGTCAAGGTTTTTAGAGAAATCTTTGATAAATTGAGTCACGAGCAGGTGCGATTTCTCCATGCATTTTAACATATCAGACATTACTTCAATATGATTATATAAATATATACTATGGTACATATATATATATATATGTATTTTTTTTATATGTAATCATTCAAACTTTTTTTGTTTTTTTCTTTTATATTTTTGCCCAGTTTACTTGGGATCCATATGATTGGTCGCACCCGAAAGTACAACAATTATCTTTCCGATGTTTCTCAGACAGTGTGCGATCACAATGTCCTCTGGTTTTCTTTTCTTTTGTGGAGTTCCATCATCCAGAGAGGGTCTTACGTCAGTTCCGAATGTTGCAAGACATTCCAAGTCGGTTCGACCCTCTTGATGACTGGAAAAACAATGTTAATAAAATTGATCGTAAGGGTGCTAACTGGATGGACATACACCATAATTATGTTCATCAATGGATGCAAAGCAATGAATATATCAGATACACCCAATTTGTTATGAATCCAACCACCACTCCTGATTATTATGATTGGTATAACTCGATTACTCGTTGTTTTACATCCCTATCGAAAGCAATGAAGACAAGGGAATTAAAACTGGAGATACCTCCTTAATGCAATACATGGTATGCAACTTACATTTGTTTGTGATGTGTATATATATATATATATATATATATGGGTATTAATATATATTAAATAACTTATGTATTTGTAGATTGAACAGTTAGAACTGATGAAGACGAGCATAAAGAACAAAAACCAGATGGATATTGATAAACTTAATTCTTTGTTGGATGAACAACTCTCATTGTACGAAAATTTAGAGCAAACTATTGAGAGGCTGCAACTGGAGCCAACATATATGACGTAAACTTAACCTACACATCAGCATGAGTCTCAAACTCAATCAGATGCAAATCTGAGAAGTAGAAGAAGTCATAGAGCTGATCATGAAGTTAGTTCTGAACATCGGATGCCACCACATACAAACTTTGCATCAACCTCTTCACGACCAGGATGTCCACCTGAAGGAAATGTGTAGGATGTATATAGGTATTCAATGAGTACACCTACATATACTCCCACACCATACTATCCATCTTTGTCCACTCCCTCACAATTTGACCATATGAACTTTGACTTTGGAGTTGGACCATCTACAAATGCGACAGACTACAAGCACTTCCGTCCCACTCCTATTCCGTTCAAGTACTCTGATATAGCTCATTTTCGAGATATAGCCGACCAGTCAACATCATCCTCTAGTAGATTGAGCATTCCTTCGATGAATGTTCCAGAGAAAGATGGAGTACAAGAAAATGTAAAGCCACAAATACATGCGATTGAAATAAGAGTTAGAAGGGATGGAGGTAGAAGAAGACAATAAGAACCCTCTGAAAAATGAAGTGCAAGATCAAGGAAGAGGTCGTCGAACGAGAAGGAATAGAGGTTGTGGTACATGAGGTCATTTCTAAGTATGGTATATTTTTTACAGGATGTCATTTCTAAGTATGATGTATCTTGTACAAATATTACCGATCATGATTCCATTTTATCTTCGTTGTTCTAGAACAAGTAGGTGGTCCAAAATTTTACTGTTCTTCTTATTTTACATTCGATGAATATTTCATTAATCATTAAATTAAGACTTATATGTGCAATAAAGATACATAATAAATTGTAAAAATGTAATATAAATTAATATTTCAAAATCATTTTAGAAATTGTTTCTAAACTCAAATTCATTAGTTAAATAAAAATATATAATTTATATTAGTTTATAATTATATGTATTTATATAGGAAAAATATAAATAGAAACGTAAATATATATTTTATCAAACATATTAAATTTAAAAATAATTGAATCTTCAAATTAAAATATTACATATATTAATATAATTATAGATATACTAAAGAATATATATTAATAAAAATATTATGATTTCAATAAGTTAAATAAAATTATATAATTTATAATGGTTTTAAATTATATAATATATATTTATATAAGAAAACTATTAATAGAAACATAAATAAATATTTTCTTAAACAGATTAAAATATTAAATAATTTAATAAATATATATATATATAGATATATAACTAAGGAATATATAAAAACAAAGAAAACGTCAGGCCTACTGACTTTTCTTTAAAATGTGAGTGGGCCTGATGTTATTTCATTTTTTTCTTTTTTTGAAATGTAATTTATATATATATATATATATATATATATATATATATATATGTATATAAATCTATTTAATTATCATATTCAATTAATACATAAAACTAAATTATATAATTATTAATAAATATTCTTTAATTTTTTAAAATTTATTTATAATATGATTTGAATAAGTTAATAAAAATATAAAATTTATATTGGTTTATAATTATATAATATTGGTTTATAATTATATATACGTAAATATATATTTTATATAACAGATTAAATAAAACAAATGAATCTTCAAATTTAAATATATATACATATATATATATAAATAATAAAATAAAAAAGAAACGTCAGGCCCACTGACATTTAACGTCAGTGGGTTTGACGTTATTTCATTTTCTAATTTTTTTAATATAATATTTGTATATATATATATTTGTTAAATTATTAAAATACTATGTATAATAAAATATATAATTATTAATAAATATTCATTAATATTTGGAAATTTATTTATAATATGATTTAATTAACTTAAACAAAATTATATAATTTTTAATGGTTTATAATTATATAATATATATTTATATAAGAAAATATATATTTATTTCTAAGTATATATATAACAAATAATATAAATATATACGTAAATATATATGTTTTTAAATAGAAAAAAATGTATCTTTAAATTAAAATATTACATATATTTTAATATATATATTTATAGATGAAAATATATAAATATAATATATATATATATAATAAAGAAACGTCGGGCCCACTTTCATTTATTTAAAACGTCAGTGGGCATGACGTTATTTAGTTTTTTTAATTTTTTATAATGTAATTTCTGAATTTATATATATACATATACATTTAATTTTCAAATTCAAATATTACTTAAATTTAAATTAGATAATTATAAATAAATATTCTTTAATTTTTATAAAATTTATTTATGATATAATTTGAATAAGTTAAAAAAATATAATATATATTGCTTTATAATTATATAATATATATTTATATAAGATAATTTATAAATATATACTTAAATATATATTTTATTAAACATATTAAATAAAAACAAAAATAAATTTAAATCTTTGAATTAAAATATTAAATATAATTTAATATATATATAACTAAAGAATATATATATATATATATATATATATATATATATAAATTAAAAAACAGAAAAAACAAAGAAACGTAGGCCCACTAACGTTTCTTTAAAAAGTTAGTGGGCATGACGTTATTTGGTTTTTTTATTTTTTTAAGTGTAATTTCTGAATTTATATATATATATATATATATATATATATATATTTAATTTTCAAATTCAAATAATACATAAATTTAAATTAGATAATTATTAATAAATATTCTTTAATTTTTAAAAATTTATTTATAATTTAATTTGAATAAGTTAAAAGAATAATATATATTGCTTTATAATTTTATAATATATATCTATATAGGATAAATTATAAATATATACGTAAATATATATTTTATTAAACAAATTAAATAAAAATAAAATTTAAATCTTTGAATTAAAATATTAAATATAATTTAATATATATAAATATATATACATAAATAAAACTAAAGAATATATATATATATATATATATAACAAAAAAAGCAAAAAAACGTCAAACCCACTGATATTTCTTTAAAACGTCAGGTCCATTGACTTTTCTTTACAAAGTTAGTGGGCATGACGTTATTTTTTTTAATGTAATTTCTATATGTATATATTTATATATATATATAATTATACATTTATTTAAATAATTAAAATAATACTTACAATCAAATATTTAATTATTAATAAATATTAATTAATTTTCAGAAAATTTTATATAATATGATATAATTAATATAAACAAAATAATATAATTTTAATGGTTCATAATGATATAATTTTAATTTATATAAGAAGAAATATATATATTTCTAGTTATATATATATCAGAATCAAATATAAAAATATATTTTATATTAAATTTTAATTAATTTACATAAGAATAAAATAATTTCATTGATTTTTATTAATATAATTATAATTTATTGAATAAAAAAATAATAAGTAAAAAAATATAAATATATATGTTATAAAAGTAATTACAAAAGATATAAATAATTATATATCTTTAATATATAAATAAATATTTAACAGTAAATAATATATATATATATATATATATATATATATATATAATGTGGAAATAAAGAACGGCAGCTTCCTGATGTTCTTTATTTCCACATTAAAACGTTAAGCTCGCTGACATTGTTCCGAAACAACATCAGTTCCACTGATATTTTACCCCATTTTAAAAGAACTTTTTCAACCCACACCATTTTGTAAAATCTTTTTTCTTTTCCGTGTTATTTTTGGAATTAAGCCCAAGAACAGGCCCGGTGAAAAGCTGAAGCTATATAAACTTTGTTTTGATTCTACTATCAGACTTTGATGATGCTGAGAAATTAGTTATATAGAGATATTTATGTGTGTTGGGTGAGTTTTAAGTTGTAACTCATAAATAAATTATTCATTAATGATAAACAAATATGAAGTCAACGATTGTTTTAATATCCATTTGTAATTAATCCATTTTTATGTCGGAATTTTGTTTATTGTTATCTTACCATTAGTGTTTCATAATCTCATAATTTTCATAGGAATCTCAAACTTTCATGGACTTCAAAATACAATAAATTGTAGTGAACGTTATTTTGTATCTTTTCTTGGAGTTTTGTTTTATTGGATATTCCTCGTTTTGGGAATTGGATGCATGGTATTAGGATATTTTTATCGTTGAGTCTGTAAGGAATAATTATTTTATTTTATTTTGTATTTTATTTTATATTTTAAAATAATTACTTTATTTACGTGTATTTAATTATATCATAAATCTACACACAACTAAATTTGAATATGCTGTTTCTTAGAAATTTCACCAGCCGTAAGGGCTTACTAATTAGAGGTGATTATAAAATTTAAAGAACCTGTTTTAATTGCATCGTACTACACTATTAATTAATTAATTATACCAATCGAGAATTTTATATGATATCAACTCCCAGAAGCTTCTTCTGGGTCCTCAGAAATGTGTTCAGACTTGATATATTTATATATTTCTAATTGATTAATTTTATTTTACTTAATAAATCAGATTTTTGTTTTTTAAATTTATTTTAATAACGTGGCGTCTTGATTCTTGATTGGGTTGGCCAAATCAAATTTAGATTAAAATATTTGCATACAGAAAAAATTAAAGTAAGGGTTGGCTCAACTCTGACTCCGGATTGGCAGGGATACGTATCCTTCCGCACACACATGCTCCTCCCATTATTTCCTCTTCTTATTAAATATTATATTTGATAAATCACTATTTATTATTTATATTATAAGCTACTTCAATTTTTTAATTAATATTCCACATGTACTTTCCAGAACTTGATGAAAAACATTAAATAACCGCACAAATTATGCTTGGCAAAAAATTAAATAAACAAAAAACGTGAAATCCTTTGTATTTTTTAATTTAGTATATTATTTAAATAATATTAAATTCAATACATCGCTACTCATTATTCATATTATACAATAGCTATCTTTTTTATTTAAATAATAATTCTAACATCTATATTTTTAACATATTAAATTTAATTAAAAACAACTCAAGAGTTTCTAAACATTTAATGGTAGAAAACTATTACTTTCTTCTCCAAATTTTACGACAACTTATATGTTCTTTCCAAAAAAATAAGATTCTTAAAAGTGACAACAAGAACATAATAAAATAATTTTCTAAAAAAAAAAAAAAAAAAGATGTAAAAGAAGAATGAATAGGCAGGCATATGGTGGTGGGAGCATAAAAAGAGCAAGTCACAAAATAGGGCGGACATTTGTTAACCTGCGACCGACGCGTTCATATCAAAACCAAAGGCTGCAAATAATTACATATATTTCTATGGGAATCTCAAGTGGGTCCCACTTCGGCCTATCACTCCAGCTAATCAGATTCCGAAACGTGGGGGAATCTCTACACTCACCTTTTTGATAGGTGGGACGTTTCCTTCCTAGCTGTACTTGCTTGAACCTTTATGCTCATCATACTAATTAAAATTCACAAAGAATTATATCTCAACTGCTATTTTTTGGTGCATAATTTATAATATAAAAATATAAAAAAAATAATAATATAATTATTAAAATAAAATACATAATTATATAAATTTTATTTTTAATAAAAATATCTAAAATAAAATTATCTCACAATATAAAAATATATTAAAATATTAAAATATAGTACAATTAATTTATGAAAAAAATTATATTTAAATTAATATTTTATTTTTATATATGCAATATGGATATCAAATTAAAACTCATAAAAAGATATTAATTTGATATGTTTTTCATAAAAAATAAAGTTAAGATAAAAAAAATTATAACCTTTAAAATAAGAGTGAAAAAATCTAATTTAATAGTATACTTTTTAAAAATAAAAATAAAATTTAGACGAAAAATTGACAATTTTGTAAATATACCCGATTATCCTGCTATTATATAGATATAAATTTTCTTCAACTTTTCCTTATGAGGCTTTGAATCAATAATACGACATTTATTTAAAACCATATTGCACTTTAATTTTAAAATGCATTGGGAGAAATTTTGTGTCTACTAATATTTTTTAGTGTAGGTGTCTTTTTATATACAACTTGGTATGGGCCCGTATAATATATAAGATATAATACTAATAATTTATGATAAAATTATATTATTATTATTATTAAAAAATATATAAGTTATTGTTTATATAAATATTATTTAATTTATAATATAGTTTGTAATTTTAAAGCGTATTTTTATTTTTTAAAAGTTAATTTTATCAAATAATAAATTGTAAAAAATTATTTGAAATCTTGAGTTTGAATATTTGATAATTGCATTCATTTATTCAATAAAAATTAAAATGAATATCCCTTATTTTGATAAGATATTTAACCTGATTTAAAGAAAAAATTATCAATTATCAAATTAAAAAATATTGTAGAAAGGTGGAATGGATTAGTTTAAAATATCATATCCTATTTAATAAAATAAAAAGTATAAACTAATTATAATATATAAATGAATATTTAATGGTTTAATTATCATATATGTTTCATAAATTCAAAGTTTGTACAAAATTTTCAGGCGTAGTTGTAAATTAAATAATGATATGTTGTCATTTTTGTAACTTAAATACTTTTAAAGAATTTGACAAAAAAAAAAAGAAAAAAAATTAAATATTTTCTTGTTTAATTTGGAATTCGAATTACAAAGCGGTAATATATATGGCATGCTACGTGATTTATCATGTTATATGTGGATATGTTATTCAATGTACTTCTATCATTTATATTTGTACAATAAATAATATATATTATCAACAAGGGATTAAAAATAACATACCACAAGTCGCATGTGGCTTCTTCATTAATATATAAAAGATAAAGATATAAATTGAATGATACGTATACACACGGATTAACTGAATGTACTATATACATATTTTCAAATCGGTCCCAAAAAAAAAATATATATATAAATAAATATATGTATATATATATATATAGTAATTGTTTTTCATAGTATATCAGATTGACCAATTCCAACCTGTAGTATTTCTCCAACTACTTTTCAAAATAAAATAATAATAATAATAATAATAATAATAAAGTAAAAAATATTAATCTAATTAAATAAATTAAGAAATTAAATTACAAATAATATAGGAAAATTAGAATAGTTTTTTATAATTACAAATAAATTTTGAAAATTAATAGTAAAATTTACAAAGTATAAATTCTCAAAATAAAATATAAAAATTGAAACTAAGAAATAAACTTTTAAATATAAATTCTAAAATTACTTCGAATATACAAAAAAAAAAAAAAAAAAAAAAAATTCTTAGTGTAACGTCCCAAAATCATTTTCAAAACACTAGTACTATCTCTATGATCAAAAACCACCGTTTAATCTTCCAAAATCAACACGAAGAACAGTTCAATGTTAAAAACATAAAGCAGAAATAATTTGTCTATGTTGAAAAAAATTAACACTCAAAAGCAGTTTAAAAATAAAGACCTAAAAGGTTTAATAAAATAGAAAATGAAATATAAATGTTCAACACAATCTTGTAACAATAGATAGGTCGGCTCCACAACATAACTCATTCTTCCTTGACTCTTTTACCTTAAAAAGGTGAGGAGGTCAGTATTGAAATAAACACTCAGTGAAACTAACTCTATTACCTACAAAAGAACATACATATGTATGCATAACTATTGCATCACAGTTCACAACATACAATTACACAATTTTCATATTAATATAAATCATGAAAATACTATAATATTTTACTATTTACTTATTATAATATACATAAGAGCACATCAATCTTGCTCGAGACACGTAATGTTCCGCTCGAGCATAATGAGTTAGGGAGCAATCCAAAGTGCTCTTTCGATTAAATCTTATATAATTCATATCCATGAATCTTAGTATTATATACTGTATTGCCATGTACTTTACAATATTGTTCAACTTTATCGTGAATTATGCACATAAGAAAATCATATGTACATTAACCATGCTCTTTATAAATTATGTCATTACAAGCCAATAACTAATCATCATCGCGTATCAAATTTTACAACACCCATATGTAATCGACATAACATATTCATCGTTCATATGATGACTCATCGATATATTGTATCATCCAATTCGGAGCACTTAAACTCCATAAGATAAACATTTCACAAAAACATACATATCATGTGATCATCAAACATATTATAACAATTGTCATATAACCATACATATGACTAAAGGGTAATTATTAACCACAACACGAGTGAGAGCATCATCTCCTTTTAAAATAACAGGCATTCTATCTTCAATTGTGGTTTGTCCTAAGTCTCTAGAGCTCCTACAATATAAAAAGTTTAATATTATACTCTTTAATTAATTAAAAATCTTATGCTATCAACAATTGACACTTTACTAACTAAAAATTTTATAAACTGGCTTAGGATATTTTAAGAAGTAAAAACGGGAACTAGTTTTGAAAATATATGTGAAAACTAAGTTCCTATTCAGTTTTGACCCTATTCTGTTATAGGGGGATCGTGCACTATGTACTGATGAGCAACTTATTGTGTCACAACACCATATTGCATCATATAAAATTGATATTTTCCACTGATTTGAGGTCAATTGGATTTAAAATGAGTATTTTATGAACAATTGAAGTTGGTGAACTAAATTGTCACTTTTAAAGGACTAAATTGACTGATACAAAAGCTAACCGGGGTAAAATGTAATTGCAAAAACTTTTGTGTTGAACTTTAATCTCTAGAAATAAAATAAATGAATAAATAAATCAAATAAAAATAAGAATCCCCAAAATCAAATCCTAAACTCTAATTCCTCAATTTGAAACCCTAAATCTGTAACCCCTTATCCTTCCTACTAGTGCCACCATAGCCAGCAGACCCTACCCCACCATGCGCCCCTTCCACAAAGGCTTCTTCGTTTTCGGTCACGAGTTGGTTAGAATTTGAGAAGATGGGTGTGCCTGACTATAAAAAAACACAACATACTTTGTGCGACATTTTCCAGCAAGCTTGATTCTCGTTGATTTTTTTTATAGGGTAAATGGTAGCGTTGGTAGCATCGTTTCTCCACCAAAAATAATCCGACCAGCTGTCGGTATGCCCACACTGAATCAGGATAGTGGCAAGCATGATCGTATCCTAAAGGACCGGCGATGATTTTTCTAATCTTTTCATCTGTCAATTAACTCCAAAATCAGTAAAAATATATGTAATTTGAGAATGTAATTTAATAGCTATAATTGAGAAAAATATTTTTATCAAATATATAAAACATTCCGGTTTTCAATTAATTCCACTAGCTAACAATTTCAATCATCGATGTAAAAGTGACTTTAATTCATGCAAACAAATCAGTTATAACCACCGAAGACGCTTGTCTTATCTCTCCTTAGTTTCTCGATAATCAGGAAGACGCTTCACCAATTATTTTTCTAATTGACTGACAACCCGAGAGACGCTTTGTGGATTTAATGAGCCGACAACATTAATAACTAGAGAGACCCGATTCAAAACCAATAAACTCTGACACAGGATTACCGAAATAAGACTGATCTTCCCTTGATTATGAAGAATCAATGTGCCACTAATTAAATCTAACCACAATTTCGGATGGCCGATTTAATTGGTTATTAATTAATTCCGGAGTAATGAATATTTAGAAGTACCCAATAGACCCGAAACAATTAACAACATTAAACTCAGAGAATCACAGATGTTTGCATAAAATAAAGTATACGAACAAATTTGATCTCATAAAAATAGATTAGCTAAAACTTCATTAATTGTCATTGGAATAAAATAGTTTAGATACAATTCATACTACGATCAAGGAACAAAATGAAAAATAGAAAGATAAAACCGAGCAGCTGCTATTGGAGAGAAGAACATCTGCCTCTTTTGTTTCCTTGAGAAGGGCTAAGTATCATGATGTTCTAATCAAATTCTAATTAAAATATAGATACATAATGAAAACTAAAAAGACTATGTTTAAATGTTAATAAAGCTCCTAGTTACAAGTTTAAGCTCATATCATGCTGTTTAGTCTCGTGGGCAACCCATGTGTGGAGTGGAATTGGGTCCTAAATTAATCTTGGGCTGCTGAAAATTTGTTCAGACCCGACTGGCTAGTATGGTTATACTGTCCGTCCATCAGGTAAATCCCCTACTTCGATTCTTCCAGAAATTCTACTATTTTTCCTCCAAAATTGAGTATTCACCAACAATTATTTACCAATTGAAATTAACTCGAAAACATGTGTGGTAAAGGGATATTGATCAACAAAATTACATCAAAACTCTCCAAAAAAATGTATCAAATATTCACCAATCAAATCCCCCCACAATTAGACAATACTCACCCTCGAGCACAACTAACTGAAGAGGAAGAACTGACTCGATACTCAAAAGACAAACCAATCATTAGCAATATTTTAACGGACAATAATCAAAGCATGATCATCCACAAAACACCAACCATTCTCTTGTGTTAAAAATGTGCAGCAACTCTTCATTCAAGTTAAGTTTATGCATAGTCGATCCTGCCTTTCCAAGTTTCACTCCAATCCTCTCAAATAAGAAATATGGACAATTTTCATTCACTCAAATCGTAATTTGACACTTTCAAACATATATTTGCGCTTATGTCACCGTCTCCACCCAAAATATGAGATAAATGCATAAATCAAAAGGTCTTTGCAGGGTTGTAATGGGGCTAAGGGAAAAGGTAGGATGGAAGGATAGAACGGCTCAAATTATGAAAATATACGAGCATATCAAAATATTCATTTTTTTTAATGATATGAGAAACTCCCTATAATATTATCGTCTTCATAAAACAAGCTGATTTTCAAATGTACAAGGCATGAGCGACATCAAACAATTAAAATCCACATCCCCTTTTATTCCTTTTTTTTTTTCTGCTCACATTTTTTTTTGTATTATGCTTTCTGCTCATTTTCTTCTTGTCTTTCACTCTTTTTTTTTTTTTTTTTTTTGGATAATATAGGGGCTGGATTTCAATTTTTTTAGCACTCAACATTTGTTATTCTCAAAACAGGAACGAATTGTCACAAAAATCAGCATCCCAGCACATATCATCTTCTAAGTAACAGGAGCTTTCATTTTCAGCATATTCCAACATACTCGCATGTTTTTACGGGACAAAAGCAGGCTAAAACAGGGTTTGGCTTAATTATTTAGTAGCTATTATTAATCAATAAAGAATGGATAAGGCACAACAGGCTCACTAGTGAACATGCAGGGTTCCGATAATAAATATTCAAGCTAAAACTTGGTTAATCCTAAATGCCTTAATCATTTTCATGCAATAACCTCAAAGGGTTTCAACTATGGCAACCGGGCAAACCAGATACAAGTTCGATACACTCATTAAGAAACAAATTGAGCAATTTCAGATGTTAAATCATGCTCATAAGGCTCAATTCTCACAATATAGAAAGTTTCAATCATGTGATAAAATATGCAATTTTTGTCATCCTAGAACACATACGAGCAATAGTCACAATTTCACTACAAAAGAACAACAACCAAGCAAGCCACAAACCATCTTTTCATATTGACCATTTCAATGTTGCCAATGAGTCATCCAAAGCATTTTTTTTATAAACAAAATACGTAATACTCCCCCCTCCAACATTTGGATAACACAGTGTCCTCACTGTAGAAAATGAAAATATACTACAAAAACTCAAAACAAAAAATTAACAAAAGGAAAGAGCAACGAAAACTCCCCTGGATTGGTGAGATTCGAGGGTAGGGCTTGGTCGAAATCGTGATCCTCAGTTGTTGAAGGCGATGGGCTTTCCGTCGGCGGGGTTTGGGCAGTTTCTGATGGCGGCGCTCCATGGCGACGGGTTCTACGTTTGGGGGCCATCGGAGTCGATAATGATTGGGAAAGAGTGAGTGGAGTGGGTGTAGCAAACAGGATCCAGGCGAGCGAAAGGTGGAGAGGTGCGAGAGGGGTGCTGAAAGGCAGGAACGAAAATGGAAATGTTAAGGCTAGATTTGAATCCCTAAATTCAAAATTTTCATTTCTTTCAATTGAGTCCCTTGATTTCCCACTTTACAATTTCAGCACCTTCTTCACTTTTAAGCATAAAAACTGGTCCCCCATACCTGTTAAGAACAAAACCTGCCAACAAGAAAATTAAATCAACAATATACACATATATATCTGTGCACAACCTTTTTTTTTTTTTTAGTTTAAAATAGAATAAACTAAAAATAATAATAAGAGTCAAAATGCTTGGGTTGCTTCCCAAGAAGCGCCCTTGTTTAACATCTTAGGCTCGACGTATCAGGTGGTTGATCATGAAAGGATCTTGGGGGCAGCCAAGGTCACTCCATCAACGGTAGCTATTTCCATTCCCCCGTAGTAAGGTTTCAACAATTGGTCATTCACCTTCAAAACATTGGAATCATTGGTGTGAGTAGCCTTTACTTCAATCCACTTGGGCACATAATCGAAGGCTGTCCTTCTTGGTCCAAAATGACCACCACATGCATGAGCATGACAAAAATACAGAATGGACATAATCTCAGTTTTAGGAATACATCTTCGAATCACTTGATCGGCACAAGTCTTCCACAAATAAGGGTTGTCCCATATGAAATACTTTGCTTGGCTCTTCAACTTATTCTTTCTATGTCTCGCTCCCTTTTGGAAACATTCCAGTGGTTAGATAATTGACCAAATCAGCGTGCCAAGGAATCGTACCTTTAGCTGCCAGTAACAACTCATCAGGAAAATCATCTAATATGGTCATATTGTCCGACTATGTTTTCAATCTGCTCAAATAGTCAGCAACATTGTTTTCAGCCCCCTTTTTATCTTTGATCTCTAGGTCAAATTCTTGTAACAGCAGTATCCACCGGATGAGACGTGGCTTGGATTCCTTCTTGGAGAGCAAATACTTTAGAGCTGCATGGCGTAAGAAAGCTCGAATTTCTTTTTCGTTAGAAGGGAAAGGTAATTTCACAATCATATCAAGCTTCGCCTTATCAACTTCTATCCCATTTTCAGATATAACATGTCCGAGAACTATACCTTGCTTTACCATGAAATGACAGTTTTCAAAATTCAACACAAGGTTAGTTTCAACAAAAAATTGTTACAAATTACCCAAAAAATGATCAAAAGTAGCATCATGAACAGTAAAATCATCCATGAAAATCTCAATGCAATTTTTAATCAAATAAAAAAAAATACTCATCATACTCATCGTGCAATTTTTAATATGTCAATTAACTCCAAAATTAATAACAAATATATGTAATTCGAGAAAGTAATTTAATAGCTATAATTGAGAAAAGGATTTTTATCAAATATGTAAAACATTTCGATTTCCAATTAATTTCACTCTAGCTAACTATTTCAATCATCGATGCAAAAGTGACTTTAATTCATGCAAACAAATCAGTTATAACCACCAAAGACGCTTCTGACGAGGTCTTATCTCTCCTTAGTTTCTCGATAATCAGGAAGACGCTTCGCCAATTATTTCCCTAATCGACTGAAACCCGAGACACACTCTACGGAATTAATAAGCCGACAATATTGATAGCTAGAGAGACCCGATTCAAAACCAATAAACTCTGACGCAAGATTACCGAATTAAGATTGATCTTTCCTTGATTCCGAAGAATCAATATACCACTAACTAAATCTAAACCACAATTACGGATGGCCGATTTAAATGGCTACCAATTAATCCCGGACTAATGAATATTTCGAACTACCCAATAGACCCGAAACAATTAACAACACTAAACTCAGAGAATCACAGATGCTTGCATAAAATAAAATATACGAACAAATTTGATCTCATAAAAATAGATTAGCTAAATCTTCATTAATTGTCACCGGAATAAAAGAGTTTAGCTACAATTCATACTGCGATCAAGGAACAAAATGAAAAATAGAAAGATAAAATCGAGCAGCTACAATTGGAGAGAAGAACGGTTGCCTCTCTTGTTTCCTTGAGAAGGGCTAAGTATCATGATGTTCTAATCAAACCCTAATTAAACCATATATACATATTGAAAACTAAAAAGGCCATATTTAAAAGTTAATACAGCCTATAGTTAAAAGTTTAAACTCATATCCTGCTATTTAGTCTCGTGGGCAGCCCATGTGTGGAGTGGAATTGGGCCATTAAATTAGTCTTTGGCTGCTAAAAATTCGTTTAGACCCAACTAGCTGGTATGATCATACTATCCATCCATCAGGTAAATCTCCTTCTTTGACTCTTTCAGAAATTCTGCTCTTTTTCCTTCAAAATTGAGTATTCACCAATAATTATTTACTAATTGAACTTAGCTCGAAAACATATATAGTAAAAAATATTGATCATCAAAATTATATCAAAATATTCACCGATCGGTAAACATGGTGGAATATTTGATCAAAATAGTGATAGAAAAAAGGGTTCAACTTAACGTAAAAAGTCAAAATGATAGCGACAAAGACTATTCAAGCTGCGAGTTGGAGTTCAATTACCGCCAACCCTTTGGCCACCCGATAAAATTATCATGGGGGTTTGGTCTGCCTTTTAAGTGGGCTGCACAAGACGACCTCCATACAAATTATTGTAGTCCTAAATCCTTAATCTTTCGCTGAAATTTCTACGTTATCCGGTGGTGGCAATGTCTTGCCTCAACCCAAGACATATATTAAATGTGAGTTTAACTTGGTAGATGAGTGAAATACATATTAGCCCCTAATTATGTCTATTTATCAATATTTATATTTGACTTCAACTCCTCCTATTGAGCTCCGAACTTTCATTTATGGGCTGATAAATAACGACTAACTTTATTAAAGCCCAAGTTAGTTTTTTAATATTATAAACTTAGCCAATTTTGATTTAAATGAATTTAATCACATAGTAATTCAAATTATTCCATATAATTCACATTAAATCATAAAAGGATAAATAATCATCACAAATCCAATTAATTCTTATAACCGTGTAAATCATAAAATTAATAACTCCTGATTTTCAATTACGCTATAAAAACAATTACGTTACTACGCTGATATAATAAAATAATATAGAAAACAAGACAAAAATGCAAAACATTAATGAAGAATAAATAACAAAAAAAAATTGTAAAATAATAAAAAACATAAAATATATTAAATAAAACATATTACATCCTTAGAAAAAGAAACGAAATAGAATTTTTTTTAAGAAAACATAAAATTAAAAAAATGCACAAAAAACTAAAATAAAGAGGATTAAATCTTAAAAAAATATTATAGAGAATGCGAAATAGGAAAAAAGACCAGTAATATATTACGGAAAAACATAAGTTAAAAAAAAGAAAAGAGTAGAAGTAATTGTGTAATTCTTCAATTTATATCTAATTTTAGTATTTATACGAAATTTTTACAACTTTTCTTATGAATTCTGAATTTATTAGTAATTGCTATAATGTAATTGTAATTTTTATAAATTATTCTAAATTTTAATTATAATTTAAAAAATAATTTTAATTTTCTTAAACTATCTGAAAATTGTAGAGTTTTTAAATTTAAAGAATCCATTTAATTAGTTTCAATTTTTTTTTTCTTGTAAAAGAATTAACTGAAAAACTATTGAGTTGCAATTGGTCAAATCCCATATACTACGAGACGCCATCAATTCTTTTTATTTCGTTGCCAATTCGAACAAAAAATAGAACGAGTCCATCAAAACAATCCATCCATATTTTCTCTTTAAATATTTTCTATTATTTTAATTGTTAAATCTTATATTTAATAATTTTTATATTTTAATTTCATCAATACACTAGTGTGAGACCTGTGCGATGCACATAGTATTCTTTTTTATATTTTATAATATAATCATATATTCAAGTTAAATAGTATATTATAGAAGGTGCAGATTTGTAATTCAGTGATTATTTTTTTGTATAATGAGTAAAAATTTGTTATAATTTTATGTTTTGCCTTTTCTTTTATTAAGAATTAGCCTTATCCACAAATTGATAAGTATGATATTCACGATTTATAGTAGGTTGAATCAAATTTAATTAAAAACAATAGTCATATCAGCAAATTAAAGAAAATAAAGATTTGTACAGATCTCGTAAAATTTACCAATTACATAGTCAAAAATTAAGGACAAAAATATTTTGCAAATTGCTAATTAAATGTAATAATATTACAAAAATTTAAAATTTGATAGAAACAAATACTTTGAAAGCTAATGAAAAATCGCACGGTGCTTATACATCGAATAATTAGCAGATATATCAACAGAAAATCACAAGAATAATCAAACAAAACATGAAAAAGATGGACGAACTTTTTGTTTAAAAATAAGAAAGAAAAATAGTTAAGAAAATTAAATATGTTTATGATAAATTGAAAGCAACAGGTGAATAAAAAAAATTTAAAATAAAATAAACCTAAAAATAATATTTTGAAGAGTGTAGGCTTTTATGACAATTGAAATATGACACATATTATCATAGATGTCTTACCAATTATTTTCTCAAAACATAAAACGCAAAACAATTCAAGAGGAGGGAGAACAAAAAAAAGAGAGACCTTAAAATATTTAGTAATAATCTTGATAAAATATATAGAAAGAAGAGAGAGACAAAATTGAGAAGTGATTTTGAATTATAGTAAGATTGTTGAAAATTTAATTTCATATTTGACAAACTCGGATTTTATCCACGTGATTGGGTGATTTTAAATAATTGATAGTTTAATTATAGGAAAATTGTTAATGATTTTTCATATATAATGAAACTACAATGATTTCACGTTCCTAACAAATTTATTTCTTATTTTGAATATATTATGAGTTAACAAAAATTCTTTAAAATTCGAATTTATTTATGTTGAACAACAGAAACTAAGCAAATCCCGAAGATTGTTGATATTAATCTCTTCAATTAAATTGTAATAATATAGTTGCATAAATATATATAGTTTTACATTTATATGGTTGAAATTTAGGCCGAAAAAACAAAATTTTAAAAAGTAATTGCATATATATATTTTTTTTTTGATAAAATGAATCGAGAAAATTGAGTCATATATTTGTTGTATTTTATATATTTTTTTAATTTCATAATTCAGTGATTTGATTAATATTCGATAAAATATATAAATTTTGAATCATGTTTTAAATATTGTAGTATATTCATCTTGATATCATCTAATTTTGAAACACCTAAATTTGTGGAATAATTTAGATTTTGAAATCGAATCAAAATTTCTAGAATAAAAACGTCTAATTTTAATTTGATAATAATATAATTATTTTAAATAAGTAATAAAGTTTAAACGGGAAAACGTAATTGGAGAAAGTCATTTTGTTTTCATATATATATATATATATATATATAGATAATATTTATCTATCAAATACATAATAATAGCGAGTGAACTTATAAAGATAAGTACATATTCAATCCGTGCATCGAACAAAAAAAATACTAGCTTTTTATAAATATAAATCTGGTTCCAACTTCCAGAAAAAAAAAAGAAAGGAAAACGAGTCGTGCAAATATTTTTTTTTAATTTACGTGCAATTTTTTTTTTAATTTAAACATATAATACTAATGTGTTTTCAATCATCTCCCTGTTGTTATTATATGGTCGGAAGAGTAAAATTCTTCAAAATATATACATAAATTATAATCTGTTGCATTAGATTTTGAATCACTGCAAACAATTCAAAAGATAATAACACACTATTCATATTATACTGAAAATTATAGAAATTTTTATTTGGTATCTATAAATACCGTTTTATATCAAAATTACTATTATATAAAATATATATATATATATATATATATATATATATTGCGCATTTATATTTTGATATCGGTATACCGAAATAACATTAAGTGTATCAGTATACCAAAACAAATTATTTTTTCATACTGTTACACTATAAAAAATCTTGTTATATCGAACATTTTGATATTTTTAATATCTTTTGGTACGGTAAGTACAATATATCGGTATTTTCAGCATCCCTATCATATCCATTATTTACATCGAAGAATTTTAAATTGATGAATAAATAAGTATTATGTTTATCTTTCATTTACTATCATAATTTTCGTTTGTAGGATAATAAAAATTAGTTAGAAATATCCTAAAAACAAATAAAAAAATAATGCTAAAATTTCACTATAGGTTAGAAGCGTCATTTCGCACTTTTTGTACATAACCGAATAATTTATGTAACCCTAAACAACGAGATAAATTATCAATTTATTTTTTCTTGAATTTTGTGTTTTTTCCGGATCTTGGGATAAAATTATTTTTCCTGTTCGCCAAAATAAATAAATGATAAAATTGAATAATAAACACAGTCTCTCCAAATATCGTAGAATTATCTCAGCTTGTGAACTGCTCAAATTTCACCCACAACTTCCAACACGTTTGATAAAATGGCACATTTTATTGTACATTATAAAATCAAATTAAATTCCATTCATATTTGGTTACATGAATTGCTTACTTTGACTGAAATTTTAATTCAAATCATTCAAGATCCTCATCTTTCGATGATTAATACAAGTTTGTTGCTCAAAAAAAAAAAAAAAAAAGACAAGGCAGTGAACAAGAATATTCTTGATGTCCCTTTTTCTAATATTTGTAAGAGAAATATGCTAAAGATGCTAATCATCTCATCCTCGCTTAATGATGACTTAATTGCCTTTAGACTTTGGCACTAACGCCTGAAGTGACAATTCTTGAAAACGATAATTCAGCACCTCTTTTTATTCAAATAAGGAAATATTCTATTGGGTGGATGCTATAAATTATTTCCATAAAAGGACATGGGAATATTATTTTGCATTAAAGCCCTAAATTATTACCAAGATTCTTAGTTGATTATTCCTAGTAATTTATTTAACCTCTTGTACAAAAATATTTAATTACCTTAAAAGTAAATTGCAGTAATTTTTTATTTGGATGTACCAAATTCAACCATTATTGTTTCCCCATTAATGTGCTGACTCTTTTCTTTCAACCAATAATTTCATCTCACCTAAATGAACAGAAAAGGAATTCCAAGATTTTATGGGTGATAATATATCATACAAAATATCAAACCTATATTTGTTTATGAATGTATCTGTATGGATGGAAAACATGTTTGATTTAATCTACAAACTCTTATTAATTTCTTTTTATTGAATAAGTCGGAGTACATACGAGCATGGTTCCATTGTTTCAATTTCACGGTTTTAGTTCTGGGTTCTTTTATTTTTTTTTAAAATTTTATAATTAGAATTGTCGGGTTGAAATTGAAACCGTTGGTTTCAGAAATCGAAACATTTTCAATTCGGAATCAGAAATGTGTCCACCTCTAAGTCCAAGTATATACTCTCTCTCACTCCCTCCCCCGAATCTTCTAACACAATCAAATAAATACCTTAATTATTACCTAATTATTCAATTATTATAAAAGATTACATTTTTAAGTATCCTAATTGCACATTTTATAAATTCTACCATATTTAATTAAAAAACAAAATAATTATAATATTTATTTAAATTAAAGCGGTCCATAAGTTTTTGACATGTATCCCCATCGATCATAAAACATATATACTTTAGTATATAATTTATTTATTTAAATTCACATAATTATTACATTTCATCCATTGGAGGGAGCAATACCTAGTCCACATACATCATTGATGAAGACAACCTTAACGTTTCCAAAATAGCATTATTTTCCGCATAAGTGATGGCAATTTTGAGTCCATAGTTGAAAGGACAACGCGTGGAAATTGCTGTAAGTGTTGTACTTAGAAGGGGGTTCGTCTTGAGGTACAATACTATAATGCTGGATAATGAAGGTCCTGATTTACCAAAATAATGTGGCGTATTGACCAATAGGAGGGCATGTGCACACCTAATCATTTCCGAAAAAGTCTTCCACTTCCAAAAATTGCATGCTTCTTCTGGGCTCTATTAGAGAGAGAGAGAGAGAGAGAGAGAGAGAGAGAGAGGAGAAAAGTTACTGTAAACATTAAAAAAAACCTCCATTATTTGTCTCCAAAAAGCTCCATTATTCATTGGCACTACAAATGAATTATAAACACATCAATCTGTATCTATAGCCATATTTTGTAATATTATATCCAATTACCCAACTTTTGTCACCAGTCACCAACATAACAGAAGAGAGGAGTGAGAGAGAGAAGCAAAAGACAAAAAAGATCTACACTTACAGAAAGAGTTCAATTAGGAAGAGAGAAAGAGAGACCCATGGGATTTGGTGTTTTGTTGGGTTGAAACCATCATCATTGTCCATATCTACAGCTTTTATTGTGTTCTCTTTTTTGTTTCTAATTAGTGGTGATCTCTCTCAGTTTGTGTCATCTCTTGAATTGTTGATGTTGGGAGTAGCTCTTTGCATCTAGCTTTTGTGAATTGTTCAAGAAAGTGACTTTTAGCGTTGAATACTTGAATTTTAGACCCCAATCTCTGTTCTTCACATCTGGGGGTGTTCGGAATTCTGGAATTTTGAAAAATGACAGTGGAGAAAATTAGGGATGAGAATGAGGGTTTCGACAACTTTCCAGTGGGCTTGCGTGTTCTTGCTGTTGATGATGACCCAATCTGCTTAAAGTTACTGGATACTCTGCTTAGGAAATGCCTGTATCACGGTATTATCTTCTCTGCTCCTTTAATTGACTTTGATTGGCACCCTTTTCTGGTTTGACTTAAGTATAGTTGCCTGGTCCCTGTTTTTAATTCTCAATCTGTTGAAGATTCTTTAATTTAGCTTGACAATGATTGTATATGCTCCCACAAATCTTAGATTTTTGAAGCTGTGGTGTTCTGCTTCATCATTTCATAGCCTAATCTTTATTTCTTTCACTCTAAGACTCTGTGGATCCAAATTGTTCCAACTTTCCAACTTACTTTCGGCACATTTGGAAGTTTCTATTTTTCTTTTTACTTTTGTTTTGGGTTATTGATAGATGTCTGCTGCCTTGTCCAATTTTGCTCCTTGTTCTGGATTTAGGCCTGATAATTAGTAAAAGACAGTGGTTAATGAACTTGTAGAAACATGAAAATGGTCAATTCCTTTTATTTTCCTAAGATATCGTCAGTATACCTTTGAATATTTCTGGATCCAAAACTTTGTTTCTGTTTATAAATGATCTTACTGCTCTGAGGTCTTTGTTGCATTGGGGACTTATTAAGACTAGCATCATATGAATTGTAAAGAAGGAAGTGTCCAAGTAGCCTTATACATGGAAGTTTGAAATAGGCTGCTATCACAATCTTATTTTCATAAAGATTCACTTGCATTAAAATCATGAAAATTGCTTGTAGAAGTTCCTTCTCTGTGATCTTTAACATTTGAAATGCACTAGTGTTCTGGAAAGATTTGATTAATCTCTCTTTATATTGTCAGATTTAACTCATTTTTATGCAGCACCCTTTTCTGTATTTATGTATTCACATGTTCTAAACTTTTGATTCTCTTGATGAGTCCAGAAACAGAAAGTGTTCTATGATGTTTTAAATTCAGGACTCCTAGTGGTTCTTTATAATTTACTAAACCTAAATTTTATGAAAATGTTTTTTGATTTTAACAGTCACTACGTCGAGTGAGGCAAGGGTGGCACTGAATATGTTGAGGGAAAACAGAGATAGATTTGACTTGGTGATCAGTGATGTCCATATGCCAGACATGGATGGTTTTAAGCTTCTGGAACTTGTTGGTCTTGAAATGGATCTTCCTGTTATCAGTATGTTCTTTTCTTTCTCTTCTCAAGATTTAGGTTGATTAAGTTTCACGATCTCTCGGTTGGCCCTTGAGTTTCTCCAGAATAGTAGTTATTCTCTTTTTAATCATGTGTTGCTGCATGTTTGATTGCAGTGTTATCTGCAAATAGTGATCCCAAACTTGTGATGAAGGGGATTACTCATGGTGCTTGTGATTATTTGGTCAAACCTGTCCGGATTGAGGAGCTCAGGAATATATGGCAACATGTAATCAGGAAGAAAAAGGTTGAGCCAAAGAATCAGGATAAGTCTGCTGATCAAGGCCAAGGTAATCAAGCAAGTGGAGAAGGTCAAGGGTCTCCTGCAGACCAGAATGGTAAATTCAATAGAAAGAGGAAAGACGAGGATGATTTGAGTGAGGATAACGGAAATGAAAGTGATGACCCTGCAACACAAAAGAAGCCTCGGGTTGTATGGTCTATAGAGCTTCATAGGAAATTTGTTGCGGCCGTGAACCAGTTGGGAATTGAAAGTAAGTTTCTTCACCCATATACTATTAGGTTGTGTTTGGATTGAGGGATTTGAAATGCAGGGAATGGATTTCCAATTCTCCCAAAATTAGAGTGGATTTCATATCCACCCTAATCCCTAAAAAAGTATTTCATAATCATAGTGATGTATTTCAAATCCACAGCAGTCTGAAAAAGCACCAGTGGGTTTACTACTTTGGATCAATTCACAAATCCTGTGATCCACACGCAACCTTAGTGTTTTGCAGGTTTTTCATTTATTGCAATGACTTGTCATTCTTGTGTTATTTATTTATTTTTTCTTTTGTCCCATTGCAGAGGCTGTTCCTAAAAGGATTCTTGACCTGATGAACGTTGACGGGCTAACTCGAGAGAATGTTGCAAGTCATCTTCAGGCACTATTTTTTCCTTCTCATCATTTCCCTTGCTTTACCAAACTTTATTTTCATTCATCTGAATGAACCATGGATGTTTTAGGTTGCTTAATAGTAAGAATTTGGAGAAGTCTTTAGGTTTCAGAAAGGAGTGAGATCAGTAATTTGTTCTGTAGTTCTCATCAGCAGATTATGTCGTCATGAATTATACGGAGTAATGGTCATTCATTTTTTTGATACTTCTCTTAGTATATTATTCCTCAAATATTTGTTAAAAGTGACATGGTCTCTTGAAACGTTGTAAGCACGGGTCATTATAAGCACATCTTTCATTCATTTTTAAATTACCTTAGGCAAATTAATGTGCTGAAAGTACTTAATTTTAAAAGATCATACTTAGAAAAAGAGTCAATATGGTGCTCATTAGTTGCCACTCAGTCAGTTCTTATAAGGTCTTCCTCTCAAGTAGTTGGGGCCAATGCTGGATTTCAGTATAAAAGATACAAAAGATGGATGAAAAGATCCTATTACATTTGTAAAAGTAATGCTTCATTTTTCTTACTTGTGCAGAAGTATAGACTTTACCTGAAAAGAATCAGTTCAGTTGCAGCACAGCAAGCAAACATGGTAGCTGCACTCGGGGTTAAGGATTCCCCATTCATGCGTATGGGTCCATTTGAGGGTCTTGGTGATTATCGATCTTTGGCGGGACAGGCAAGACTTGGAAATGCTGCCTTATCACATTATACAGCTGGGGGTATGCTTGGTAGACTAAATTCTCCTAACATAAACCTTCACAATCTTACTCCGTCTGCACTAATCCAACCGAGTCATGCTCAAAACATAAACAACCCCATGACGACTCTTGCGAAAATGCATCCAGTCCTTCCAACTTCAAATCAAAATCCGAATTTGTTTCAAGGAATGCCATCATCATTGGAACTGGATCAATTACAACAGAATAAGTGTGCCAATTTCAATGACATAGATGACTCAAGAATGCATAATGTGCCAGGAATCGGTGGCTCAAGCAATATGTTAAACAGCAACACGAGCAATCCCATGTTGCTACATGGGAACTACCAGCAGACACTGAGCGGTGGAGGATTTGGGAATCAGTCTTCTAATAATAACATGGCTTCTTTAAACTCAGAATCCTTTAATGTTAGTGCCAATAGCTCTGCCAATTTGATGGGTCATAGTACTATTGAATCATCTAAAATACAGCCAAATATGCTGCTTTCTACTGAGCCTGTTCATATTCAGTTGCCTATGAATAGTGCCAGAGATGGTAGTTTTCCTGGTGCTCCTTATATACATAAGAATCCTATAGATATTTCATCCAGCACCATGGCTTTGCCTCTTGATGATCCTAGAGAAAGGCAGTGCCAAGATGGTTTAGTTATATCAAGCCAGAGGTGGGGAGAACAAGGGCAAAGCTATGGCCAAAATTCAAACATAACTATTGGTTCCATAAATGCTCACATGCCTGGAAATGGTATTGGGCGACATCTAAGCCAGAGTTTGGACCAGGATAGTGGAATTTTCAATGATAAGGTGGGCATGTTCGTAAATGGCAGATTGGGTGGAGGTGCTTCAACGCTCATGCAGCAAAGCGAGAATGAAAAGTTAGCAACAGAATCAAGGGCAATGGCAAATGGCAACTTCCTTTTGGAGCAACCAAAGTTGCAAAGTGGATTTGTTCCTCATAGTTATGATCCATTGGATGCTATGATGAATGCTATGATAAAAAAGGTATGGTAGTCTCACATATCTATGTATTTTTATACCTGTTAGTCACCTTTTATTCTGTCGACTCGATCTTAAAGGGAAGCACTTGACATTACTGAGATCTGCTGATGTAACCGTTGTGAAGTATAAATGCATATGATTTTCTTTAGCTTTCGTGTTATATATCTTGGTATATCTATTCTTTCTGCCTGTGGTAGACTAAAGATGCTTTCAATTCCCCAGTACCAACTGGCTCAAATCATCTGCCTGTTCTTTGAGATTTACGTTTGGATTGTAAATTTTTTATATTTGAAATCCATCACTTCAAATCCCTTGTTTGGATTTTGATACATCCAAATCCAAGGCTGTAGAATGACACAACTCAAGTCCAACAACAAATACAATACCCAAGCCCAAGCCCAAGCCCATTGTGAAGAATACCCAAGCCCAAGCCCATTATCAGGAAATAAGAACCATCATCCGGCAGGATGGAAAGGCAACGAAGAATTGTTGAAGTCCTCTCTCCTTCCATTTTCTGTATTGCTCTTCCTTCTTCCGTGGAGTTGCACAGCTCGAAGTGTGCATTCTGTTCCCCCTTCTTCTTCAAGGAGCTTACACCTGCTCAAAAGGTGATTTAATAACAATGGATGATCATGAGTGTGTTGTGTGCATATATATGTGCGTGTCCACCTGATACGTTTGTGACTGTCTTTGTGTGTACATATGTGTTACTCTGTGTGATTGTGCGATGCTGTGACTAATTTTGTGACTGTCAGTCTGTTATATTGTGATTGTGTGTGTGTGTGTGTGTGCTTACTCTGTTTGCGATGGTGGAACTGTGTTACTTTATCCGTGTGATTTGTAACTGATGGATTTGAAATTACTAAGTTTCCGAATGTATTTCAAGTCCACAAAAAATATCTAATATTCAGGATGGAATTTAAAATCCATTTATGTGAGTTTTAGCAAAAACAATTTGCATGGATTTCATCATGGATTTGGATTCACCCCCCACGTTTACAGCCTAATATTCCAATCCAAATGCAACCTGGATGAGCTTGTGAACGATTTTGATCATCTCAATCCATTCCTCATTCTATTGTACGTCTTTGCTTAACGCACTCAAGACGATCTGTTTTACTTTTTCTGGTTCATGGTGAACATTAATTACCGTTACTTCTTGCTCTGCAGGAACCAGATGAAATCATAGCACACTGTGACTTTGGATTCGACGATTATTCTTTCGGACAAGGAATGTGAGGCTCCACCAGCTGCTCTTTTCTCATGACTGGTTGCAGAAACATTGGAACTTCTCCATCTGGAGTTTGTCTATATGTGATCTGTCTCTCTTTCAGAATCTTTTTAGGATGTTTGAGTTTATCCACTTCATTTTTTATCTCCATCTGCAACTGAGAATAGTAACTGTAGTTGGTGGCATGAGAAATTCTGAACTGTTACTTGGTTAGATAATAAGGGATTATCTATGATTCAGAACATATGTTAGTGGATCTTAGTTTATGTTTGCACTGGGTTGAAAGGGTATGTGACGCATCTTTCTGTGAAAATTCTAAGTTGTTTTGAGTTCGAAAGTATAGCTTAAGTTTTGTGTTTGTTTTGTAATTTTATAGGGTATGATTTGTAAAGTATGTGTTAAATCTTGATGAATAAGTATGAAAAATAATTTTGTAACGGTGAAATGATGGATTAATCATAAAGTAATTGAAAAAGGTAAGATTACCTGATAAGAGGGTGAGAGAGAAACAAGTACGTGTTGACTTTTTTTATGCAATAAATTTTGAGGTTAGATTCACCCAACCCAGAAACTGTAAGTCTTAGTACCAACGTAAAATTGAATCAAAATGTTCTCGTCATGTTCTCCATCAAGACAAGCCAATGCAGACATACACTTAATTCTATTTTTTTCTAAATGCAAGAGAAAATATTTAAATTGTTAAAATTAATGTTTGTGACAATAATGTTGGAAAGGGAAAGTAGATTGAATTGGATTCTCAGATACATCCATCCCATTTAATGGACTTAACTTATTAAGCAATTAATTTATAAAAAATAGCAACATAAAAAGATAAAGGCAGGGCCTTAACTTTGTAATGGATTTTATCATTTCATGTAATGAATAAAGAGGATTAAAATTCTTACAAATTACAAGGGAACAGCTAAATGGTGTTTGTTCCGACATCTTATAATTTATGTGAAACACTTTCTATACTCTCTGCAGCTGAGTTCTACTTTTGGTAGCCATAACTTAGCCAAAGATACATAAAAACTCAATAGAGGTAGCAGAAACGGGAACACTGACTCGACCGAAAAGAGATTTCTGCAAATTTTGCTAGCTTAATAATCTCTCAAGTTTTCATCGGTCTCAGATCCACGTATGAGTTATCTATATAAACTATTCACCCTCCCAACCAAGTTGTCGAGCTCTTTTTTCCCACATCAAAGTAATCTTCTTCTCCTTAGTGAGCAGTACCTCTGCCCGTTCCCTGGATCCCTCGCACGTTTCTGTGGCAACGTTGCATTTCTCAGATTCTTTTTGGTATTGAGAAGCTAATCTCCTAGCCTCTCCTAAGGTAATGTTCATGTGATGAGTGTGTTCTTCATCGACAGTTTCTTCCAACTTCAGCTCTTCTGATAGTAAGTCCACAAACTGCTTCCCCATCTCTTCCTTGAGTTCAGGGTCATCTTTTCCACAATCTATTTCAATAGAGAAGAATAAAGATTGTTTTAATCAAGGTTTCACAAGAAAGTACAGAAAAACACAACGCCACAGAGAACAATAGAGATGCGCTTAAATGCAGGATGCGGGTGAAACCTTGCAAGGCTCCATAAGAAGAAAAATGTATGTGTAATTGTGCATTACAGAACGGCCACACCAAGTTGTAGGTGATTTGGTGCTCCTCTGGATCACTTTTAGCTAAATTTTGATCTTTTTCAGTCTCATGAATGGAATTAATTAAGTCATTGTAGTATTTTTTAACTTTTTCATTTAGCATTGCATGACAATTGAAAGAAAGAATTTTCTAAGTGAGGCCAAAAAGACATTACACCGTAGCCTTTTGTAGCCATCTTTTCAAATCTTCGTAATAAATTGAAAGGTTACAGTGATGACCAAATTTTTTATTTTTATTTTTATTATTATTATTATTTTTACATGAACACTCATAAAAGATTGTTCGAGGAGGAGGGGGGGCGGGCAAAAGATAATATTTTTACATTCTATTTCTTACCTGCAACAGAGAGATTAGCCAAGCCTGCAAGAGAAAGAAAACAAAACACAAATGTCAGTGAAGTGTAGTTATCTAATTTAGAACAATACTGTTCTGCCCAGACTAGCACCTTTGCAGACAGCAATTTTTGATATAGTAGAAGTTAATGATAAAAATATAACAAGTGCAACAGACAAAACTATCTTCTTCATAAGACCATGATAGAGTAACGTTTCTCTTTCAACACCCCCCTCCCCCTCCCCCAACCCCACCCACAAAACCTCACCAATATTAAGGGGGTGAAGGGGTACCAGAAGGGTAGAGCTTCTTGATAGCAAACAAATGTATTTCAGTTTTGTTCTTTTCCCTCTTTGACAAAGACTGGGGCTCTTTTTCAAGTGCTACATTTAATATCAGGCATTACCTACACTTTAATCAGATCAACCAACACTTGATGTCCGAAATACACTTTCTCGGACAATCTATTCTAAATGCACACAGCCATAGCAAGGAGAGAGGACAACAAGCAGTTCCCAAATTATCATTTAGAAAGTCAAAAGAATAGATTTTTTCTTTGCTTTTAAACTAATTCTCAGTCTTGTATCTGCTGAAGAGAACATCATTCACTGGTGCCTTTAAATTTCCAAGAGAATAAAGTATAAAACCCAACAAAAGTTCTCCCTCACATCAACCTAAGAACTTCAGGCTAGTTGTCCATAAGGTTCACATCACATTTTCTTTCCTCTTCCAGAGACGCCATTGGAGATCTGTTAAAGGTCACTAATACAAAAGACAAAGAGCATGAAAAATGAAAAAAAAAAAAAAAAAAAAAAAAAAACCTCTTAGTGAACAACACTGAAGATTGTTATAAACTACTAAAAGACTCACCGATCTAACTTCTGAATTTGCATACTAAGAATTACATCAACTCACAAAATAGTTCATTCGATGCCTTTGAAGGAAATACTCAGGAAATATAGTGGAAATGGAGCTTTCCGAATAATGATTGTCCTAAATGGTTAACAACTTTTACTGGGAGATAATCAAATGAAAACTGTTACCCAATAAGGACTTCTAACAGACCGATCAACGGATTGCATCTGACACAAGATCCGAACATAATCTAAAATATAAATCACAGATATCTAAATGACAGAGCTAATCTAGATCATCTGGAAGTTGGATAAGAAGCAAGAAGACCATTATTGCAATTGAAGCTGTTCATTTAATATGGACAAAACCCCTGCACCTTGTGTGCACAGCATTATCTCAGGACAGCTCAAGATGCATATAAACTAAGACCGAAAGAAAATGTAAAAAAGAGAAAGGCAGCAGATACAAAAAATTTCCACTAGTTGGGAAGCAACATTAATCTTTTGTAGCTTGGAGAAGTCGTTCGGAACCAATAAAAAGATGACAGATGATACAGAAAACAAAAGCAACAAATACCTGCAGTGGATTTCAGCTGAAACAGAGCAAATTCACAAAAGAAACAGTAGTGATACCATAAAAATTAAAAATATATAAAAAAATGACCTCAAATATATCCGATGAATCAGAAAATATTAAGAAACTACACAAAATCCAAGAGACCCTAAGATAAAATTACAGTAATTAGAAAAAGATCAAAACTTGGATCAAGAAGGAGAGCTGATCATACCAGGAACAATCTGTATGAGGGATTGAGGAGGAGCACAGCCGCAAATGCATGGTGGACAAGAAGCAGAAACCCCTTTCAATTTCAAACCCTTCTTGAATTTAAAATACAAAGCCGGCCCAGATACACAGAGTGCAGAAACCACCGCAAAAATCACCAGGCAACACCGCAAGCAAGCCCCGGATCTCCTACTCATTTCTGTCCCCCTCACTCTCACTGTGTGTAATGTGTGTTAGAGTGTCAGATCTAACAGTGGTTCATTAAATGAAGGGACCGGGTCTGGGATCTACCTATCGGTATTATATTTAAGAACGCGGTAGAATATTGTTTTCTTTTCATACCATGCGTTGGGAAATCTTGGAAGGAGTCGGTGAGTATTTTTACATACTGGGCCGAGTGGTTTGAGAGCTGAAAAGCAAAATGTCGTAGTTAAAGTTGCCACTTTCCCTAGGACACAACTTCTTGTCTCACTATCCATTGTCTGTCGAAGGTTTTTTTTTTTTTTTTTTTTTTCCTCGTTTTGATATTTTTAAGTAAAATAAAGTTATAGTCAAATGTACTATGTTTCCATTTATTTTTATTTACATGTAAGAAAACTCGTCTGGGGCCAGAAAAAAAAAATCGTTCAGATTCATTTGAGAATGACAATTTGATTTATAGTTTAAATTGAATATTATATTATAAGATTCAAGATCAAATCTGGAAATATTTGGATGTATTTATGTGTATTAAATTTAGTTTTCGAAGCATTTTTTCCTTCTTTGCAACTCTTTTTTTTTTTTTTCAATTATAAGATTCTGAATTTATCGAAAAAAATATTCTTGGAAAAAAATTGAATTAATTATATAGTAAATATTCCTTCAAATAAAAAGAAATAATATTTTATGACTCTCCTTGTTTTTTTTTTTTTTGGGACGGGATAGAAAATATTTTAGTAAATGTCATCCAAACATGTTTGTAAACTGAAATATATATATATATATATATATATATATATATATATATATATATCTTTAATTTTTTTTTTTTTTTAATTTTCATCTAAGGGTGAAATCAAAATAAGATAACAGTATTCCTAATTTTGAGATTGACCTCATTAGCTAATTTGAGTTAGAGTTAGTGTGTATGTGTGTGTGTGTGTATATATATATATCTAACTTCACAGGTCAAAAGATATAAAATATAAGTATATAAAGGTTATATTATTAGAATTCTATTTGTGTTCCTCTTGATTAGAACTCGAGTTTTAATGTGATGCGAAATTCTAGTTGTCATCAGACTGGATTCGATTAAAAAGGAAAAACCTAAAAATAATTTTAAAATCTCCAATAAATTCAAACAAAAATGTGTTCAAAATATCACTAGCGTCCTAGTCAAGAAATTAATCAGACAAGCATTCTTGAACATAATGTTGTGGTTGTTGGTTGGTTAGCCTTTTTTTTTTTCCTTAAACATTTATTGCCTTAATTGTTTTCTATTTTTTGAACTACCTCTCCAATATCGTGGATCTTTCAAGCATATGATCTATTAGCAATAAAATTAATTATATATATATATATATACTACCCTCGATCTTTTTCATAATTAAGCCTAAACCGAGCTTATATGGGTGAAATAGGTCAAATAGAATATCTAGGCTTGGCTCGTCTACAAAATATTATAGACTACGTTGTAGGCTCCTAATCTTTAGTAACGATGCCAAACAATCAAATGCAGCACGTTTCAATTAAAGTTGATGCATAGATTATTGAGTCAATTCAGAAGTTTTCATGGAAGAGAAAACTAGACATCTTCATAAATACTTTCTGTTGTAACTGATCAAAACAAATTATATACAGATTCCAACCTAAGTTTTAAATGATTTAAAATAAACAAATATTCAAGTTCATTTATTTTTGTAGTGAATAAAAATGATCTTGTTAAACTTGGTTCTTTTCAGCCTAATTCTCAGTTACAAGACCCAAACTGCTATAAAGAACAAAAGTAGAAAGCATTAGTAAGACAATAATTTAATGAACACTCTTATGACTTCATATATTGTTCTGTATAATCAAGATGCAATCCATATTTTTTCCCATATTCCAGTTTCATATGGTACCTCCAAATCCATGTTCTGCAGATTTGCACCTTCAACCTAGCTTCATGTCTTGGTAGTAATCTGATATCCACTTGCGAATGATCTCGACTTCTTGCTTTCGCTGTTGGATTAGCCAGTCGGGATCTTCCCTCGTTGCAGGACGCAAATCTGTGTGGTGTGCTCCTGTTTCCACAGTACAAATTAAGCAACAACAAGATGCGGATGTACACTATTCTCCGAGTTTAAAAAAAAAAAAAAAAAAAGCACAGTTTCATGTGAAGAAAATACCTTTCTCAGCCACTAGAGCCACAATGCTATCAGATATGTTTTTCAGCACACTGTTGTATAGACATTTCAGGAATCAAATAATGGTTATTTAGCCGTTTCTGCACCAACACGTCTATTTCTATAGAAAAAAGTAGCTACACAAGTATCTTTTAACAGACCTGCCTCTGCTCCATGGATCTTGCAGTCCATTAGAAAATATGATATTGCTGCCAAACCTCTTCAGCACTTGTTCTATGTTCTATTAAGACAGTTAGACGCATAGGTAAACTTCTTGTAGTAGAAAGTGGAACAGAATGACATTTTTACCGTGCTTCTTAACATCAAACGTGTGGAAATAAACTAAACTGTGTTGCCGGAGGAGAAGAAAAGAATAAATCGCATTAGTTACTCACTCTGCCACCAAATTCAGTGGTGATCCAGTGCGGACGAGGCCTCACTCCGTAGTTCTTCATGCAACTATCTGCGTTCTGTTTGTAACTGAATGAAGATGGAGGAAACATGCTCTCGTTTGAAACTATCATTGGCATAACCATCTCTGTACATGCCTAAAAATTGTTGTTTTTTGGGAGCATAATCAGTTTAAATTGAGACGTAGGAGTAATAAGCATTCGGACAATATATGGCTTAACTTATTAGCTGTATGTTACACACACACACTAAGACCTAAACAATCATATAACGTCTTGTTATGGATAACGAGTGAAATAAAAGCTGGCTTAAGATGTCTTAAGGCATTCAGTATACATTTCAGGGAGAAACACGCGAATCCACTTGCTGTAACCCAATCGTATAATGTCTTGCTATGGACAACGAGCGAAATAAGGCCTCTTTAAATTCTAAGAAATTAACATAACGATCAAGCTAGGGCATGCTGAGAAGTTAAAATCAGTCGAGCTCAGAATGTTCTACACAACTTCATTCCTATCTTTGAAATCCATGATACGATCCTTTCTTTGAAATCCATGATACGATCCTTTCTTTGTTTCGCCACATCCATGTGAAATAAAGATGAAATAAAAGGCTTGTTTATCAGCATTATTGACTCATAATATATATTATGGACATGATTTTGTTCAAACTTTAATGCCTGTTACCTGCCAGTTCCAACCATGAAGGCCATGATCATCAGTTTTGTCGTCTAACTGGAAGCACTTCTCAGCTTGTGAGTAATTGTAGTACAAGCTTGCAGCTTCAAAAACTCTGCTAAGCTTTGTAGCTGCTGGTGGGGATCTATCAATAATCTTGCACATCTTCATCCAAAAAACGAAACGTGTTAGTTTGACATAACATCAAAACTTCGGTACTTCGCCAGATATCACCATTAGTAGAAACAGATGCATTCTGCACCTCTGTCACAGGGTAGGCAGGTAATGGCTTCATAAAACTAGCTGCTGTCGGATAGTTCATCATCGCTGTGTACACAAAGGCCTCCCACAGCCAGTCTTGGGCAGAATAAATTGATTGAACCTCTCTGAAACACGAGGCTCATATTCATCATAATCATGCACTTTACATAAGGTAGTTCACTTCAATTATAAAGCCAAGAACAATCAATCATTCAGAAATTTGGATGATCCATATGAATATGCTTGAAACATACTTGCAAGCCCTGAAACTATGGCTGAGTTTGGATAAACCTTCTTTGCATGCTGAAATAGCTTCCAACTCTGCCCAACTAGCCTTTATTACTTCATAACAATTCAAGCTTTCATCCTGTCCAAAGCCAATGTACTTGAAGAAATTACAATATTTTTGTTTAATGTGAAGAAAACAAAATCAACATTAGTTTGGTTTTTGTTTCCTTCAGACCTTGAAATCCTGGGACACTGCATCATAGAAACTAGACCATGGAGTAATGTCATCAAACTGCAAGATTGGGGCTGAAGATGCCAATGCTCCAATGGCTACATGAGGGTATTTCAGTCTAAACCAAGCAGCAAGCACTGGAGCAATGAAAATTACACACATCATACATAATTGTTTTACTGATATACCAATATATGCACAGCATCACTACAAGATAACACCAAATTACCAATGGATTATCGGCGAATTAGAGACCGAATTCACATGTAATGGACGTTAAAAGTATCTACTCTGCCAATGCATCAAATTATGCAAACAGACAACATAGTGGGGAAAGTTCCAAAACATCTCCCTACCTGTCAATAATTCATTGCTTTTTCATATAAAATATCCAAACAGGACCACCAAAAAGACACATAATTGTTTGTAATGACAATTTCAATTATTATGCCAAAAGCTGAAACTTCTAAGGGAATTTTTGGATTTACTTCCTCCATAAGACCCTCCAATGACCACCACAGGGGATGCCTCAGAAGATAAGTTGTGCTTCAAACTCCTTATCAGAACTGCAAAATCAGCCATTGCTTGCTGTGAATTCAAGTACCCCAATGTCTTTGCAGAGCTGTATGATTTCTTCCCAAATGGCATTGATTCTCCATAGAACCTATGCTAAAAAAAAAAAAAAAAAAAAAAAAAAAAAAAAAAAAAAATTCAAGATTCTTACAAAACATTAATTATTCATATGAATACTTGGAAAAAAATCACAGGGGATTTAGAAACTGTCATACCTCAATGAAGACCAGAAGAGCATGAAACTTGGGAGCAATATCAAGCAAGAAGCCAGTATTAGCAGCAAACCAATCAATATCTCCTTCATTTCCTGTGTATACAAAGATGGGGGCCCCCATGTGCCAGTATTGTTTGTTGATGAGATATTTCTGGTAGAAAATTTTGTAACTACTGGGCTGAAACGTGAAGTGGTCTAAATTCTGAGGAAAGTAATGGGTTTCGTATGGTATCTTCGGCTTCATATTCTTTCCAACTTTCTTCAAAGAAGACTGTAGAATTCCTGGGAAGTAAGTTGGTGCTCTTGCTGTTGATTCGGCTATGGCTGAAGAACACAGAAGCAGCAGCAGCAGCAGCAGCTGGAATGAAGAAAAGGGAGCCATGGATGTCCCTTTGTTGCTGCGTGATGTGTGTGTAGAGAAGAAGCAGTCTGAAGATATTGATCTGACAACTTGATTTTTGGCTCTTTTCGATGAGTTTGTAGGGAGATGGTAAGTATTTTGGCGGAGTGCTAAATCTTGAGACGTTGCATGCTTTCTTTAGTCATCTTTTTAGCCACATTTCTGCAGCAGCTGCCAGCTCACTTCCTCATCTATATGTAATGCTAACAAAATTTTGGAAGATCTGCATGAAAATTAAGTGGAACAATTACAAGCGAAGATACTGTAAATGCTATACTCGGTCTCGGTGTAGTATAGAGTACTTACACCCAATGTAATCTACTTCAACTCACTCTTTGAAAAGATGGCCTTAGTTTCTTTCAATAATTAGGAATTTAAAAAAAAGATTCACACTCCTAATTACTCTCTCTCTCTCTCTCTCTCTCTCTCTCTCTCTCCTAGTACCAAGGCTCGGCGAAGGGGTGGGACGGACCAGGGACTAATTCCTATCCCGGACTTCAAAATAATAGAAAATCTTCATCCTCGTCCTCGTCCATGCGGGATAAAATATAATGTATTTAGATAGAAGATACTTAAATATTTTGTTGGAATTTAAACAGAGGTAAAATTTGAACAAAATAAAATACATTTAATTAATTAGAAATTTTTTATTTTTTTATTTTACTAGTATTTTCTACCATAAAGTTATTAATATATGTTAAAATTCAAACAACACACCAAGAATGGATTCCAAATTACTCTTTCTTTTTTATGGACAGACCAAGGAGTAATTCCTATCCCAGACTTGGCAAAGGGGTGGGACTAATCCCCAACCCAGACTTCGAAAAAATAAAAGATCTGCATTTACATCCTCCATAGTGTATACGAGGCAAAATATATTGTATTTAAATAAAAGTCCTAATTTGTACCCTTGAAGGGTAAAGATTTTGTTGGAATTATAATAGAGATAATTCGAACAAAATAAATTACATTTAATTAATAGAATTTCATTAATTTTTATTTTACTAGTATTCCCTACCCTAAAGTTATTAATTATGTTAGAATACAAATAGCACACCATGAATGGGTGCCAAACTACATCAATGGAATTAAATTGGATGCCAAAGCTTTAATTTAAATCAAAATATGTGCTAAGTTTTTATTTGCTTCAATGATTTTTTTTTTTCCATTTAATTTCATTCCATGTGGCCAAAAAAGTTCCATATAGACCGAACAAAGTTTCAATATATGCTTCAATATATTATTTTAAGATTAGCTGTTGCCTTATCGATCCTATGAAACTAACAAAATTTCATGGAACAAAGTACTTTTATTCCATTGTGCTGGAGGAGCTATCACGGAAGCCGAACTCACTTGTACCACTCGATTTAAAGAAGGTTTAAAAGATAAGTTATTTAAAAGAATATTTCCAAGATATATTTATATTGCTCAATAAATAAAGTAAGAAAATAGCAACAATGAGTTTTATATTTTTACAGAAAAATTAATGTAATATAAATCTATAAATAATATCTATATCTATATAAAAGAAGTACAGTTTGTCAAATTTATAAGAATGTCATTTTTCCGCCAAAATCACTTTTTTATTTATAAATTCTGAATAAATTTAAAGAAAAAAAAGATTGGTTGTTATTGAATGTGGAGATGAGATTGTGCATACATGGTAGGTCAATCACCATTTTAATTTTCTATTTTATTTTACTTTTTCATCTCAAATTTTAAACGCTTATAACTTTTACGTTTCAACGTATTTTTTTATTAAAAATACATAAATTATTTTTTCAAGATCTTTAATTTGATATCCATAATGCATATATAAAAGTAATTTTTTTTAAAATATAAAATGTTTTTTAGATTAATTGTAATATAATTTGAAATTTAAAATATTTTTAAATAAATATAATTTTGAGATTTTTACAAAATAAAATTATATTAAAAAATATATTTTGTATATTATGAATTTTTATTTTTAAAAAATAAATTAATATTTGATAAAATTATTTATTTATTACATAAAAGTAACAAAATCTCACGCGATGTGATAATACGACACATAATAAAATACAAATTTAATAATTAAATTACTATTAATTATAATGTACTAACTATTATATTATTATAAATATTATAAATTGTGCATTGCATCGGAGAAATACTAGTAATTTATAAAAGAAAAATAAAAATAATATCTGTGAGCCACGTTACATACATATATATATATATATATATATATATATATATATATATAATTCAAACACACACACACACACATATATATATATATATATAGTTACACACACATGTGTATATATATACATATATATGAGTAACTCACGCAAACAATCAGATAAGTTTAAAAAAAAAAAGTTGATAAATAGGAGGTGAGAATTATACGTAGGTTATGTAATAATATTTTGGAGGAGATTTTGATAAAGTATTACAAAGGAGGGATCGCGACCATTACATGCTACAAAAAATAAGGTAAGCAATTTAAATCTTTTAAATTACTAGATGTATGTTTAAATTTTAATTATTATTACCTCATATTTTAATCAAGGGCGATTTTCTTTAGCCTTCAATTTGAGAAAAATATGTGATCCTAAAATTCGCTAATTTTTGGTTAAGCAAATGTGTCGATGATATATAGGTAATTACATTGCGTAGGTGCTTGAAAGTTCGAATACTAAGCTAGTTAGCATGTTTACATGATATTTGAAGCCTAATGCTAGTTTTATGAAATTTTGCTTCGCAATTATTTCTTTAGCAAACTATTAGTAAAGAGTTTGATGGAAACCGAAAAGAAATCATTGCACCTTATTTCTCTAATTAATGTCGGGATAATATTCTAATGAATTTAACTCGTAACTAAATAAAAATGTAAGACTAAGGGTTTAAATAACGTCGAGTGCAGTACAAGTGGATTCAGGCGACCCTCAACGGAAAATGGAAGTCTACACGTAATGTGGGTAACGTTTTCTTTGTAGTTGGTTGACTAGATTAATTGGTAGGGTATTTACAATAAGGGCATTGTGTGCCATATTATAAGATCTTGCGGATCTTCGGATCTAGCGGGTCACCATTCAGATCTTGCGGATTGTAAGAGTCTGGCGGATCAAAAGATTAGATGTTGCGGGTTTACGGATCTGGCGGGTCAAAGAAGATAATGAAATGATTAACTTGCAGGTTAACCAAATCAGCTTAATAGTCCGTAAAAGTTACCTACGGGGTTTCTTAGACTCTTGATGCAATATTAACATTTTTTCAGGTCCTTCGGGGGCGGGAACATATAGCCTTGAACTAGTTGATAAATAAAGGAAAAGTAATATGTGTTTTGTATTATCTTAATGTATTACCCCTTTGTTTAATGTATTTTTTTATGGTATTGATATTGTGTTAAATTATTTAAAATTTCCTAACCTGTACTTTATTCTTTTAGATAGAACATTTTACGTAGTACGTCGACTCAAAGCTAGTTTAGATTGGGGCGCTACATTATTCCTCTTAGAAATTACAATCCTTAGGACTAATAACTTAGGAGTGTATAGCTAAACAAATCAAAATTAATTAGCTTTTATCAACAATCAAAACAGATTTAGAGATACAATTGTTGTTTCAATCATGTGAACACAGTATTATAGAATTTCTTGTAAATGGGGTGCATAATTCACAATATTTCGTGTTTAATTAGAAAATATAACTATTTTTTTCAAGATAATAAATCAATAATAATATTTTTCAAATAAATAAATAATACTTTTCATTAAATAATTATTACCCTGCATTAAGTTTTACGGTGCACTCGATCGATGTAAGTATTTGTGCATATTTAATCTTACTAAACAAATTAAATTCAAATAAGAGTTATCCACCACTTCAACCCAAATTTAGAATACTCCCTAATAGGTTTCTCTTTCCCTTTTTTCTAGCCCACTTCATTATTAATTTTGTTGATCCGCCTCTATTCCAGCTAATATCTCATGATAATTTGATATTTGATTGGAACAATCGTCCAAGATAATGATTAATGAATAAAATTGCAAAATGTTAACCACTTTATTATAATTTGGATTTCGTCCAATCAAGTAAGATTCTCTTATCAATTTTTATATGCTTATTATTTATATCTTAAATTATTGCGGATTTTTCTATTTTTGGATAATTTAAATTTTCTAGAATACTTTCATGTCGTAAACAATTCTAGTACTACATATCAGCTCATCACTCTGTCACATGTACATCTAGCAAGAAAGAATAGAAACCCACGAATTTCATCTTTCAACTGATCACCAATCTCTGGTTCTTCCTTTTCTCAAAGGAAGGCAATCGTTTACCATTAATATTTACAAGTTTTCCCATAGTTCTTGCACATCCATCAAAAGATAAAAGACAAAAAGTAGAAACAAAAAAATGAAAAGAAAATCCAATTGATAGAGTTTGTGAAAGATGGTGAAGATCACTGCATTGATGATGCTAAGACAACCCCAACAGTTCTGATCCCGTTATTTTGGTCAATTCAGTAGATTCAAGATTCAAGTAGTTTTCATTTGACAAGGGTTGTGAATCTTGTTCATAATTTTTGCGGTGAATAGGACTCAAAATGAGCACTACAATCGAGCCATGTTACCTGTTAAGGAAAACGACTCATTTAACTATGTTAGTTAAACTAGATGTCCACCTATATATGTAATCTACCGAATATAATATATTTTATTATATTAATAATTTATGATAACATTATATTATTATTATTATAAAAATGTACATAACTTAATATTTTATATCAGTAACATTTATATAAATATTTCAATATGAAATATAGTTTGTTATATTAAATTGTATTTTTATTTTTTTAAGTTAACATTATTAAGTAATAAATTGTATGATATATTGAAGTTAATTTTTGATTGTCTCGAACTAAATATAAATTTTTAACTTGCTAAAAACTGTTGAGGCTAAACAAAAAAATTACAATATAATATAAATTAATAGTATAATATTTTTATTTTTATAAAAAAGTTATTTATATTTTTTAAATTAATTCTATATAAAAATTAATATATTACTTATTTAAATTCAACACGTACATCAAAATTTAAAAAATAATTCTTGTCATTATCTATTCTCCTTTCTGGCCTGATTGGACCTCAGGGACCGACAAAGAAGAATGAAATTGATGGTAAGAGCATTCCTTTCCAATGACCTGTCTTCGAGTGATATTGTTGACCTTGTTTTCTTTTCTTTGTTGATTCCTCTCAATGAAGTTGTCATGTTGCACTAAGTTACTTACGGATGTATGTATGCAGTCCGGAAATACTTTGGGGTGAACACTCATCCATATAAGTAGCATCAATAATAATTCAGCATTTAGGCCGTAACATTTAACTTTAAAAATATATTTAATTGAATAAGTATTTTCTGAATCAAACTAGATAGTATTCTATTATTCGACTCACTGATCAATTTGGACTTTTTATTTACTATTCCAGCTAGATATCAAATCATAGACCATGAGTCCCTTATAACATAAACGCTCTTGAGTGGAGTGGGCCAAATAGAGAAGGAAATAGATAAAATAAATAGGAGAAAGTATTCATAAGTTTTTTTTTTAAGGGCTATTCGCTCTATCAAAGTATCAAAGTTTGTTGGGTTTGCACTTACCTTATTAGACGGCCTAAAAAAAAGGCTTTCAGCAGCGCCCAACAAATTTAAGCCTTTTGAAGCCCCATTAATTATAGTTGTTGGAGGGGCTTTTGTTCTTATAGCTCCAGATTCCGATCTATATGACCTTCAGAGTGGTACAAAGTCAACTTTTTTCATAGAAGGAGGCTTATGTTTGAACATAACCTTACCTTCAAGAATTTATTGTCTATTCATGAACCATGAACATTATTCTATCTCTACATCGAGGGGGATTTATCTATACGTATAAATGGCATGATATGATCGCCTTTGTTTGATATATTTATTCAATATCAATGCAAAAGAAAACTACGGCAAAGTGGAAGGACCACTATAGAAGCTAGAAGTAGCTATCCTAGCCTATAGTAGTTGTGACCTAACCAGAGTATCACGACAAGATTAAATTCGCTTTATGAATTGAATGTTTAAGTAGCCCCCAAATTCAATTCATAAAAACGAAATTTCATCCATAAACACTATATTTCATACTTTAAATGTAATTGTTTATTTCAATATCTACAATATTTATGTCATATTTAAATTTTTTTATTTTAGTGAAAAATAAAATAGAAGAAAGGAAGAGTAAAGACATGTGACAATTAATTCTGAATACACATGTTAAAAGAAGAGAAAAATTATCATTATTCTCCTTTTATATAATAGATTGTTTAAGGTTTCAAAAGGTTATATGGAATGAATTAAAACCAAAATTTCACAAATTGCATCTTAATCCATTTACAATACAAAATCTAAAATTCATTCATACAATCAAAATGGCTAGTGTGCATTGACATGGAAGGATTCAAGGCCGGTCGTGCATTTATATTGCTTAATCAGGTACACAACCTCTTTGCATATATTATTTGTATTGAAAAGCTGAATAGAAACATCATACATACTCTTCAATTCATATCACATTTTTTATATGTGTTTATGAGTCAAAGGTGCAATAAAAACCAAGAATTTTACACATTTTAAACATTTTCACTGTTTTGACTGTACCAACAAATCTTCAAAAATAAACAAAAGCTGGATCTTGGGTTGAAAGGTAATTACTCAAATTTATTCTAAATTTTGACAACTGGGCTACAAGATCAAGAAAGGCTGCAGAGTCCTCACCATGCACAATTGATGGTCTCAAACAATTCTGATTCAGAATTTATTTATATTCAAAAAAGAAATATAGTACATCCATATGTAATATATAGCGTATGATCGATAAAGTTCGTATAAATATACTTAAGTAAAAGAGAGTATTGTAAGAAAATTGAATAATACTATTCTTAAATAATGTGCCAATTGAAGTGACTTTATATTTAGGACAGGAGAGTGGACATAAAGCTACAATTGTATTTTTTTCAAAATTTGGTGATATTATAAATATATATTATTTTATTTTCAAACATACTATCGTACATGTCTAATATGAAGATAATAGCAGTAAAATAATTAATACGGAAATATAATAACATAATTCGAGTACAACAACAATTACTTAAAATATTTAACACTATTTTATTCATACAGAATTTATAAATATATTATAAATGGTGGAACTAATGTTTGTTGGAAACACTAGATTCGTAGTCACCATTATGTCCAAAATTCGAAATTTGTTCGGCATTACATCTCAGGATCAAAACCCTTTTGTCTTCGTCAATGTACACCACACCTTATTTTATCACGCCCTCATTTATGCCTCTAATTTCCTTATTTTCTAAAAAAGTTTCTTTTCTTTTTTTTTGGTACTATCTGGGCGTAAAGGGTTCTTTTTCTACTTTTTTTTTTCAATGGGAAATAATCTGATTTTTTTTTTAAAGAGAAAGAATTTTTTATTTTTTAAATATAGATTTCGACTGTTTCATATTACAATTTACTGCGGGTCTTATTTTGAGTCAACGGCACAAAACTGTAGATATGACCTACTTTCTATTTTATTTTATTTTATTTTACTTGTGTTCTACTTTAAAAATTAAATAACATAATTAATTTTATATTTATAAAATAACATTTTGAACTTTCGATTTCAACCAACTATTTTCTTTAAACAAACAAAGTGCACTGAATATTTATAAACCCAGAAATAGGAACATTGACTTCAACTAAGAATTATTAAAAAAAGATATTGTCCGCAGACCAATGAAAATATGCAATGTATTTTAAATTTTTACAAATGACTATAAGATTTAAGAATCCCTGCTGAGTTCTCACGGACCTCACCATCCGCCATTATCTATTCTCATCTGCTTCTCACCCACTCCCCTCTCCCTCTTCCTCTCTCTCTCACACACAGTAGTCAAAGATGTCTGAATCCGGCGCACATGTCCTGGTCTTCCCCTACCCTGCGCAAGGTCACATGATACCCCTCCTCGATTTCACACACCAGATCGCCATCCGGGGACTCACCATCACCATCCTCGTAACTCCCAAAAACCTCCATCAGCTCAACCCGCTCCTCTCCGCCCACCCAAACTCCGTCTCCCCTCTCGTCCTCCCTTTTCCGGCGCACCCCGCCATCCCCGCCGGCGTCGAGAACACCATTGACCTCCCCGCTGGCGGTTTCCGCTCCATGATGTGCGCCCTGTCTGACCTTCGGGCTCCCATCGTCGACTGGTTTCGAAACCACCCGTCGCCGCCCACCGCCATTGTTTCAGACATGTTCTTGGGATGGACGCAACACCTCGCTTGCCAGCTCAGCATCCGCAGCTACGCCTTCTTCCCATCCGGCGCCTTCACCATTTCTTTCGTCTGTTGTCTGTGGCGTGATATGCCCGAGAGAAAAAACCCTGATGACGTCAATGAAATGGTGGGGTTCCCGGAGATTCCTAATTCCCCAATCTACCCTTGGCGGCAGATATCCCCTGTCTTCCGGAGTTACGTCAAAGGAGACCCAAATTCGGAATTTATCCGAGATTCATTTCTAGCTAATTTCGCGGGCCACGGTTTGGTGGTCAACACGTTTGATGGGCTGGAGGGGATTCATATAGATTATTTGAAAATGTTATTGGGCCATGATCGTATTTGGTCCATTGGGCCTGTGTTGCCCATTGACAATGCTGGGCCGTCAGAGAGAGGTGGATCCAGCTCGGCTTCGGCTCATGAAATATGTTCGTGGCTCGACACATGTCCGGATCAGTCAGTAGTGTATGTATGTTTCGGCAGCCAAGCCGTGTTGACCAATAGTCAAATGACAGAATTAACCATAGGTCTGGAGAAAAGTGGAATCAATTTTATTTTATCATACAAGGGTGCGACCAAAGGGCACGAAGGAGATCATTATGGTTCAATCCCACAAGGATTTGAGGAGCGGGTGAAAGGTAGAGGGCTCGTGATCAAGGGTTGGGCCCCACAAGTAGCAATACTAAGGCACAAGGCTGTGTGTGCGTTTCTAACACACTGTGGGTGGAATTCTACATTGGAAAGCATATTGGTGGGAGTGCCGATGCTGGCATGGCCAATGTCCGCCGATCAATTCTTAAACGCAACTTTGCTTGTAGATCAGTTGGACGTCGCAATTAGGGTGTGTGAAGGGGCTGAAACGGTGCTCGATTCTAGCGACTTAATACGGTTCCTAGCCGAGACTACAAGCGAGAAGTGGTCGGAGAGGAGGGCTCGTGTCGCGGCCTTGAGCAAGGCGGCATTAGATGCTATAAGTGGTGGGGGAAGTACATTCAAGAATTGGGATAATATTGTTAGGGATTTATGTGAGAATTGTGCAATGTAGCCAAATTGAGATGAATCAGCACAAATAAAGGAAGATATCTTTCTCTTTCTAGTCTCATTGAGTTTGTCTAGTCTACAAAAAGAAAAATACAATATTTTATATTTTTGATGCCATCTGATTTGATGTTAAGAATGTTGTAACACACCATATAAGATATTATTTTGCAATTATAAAGTATCATTATTCTTTAAGAATGTCAATCAGTAGTAATACACTTAAAAAATAGTAATATTTTTATAGTTAAATAAGTAATACTTTATAGTTAAACAAACAATACCTTAAATTGTATCACATGTGCAACCATTTCACAAGAAATTTTGCGTTTTTCGTTTTGCGTTTTTCGTTTTGCTTTAATGTTAATATCTAATCTAACCATTTGAATATTGCAATATACAGTTAGGGAGTGTTTGGATGGGGATAGTGAGACTGTGGAATGGGAATTTGATGGTGTTAATAGGAATGAAAATACGTGAATCATTACCCTCAATTCATTCTATGGTCACCCTCTCGATTCATACCCCTCGATCACGATTCATCTTCTTCACACAAAAAAATCCTCCACCACATAATAACATATTATAAAATAATATAAAAAGATTAAGGGATTCATTTGCAATTATCATAAAGTACAGGGACTGATTATAAAAACCATAAATTTGGGGGAATCATTTGCAAATATCATAAAGTTGATGGACTAAATTTTAGATATTAATTTTGAGGGACTATTTTGTAAATATCATAAAGTTAGGGGATTTGTTTTCAATTGTCAATAAGTTGAGGGACTACAATATAAATGTCATTTGGGGGCTGATTTTTAAATATCATAAAGTCAGGGGACTAAACTTAAAATATCATAAAGTTGGGGTCTCAGTTGTACATATCTTTTCATTTTGGGATTAATTTGTTAAAATTATAAGGTTGAGGGCCTAAATTGTAAATATCATAAAGTTGGAGAATCTTTTGCATATACTATAAATTTGAGGGAGTAAATTGTAGATATTAAAAAGTTGGGGATTATATTTTTAATAGCATATAGTTGATGGACTTATTTACAAATATCATAAAGTCAAGTGACTTATATACAAATATTATACGATTTAAAGACTCACTTGATAATATCGCAAATTCTTGCCGTTCATTTGCAATAACATAAAATCTAGAAGCTCATTTGCACATATCATAAAGTTGTGAACATATTATCAAAACTGTTATTGGGTATTGGCCCAATACTCTTGTGGGCCTGCTCATTTTATGCCTGGGCCCAGGCTTATTAAAGCCCAGGCCCTTAAGTCCACTCCCCCCCCCCCTTTTTTCCTTAAACGAACTGATACTAAATTAGAACACTCGGTCGTGCCCTAATTCTCCTCCCTTGCGAGAGTGCCGCTCTCACCTCCTCCCCTCTTCGTCTCCCCCAATCTGCCCCGTTTCCTGCGATGAGTTCGCACCCCTTCCCCAGGCAGTCTTTACTTCCATTGATTGTGGTGTTGAAGCCGCGTGCCCTTCGGGGTTCTCCGGTTGAAAGCTCACCTATAAAATGACTTCGGTCATTCGGTGGTTGATACAGCTTGTTCGACAGTCTTCTCACTGCAACTCTTTCCACTATCGCCGTGTCTATACTGGGAGTTTATCTCTGTTGGTGAGGTTTACGGTGTGTAGTCTGTGGGTGTCAAGTGGGTGAGGTTTGGGAGTGAAGTGCTACCGGGAAGTGGGTCTGTGCTCTTAATCGACGTCGGTCTTGTGTGATCGGTCCGAAACCTCCGATTGACTTGTGTGTTCGAATCGGGACTAGCCCAGGCATACCCTGAGCCCTTCACCAGCGACGGCGGTACCCAACAGTGGTATCAGAGCACCACCGCCGCCGCACGCAGACGTCGCCGCTGGGCGACACGCTTTAGTCGTCGCGACTCCGCTGTCCGTCGCCTCCGCGCGACTCCGCCAACGGTGGATCTGCCCCTCGGTATTGTACCGAGGCTGGTGGGCCGTCCGCTCATCAACCCAGCCCATTGCGCCTTTGCTCGACGTGCGCCGATTCACAGACAGGAGGTCCCTTCGAGGTCTTCCAAAAACCTCGCTCTAGTAAAGCGGCTAAAACTGATACCTTTTAGTTGCCGGTTGCACCGGATAGGGCTTGGGCGTGATTTTTGGTAGATACCAGTTGAACCGGGCAGGTCTATGTGATATAGCATTTCACTGTATAATCTGTTCTTGGTATTTATCTGCTGTCCATTCATTGCCTATCTGCTAAACCTGTGTTGAATTTCTGGTCGTCTGTGAAATCTGTTATGTTACTTGTGTATAATAACTTGCCCACTTGAATATTTTCTGCTGGAAATTGGATCTGAGTGACCCCCTACGCAACCGATTAATCGGTTTGTGAACTTGGATCCTCAGTTTTCCGTCTTGTGTGAATTTGTACTTGTGTGTGCAATATGTCTTCAATGGGATCCTATAATCTTGCACCATTCGATGATCGCACTGATTTTGGCATATGGCAACAGAAAATGAAGGGGATACTGATACAGCAAAGTGTATTCAAAAGTATCACCCTTGCATTTTCTGATGCCACAACTGACGAGAAAAAGGAAGAGATGGACGAGATTGCACTCTCATCCATCATCTCTCAGATTCTGTTATCCGAAAGGTCGGAGAACAAAAATGTGCTAAGGAATTATGGGATAAATTGGAAGAATTGTTCATTGAAACTTCACTTCCTTGCAAAATGTTCTTGCATGAAATATTTTTCCGGTTTAAACTTGATATGTCTAAAGATATTGATGAAAACATGGACTTGTACAAGACATAAAGAAAATCGGTGATAAATCTATTGATGAATATACTGCTATTGTACTTTTAAATGATATACCTGATTCCTTCAGTGATGTAAAATCTGCTATAAAATATGGTAAGGATCAGGTTAATCTGGACACTGTTATAAACGGATTAAAAAGTAAAGAGATAGATTTAAAAGCCAATATGGGTATGAAACATCAAAACAATGTTGATGCCATGTTTGTTAAAGGAAAGAACTTTAAGAAAAAGAAAAAGTTTTCTGAAAACAAAAATGGTCAAGAAAGGTCTAAGGATAAAAATGCAAAAGTGAATAATCCCACGAATAAAAACAAGAAGTGTTTCAATTGTGGTGAACCTAGTCATTTTGCAAATGTGTGTCCTCAACCTAAAAGACCTAAGGCTAATAATGTATCTAAAAAAGAATTACATGAAGATGTTTTCATGGTAATAGATTGTTGTGAAACCTCTGTGGCTAATTCTGTAAATTCATCTTTCTTGTGTGAAAATGAATGGTTAATTGACTCTGGCTGCATTTTTCACTTAACTCCTTTCAAAAATCTATTTTGCTCCTGATCTTTTATACATTTTTCCAGTAGTAATTCTGGGTACTATTGCATGTAACGTAGGCTTAGCGGTTCTAGAACCATCAATGATTGGTGAACCGGCAGATCCATTCGCAACCCCTTTGGAAATATTACCTGAATGGTATTTCTTTCCCGTATTTCAAATACTTCGTACAGTGCCCAATAAATTGGCAAACGATAAGAAATGTCCTATCCTAGATGTAGGCAATATTTCACTTATGTGCGAATCTGGACATGCTCTTAACTTGAAAAATGTGAGATATGTACCAGCCTTAAATAGTAATCTCATATCCAGTGATGCATTAGAAGATGAACGGTATGAAGGGAAATGGGGTAAGGGTGTTATGTTTATCATGAAAGGGTCTTTTGTGGTCCTTAAAGCTGAAAAATGTAATAACCTGTATATGTGTTTTACCAAACATGTCTTGCATGCAAATGTAGTTAAGGATGATAAAACTGCACTTTGGCATTGTAGACTAGGACATATGAGTAATAAAGGCCTTGACCTATTGCAAAAAAGTAGGATCATTTGGTAATGATAAGCTTTCATGTATGCCTTTATGTGAACCATGTGTAAAGGGTAAACAACATAGAGTCAGTTTCCCTATCTCCCCTGCCCCTAATGTGTCTAAATGCACCAGCATACTTGATGTGTGGGGTCCTGCCACTACCCCCACACATGGTAACAAAAGATGGTTTCTGTCCATAATTGATGATTTCTCTCGAAAAGTTTAGGTTCTGCTTTTAAAGGATAAATTTGATGTGTTTGATGTTTTCAAAAACTGAAAATCTTTAATTGAGAATCAAACTGGCAAGAAAATCAAGAAACTTAGGACAAATAATGGACTTGAATTTTGTAACCACCTAATTGATAATCTATGTGCTATTTCTGGTATTCAAAGACACAAAACAGTTCCATACACACCACAACAAAATGGTGTGGCAGAACGTATGAACATAACTCTTCTTGAGAAAGTAAGAAGCATGCTTGCAGCTTCTGGACTTTCTAAGAAGTTCTGGGGTGAAGCAGTTGTCACTGCTGCCTATTTAGTTAATAGGTCACCCTCTGTGCCTTTGAATGGGAAATACCCTGAACTTGTTTGGTCAGGAAAAGCTGTTGATTTTTCAAATTTAAAAATATTCGGCTGTGCTGCTTTTGTGCATAAAAAACTGGATAAGTTAGAACCAAGGTCTAAAAAATGTGTTTTCCTTGGTTATCCTGAAGGTGTAAAAGGCTACAGATTATGGTTAAAAAATGAACCTGGTTTTAAAGTTACCATAAGTAGGGATGTTATCTTCAATGAAACTGAATTCCCTTACCTGCCTATATCTGTGCCTTTTGTTGCTCTTGACATGACTCTTAGTGAGGTGGAGCACACACCAAACTTGCCTGTTTTATCTGATCTAGATCCTGATAACTTGCATGATAATTTAAGTGATGGTGAAAATGATAATTATCAACTTGCTAGGGACAGACCTAGAAGAAACATTAGGCAGCCATATAAACTTAATGATTATCACATGGATATGCATGCTTTGAATGTGTATGAATCTCCCACTGACCTAGAACCTAAATCCTTTAAGGAAGCTGTGAATTCCAAAAATTATGTTGATTGGTTAAATGCTATGAATGATGAAATGAACTCCCTGCATGTTAACCAAACTTGGACTCTTGTACCTAAGCCGTCTAATTGCTCTGTGGTTGCATGTAAATGGCTATATAAGGTAAAAGAAGAATGGAACAGCACTAGGTTTAAAGCTAGACTTGTAGCAAAAGGTTTTACTCAAAAGGAGGGGATAGATTACACAGAAATCTTTGCTCATGTTGTTAAGTTTGTTACTGTGCGCATAATATTGGCTTTAGTTGCTCATTTTAACTGGGAATTAAAACAACTTGATGTAAAAACTGCTTTCTTGCACGGTGAACTTGACAAACAAATCTACATGCATCAACCTGATGGTTTTATTGACCCTAAAAAACCTGACCATGTATGCTTATTGAAAAAGTCTTTGTATGGTTTAAAACAATCCCCTAGGCAATGGAATAAGAAATTTGACTCGTGCATGAAAGACCTTAAGTTAAAAAGAAGTGTGCATGACCATTGTCTTTACTTTAAGTGTGATGCCTCTATCCCTGCTTTTCTGCTGATATATGTCGATGATATGCTCCTTGTTAGCCCTTGCATTAAATCTATCGAATATGTGCAGAATTGACTAAGTGATAATTTTGACATGAAATATCTTGGAGATGCTAAACGAATTCTTGGCATGGATATTGTTAGAGATAGGAAGAACCATACATTGCACTTAAATCAGATTTCTTATGTGAATAAGATTTTGAGTAAATTCTCCATGTCTATTGCTAAACTTGCTAATGTTCCCTTTACTGCTCACTTTGTGCTAAGTAAGGATCAGTCTCCAAAAACTAATTCTGAAATAAATGAAATGTCTAAGGTGTCATATGCTTATGCTATAGGCTCGGTCATGTATCTTACGGTAAGCACTCGACCTGATATTGCATATTCGGTAAGCTGTTTGAGTAGATACATGTCCAACCCTAGTATGCCTCATTGGGATGCATTAAAATGGCTATTGAAGTATTTGAAAGGATCTGTCAATACTTGCCTTAGATTTTCAAAATGTATTCAATGTGTTAATCTGATTGGTTATGCTGATTCTAATTATGCCAATGATAGAGATAATAGGAAGTCTTCTACCTCATATGTGTTCACTCTGTGTGGTTCCTGTATCAGTTGGAAATCTCAACTGCAGCATGTTGTTGCTTTATCCACTACTGAGTCAGAATACATTGCTATTACTGATGCCTTAAAAGAAGCTATATGGTTAAAAGGCCTTTTATCTGAAATTGGGTATTTAGAAGGTGATACTGTGGTTTATTCTGATAGCCAATCTGGAATTCAACTCTGTAAAAATCCTGTCTTCCATGATCGCACCAAACATATTGATGTTAGGTATCATTTCATTTGGGATATTGTTGAAAAGGGAACAGTCAAACTTGAGAAAATGCCTTCACAATTCAACCCTGCTGATATGGGAACTAAATGTCTATCTGCTGAGAAAACAAATGACTGCATGAATACTCTAAATTTTGATTCCTTGGATTAAAATTTTGTATCTCTTACATTCTGAACTTTGTGTTTTTTTTTTCTCACTATTCGTTGTTTCTTTCTTCTGTGCAGGTGTGTGTGTGTGTGTGAGTGGTAAGGGCAATGATGAACCGCCAGCACTCCGGATAGAACTTGTCAATCGGTAGTGTGAGGATTGGTCCAATAAGGTGGAGAATGTTATTGGGTATTGGCCCAATACTCTTGTGGGCCTGTTCATTTTCTGTCTGGGCCCAGGCTTATTAAAACCCAGGCCCTTAAACCCACTTCCCCCCCCCCCCCTTTTTCCTTAAACGGACTGATACTAAATTAGGGCACTAGGTCGTGCCCTAATTCCCCTCCCTTGCGAGAGCGCCGCTCTCACCTCCTCCCCTCTTCGTCTCCCCCCAGTCTGCCCCATTTCCTGCGACAAGTTTGCACCCCTTCCCCAGGCAGTCTTTACTCCCATTGATTGCGGTGTTAAAGCCGCGTGACCCTTCGGGGTTCTCCGGTTGAAAGCTCACCTATAAAATGACTCCGGTCATTCGGTGGTTGATACAGCTTGTTCGACAGTCTTCTCACTGCAACTCTTTCCACTATCCCCGAGTCTATACTGAGAGTTTATCTATGTTGGTGAGGTTTACGGTGTGTAGTCTGTGTGGGTGTCGAGTGGGTGAGGTTTGGGAGTGAAGTGCTACCGGGAAGTGGGTCTGTGCTCTTGGTCGACGTCGGTCTTGTGTGATCGGTCCGAAACCTCCGCTTGACTTGTATGTCCGAATCGGGGCGAGCCCAGGCATACCCTGAGCCCTACACCAGCGACGGCGGTACCCAACAAAAACTAATTTAACTACTAATATTTAATTATTATTTAAACTTATAATATTGAGCTATCGATTTATGCTAAACGAACTATAATTGTCATTACTTGAACTAACACATAATATTTATAAATTGTGCATCATATACAACATTACGAATATTAGTAAAAGAAAAATTAAACAAGAAGACATCTTCTAAAAAGACAAAAACAAGATTTGATAGTTTCACATAAAACATGCCCGGGCAAAAATGAAATTTAGAAAGAGTGGTAGTAATTTCTCATATTGGGTTTAATTATGATAAGGTCTTTCTACCAAGGGTGTGTAGTCCATATTCTTTCTTTATAGGAAATTTCAGAAAATTTGAGATCGAACGTTTGATCTATACATTATATGACAATAATACAATGCTACTAAACTTTTAAAGCATCAATGTGTAATTCATAAGTTGGCACTACAATATTGTGTTTGTGATGTAGCACTTCGTATTTTCATAACATATAAATCTTTGATTAAGCTTAAATATTGGATTCTATTTCTATAAATTGTCGAATTCATCCCAAAACGTTATTTTGATATGACTATTGCGAAAAGGAAAAAAAAATCAGAATTTGAGTGCCACACAATCAACAAGTCCAATCGAAAATCACAAATGAGTCTTCTCTACTAAAAAATAATGAATGGGTGAGAATAATTGGAGGAAGTAATGGGGAGCCTATTTATGCGCGTCTTTTAGATGGAGTGTATTTCACGCGGCGTAGCATGTACAAAATTCAAACCCTTCCCAGTTTTCTTTCCCCGTCACCCTTTCCCTTCCCACCCCACATCCCCTCATCTCTTTCCCCTTTTTCTTCATTAGGGAAAGGCCACTTTTCTTCATTTCATATTATCCATGATCATGTGAGTTTAATGCCATTTCTTCTCTTAATCCCTGATTGCGTTTTTTTCTTTATTTTTTGTGTTCATATTCCAGTTTTAATCAGCATTGTTTGCCCAGTTGTTCGAATCATCTGTTTTGCTCTGTATCTGTTCTGTTCTGAAGTTCCTTGATTATATATGCATGCATGACGTATCCCATATTTCGTCTCTTGTTTCAACTTCATCCACACAAGTTGCGCCTCTAAATTTTGATCACGAATAAACACGTGCAATGTAATGGTGAAGTTGAACACCTAATGCAGCATAGCTTGAAACAGCACACAATTGAATTCTTGGTGATATTTCATATGGAGAGGAAGAGTTCCATCCATGCATTAATGATACATATAACCCAGACAAAATTATGAATGGTTCTTGGGGGCATCATTTCAAGCACTTGCGTTCTTATTTCCATTTCTGGCTTCTCTATATTCACATTATATCCATTTTGGGCAATGCAGTTTCTGGAGAAATATGATTGGAAATCTGCTTTTGTGTATCTTTTTCTTTCAAACCATTAAAGCTCAACCTCACGGCGGGATACCCCCTCCTCAAAAGAAATGGATGACTCTAAATGGTAAGATTAATTTGTTGCACACTTACAGAGCGGAAAAAAAGAATGAGAAATAATCGAATGCAGTGCATTTTCATATCTGCAGGTGGTCGGCCTGAGGTTGTAGCGCGTGGTGGATACTCCGGATTCTTCCCTGATTCCAGTCAGCCTGCATATGATTTTGCTCTTGACAGTGGCATCCAAGGAACAATTCTGTATTGCAACCTACATTTTACAAAAGACAACGACGGCTTCTGTGCCGCACAAATAAATCTTCAAAATGCAACATATATCGATGAATTTGATCCTAAAGGATCAAAGACATACAATATAAACGGACAAGATATTCAAGGATGGTTCGGTTTGGACTACCCTGCCAATATTATTTTTGAGAATGTCACATGTAAGTCTAGATTGCAGTTAGCTAACTTGTAACTTCGTGCGCTGCTTTTTATTTTCTGAAATGTTATGTTCTTATTCCACAGTGAAACAAAGCATTTTCAAGAGGCAAAATGTATTTGATGGTCAACCTATTCTTGGACCTTTTCAGTTGTTGGAAGATAGGGATGGCAAACCTACAAGACTTTGGCTCAACATTGAGGTATCTCTCTCTCTCTCTCTCTCTCTCTCTCTCTCTCTCTCTCTTGAATTTACCACTTCTATTCCATTCTGTTACAAATTTTCTGCAAAATATATGTTGTTGATTATGAAGTGTTAATTGCAGCATGATCTCTTCTACAAGCAACGCAAAATCAGTGCTGAAGCTTATCTCTTCGAGCAACTGAAAGTATTGCCAGAGTTCATCTCATCTCCTGAGATAGGTTTCTTGAAGGCTATTAAACCAAAGTTGGGCAGGGCCAAAACAAACCTCATCTTCACATTTCTTGAAGAAAACCTAGAAGAACCAACTACCAAGACAACATATGGGGCGCTGGCTAAAAATCTTGCCATGATCAAATCATTTGCATCTGGGATTCTAGTACCAAAAGATTACATTTGGCCCCTTGATAAGAACCGGTATTTGCAGCCCGCAACAAGCCTTGTCCAAGATGCTCATAAATTAGGGCTTTTGGTGTTTGCTTCGGGCTTTGCAAATGACAACTATCTAAGCTTCAATTATAGCTATGATCCAGCAAGAGAGTACCTACAGTACGTTGAGAATTCTCAGTTTTCTGTTGATGGGGTGTTGACAGAGTTTCCTTCAACTGCTTCAGAGGCAATTGGTGAGGCTAATTGCCTATATGAGTGCATTCTTCCCTGATTGTTTCATACCAATTTCTTTTTCATGGATTTTCTTTTGTTTGATCGTAGGATGCCTTAATCCGGACAAGAATGCTTCAAGGGTGATGAAAAGTAAGGAACATGCCTCGAATTCTTTCCTTCTAAATCAATGACTTCATTGCAATGTTGAAGTATGATCTGTTTCCTTTGCATGACAGCTTTAATCATATCCCACAATGGAGCTAGCGGTGACTTCCCGGGGGCAAGCGATCTTGCCTATCAGAAAGCAATAGAAGACGGTGCTGATATAATTGATTGCTCGGTTCAAATGTCTCAAGAAGGAATTGCCTTCTGCTCAGATAGAGCAGACCTTATGAAAACTTCTAATGTAGCAACTCTTTATCTGGATCGATCTAAAAATATCCCAGAAATTCAATCAACAGATGGAGTTTTCTCCTTTGATCTAACATGGAGCGAAATTCAATCTATAAAGCGTAAGCTTATCAAACCGGACAACATTTCTACATTTGATACCTTCAACTTTTTCTATTTACCTATTTATGTTGAAACATATTGCTCCCGAATTTCAGCTCAAATTGAGAGTTTCTTCGATGGGGAGCTTGTTAGAAATCCTGCAAACAGGAATAGTGGGAAGTTTGTGACCCTCTCTGAGTTCTTGGAACTTGCCAAGACAAAGGCAGTACCTGGTGTCCTCATTTCCATACAGGTGATTTTTCCTTCTCACCTTCGATTAATTCTGGAACAGGAAAAATATAAAGGGACTTCTTTCTTACACCAATTTCACCCTCAGAATGCTGCATACCTTGCTTCAAAGAAGGGCCTCGACGTTGTGGGTACAGTCTCCTCCGCACTCAGCAATGCCACATTTGATAAGCAATCACTGCAGAGAGTTCTTATCAAGTCAGATGACAGTTCAGTGCTCTTAAAGTTCAAAGACATCCCTAGTTATGAGAGAGTGTTGCACATCGAAGAGTCGATAAGTGGTGCACCAGAACAAGTGGCACAAGAGGTGAAGAAGTATGCAGACGCAGTTTTTGTGCACAGAGATGCAATTGTGGTGGCATCCAATAATTTTGCCTATAATTTCACCAAAACTGTTCCTGCCCTGCATGCTGCTAATGTCTCAGTATATGTTGGATTTCTAAAGAATGAGTTTGAGAACTTGATTTTCAATTATCTATCCGATCCTTACGTTGAGCTTAGTACGTTCTTTGCCCAGCAAGTCGACGGCTTTGTGACAGACTACCCAGCCACTGCAAATATGTTTGCCAGTAAGCATTTTACCTCCCCTTTTCACTTATCCAAACTACAACTCTGAAAATTGCAATTTTGGTCTTTTAAGTTTGGTCTAGTATGCTTTTGGTGCACTAAGTTCACGAATTACAAAGAGAGTACTTTCTCAACCTTTTGCACATCTGATTCTTATAGCCTGTAGTTGACTGAAATCACACAGGAACTCCCAGCAAAAAGTTGAAAGTCGTGCTATTTTTGCAATTCGTGAACTTAGAGCACCAAAAGCCGACATGGTCATACTTAGATGATCAAAACTGTAACTTACTGTTCCCTATTATATCGAAAACTAGCAGTACAGAGCACGAACTCAATCAGCGAGGACAGGACTGAAGAAAAAGTCTTGCAATCAAACTCATAGCACACCACATTTTTCATGCTTAACTAGCTAATAGCTTGACAAATAGAACCCAAAAAAAAAAATCATACACTGACATTCATAATATTTTCAGGATCCTCTTGTACCGACGAAAAATCTGCATACATCATACAGCCAGTAGAACCAGGTTTCCTGTTTGAAGCAGATCCAGTGGCTGAGCCGCCGGTCCTAAGCCCCCAAGATGTGGTTGATGCACCGTTGCCAGCTGTGGCCAAGAACTCTACAGCTTCATCTGCTCCAACTACTGGAACACCAAGTGTAGCCCCACCACCAAAACCTTCAAGTTCTTCAAAAATTGCAAGCACTCAAGGCCTATTGTTTGCTGCAATCGTGACGCTTCTGACCATCTATGCATAGAATGTAACATTGTACGTATGTCTGAGAAATGTATGTAACATAATTTAGACTAGTGATATAGCAGAATGTGTGTCATACACAGATGATCATTCTAACTAGCCAAATTGTTATGATGCTTGTCAAGAGAAATATCAATACAAAAGTTATATGTTTATTCTATATATTGTGTTGCAGTTTCTCTCTCTCTCCCTGAAAAAAATAACACTAAGTGCTAAATCAGTGAACTCAGGCTGATGTGTTAACTGAGAAAGCAAAGATACCAAGATCATATTTTTCTTTATAATAACTAGAAAAGATAAGACATGGTAAAATGAAATAAGAGAAAATACAGAAATGTTACAAAATTAAACGGATAAATACAGCAATAGTTTCTGATAAAAGATTATATCAACAAGCCTACAAAGAGTTGCCAAATTGGCTTTTTAATGTCTTGGCTCGGCGAGACCAGAGACGGGTTGGGCTTCCTGATTCTGCTGTTCGGCCCATCTCAGTTAAGCAACTAATTCTGCAGCCATGGTGGATGAAGCCATTGTTTTCCTAATGATGCAGATAAAAACTGAGGCACGTGTAAAAAATCATTCTTTTATAAGAAATGTTTTCCCCTAGTTCTGTTCCTGCAGTTTTTCCTCCTGTTTTCATTTGTGCTTCGTATGTTGACATTTTGATCCAAACTTTTCAAAACCAAAAAAAGCTTTCTAAGAAATGTCTCAACACCTTGTTAAACACCTATTCTAGTTAGATTCTCGGTGTTACTCCATTTTTTACGTTCTTGTACTTGTGATGATGCCAAGCAAATGTAAAATATCCAGCAGGATACGAAGTATTTGTTATCAAGAAGTTGAATTGCGACAGACTTTGTGACCTTTTCTTCAACCTCTTTAATATTGGAATATGCTGATTCTGAGCTGTATTGTCATTTGTCAAGTCTACAACAGGGTCGGCCTAAAGGTGCAATGTTGAGGTAGTGATGATTTCACTAAACCTTCTGTTCCAAGGAAAAGTCAGACCTTGTGCTACTTCTTATCTCAAGAAATACATGTTGTCCAATTATTTGATACGCTCAATGCACCGTACACTTAATATTTATAATCATAATTTCAAACACATTAAATGATAATATACCGTGATTTTGGTAATGTTGTCAAGGATGGCCATGATTGCTTTCAGAAATAATATTGACAAATATCATTTTCATATCAAAACGCCACATTAAATTATATCCCCACTTCACAATTTTGGTACGAAATGGAGATTCCCATTTGTAGAACAGATTCCCCATTGTAATTTGGCCCCCAACTTTCAAATTGACATTAAATTTATAATTTTTCTTTTTAGAAAAAAATTAAAATATGCGATCTCCCAAATTTTCTTGTTTTCGTTTCTAACTCGTCTGTTCCCCGTTTTGTATCAAAAAACTGGTCTGATAGAAATTCTAAAATTTCACTACTAACTTCAAAAAAGAAAAAGGTGAAATGAGGAGAAGAAAAGAAGAGGCGGCTCGGATCTGCGGTCAAATAATGGGGCAAAGAGAGTGCGGCCACGCCATGGCTGCAAAAATCACCGGTTGCGTGAAGCGCAACAAGAATCCGGGAACCGCCGGCCATCCGGGTCACCATGCCAAGATACGGGCCGGGTTTTCTTTAAGCCCAATAAATGAACTCGAAGAGTAGAAATCACCACAGCCTCTATACCCAGCCGTCAAAATTACACACACCAACATAAAATATTTGTGGGGATGGTATAGAGCTTGCCTGCACCGAGTTTAAACATATATATATATATATATATATATATATATATATATATATATATATATATATATATATATATATCTCAATCTGTTGGGATGTTTTTCATAGTTAAGTGAAGAAATCATGGGGCTTGCAGGGAGGGGCAACCATCCTTTCAGAATTCCTTTAACCTCACCGTAACCCTCATTCTTCCCCTCCCCACCTGATTTTCATTTCTCCAATTATGATGACTCACTCATTATATATACTAATACACAAATGTAATATATTCGTACACGCGACCATGCGTTTCCAGTGGTAGAACCTTCTCGCCGAATATAAGATTTTCATGAGGCTGATCTTCAGCCGCAAGAAAATTAAAAAAAGCAAAAGAAGGAAGAAGGAGATAATACTTTTATCAGAAATCCTTCATAAATATAAGATCCTAATAAATTTAATAGGTAGAAAAGGAAGAAGGGAGAAAAGGTGAATACAGAAAAAATAGAAGGCTCAGATCTTCCATCTAAAAATGGGCGAAGAGAAATCGGGTCACGCCATGGCTGCAAATCACCGGTTGCATGCGATTAGTGGGTAAATTCGCAGGCCATCCGGGTTGCCCCGCCAAGATACGGGCCGATTCTTCTCTAAGCTCAATTCACCAGCGCAGAAAGAACGAGAAGTAGCATCACAGCCTCATAATTCAGTATAGATAGAAATATAGACAGTGGAAAAGATGATGGTCGCGTGTACGAACAGCAGCCAGTTATATTGTCGAAAACAAGACTGAAATTAAAATCAAATAATAATTTCCTGTCGTTTGATGAAGGGCTGTTGATTTTAATGGATGAAATCACAGGGATTACAGAGAGGGTCAACGGCCCCCGGACAAAAGCCCCAATCTCACTGTAACCCTCATTCATGGCTGGTGATAATTTTTCTCGGGTTCGTCTGGGCTTTAGAGTTTAAACTACTACAGTTAGTTGGTGAGGTGATATTCCATATCTACCCCTCTGTTGATCTCTGTGCCTTGGGTTGGGAAGGGTTGAATGTGACTTTTTCCATATCTACTTATTGGTAGTGGATTGTGCAGTCCGCATTCATTTTGCCCAAGGCTATCTCTTGGAGGTGGGCGGCTAAATTGTAAAACTCATTAATTTGTATTATAAAATTTAGTTAATGAGTAACTCCAAATGAGTTTTTTTTATTATAAAACAACCCCTACTAAATTATTATTTTTATTTTATTACAGGTTTCAATTTTATTTTCTGACTCCTCAGGGTTGTTTCTCAACTCGATTAAGTAATCTCTCTCTCTCTCTCTCTCCTCCACTTTCTTGAATTTATTTTTGTCACTAGTTATTATAACCCATATTTGTATAAAAATATTTTTTTCTTGTGCGCTTTTTTAATCTTTCTGAGAACTTGTATTTTGGTAGTATGATTAAATACCCAAAAATTATTTAATTTTTTTCTTATATTAATATATATATATATATATATATATATATATATATATATATATATATATATATATGAATATAATATTTATGTTATTATGATAATATTTTGTTTTCTTCTTTTTAGGGAGAATGATAAAAATTGATGAAGAGGTATGCTCAGGTGAAGCTGATTTTAGATGATTGTTCCATGTGTTTGGAGAGAATGAACAATGATATTGGACAAATCTAAAAACAATTATATTGAAAATTCAAGTTTGATTTTGTAATTTTACCCAATTTGAATTGGCTTTTCTTTTAAAACATAAGGTTTGAAATATAGATTATTTTGTTTTTTGTTTGAACTAAATCAGACAAAAAACAAAAAAGTTATAATCGTTTAAAATTTGATGTATTAAATCTTTAATTCAATTCGGAAAATTAAAGTTGAATTAGTTTGTGTGGGGAGGGGGATTCTTCTTTTCATGGGCTTTAAATAACGTTTTGATTAAAATTTTCTGACAATCTAGTTATCGGGAATTCACGCAGAAAGTTTTGACTTTTCAATTATTTTTTTAATCAATTACGGACGATTGACGTATCAAATGATTAATCGGTTTTTCAATCCGTAATCAATTTATTGAGGGTAACAAAACGACATATTCAATTTTAATTTTCACATAGTCCTAACCTCAACTTTCTATAAGGAAGACTGGAAATTTTGAATGAGTTTTATGTCCATTTATAGATCTCACTCCTCTAATACAATATTTATATTTTTGTACTATGATATTTTGGTGTTTTATCACATTTTTTCTTTTATTAAACAATATTTATTCTATATTTTATGTAGGATTTTCTTTAAAGTTTTTAATATTATTATTATTTGTAAATTTATTGTAAAGGTTATCATATAAATTTTTTTAGAATGATATAGGAGCTTCCAATAAATCAATTTTTTTTTTGCTGTGATCAAAATATATTAATGTTGACATAATTAATCATTTTTTCCATTTAAAAGTCTTGTGAAATAATAATTAAAATATGATAATAAATGGGCAATTATTAAATCATATAATTTTTAATGACTTTATAGTATGTAATGACATAATTTATTCTAAAGTTGATTTTTGTAAAAATGTTCAGGTATAGCAATGGTGGACCGTATTATAGATTAAAATTGAAAATTGTTCAAAGTAATAGTTTTAAAATTACAAAGTTTGGCACATAATTCTATATATATATATATATATATATATATATGAAAAGTAAAAAGTGCCCTAATTTTTAGGTATCCTAAACTGAAAGATGGTTTTTTTCCCCCACAGAATATTTGTGTACTGAAAATTACAATGTTTAATTTACAATTTATAACATGGGAACATATTTTAGAGCATGAAGTCCGGCCCGGCCCATTTGCTGGAGAAGGCTATTACTATAAATAGGTGAGAGGGATTGAGGGGAACCTAAAACCTAAAATCTCATTAGTTTAAGTATGAGGCTGCGTTTCCGCAGAGAGGTTGGGTTTCTTAAGGGTGGTTTCCCCTCTTTGCGTGAATTTTCAGCCGATGATCTCACTACCTTCCTTTTACAAGGATAACGTTCTGTTAGATAAAACAACCCTTTTCATACAGGCAACAGCAAGATGATGATGATGATGCTGGAGCAGTTTCGCACCTCCGAAACCTCTAATCCGGGAACCCTAAACCTTAATCTGCGGCCATTGTGCCCAGATGCAAACGAGGCGGTGATGATTTTTAAAGCAAAATATCAGATTATGAGCAACTCGCATCTTGGCGCGGCGAAATCAGGCGACTGGTTTTTGCAGCCATGGCGCGTTTGCCGATTTTCTATTCTGATGATAAAAGGCGAATCTGAGTCTCATTCCCTTTCGTTCTCTGTTGCCTTTGAATCCTTTCCTTTCTTGTTTTCCCCTCTTTTTGAATCGTCTTCGTTTTGTGAAAAAAAATCCCTTACATTAAATTATTCTTTTGTGTATGTGCGCGCGTTCGCGCAGATGGAATTCATTATGTTCTTGAATTGTGGAGCATTTTTTATGCATTTTGTAGCGTAATGATTAAAAGTTGTGTTGTCTTCTGCGATAGGAAAATTTGGGTTAAGAACTGTGTTATTGTATTGAATTCAAGAAATAGTGTCCCTCACCTCAATGCTTTTCTGAATGTCAGCTTAAAATGACAGAGACAGAAAGAAAGAGCAACCTTTGCTCCTCCATTATTCACCATTCCCTTCATCGCCAGAACATAATTAGGGCTAAAACAACATTATCTTGGTTTTGATGATACCTCAGACTAGACGGGGTGCGGCTGGTTAGGGAACTAAATCAGTGAACAGATCTGAAATCACTAGTCTGGAACTGGCTGGCTACTCTGATCCGAAAATGGCCAGTTTTTGGTTTGGATCTTGAATTTGAAAACTTGGACCTGGCTGCTCTGATCTGAAAACGGCCAATTTTTGGTTTTGATCTTGAATTCGAAAAATGTCAAGTGTTTCCAGTTTTTGGTTTGGGTATCGAATTCGAATGTCTACTTAGTGAAGGACAAACTGGAACTGTGCCCACATCAAGAGAACACACGTCTACCCTAGAAAAGAACAAATATCAACTTAAAATGACAAGAACGACCTCATCACCTCCATTCCCTTCCTTGTGAGTCCAATAATCTCGAAATTAACTTGAGGTTACCTTGTGAGTCTAACAATCTTGAACTTGAAAATTCAATTTTCAAATTTTTTGTTTTTTTGTTTTTATTATGTTCTCCGTATTTTACAGCATTTTTGTTCTATTATTTTAGTAATAATGGCTGCCAAGTGTTTGTTGTATTAATGAATAATTTTAGTTTAAGATTATAATTAAAATGATGGAACAAAAATTGAATCAATAAAATTAAAAGTGAAAAAGGAAAGTTCATTAAAAAATGAAAAAAAAAGACTTGACCAAAAATTCGTTTCACTCCAATCTTGTTCGGCAGAAGCAGTGATTTTTTCAATTGTCAGCAGCTTTACTAATGGTATCATTAATTGGCGGTGAAAATACTAGCGTTTATATCTCAATCCTTCTGATATAAGTACTCTGCGTGTGCGTATATATTTTAGATCAATATGATATGGGTTAGTTGAAATTTAAAAATATTGTCAGAAATCAAAGACAACATTATATGACAAATTTCATTCATAAATCAATAAATAATTTTATTTGACAAAATGGACAAAATATAAACTGCAGTTGGAAGCCATGAACTGCTGGTTCATGAATAATTGCTATTGACAGCGACGCCTCTATTCTTTGATCTCTTTTCCAGCTTCTCTATCGAAATCAAGATCACAAGTTGAGCAAGTGGAGTCTCTTCTTGCCTTCACCAATTACTGACAAAACAGTGCCTGCAATATGCTTCGGGCTAAGCCCAGCTTCTTCAATTTGATCATTTTGAGCTCCATGATCGATGTATCTGTCCGGGAGCACCAGTGGCCTCCACTGAAAATACAAAAACCGACACTTGTAAATCTTAGATTCAAGGTTATTTTGTTTCTCATCTCATCTGTTTTTGAGTCTTCGAATGAAATTGTCTGATAACACACAAGTAGAGGATGTTTACCTTAAGATTTCCGTCGAGTAATCCATTCATGCACAAGAAATGTGAAACATGGGCGCTGAATCCACCAATCGACCCTTCTTCAACTGTAATAAGAATATCATGTTCTTGAGCCAACTTCCTTATCAACTCTCCATCAAGAGGCTTGCAGAATCTTGCATCAGCCACAGTAACAGATACGTCGTGTTCTTGAAGAAGTTGTGCTGCTGCTACACAGTTTTGTACTATTGTTCCGAAGCCCAGAATTGCCACCCTGCTCCCCTCTCTCAAGATTCTTCCCTTTCCAATCTGTACATGAAAATAAATGAGTGAGTACGAGCACATAATTGTTATCAGTATAACAAGAGAAATTAAAATTCCTTCTATTTATACCTCCAATGGAGTTCCCTTATTGTCTGCTGGAAGAACTGCACCAACACCGTTTCCTCTAGGGTATCTCAGGCAACTCGGCCGGTCATCAATGGCAGCAGCTGTGGCGATCATGTGCATAAGCTCCGCCTCATCCGATGGAGCCATGACCACCATATTAGGCAAACAAGCCATGAAGGTGGTGTCAAAGGCTCCACAATGGGTCGGGCCGTCTGCACCCACCAGCCCGGCCCTGTCTATCATAAACCTCACAGGGAGTTTCTGAAGGTCCACGTCATGAACCACCTGATCATATCCTCTCTGGAGAAAAGACGAGTAAATAGCGCAGAAAGGCTTGAGGCCTTCAGCGGCCAGACCAGCAGCAAATGTAACAGCATGCTGCTCTGCTATCCCAACATCAAAACATCTCTCTGGAAACCGTTTCTGAAACATGTTAAGCCCGGTTCCGCCTCCCATGGCCGCGTGGATAGCTACAATCTTATCATCTTTCTCTGCTTCAGCTATCAAAGACTCGGCGAAGTATTGAGTGTATGAAGAGGTTTTCCCTTTAGACTTCATCTGTTTCCCAGTTTTAGGATCAAACTGCACCACACCATGCATCTTGTCTGCAGCAACCTCAGCGGGAGGGTACCCTTTCCCCTTCTCAGTTACAATATGAATTAGAACAGGCCCTGGAGCAGGCATTTCCTTAACCTTCTGGAAGATATAAACAAGATCTTCGATGCTATGGCCATCCACAGGCCCGATGTAATAAAGCCCGAGTTCCTCGAAAAGGGAGGCCCCAGGTTTGGCCACCATCCCTCTCACATAAGTATCCACCTTAGATGCAACTTCATGAGCCTGGTTTCCAATTTGCTTAGTCACTCCCTGTCGATGAATCAAAAAATCAATTTTTAGGTCATTTAACAAATAAATGTTATGAAACAAGCCCGAGATTAGAAGGTGATCTTACTTTTGCTGCTTCTCGAAGCTGGCGGTATTTTTTGCTGGCGTGCAATCTTGTCAAGGCTTTGCTTAAAGCTCCGACGGGAGGAGCAGGGCCGTCCACGGTGGCTGTGGGGAGGGAGACTTGCTTGTTGTCATTCAAGACGACGATAAGATTGGAATCAAGATAGCCAGCATTGTTCAATGCTTCATATGCCTGTCCAGCTGTCATGGCACCATCGCCGATCACCGATATAACATGGTTGTTCTTCCCTAACAGGTCCCTCCCGACCGCCATTCCCAAACCTGCTGAAATGCTTGTGGAGCTGTGACCAACTCCGAACGCATCATGCGCACTTTCGTCTCTTTTTGGGAAGCCTGCTAGCCCGAACGTCTGTCGAATCGTATGCATTCTGGACCTTCTCCCTGTCAAGATTTTGTGCGGGTATGCCTGTAGGGTTGCCACAAATTTCTCAGGGATTAGTACAACAGTTGTGAAACATAAGAACTGAATGTTACAATTTGGGATGAAAACGAGTCAACTCGAGTAGTGTCTAATTCGATTGTTTTTCGAATAGCTCGTTAGTTGTTTTGACTCGCTTACCCCTCTCGTTACAATTGATGGGATATTTGGATATTTATGTACCTGGTGGCCAACGTCCCATATGATTTTGTCGTCAGGTGTGTTGAATACGTGATGAAGTGCAACAGTGAGATCCAATACACCTAGACTTGAGCTTAAATGGCCTCCTGTTTTGGACACTGAATACACGATCTCTTCCCTTAGTTCATCTGCAAGTCTTTCAAGTTCCTACAAGGGCCAAACCACACAACATTGACCACCGATATATAATAAACTCAATATTCATTAAGCAAAGGAATAAAATAATTTGTCATCTTTTTAAATTTAATATTTTTTGCCCTTTATCCTTGATGGTACAATGCATTTCGAGTCTTGTAGTCTTAAAATGCACATTATCCTTTTAACTTTGACCATCGAATCTTTCATATCAAACTTATTAGATCGAATAACTTCTTTAACTACTTAACAAACAGTACAAAATGCAAAAAGATGCTCAAGCAGCAGCCAGAAAACCTATTTTATGAAACCCACATTTTTTCGATCCTCATTTATAAGGATTTAATGTCTTTTAGCCATCTCTTTAAATTTGATATTTTCTGCCATTTTTAGTATATTAGATAGAAAAAAAAATTTGTGCTTAATGAGTTGATAGAGCCTAATGGTACAGTGCATTTCGAACCCTACCAATTCCATCGAGTCTTAAAATCTTAAAATGAACAGTGCCCTTCGAGCCTTGGCTACGAGTCTTTTATGTCAACTTATTAGGAACAGTGCCCTTCGAGCCTTGGCTACGAGTCTTTTATGTCAACTTATTAGGTCAAAGCACTTTTTTTACTATCTAACAAATTTGTAAAAATTGCAAAAAACCTCAATGCGAATTAAAAGAAAAGAAAAAGATATTTCTCATGCTATGAGCCCTAAGAATGTAGGTGATCATACTAGCAGCTTAATGTCTCAAACCATAGGGTCAGTATGTTACTGTAAACTGCAGCCTAAGGGTAGAGCATATACAATTAAAACTCCAAGCAATTCAAGATTTTTACCTGGAGAGAGAGATTTTTCATGTGATTAGGATAGTTAATAGTATCCAATATTGGAGTCGAGGGTATTTCTCCACTAAAATTCAGGGTTTTAGGCGGCTGCTGCCTCTCCCCACTGGCAACAATGTCGGTCGTGTTACTTTCCTGTTGAAGAGCTACAATCCCAGAGAACTGAAACAAAGTAGATCGATTGCATCAATATATATTCTCTTAGCTATGATCATAAGATCAGAATAAAAAGATTTGTGTGTACACTTTAAAGAGCCCAACCTTTTGCTTTTTGACAGGAAGAGCAGTAGCAGAAGAAGAAGAAGACGAGAATCTTGAAGTGTCATGAGAGTGAATCAATGGCAAGAAACTGGTCTTGATAGCACCACTGGACGCCATTTTTTCCTCTAGAGCAAGGGGTTGAGAGAGAAATTAAGCAGAAGAAGGGGAAGTTGTTGTTGGTGTGGAAATAATAAGATTGTGTAGGTATTTTAAGGATTTTATAGGAAATATTGAGCACATCTAACAGGAGTTAGCTGGAGTGAACCCCATAGAGAAAATCCAGAGCAGCCTGCCAAGTTTGGCTTCTCTAGTCAAATTTAGTTACTTAAAATTATTAAATACACTGACCAAATGGACTGAATACTGTCCATGACTTTAAATATTAATCCATTTAATTTAAATTTATTTATTTTTATATTCTTTTGAAATATTTGTCAAAGTTTGTGAGCTGCATGGGTGACGAAGGCGTTGTTTCCATCTTAATGCATTTCATGAGTTGACTCAGAATTCCTCTCAAACTCAAGTTCGGTTGAAGTCATCATCTATCCAACCTTTAAGGTCCACCAGAACGGAGACTAGATAATTACTTTAAGTAAATTAATTTTTTTGTAATTAATTTACATTTATTTTTAAATTTGTTTGCATTTAAATAATGAATATTAATTATTTGAGCTTTATTTTTTTCAAGAGGAGAAGACTATACGTCTGATTGAGAGATTATTTTTATTTTCTTATTCTTTTATTTTAAATCTATATATATGGACAGTGAGAACAAATTTTAAATGACCAGATTGTAGAAATTTTAAATTGAATTTATTGATTTAAGATTTTAGTCAAACAAACTGAAAAAATATAATTGAAGATTTCAAATCAATCTCACAAATTCATCCATCCAAATGAAGCCTTCAAGTTTTAGTTGGATCCCTATAAATTAAAAATAAATAAACAAACCTACATTTTAATAAAGTTTAGGATTAATCACTTTTTCCAACATATATAATTGCCTTTTTGTCATTTTGGTATCTAAAGTATTTTTTTAGTAGTTAGAAACCCACAGTATTATTTTTTCTTTGCAGTTAGAAATCTCCAGTCAATTTTTCGGTCAAAATACAAAATTTTAGAGATATTTCAATCATTTTTTGAAAAGAAAAATTAAAAAATTTAAATTATTTTCAAATAAGAGAAATATTTTTAAAAATATACATATTATAAAATAAATAAAAAAACCCCTTAAAATCATTGTAAAAAAATCCAGAAAAATATATTTACAAACCTGAAATTTTATTAGAAGAAAATCCAATTATTTTAAAGATCCTATAAATTGTTTAGTAAAACATAAAAGTAAATTAAAATTTGGAAAATTGTTTTAGAAAATCAGAGCTTATTTTTAAAATCTGAAAATTATTTTAGAAAATGTAAAAAATTATTTAAAAAATATAAAATGATTTTAAAAGCCTGATTTTATAAAGAAATTCCAACCTTTTTCAAATAATTTTAAGAGTTTCAAGTAAACAGAATTTTATTAAAGAAATTATATTGTTTATATATCTCAGATTTTCAATATCATTTTAAGATTTCCAAATTCATTTATAGATTTTTCAAATAATTTTTGGATATTTTAAAATGGCTTTAGATTTTAATAATAATTTGCATATATATATTTGTATTTTACTCAAAAGATGCCAACTGTAAAACTAATATACTTTGAATTGAAAATCACAAAAAAAAGAAAAAAGAAATTGTAGGTACCAAAATTAAAAAAATAATAAAAATAAAAATACAATACTATAGAGTTGAAAAAGTAATTAAGCCTTTAATTTAGGAGTTGAATGCAAATTAAAGAAATTTATATTTGGTCAAGATTGAGTGACCCCTATAGAGCCAGGTAGGTCGTTCAAGGATGACTGCGTTACTCAAATCCAGTCATTTTAAGTAGAATATTCATTCTATTTTAAATTCAATTTCTCTTCTCTTAAACCCTATCTAATCATTACATAACATAGCATATTATTATTATTATTATATTCAATAGCTCATCAATTTTATATTATATTCTTTATTTATTATTATATTATTATCATTATTATATATTTTTTTATAAAGTGCCTAGTCTATATATTTGAAAAGCATTGATCTTGGAAGTACATAATATAGGATATTATATCTTTAACTGATTGACCTATAAGTAGCCTACCTAACAAAATGTATTTAATTAATATATTACTATTTTAGGAATACAAGCTTCATTATTATTCAAGACTACACTAGTTTTTGCTAAAGGCAAAGTTAGTTAACTATTATTATATTTTTTATTATAACTATTACTTGAAATAATTAACTAATTAAATAAGTCTTTTTCCGAACAAGTCCAAACGACCATGTTCACAAGTTGTTTAATGCTTATTTTCTCTTCATTTATTTAAAAACTCAAAAATTTGTTCAAATTCTATTCATCTAGTTAAATAAACGAATCTTATTGAACTTGACTACAAGCTTTTTATTCGACGTTATGTTTGTTTCAAACCCCTAATAATTACTTAGTTTGATCTTGTACATATGATATTTAGTGAATTACACCATATTCTACCAACCTATCTATCATCCATCTATATAAAAATGTAGCTAGTTTTTTGTTTTTTAAAAATAATTTACGTGTTATATGACTCATATGTTTTAAGTATAAGATTGTACGTACAATTATTTTAGCAGTTTATGACACAAATTTAATTTCACTATTTCCAATTTTGATTATAATAATTTTAGTAGGTATATGATTTGTCTATTATATCACTCTAATTTGAGTATTTTAGCGCAATATTGTACTTATAATAACTTTTGCATGTTTATTAGTCCAAAATCTTAATTACAATTTCAATTATAATAATTTTGGTAGTTTTATTAGACTAATTTCTATTATTCAATTTTAATGATTTTCTTAGAGTGAATTTTTATTTTTCAAGTATATAAAATTCTATCATCTCATGTACTATTTGTTTTTCAGTTTTAGTGATTTTATTAGAGTGCATAAATTTATATTTATTAAGTATATGAAATTTTATCAAAATCTGTCTTTTAATGACTAGAATACAACGCGCGCGTACACACAAAATTGCAAGTTGACCATTCGACCAGATAATTCAATAGATATTGACTGAAGAAATTTTCCAAAGAAATTTAAATATTAGTTTATAAGATCTATCATTTGTTGATTTCAATAAAAATAGATATGCCAATGAAGAATTGCTCAATTTGGACCCGACTAAGTCCATTTTGGTGGTGTATAAAATAATTACACCCCTTCATATAATAATCTAAACTTTAATTTTAGATTGCCACATTCAAAGTGTAGAGCTATATTTAATTAAAGCACATAATTATATTAGTTAATTTAATGACGCAGACAAATACTACAAAAACTCTCACATAAGTTTATTAATTTCATATGGTCAAGATCTAATCATCAATAATAAATTTCACCATCTATTATATATGCAACTTATATGGTTCCACTTAAAAAATCAATTTAGACTGACAAATTAGTGTAGTCCCTTTTCTTTTTTCTTTTTTTTTTTTTTTTGTGCTTTTTTTATTTTTTGTGAAACCACATATTGTGTGTGAATCTATTTAAATGATTAATGGCTATCTTTGATCTGAGTCACATAGCCAAAATTTCCCACTTTCTCCTTTTGATCTAAAACTAAAGTTCTGCAGCTTTAAAAGTTAATGCCTCGTTTAATCAGTCAAAGTAAAATTTTAAAATTTTGAATTTCACGAATAAGTTTCATATTATTGAATAAGTTAAATTAACAAATAAAAATTGTATAAACTATGATTTGTGCCTTTTAAAAGATTATATCTTCAATTAATTGATTAAAAAAATTGTACTTTACGAAAGATAACTCTTATTTTATGACCAAATGGATATAATTTTCCGTTGTTAGCCCTTTTTGTGTACCATCAGGTGAGGTTAAATTTGAGAGTTTCAACTTGATGAATTGAGACATGATAGATCTTGAAGCATTGTTCTTGAATTTAATCCTGCATTGTTTATTTTTGAAGTGTTAATCAGAAAAGAATTGGGAATTATTATTATTATTATTATTATTATTATTATTATTTAATTTTTTTATAATTTTTTTTTTTTTGAAGGAGGGAATGGTCAATGTTGTTAATGGGGATGATAGATGTCTTATTCTTCTATTTATGTGTTCATATTCTATTTGATGTTTGATTTGCTCAGCAACTTATTAAGCATACTGCATATAACAAATGAACGAGTTTTTTTTTTTTGCATTGGGTGCATTGTGTATCCTATTTATAATATTATTTATTTAAGTTAATAAATTAGTATTAATATTTTTCACGTAAATAAATAATATTTTTTAGTTAAACATGTAATACTATACGAGTTGCACAATGCATTCAATACACATAAATTTTTGCAATAACAAATATGTTAAAACTGTTCTGAAATTGCATGTTACAATTAAACTTATTTGAAAGTAAAGAGGTAATCAAATTACGAAGATGGATTCTAAGTCTTTGATGTACCACATATTTTGTGCATCATGTACTTAAAAATATTATTATTTCACTATATCTATTAATTTACTTTTGATCTTTAGTTATTGATCTTACTCGACTTATCTACTAATTAAACTTATGTTTGTGAATAAAATAATAGAAGAGTTGGGTACTGGGTTAAGGAATTGTTCAACACTTTCATACATGAATCTCTTTTTTTCATTATTTTATTTGGGCTAATTTTCAATATTATGAGGAAAATTATAGTGATTTATTTATTACTGAAAGCTACATTAACAAACAGAAGAAGCTAAACACCAACAAAGATGGGTAGAGCTGATAATCCAGTTCAGACATACTTGTGTAGTATTACTTATTATGTTTCGGCTAAGCCCAAGCCCAAGCCCAAGCCCACGATTTCCATATTCGGAAATTACTAGAGTACCCTTGTCCTGCAAGCAGCAGACAATCGCAAAGATCTGCGAAAAGGGCTCAAATTGGGAGCAAACTACATACATAGAGGAAAAGTAGCGGTGTAGAGACTAATGGGTAGAACAGCTCAGGAAAGGAAAGGATGAGGGTTGCAGTGGGGATGAAGGAATTCTTGGAGGGTGGTTGCCCTTCTCTGCAAACCCTATGATATTTTGGAAAAATTAATCAACAGCCCTTCAACATTCAGAAACCAAAGCCATAATCTGAGGTTGCAGATGCTGCTGCATCCTAGTACTACAATACTCTCTCTCTCTCTCTCTCTCTATCTATCTCATGTGAAGGGGCTGTGATGATTATTCGTGATTTCCTCTGAGCTTGTGAATCGGGCATTGAGACGTAACGACCCGTATCTTGGCGGGGCGATCCGGACGGCATCTGATATGGGTATTTGTTTACCCTATCAGATGCAACCGGTGATATCGCAGCCATGACGTAGTTGAATTCTCCGTGCCTCATCAATACCCATAGATCTGAGCCTCCCTCACATTTCCCTTCGTTTTTTTCTCTCTGTGGGTTTCATAAAAAATAATATTAAAAAGTAAAAAACCTAATGTGAAAGATTGTTTATTTAAAAGTTTATTATTCTGGTACTGAAATAAAAGAAAGTAAATTTGAAGTACTAAGTACATAAATGATATTCAAAATTAGTAAAAGAAGTATTCTCAATTAATTATTATTGTTATATATTTTTTATTATTTAAAGCGTTTTATATTTGGTAAATTACATTTACAGGCGTAGCACAATTATTTTTAATTCCAAGTCCCAAAGAAGTAATAGAGTGAGGAAAGGGAGGGGCAGATAAGGAAACAAAAATAAAACCATGGTTTAAAGCTGAAACCCAAATATGAAGAAGCCCTAATTTAGCAGCAGCTCGAAATGAGGGTTGCAGACAGAATTGGGGTTTCTCATGGGGTGGTTGACCCTCTCTGTAAACCCTGTGATTTCTTCCATTAATCAACACCCCTACAACTCTATATCATCATACTCCCTCCAAATTCAATATATATATATATATATATATATATATATATATATATAAAAATGTAAGCAGCGAGTAGCTCGCCATCAATCTTGCTCTCTCTCTCTCTCTCTGTTATATATATATATATATATATATATATACCAATACTGGGGGCTGTGATGCTGTGTTTTTTATCCTTACTGCGCTGGTGAATCAGACAAACCGGTCCGTATCTTGGCGGGGCGACCCGGACGGCATGTGATTCAGGGGTGATTGTTTTCTCTTCCCCCTGTAATTCGTGTGCAACCGGGGATCTGCAGCCATGGCGTGGCCGAATTTCTCTTTCTCCCTTTGTTCCACAATATCTGAGCCTCAGCTTATCGTTTACCTTCTGCATTACTTTTACACTTTTGTTTTTAATTTTTTAAAACCAAACCTCCTTCGGAAAAGTTCAATTTTATTTTGAACGCATCCTTGTTTGGATAACCTTTTTCTGGCTACATTTTAATTTTATTTAAACATTTGTGATTTTAAACTTAATTGTTAAATTTTGAACGAATTAATCCAATTTAATTTTAATGTAATCTATCTTAATTTTTTAATACACTTATAATTATTTATCCCAAACCAAAATTCAAAGCCCATCTGTTAAATTATTTAATTATTTCCCTAACCATCTGTTAAATGATTTAATAATTTCTCTATAAACTTCTATTACTATTTGACAAAGATAAATTTTTACCGAAATTAATTTAAAAAACATATATCAAGACTTGAAAGTAGTTTATTTCTACCTGATTATCCCACAAAATAAAAAATTTGAAAAATTATGGTGACTGTAACAACAGTGAAAACAAGCGAGGCTCAGATCTAGAAGCAGGCAGGAGATGGAGACACCGCCATGGTTGCAAAACCCGGTTGCACATGAAACGCAGAGAGAGAGAGAGAGAGAAACACATGCCATCCGGGTTTGCCCGACCAAGATACGGGTCAGATCCGTCTCCATGCCCGACCCAACTCAAAGAAACTCATCAATCATCACAGCCTTCACGCTATCCTAGGATTCGAGAACAAACGAAGATGATGATAGAAAGAAGCATAGCATTACTAGTAACGTTGTTTCCCAGATACAGACTTACAGTAGCTGATGCTGTACAGTAATAATACACACAGTCGCACACACTGAATATAATCCAGGTTAATTGACTGCGGTATAGCAAAAGGGGGTTGTTGATGCATAGATTTGCCTTTGCAATTGGGGGGAGAAATCATTGGCCAACAGAGAGGGGCAACAACCCTTTCGGAAAATCCAGCCTCTTGCTTGCCTCATTCTTCAGTTGGGCTTTTGGTTGAGACCAAATTGCGGGTTGGGGATTGTATTGGTAGATGTACAAGGGCATTTCGGTAAATTACTGCCTCAATTTGGTATTGGTATGGTAACACTTTAATTTGCCCGCCGCTTCGACATGTGGCATTAGCATTATTGCATGTGTCCATTTGAAACGAATCTGAGAACACCACTTTAAAAAGACAAGAAATAACCTCCACTCTCCACCATTCGCTTTCTCCACCACCAGGGCTAAAGTAGTCAAACTAGCTTGTCTTGATTTCGGTGACTCCTATGTGAATTCAAGATTCACTTAATTACATAATTCCACAGATTGAAATTGGTGGCGGTGGTAGTGAAGCTTGGTTCTGCAAACCGCACACAGAAGAGAGATGGGGAGTCTTAATGGTGATTATAGAGATGTTAAACGTCTAGCTTCGTTTGGTTTCGGATTAGTTCTAATAAATTTTAGGTTAATTGAATTTTAATTTAATTAAATTATTTTAAATAAGCTTGTATTATGGTGAACTTAGTTCTTACCCTATCAATTTTCGAACTCATTGAGTTACTATTGAGCTATGAGTCAAACATAGTCAAATTATATAATTAAATTTAAAATTTTAAGTTAATACATTTAATATTTTATTTAAAATAATTTTAGATAATATTAAAAAATTATATATTTTATAACATTTATATCACTATACAAAATTTAATGATTCAAATATTTAGTTATAATACACTATTTTATATTTTCAATTCTAGTTTTAAAATCATTTACATCATAAAATTTGAAATCATGTTATATTTAAGTTATAAATTTAAATGACAATATTTAGAATTTTCTAATAATTAAACATAAATTTTAATATCTTCTACTAAAAATCAAATATAGTATATAAAAAATAATTTAAAATAGCGTATATTATTAATTCGATATTAAGAAATAGATAAATAAGAAGAAAAGTTCGAGCTATCAGGCAAGCCCTATAAGACTGCGGGCTAATCAAACTCGAGCTAACGGACTGATTTTAAATGATCTACTAAAATCAAATTTTAATCCTATAATTTTTCAAGCTAAACGGGCCGACCCGTCGAGCCAAAGCCCTTTTAACATCCTTGCTGGTTGCCCCTCTCGCAGTGTGTGAAGACGGTCCATACATGATTTCCAAAGAAAAAAGCAAAATTGTTCAACAACCCTTCGGTTATCAGTTGAATGCTCTGTTGATAATCGTTTCTGTTGACTTTTCATGGTACAACAATTCAGAGTTAAAACTAAATTTAAGTAGGAAAGAAGATTGTGCTGGTGAGGCTGTGATGTGATGAGGTCATAAATCGTTTTGTTGAAGGAAGAATCAGATTTTGAGGAAATCCGTATCTTGGCTCGGCGACATCAGACGGCTTCAGAGATGGGGCATCGCTGTAATTTCACAGTTTGCCTTCATCTCAGTCAAGCAACTGATTTCTGAAGCCACGGCGGATGAAGCCCTCGTTTTTTGTGATGAATAACTCATATCTGAGCCTCATGATAATTTCTTCCTTGGAAAAGTGTTATGGTCGGTAGAGAAATAGGCCATTTTATTTTTATTTTGGTTATCTAAGATAATTTTATTCAGTTTGTTACAGAAACAGGATTTGACCTAATTTCAGCAAAAAACATAGAATTCAATTATTAAAAAAAAAAAAAAAGTAAGTAAATTTCCTCCCCAAAAAAGAGGAGGAAAAGGAGAAGTATTTAAATATATAAATAACTAATAATAATGGGAAAAAAAGAACAAAAGAGAAGAGGCTCAGATCTTTTAATTGCAGTATAAGCAAAGAGAAATTGGGCCACGCCATGGCTGCAAATCACCGGTTGCATGCGATCTCCAGGTAAAATCGCAGGCCATCCGGATCGCCCCGCCAAGATACGGGCCGGTTCTTCTCTAAGCCCTATTCACCAGTACTGAAAGAATCAGTTAATAGCATCACAGCCCCATTAATGGAAGAGCGTTTGAGAAGTGAAACCAAAACAGGGTCCAGGATTATTAATTGGTTGATTTGCAGTTGTGATGAAGGGCTGTTGATCTTTTTTCCCCCCCCCCCAATTAAATGTTATGAAATCACAGGGTTTAGAGAGAGAGTCAACCACCCATGGAGAAACCCCAATTCTCACTGTAACCCTCATTCCTCCTTTCTGAACTGGTACTCATTCTTCATTCTAGCTGTGACCTTAAAACCATGGTAGCTTTGTGTTTTCCCTTTTCTGCCCCTACTTTCATTACTGTGACACATATAAATATTATAACATATATATATATATATATATATATATATATATATTATGCTTGAACTATATTTTTCGTCATTAAAATTCTATATTTTTATTTAGTCAGATCCTCGAACTCGAACTATTATTTCACATACTATTAAAAAAAAAATTAATATCTTCTATTAAGCCATTAAAATAGAAGTTTCATTACATTTTCAAAATATAACTTTTGTTATATTTGATATCTTAAAAGTCAATTGTATTCTATGATTTTTTTAATTTTAAAAATTAGTTTTTGAGATATCATATTAATAAGAAAAATTATATTAAAAAATATCAAAAAAATAAATAAAACTGCATTTTCAGGGCTTAAAAAAAAAAAGAAAAAAGAAAAGAAAGATAAAAAAATCCTTAATAGAATGAAAATTAAAAGTTGATGACTTAATGCGACTTAATAAAATTGCAGAGGTTTAATTGAACAAAAATAAATAGTCCAAGGGCTTAAAAGTAGATTTTTATATATATGTATTTAGAGGAATGTTATTGGTTTTCAATCATTTCATAAGACTTTAATGAGCCAAACATTCTCCAAACACAGATGAAAATATGATATTTGTTTATCTTATCGGTGGATATACTGATATTTTAATTTTATTAACATGATAAAATTTTACAAAATTTTGAAAATTTATAATTAAATTTTAATATAAAATAAACCATATAAATACTCTCCAACGTTGCCATAGAAAATCATAACTAATACTACAAAGATCTTATTACTTGAATCCAAATCATTTTTATAGAACTATTGTTAATACAGACTATTATTTTCTTACTGTATCGTTTTTAAGTAAATTTTATTGGAAACTACAAACAATGTTTACTTTTTATGTTCATATATGTCAAATAAAAAATTATATACAAATAATTAATTTAATATTTTAAACATTAAAAATGAATTAAAATAAAAAATATATTGAATTTAAAATTATCATTGCATAAATTAAATGAAAAGATTTTTATATATGACAATTAACTTTGAGTTAGAAAAACTGTTGTTCTTTTTATATATTTACCTTGATTATATATATATATATATATATAGAGAGAGAGAGAGAGAGAGAGAGAGAGAGAGAGAGAAATTCTAAATAGAAATATCTAGGCATTTTGGATATCATGCTAAAATATTTTGGTCCTCTTTTAAAGATTACAACACATATTAAGATCAATTGAAATTATTAGTCATTAAATATTTTTTCAAAAAATAAAATATAGAGCATTTACAAACTTGCATAATTTTACGCCTTTCAAACATTATAATTAGATATTAATCCCTTCATCTAAAAAACAAATCATATTTTATATTTTTTTATGAATCAAATAAAAATATAACTTATTATCAATTACGTTCCTTCATTTATTTCTTAATTTTAATTTTTTTAAATATCATTATTATAAGAGTATTATTAAATTTCATTTAATTAATTTACGGATAATTATATAACAACTTACAAAATTAAAATATTATAATTAAAAAAAAAAAGATAATTTAAGTACTACTTCAAAATATTTCGTAAAGTTCCATGTATCACAAATTTCTTACAAAAATCTCGTTGCCTTGTCGAAAGTTTGACTAGTGAACAAAGTTCACCACCTGGGAAACCAGCTCAGCAATCTCAACAGGAGCCGTCGTGTCCAAAACAAGCTTAGGCACCTCACCCACATCATAATCCCAACACCCGCCGTACCCTTCCAACAACTGCTCCATCTCCTCCCACGTGGACGGCTTGTGCCACCCCGATCTGCCACCCCTCATCTCAAGCCGGCGACGCCACTCCGCCTCATCCCCTGGCTTACACTCTATGACAAAGACCCTGGCACCGCTCTCCGACGCCATATCCAGGAGCTGGTCGAGATGGGACCGCCTGGAAAGTGGAGAGACGACGACTACGCTGAGACCCAAGCTGAGCTGAGTCGAGACGACTCGCCACATGGCATCGTAAGAGAGGTCGTTCAAGAGTTTTGAGGCTGTTGTGGGTGAAGCTTGGAATTGGAGGAGAGCCTGCTGAAGCAGGTACGTGGAATCCCGGAAATGGTCCTTGTCCACTAATGGGAATTTGAGGGTTTTGGCGACGGCGGTTGCGAGGGTGCTCTTTCCGGTTCCGGGATGCCCTTTCATCGCGATCAAAATCGGCCTCTCTTCACCAGATTGTCTGTCCATGGTTGTTGGTGGAAGTTGTCAAAGTATGATATCCGTGCTTCTGTTTCTTTTATCTGGGGGGCCCAATACAAGAATATTACAAAAATTGGCCGAGTTTATCCATAAAAATCATCTCTGTTTTCTTTTTTCTTTTTTCTTTTTTTTTTTGAAGAAATAATAAGGAACAAAAAGTAAAGGGCTAGTACCCCAAATTCTCTAAATACATCTCAAAATAATTTGAAAAAAAATAAATATAATTAATAACTAAAATATCTTTATATATACTAATCTAATTTATATTCAAATATCTCATTTAATGTTCGAACGTATGTGTCAAACAAAAATTAATTATTCAATCTGCCTAATGCTTGTTTAGAATATTTTGTCGAACAAAAATAGATGTTTAGATAGATTGAATAATTATTTTTCCAACATGCTCGTTCTTTTTCGATAATTAAGATTCGAACACAAATAGATGTGGTTCATAGATCAAATTCGAAAAAATATGAATAAGCGTGCAACGAATTTAAAACAAAATGTTGGAAAAATAAACTAAACACAAATGTTCTAAACAAAAACCTTCCCTAGTATATATTTTTATATAAAAAACTTATAAAATATGATGTTTAGTTAAAATACAAACCGTCAAAAAGGTTCATTTTGTTTGGACAATATGTTTTTTTTATCTTCTTCTCTATTTGTTTTTTGATTAATTAAAATGATATAATTGAGATTTATTTAATTAAACAAATTAATTTTAAGCAAATATATTGAAAGATTTGAGAGCATGAATAGCCGGACCTATGTATCTCTGGACAAAAGATAGAGTATTTTTTAAAAATTGTCTATAGGTTTTTTTACTAAATTTACATGTCTGCAGTTAAAGAAAAAAAAAGGAAATATATATAATAACATAATACAAACCAAAATTGCTATGTTTTCCATATTGGTTCTATTTAATTAAATTTGTTCTTTTTCAGCACAATCAAATTCATATAAATTAAATTACATATTTATTTTATGATTTTAATTTATAGGGATTTTTAGAATTATTTATGATTTATTTATGTTGACTGTAATTGGGTATTGGCCCAATTCAATTGTGGGTCTGTCCAATATTTAGGCCCAGGCCCTTTGCCCACCTCCCTTTCTTTTATTGTTGCTTGATGATTTAGGGCACTCGGTCGTGCCCTAATCCCCCTTCGCTGCTTTTTTCTTCCCTCTCCCTTCGTCTTCCCCATTCTGTCCCGTTTCTTGCGATGAGTCACATCCCTTCCCCAGGCAGTCTTCCCTCCCTTTACTGCAGTGTTGAAACCGCATGACCCTTCGGTGGTTTTCCGGTTGAATACGTGCCTATATAATGACTTCGGTCATTCGATTCTTAGCACGACATCTTCGACAGCTTTCTCACTGCTCTTCCTTCCACTGTTCTCTTGTCTATACTGAGTGTCGATATCTTTTTGTGAGCTTCTCGGTGTATAGTCTGTGTGGGTTCGAGTGGGAAAGGTTTTGGAAGTGAAGTGCTTCCGAGAAGGGGTTCCGTGCACTTTGTTGACGACAGTTTTGTGTGACTGGTCCGAAATGACCGATTGACTGGTGTGTTCGAATCGGGACGAGCCCAGGCACACTCTGAGCCCTCATCAACATCGGCGGTTCCCAACAGTGGTATCAGAGCTTCAGTTGCATCGCCGTCACCGTTGGACGATTTCGCTGCAGTCGCCGACGACCCGCCGTTGCCCCGTGCGATTTTGCTACCCCGTCGCCTCCATGCGACCCTGCCGACGGTGGATCTGCCCCTCGGTATTGAACCGAGGTTGGTGGGCCATTCGCTCCTCATCCTCCGCCCGTCGCGCCTCTGCTCGACGTGCGCTGATTCACAGACAGGAGGTTAATCTTTTGAGGCCCTCCAAAAACCTTGCTCTGGTAAAACGGTTGAACCTGAAATCTTTAGTTGTCGGTTGCACCGGATAGGCTTTGGGCGTGATTGCTGGTAGATACCGGTTGAACCGGGCAGGTTTATGTGCTAAGCCTATTTGCTGTAATATCTGCTGTTCTCTGATATCTACCTGCTGAATTCTTGTCGGTCTGTGAAATCTCTGATAAGAACTCTGTAATATTACTTGTGTGTAATTACCTGTCCACTTGAACATTTTTTTGCTAAAAATCGGATCTGAGTGACCCCTGCACAACCGATAAATCGGTGTGTGAACTTGGATATCCTCTGATTTCTGATTCGTGTGAATAGTGTGAATATTGTTGTGCTTGTGTGTACAATATGTCTTCAATGGGCTCCTATAATCTTGCACCATTCGATGGTCGCACTGATTTTGGCATTTGACAATAAAAAATGAAAGGGATACTGATACAGCAACGTGTGTTCAAAAGTATCACCCTTGTATTTTCTAATACCACAACTGACGAGAAAAAGGAAGAGATGGACGAGATTGCACTCTCATTTATCATCCTACATCTCTCAGATTCTTTTATCCGAAAAGTTGGAGAACAAAAAAGTGCTAAGGAATTATGGGATAAATTGGAAGAATTATTCATTGAAACTTCACTACCCTGCAAAATGTTCTTACTTGAAATATTTTTTTGGTTTAAACTCGATATGTCTAAAGATATTGATGAAAACATGGACACTTTTTAAAAACTTGTACAAGACATTAAGAAAACTGGTGATAAATCTGTTGATGAATATACTGCTACTGTGCTTTTAAATGATATACCTGATTCCTTTAGTGATGCCAAATCTGCTATTAAATATGGTAAAGATCAGGTTAATCTTGACACTGTGATAAACGGGCTAAAAAGTAAAGAAATAGACTTAAAGGCCAATATGAGTATAAAACATCAAAACCATGCTGATGTCATGTTTGTTAAGGGAAAGAATTTTAAGAAAAAGAAAAAGTTTTCTGAAAACAAAAATGGTCAAGAAAGGTCTAAGGATAAAAATACAAAGGTGAATAATCCCCCTAATAAAAACAAGAAGTGTTTTAATTGTGGTGAACCTGGTCACTTTGCTAATGTGTGTCCTCAACCTAAAAGGCCTAATGCTAACAATGTGTCTCAAAAGGAAATGCATGAAGATGTCTTTATGGTAACTGACTTTTGTGAAACTTCTGTGGCTAATTCTATAAATTCATCTTTCTTGTGTGAAAATGAATGGCTTATTGATTCTGGCTGCACCTTTCACTTAACTCCGTTTAAAATTTGTTTTGCTCATTTAAAGAAACAAAAGATGGGTTTGTATCCATGGCAAATGATAAGAAATGTCCTAACCTATGTATAGGTAATATTTCACTTATGTGTGAAACTGGACATGCTCTTAACTTGAAAAATGTAAGATATGTACCTGCTTTAAGTAGTAATCTCATAACTTGTGTTGCATTAGAAGATGAAGGCTATGAGGGAAAATGGAGAAAGGGTGTTATGTCTATCATGAAAGGGTCTTATGTGGTCCTTAATGCTGAAAAACGTAATAATCTATATATGTGTTTAACCAAACCTGTCTTGCATGCAAATGTAGTAAAGGATGATAAAACTGCACTTTGGCATTGTACACTAGGACACATGAGTAATAAAGGTCTTGAATTGTTACAAAAAGTAGGATCATTTGGAAATGATAAACTTTCATGCATGTCTTTCTGTGAATCATGTGTCAAGGGTAAACAACATAGAGTCAGTTTCCCTATCTCCTCTGCCCCCAATATGTCTAAATGCACTAGCATACTTGAACATCTACATGCTGATGTGTGGGATCCTGTCACTACCCCTACACATGGTAACAAAAGGTGGTTCCTGTCCATAATTGATGATTTTTCTCGTAAAGTTTGGGTTCTGCTTTTAAAGGATAAATTTGATGTTTTTGATGTTTTAAAAAACTGGAAATCTTTAATTGAGAATCAAACTGGCAAGAAAATCAAGAAACTTAAGACTGATAATAGACTTGAATTCTGTAATCACTTACTTGATAATTTATGTGCTATTTCTGGTATTCAAAGACACAAAACCGTTCCCTACATACCACAGCAAAATGGTGTGGCAGAACGGATGAACATAACCTTACTTGAGAAAGTAAGAAGCATGTTAGCAGCTTCTGGACTTTCTAAGAAGTTCTGGGGTGAAGCAGTTGTCACTGCTGCTTATTTAATTAATAGGTCACCCTCTATGTCTTTGAATGGAAAATACCCTGAACTTGTTTGGTCAGGTAAAGCTATTAATTTTTCAAATTTAAAATCTTTGGCTGTGCTGCTTTTGTGCATAAAAAACTGGATAAGTTAGAACCGAGGTCTAAAAAATGTGTTTTCCTTGGTTATCCTGAAGGTGTGAAAGGTTACAGATTATGGTTAAGAAATGAACCTGGTTTTAAAGTAACTATCAGTAGGGATGTTATCTTTAATGAAACTGAATTCCCTTACCTACCTATCTCTGTGCCTATTGTTGCTCATGACACGACTCTTAGTGAGGTGGAGCACACACCAAACTTGCCTGTTTTATTTGATTCAGATTCTGATAACTTGCATGATAATTTAAGTGATGGTGAAAATGTTGAAAATGATAATTATCAACTTGCTAGGGATAGACCTAGAAGAAACATTGGGCAGCCATCTAGACTTAATGATTATCACATGGATATGCATGCTTTGAATGTGTATGAATCTCCCACTGATCTAGAACCTAAAACCTTTAAGGAAGCTGTGAATTCCAAAAACTCTGTTGATTGGCTAAATGCTAAGAATGATGAAATGAACTCCCTGCATGTTAACCAAACTTGGACTCTTGTACCTAAGCCTTCTAACTGCTCTATTGTTGCATGTAAGTGGTTGTATAAGGTAAAAGAAGAATGTAACAGCACTAGGTTTAAAGCTAGACTTGTAGCAAAAGGTTTTACTCAAAAGGAGGGGATAGATTACACAGAAATCTTTGCTCCTGTTGTTAAGTTTGTTACTGTGCGCATAATGTTGTCATTAGTTGCTCATTTTAACTGGGAATTAAAACAACTAGATGTAAAAACTGCTTTCCTGCACGGTGAACTTGACAAACAAATTTACATGCATCAACCTGATGGTTTTATTGACCCTCAAAAACCTAACCATGTATGTTTACTAAAAAAGTATTTGTATGGTTTAAAACAATCTCCTAGGCAATGGAACAAGAAATTTGATTCGTGCATGAAAGACCTTAAGTTCAAAAGAAGTGTGCATGACAACTGTCTTATCTTTAAGTGTGATGCCTCTGTTCCTACCTTTCTGCTGATATATGTCGATGATATGCTTCTTGTGAGTCCTTGCATTAAATCTATCGAATATGTGCAGAATTGCCTAAGTGATAATTTTGACATGAAATATCTTGGAGATGCAAAACGAATTCTTGGCATGGATATTGTTAGAGATAGAAAAAATCACACTCTGCATTTAAACCAGATTTCTTATGTGAATAAGATTTTGAGTAAATTCTCCATATCTAATGCTAAACCTACTAATGTTCCCCTTGCTGCTCACTTTGTGCTAAGTAAGGATCAGTCCCCAAAAACCGATAAGGTGACATATGTTAATGCTATAGGCTCAGTTATGTATCTTATGGTAAGCACTCGACCGGATATTGCATATTCGGTAAGCTGTTTGAGTAGATTCATGTCCAACCCTGGTATGCCCCATTGGGATGCATTAAAATGGCTGTTAAAGTATTTGAAGGGATCTGTCAATACTTGTCTTAGATTTTCAAAATGTGCTCAAGGTGTAAATCTGATTTGTTACACTGATTCTAATTATGCCAATGATAGAGATAATAGGAAGTCTTCCACTTCATATGTGTTCACTCTGTGTGGGTCCTGTATCAGTTGGAAATCCCAACTACAGCATGTTGTTGCTTTATCCACTACTGAATCTGAATACATTGCCATTACTGATGCTTTAAAGGAAGCTATATGGTTAAAATGCCTGTTATCTAAAATTGAGTATTTAGAAGGTGATACTGTGGTATATTCTGATAGCCAATCTGGAATTCAACTCTGTAAAAATCCTGTCTTCCATGATCGCACTAAACATATAGATGTTAGGTATCATTTCATTTGGGATAATGTTGAAAAGGGAACAGTTAAACTTGAGAAAATACCTTCACAATTCAACCCTGCTGATATGGGAACTAAATGTCTGTCTGCTGAGAAAACAAATGACTTCATGAATACTCTGAATTTTGATTGCCTGGATTAAAATTATGTATTTTTTGCATTCTGAACTTGGTGTTTGTTTTTCTCATTTTTCTTTGTTCTCCTCTGTGCAGGTGTGTGTGTGTGAGTTGTGAGGGCGATGATGAACTGCCTGCGCCCCGGATAAACTTATCAATCGATATTGTGAGGATTGGTCCAATAAGGTGGAGAATGTAATTGGGTATTGGCCCAATTCAATTGTGGGCCTGTCCAATATTTAGGCCCAGGCCCTTTGCCCACCTCCCCTTCTTTTATTGTTGCCTGATGACTTAGGGCACTCGGTCGTGCCCTAATCCCCCTTCTCTGCGAGAGCACTGCTCTCTTCTCCCCTCTCCCTTCGTCTTCCCCAGTATGTCCCGTTTCTTGCGATGAGTCGCACCCCTTCCCCAGGCAATCTTCCCTCCCTTAACTGCAGTGTTGAAACCGCGTAACCCTTCGGTGGTTTTCCGGTTGAATGCGTGCCTATATAATGACTTCGGTCATTCAATTCTTAGCACGGCATCTTCGACAGCTTTCTCACTGCTCTTCCTTCCACTGTTCTCTTGTCTATACTGAGTGTCGATCTCTTTTCGTGAGGTTCTTGGTGTATAGTCTGTATGAGTTCGAGTGGGAAAGATTTTGGGAGTGAAGTGCTACGGGAAGGGGTTCCGTGCTCTTTGTCGACGACAGTCTTGTGTGACTGGCCCAAAACGACCGATTGACTTATGTGTTCGAATCGAGGCGAGCCCAGGCACACTCTGAGCCCTCAGTCGGCACCGGCGGTTCCCAACATTGACTCTTTCCATTTAGCGTGTTAAAGTTGCCTTTTAGTTTATTTTTTTACATGTTAATGGTAGATTCAATTTTTTTGTATTTATATTTTAATATTTTGAAAAAGTAAGTATGAAAAGAAATTGCCAATTGGTATTTATCACATCAAAATAATAAAATACTTATTGATAATATTTGTACTTTTGGATTTGCTTAATTTAATGTACTATCATTTGATAAGTATTATTAATATTGATGTTTTAGAATTTTATATTTGACATAAAAGAAATATATGTTTTTAAGAAAATAAAATATTGTTAATAAAGAGAAATTTTAATATTAATAAGGTTACATATTAAATTTTAAAATTTAAATCAGAATTCTAATTTTGAAATTATTATGATCATACTATAAAAGTATAGTTAATTGCAAAAAAAAATGTTTTTATTTAATTTTGGCAATTACCGTAATTTATAATTAAATCATACACAAATATTAGCAAATTATATTTTTTCAGTTGTCATTATGAAAATAATTCTAAATAATTTTATTTCTTAATAATGTTAATTATAGTAAAGGAATATTCTCTATTTTAATATTGTATTTCAGATTTCATATATTTCCTTTTCCGTAACTATTGCATTATTTTTTACTAAAATTATTTATTTATTTGGAATTTTCAAGGGCTCAAAATTAGCATTAAGGTAAGGCCTCTCTCTCTCTCTCTCTCTCTCTCTCCAATATATATTTCAAATGTTAGTTTTACACAAATTGTAATTTCCTAAATATATTCAAATCGAACATGTATAGCTAAAAGTCTTACGATACGATACTATTTGTAATTAAATTAAATACATAAAAAATCACAAAGATTCATATTTTATTAATCTTTTTCTCTTCAAAAGTCTAAATTTCTTACATTTTTTATTTACTATTTTATAGCTAATTATTCAGTTTTGTGGTGACGATTTGGAGAGCACCTCTTACTAGTCATGTGTTCTAGTTGGAAGTAGGAGATGATGCGTCCTAGTTGTCTGCTTCCCACGTGTCATCCATGCACATAATCTTAATTGTTAGGTTGTTGGTCGGGAGCTCCTTAGGATGTAGAGGCGAGTTGCTCAGTTTCGTGGGCCTTTAGGTCGGTGGACGAGCTCAGTTGGTTCTAATTTGTTGTCAATTGTACTGCATACGACCACATGTTTCTTGTTTTGCTTTACCATCTTTCCGGCACATGTCAGCGGGCCGTGATGTCTTAACCTTAAACTCTAAATTCTAATAACATGATTTCGCGAACTTTTCTTCGTATAAAGTTGGTGAGAGTACTGAGATCGATCAAGATGATGAGGAGACAACGTTAAGTTGACTCATGGTCGAATTTGAACCCAGCCTCATATCCTTTCACCGACCTTATAGTCTCATTTGCACACTCCAATTACATAATTTAGAAACAATATTGAAATCAAAATATTCTATTTGACAAATGAAAACATAAAGTATAAATAACAACTTACAATTGTTTTTTCGCTAGCACCACTAGGATTCAGCAACTCGATTTGTTGCAGACACCTGTTGAATTTTCTCACATGTTTGAGAATGGTCTGCATGTGACATTGCAATGATCGTTTCTTACGATCTAGCATCCCGGTACTTGGTTTATCGGAGTTGTATTTTTCTGAAACACGACTCCAAAATATATTTTTTGATTGGTTTATTCCCACAATTGGATCTTGTGAGATTTCGAGATAGATCGAGATAAACACCAGCAAGGTGCCGATCTTCAGTTGAATTGTAGTTAGTGGTGCGTTGCTTAGACATTTGAGAGAAGAAAACAAAAAATGTTGTATATAAAAAGGAGTTGGAGAAGTTTGTGAGAAAAGAAGTTGGAGAAGTTTGTGAGAAATATTATGTGGTATGATGTCTATTTATAGAAATTCGTAGAAAATAAGATAATAATCCAACGGTTGAGATTTAAAAATCAAAATAATCTAATGGTCGGAGTTGAATACACATGGATTATGCTTGTTGTAACTCTGTGTTTTAAGACTTTGAATGAACTGCTCAAATTATAAGTAGTTGTTGGTTATCAGGACTAATGTGCTTACTGCAACTATGTATATTTTAATTGTACTATTATTATAAAGTTCAATTTTAATTTTGTATTATTATTCTTGATATTATATGTATTTTTTTATATATAATTAATTTTATGGATAAAAAATAAAATGGTACATATAAAAAAATTATTTTTAATATATTATATATTATGTATTTAACAAATATGAAGTTTTTTAAATATAGATTAAAAATAAATAAATTATAAAGAATATTATTGAAATATTATTTTTTTAGTGCAGAAAGTAGTGCATAATGCTTGAGATGGAATGCAGATTTTACTGTAAAATAGTGCAAAATCTGCACTAAAATTGTGCTGACTGCTGGACTTAAGATGTAGAGACGAGTTGCTCAGTTTCGTGGGGTATTAGGTAGGTGAACGAGCTCAGTTGGTTCTAATTTGTTGTCAATTGTACTGCATACGACCACATGTTTCTTGTTTTGCTTTACCATCTTTCCGGCACATGTCAGCAGGCCGTGATGTCTTAACCTTAAACTCTAAATTCCGATAACATGATTTCGCTAACTTTTCTTCGGATAAACTTGGTGAGAGTACTGAGATCGATCTAGATGATGAGGAGACAACGTTAAGTTGACTCATTTTGGCCTACTAAACGAAGTCCGGAATATCGGCCACTCACACAAATAATAAGAACCAAAGTATACATACACTCATATTCTTTATATTTAATAAACGAGCAACCGACCTGTTAATTACTAGTATATTCAAATATAAATGAAAGAAGAAAGATGGAGAGAGAGATTCATGTAAAGCAAAACATGCGGAGAGAAAATATTAATGGATAAATGAAAAAAGAGTAGGAAATTGTTTACTGGGCGCTGTATTTTCACCCAAATCGGCCAAAATAATTATTGTAAAACTAGTGTAGAAGATTTTCATCAAAGACAACAAGAAACCAGAGACAATTTGGAAGAGTATTTATTTTCATTTTTACATACGACATAAAACAAGAATGTGTACTTGATCAAATTAATAAAGGATCCACAGCAAGAAAAATAAATCAGAGAAAACATACAAAAGCATAAATAAAGACGGGGAATGACTTAAGGCTCAGATCTGTATAATCTAGCAATTGGGCCATCGACACCGCCATGGCTGCAAAATTACCCAGTTGCATTTGCAGGAAGAAAGGCTCAATATAGCCGACTACCCACAGAACGCCACCTGGGTTTGCCTCGCCAAGATACGGGTCGGGTTACCAATGCTCCGATACTCCTGCTCTCTAGAAAATTTATCATCACAGCCTCGTCGATACCGAAAAGGTGAGCACGAACATGTTTACATAAGCTTAACCAAACATACCCTTAGCGATACAGAGATACATATACATACATATATATATATATATATACGCACATACGCGCAGACTCAAGAGAGTCAGAAAAAGGCTGTTGATTTGGAGAGGGAAGTGAAATCACAGGCGTAACAGAGAGGGGCAACCACCCTTGAAGAAATCCCCATTCTCTATCGCCTCATTCGAGAGCAGGATGTCAAAACCCGTCCACTGGGCTCTGATCTTTTTTAAATGACAGGGAGAAGCCCTAGCATTACTGGAAGCGATAATGACGATGATAATAATAATAATAATAATAACAACAATAATTGATACAGTGAAAAGGTGTGAGGATCAGACCCGAGTAGAGAAAGAGGCACCGCCATGGCTGCAAAATTCCGGTTGCATAGTCAACGATTTAACAAAATGCCGTCCGGGTTTGCCACCGCCAAGATACGGGCCGGATATTTCTCCAGGCCTGACCCAACTCTAAGAACTTCACTATCAACGCCCGCGTACAGACCCGGAACAACTTTTCCCATATCTCATTATCACCAATTCACGGCCCGCGGCCTGAATCAATAAGGCTGTGTTTGGATTGGCATATGAATTTGCAGTTTCAGCGGGGTCGATGGAATCAATCCATCACCAAACGCCAACTCAGTCGCGTACCGGATCGTCGACCCGGGCGACAGTCTGGGTTGTTGATCTATTTTTTCGGTAAAAACTGAATTCATGGGCAAAAGGAGAGGGCAACCACCCCCAGAAAATCCCTTCTCTCCTTTCACCTTATTATTCACTTGGGATTTCACGCCAACCTCAGGAGATCTCTGATATTTATTGGGGATCTTTAGAGAGAGAAAAAATAAAATAAACAAATATATATACATATATTAAGATAAAATAATAAATAAAACATATAATGACCAGAACTAATTTAAGTTATACAGTATGAGGTTATTCTTTATACCATCAAATTTAAAAATATCTTTCGTTTTTAATATGTACAGATTCTACTTTTAGTTAAAGTTAATCACTATCTAATGTTGGGTTATTCTTTTGTAACTATTTTTAGTCACAAACAATTGCATTATCAACAGTTACGAATTGATATACTATAAAAATTTCATTTGTGACGAAGAGTAAATATGTAGTAATTCAACAATTAATATTGTGTATACAATGATTTCTCATAATTTATAGTTTGTAATTTATAAAAAAATTGAGTTCTTAATATTTTTTACCTCCTTTTATATCACAAATTTTTAAAATATTTTTATCATTTAAATATATTTTATTCACATATCATTTAATTTATGTATTTATTTAAATTATAATAATAATAATATATTATTTATTGTGATATTAATACTTAACATATTCTAATCCGTGTATCGTATGAACGAACATCTAATTTAAGTAAAAAATTAGGTCCTTTTATCTTCAAACAAATCATATTTTAGTTTTTCGATAAAATAGTTATTTAATTAAATTTATATTTTACAACATAAATCCATCACAAATAACTTCATACTTTATTAAATTCTAAGTAAAAGTTACAAATCAAAGTTTCAGACAGTATAATTCAAAGATGTAGAGTTTGTATTTTATTACATATATAATATATTTTGAAGTAAAATTCATAACATAAAAGTTAATTGAATATATTTTATGTGAAAATAAAAAAAATTATAATATTCTAAATTATTTAAAAAAGAAAAAGGTGAAGCCTCCGATTTGCTGGTTGTCAACGCAAAATTTTCTTATGGAGCATCATAATCTAAAATTTAAAAATCTCTCCAAAAAAATAATTAATATTAAATTCTATTAAATAAAAAATTGCAAAAAGAATAAAAGCCTCTAAAATGTTGGCATTCTTTATTTTTATGTGTCTTCTAAAGAGAAAAAAAGTTAATAATGAATAATTATGTATATTATTCAAAATTAACATTCTACATTTAGCAAATGAAATGTGCCGAATAATTCACTATTATTTCTCAGAACAATTTTATTATTATTATTATTATTATTATTATTATTATTATTATTATTATTATAGATCAAATATAATTAAAAATATAATATATTTTTGATATACCATCTTGATGGACAATGTGACGAGATTGTTATAATTTATATGCTAGTGAGAGGTTTCTGAAGTTGTCTATGAAAGATCATTGTCAAAGAATTAGTCTTACTAATAATAATACATAGACTTCTTGCAAAACATTAATTATATGTGCATTATTGCCCACTACATTGATGATGAATGGAATTTACATAAAAAAAAAAAAGAAAAAAAATAATTTTATTTCGTATTCTAGGGAAAGGGGTAATTGTAAAACAATAGAATTTTGTGTTTTTAACTGGGGGTTAAAGAATGTGTTTACCATAATTGTAGACAACCCAAGTTCAAATGATACAACTATTATCTTTTTTTAATAAAAAAAAGAATGTTTAGTTGGGGGGAAGTGTATCAAATTGCAAGTATCTTCATGAGGTATTTAAAAAGTGTGCCCGAAATAGTGTAACACGTCACGGCGTCACGGCCGATGACGTTTTATGGTAAAAATGTCACTGGACCTGACGTTTTAATTTTAAAAATAAAAACGTCAGGCCCGCTGACGTTTTTATTTAAAAAAAAAAAATATATATATATATATATATATATATATATATATATATATATATGCGCAACATGCAATCATGATCCCCATCCATATATATACATATACACACATATATATATCTGCCGGATATATATATATATATATCAAGTGTATATATATATATATTTGTAATTTATTTAAAAAATTATATTATTTATTAAGTGATATTTATATTATTAGAAATTAATTTTTTTATATTTACTGAAACTAAATCAAATATAATATTAAATATATTTTTATATTTTTCATTATATAAATATATATTTATTTCAATAATATATAAAATAATAATATAGTTCTAAATCAATAAAAATTCAAAATTTAAAAAAATCATATTATAAAAAAACATATTCAGAAATATTTTTAATTAATTTGTTATTTACATTAATAATTTAAATATATATATATATATATGTAATAGTAATTATAAAAAAAATACAATGAACGTCAGACCTAGTGACGTTTTAAAGATACGTTAGTGGGCCTGACTTTTTTTTTAATTTTTTTAATTTTATATATTATTTATATTTAATATATACATAAATTATATGTTATTTATTATATTATGCTTATCTATTTTTTTAAAATAAATATTTTATTAGAAATATATGTATATATAATTTTTCTATATAATTTTGCTATATAAAATTTATATATTATATAATTATTTATTAAGTGATATTTACTATTAGAATTATTAGAATTCAATTTTTTTTGTATATTCATGAAACTAAATTAAATATAATTATTTATTTTTTATTATATAAATACATATATTTCAATACTATACAAAATAATAAATTAAAATTCTAAATTAAAAAAATCATATTATAAAAAAAACATATTCACAAATATTTTTAATTATTTTTTATATTTATATTACTAATTATTGGAATAATTTAAATATATATATATGTAATAATAATTAAAAAGAAAAATAAAATACAATAAACGTCAAACCCACTGACGTTTCAAAGAAACGTTAGTGGGCCTGACGTTTCTTTTAAATTTTTTTATATTTTTATAATTTTATATATTATTTATATTTAATATATATATAAATTATATGTTATTTATTATATTATGCTTATCTATTTTTTAATATAAATATTTTATTAGAAATATATGTATACATAATTTTTCTATATATATATATATATATATATATATACATTATCTAATTTAAAAAAATAAAAGTTTATATTGTTATTTAAGATAATTAAATCATAGAAATAATTTTAAAAAATAAAAGACTAATTAATAATAATTATTATATTTTTATTTAACTATTATTCGAATAATTAGGTATATATATATGTACATATTAATACATAAATATATTATAAAATATGTTTATATATATAAATATATAAAAAAATATAACGTCAAGCCCACTAACGTTTTAAAGAAACGTCAGTGGGCCTGACGTTTCTTTGATTTAATTTGGATCTAATAATTACATTATATATATTATAAATATATATATAGAAATTTATATATATATATATATATTTGATAGAAATATATATTATATAATTGTAAATAATAAAATTTTATATTATTATTTAAGATAATTAAATTATATTATAAAAAATTTATATAATTTAAAGGATATTTTTTAATAATTATTATACTTTTATTTGAAGTATAATTTGAATATTTGAAATATATATATAATAATTTGAATATTTGAAATATATATATATACACACATATTTACATAAATATATAAATAAAATAAAAAGATAACGTCAGGCTAAGTGTCGTTTTAATGAAACGTCATTGCGCTTGACGTTTCTTTTAATTTTTTATATTCTTTAATATTATATTATATATATTATTTATATTTAATATATATATATATATTACTTCTTATTTATTCTTTTAAAAATATGTATGATTATCGTGTATATTATTTTTCTTCTTATATTAATTTTTATTTTGAAATATATATATATATATATATATATATATTTCTATATAAATATAAATTCTATATAGTAAATAATTAAATTATATATTTTTATTTAAGATAATTAAATTATAATATAAATAATTATTTATAAAATAAAGAATATTTATTAATAATTATAATAATTTTGCAAGTATAATTATAATATTTTATATATTATTATATATATATAAATTTTATTAAATTAAATAATTATTTCACGAGTGATGACGTATAAACCGATGATTCGCCAATTCTGGATGAAAATAAGTCTTATTTCTATATTACATTATCTAAATCACATATTGTCCCGCACTATTTACTGGTAAATTTGCTTTTAGAAGAGCTATAGTAAGGTGTGTATATTATTTATTTAAAGTTTTTTTGTTTTTTTTTTTTTTTTTTTATAAATTTTCTTGCAGTCATTGCCTAAGGATATGATCAAACTCTTGGCTAACATTGAACTATCAGTTGTTTTATATTGTCTGGGAAAGTCATGGACAATGCGATGCCATGGAAACCACAAAAAATTGAAATTTGATAATGCATGTTGAAGGCGATTTGTGGAGAACACATAATTGAATTTGGGTGATTTTTGTATTTTCTCATTAGTTGAAAATACTCGAACGAAAGTCATTTTAAAAATTGGTTTGGTCAGGCTGAGCGCTTCATTATTGTCTCGAGACGTATCGGGTACAAGTGGTGGTTCATGTGGTTCATTGCGTCCATGAAAAATTGCTAATAAGGGTTTTATTTTGTTTGTTTGTTCATTTTTAGGAAAATTTTATTTGGTGTAATAGTTTATTGTTGTTTTATGTTTATGTTATTGTGTAATAATAAAATTGATATAATATAATTTTCCATAATATTGATATTTAAATATAATTCTTGGTGTTAAGAAATAAATAATATATATATATATATATATATATATATATATATATATATATAAAGATTAGCTAAGGTGAATTCACGGCAATTACAACACCAAGCACTTTAACCTATACATATACTATAACACTCAATAAATAATAGTCTAATGTTATTACAATAGTCATGAAAATTCAACATCTGAAACGACAATCATAGCTACACTAAATTATTTTTTCTTCACCTTGGATCTCTCCATACTTGAGGAAGATGGTCCACTCACGACATCATTATCTTCAAACTTTAAAAGCTTCTCTAGTTGGTCGAAGAATGGCTCGTCATCCAATAAGTATGCAATTGTATTTATCATTTTGGGATCACGATCCTATAAATATAAGAATAATTAATATAAGTGTAAATTGGATATTTACAATCAAGAAAATGAATGGTTGGTTAACTTTTAGAGAAAATTATCCATAAACGCCGATGATCCGGTGTAGCATTTATAAGTTGTCGTTCTCCAACCATACAAACTCCGGCCGTGATTACCATTTTTTGTACGTGTAGTGACAGGATTGTAGCATATCAACGCGCCTTTTCACGTCAGCATAACTGAATTTACGCTCCTTGAATTGGTTCTTCAAAACATTTCTTACGTTCAGTAAGCAGTTGCTATTATGGTTATCAATTTCCCAATCACCTGCTTCGAGGTCCTTGACAAGAGTATTCACAAGCACTGTCTCCATCTCCTTAGTCCAATCGATGTCCGAGTAGAATTCAGCTTCTTGTAAGTTATAGCATTTTGATTGTGGAGGAAGAGGAGAGAATTCCAATGGGTGATCCATCTATATATGTAAGTAAAATGAATGTTACCACACACGTATTTATAATGCTAACATCTTGCTGGGTCTGTACACATTTGTGTTGTGCATTAACTGTTTGGTGTGTTGTTGATAGGACGTTTGATTTCATATGTTATTAATATATTAAAATAAATAGATATACAAACCATTTTTTTTTGTTAACGCAACAAATGATACCGGATAATTATTATAATAAATAAACATAGTCAAGATTTGCTATCATTTTAACAATACTAATTAGTATGAGTTTAGAGGCAAAACAAGAAGAACACTTCGACCACCTACTTCTAGATAGAATAAATTCATGGTCGATACAGAGTGTTTGATGGGTTGAAATGTTGATATGCAGGATATTCACGCTCCTCAAAATGGCCTTGCTGCACGTGCCACTCGTACTGTTGTCTCTGCGTGTCAAGTGAAATTTAAGAATTATTTGCTTGGCGATGCATATATCCTTCGATGTTGGCAACCCGTGTATCCAAGACATTTCCCCATGACCAATCGTTCCAACCTGTATGAAGTTGATGTGAAGGGTGGGCCTACTAAGAAGTCCGACCTCATACTGTGGGAGATTTTCACTTCTTCTTCCATGTACGTATGCAAGTAGTTATGTTTCCCCCATCATCTCATCCTCATTTTGTTCTTCGATATCGACATCCATAGGTTGTGTTCTTATATATGTACTCCTTCTCCTTCTCTTCCTTCTTTCCTCTTCATTATTCAATTCTGTTTCGCTCTCCTCGATGGCGTCAGTGTGGATTGAGCCATTAAGCAGAATATTCGATACTTTTCCATTGGAGACATTTATCAAACGAGAGTTGGCCAGAGCAAGTCTTTTCTTATCAGATAAAATGAGATACAATTTTCTCGTGCCGGGGTGCAACATACACATCTTCATGTTGATTAGAAGTTCGATGTTGATGGTTGTTTTGCCTGGAGTATCTTCTAACCCTTCTAAATTCATCCCGACATATCGAGCAATTGGAGTAATCAACCCTCCGATATGGTCTTCTATTTGCTGTTTTGTTCAAACAAACTGCCTTAAAAGCATCGGTGCTATATTGAATTTTTTCCCATTCATCAAACACCATAATATAAACAACTCGTCCAATGTAACAACCCCCGGTTCAGGTTTCGTCAAAATTGTACTTGAGAGGAAGCGTTGGAAATATCGAATCGCCGGGCTTCTTATACTTGTTGCTTTTGATCTGCTAGGGTTGTAAAAGAATGGTTAGTCTGGGGAAGCCTCCGTTATTTCCTTCCAAAATATTATTGGATTGAATTCAGGGAAGTGTATCATTATATCTGGTAGATTGGATAATTTCTTCTTCGAAAATCCATAAATTTCATTTAAGGTTTCCAGCGAAAGTGTATGAAGCATATTACCCAAATAAAAGTTTATGGCTCCCGGCACGGTATCATCATATCCCATGTGAACGGTCGAGAAGAATTCAATGACCAACCGCTCATATGTCTTCTCTCGTAAGGCGAAGAACTTAAACCATCCCATAATTTTGCACAATTATTTAGATCCTCGTAAATTTCCAGCTCTTTCATGCAGTCTTCATTTGCAGAATGGGTGGCCCGTCTTTTCTTTCTGTACACCTCAAACCATCTCTCACTCAAAATATCCCAACCTTCAAATTCTATATCGTATGTATCGGGCATAGTCGCTAGAATTCTCTCGTATTTTGCTTGTCGTTCTTCCACAGAGTGTTAATTCCAGTCGAAATCAGTACCTACAACTTCCATTGAATGAATTTGAGTTCTAAGTCTTTGCTCCTCTTCAAATCTATGTCTATCTTCTATTTGTCGACCCATATCATCAGCGGTGAGACCACAAGCACCAAACGGATACGGATACATTTTGTCAATGGTACCCACAAAACTTCAAGTTATATATCCACTCTTATATTAATTACATTACTTCAAACATGCAGATCTTTCATATTATTGTAACAAATTCATACACTTCAATGGTAAACATTATATTCATATTTCATACACCTATTAATACACCTATTATCTATTCATCCCTCAATACATGTATTTAATTCATTAATAACATGAAATAATCATAACGAGATTCTAATTTATGGGATAATAACAATACATTATCATTATTCAATGCCATTACAGCCAAATCCCCAATTACTATGATGCACATCAAGTGTTCGATGAAATACTCTAATGAATTAAACCAACATAACATAACCCGATTGATGCCACAATACTCCAAATAGAAGGTATCACCAATATATCACTCCATGAAAATAGATGGTTATTGAAATCATACCTTATTGAAAAAAGATTATAGATAAATGTGTGAAAAGCCCCAACCTTCAAATCTTCACAAATGTATCCGTTAATGCGATTTAGCGGATGAATTGAAAGACTAAATATGTTGTATGATCTATGTCTTACTATTTTAGTAGAAATTCGAATGGTTTTGAGAGCCTCTAAGTGAGATGGGTGAGAGTAGAGTTTTGTGGGATAAGAAAAATGAGTGAAAAATGGGGGAAAAACCTATATGTAAACCGAATTCAGCGTCCGACTCGATCTAACTGGTCACTCGATCAACCAAGTCACCAGTTTACACTCGGCCACAGCACTCGGACGGTCGCATCTCACTCGGTCGATGGACTCGGTAAACCAAGCGTTGTACTCCACTCGATCAACACACTCGATCATTCAGTCAACTCGGTCAGCTGAGTGGAAAAAAATCTAGAATTTAATGCTCGGTCGCATCTCACTCCACTCGGTCAACACACTTGGTCATCCAGTCAACTCAATCGGCCGAGTGGAATTTTTTTTGGAATTTTGATGCTCGGTTGCATCTCACTCCACTTGGTCATTCAGTCAACTTGGTCGGTCGAGTGGAAAAAAAATCTGGAATTTTGACGCTCGGTCGTATCTCTCTCGGTCAACCATTTAACTCGGTCGGCCGAGTTAGGATTCATTTTTTGTAATAAATTTTTAATTTTTTTTGATAAATTCGTTTATTTTATGTTTTCTTGCCATCATTATATCTTTTTGTTGATATTTGTTTTTCTTTTTTTTGGAAAATTGAAAATGAAGTAAACAAATGAAATATAAGAAATACCTAGAAGGTAAATGTTTAAACCACACGAATTGTTTCGACGTTACATAATATTGATGCATATTACACCCATATTAGAAATGCTCTCTTGTACCGCAACCTCTACTTTTTCTAATTCGCCGAGCTCTTCCTTGACCTTGCACTTCATTTCCTAAGATTTCTTGTTGTCTTCTTCTAATTCCACTTCTTTTAACTCTTGTGTTAAAGGCATTTACTTGTGCATCTAAATTTTCTTCTACTTCATCTTCTTCTGAAACTGTCATCGAAGGAATTGTCATTCTGCTAGAGGATGATGTTAATTGTTTGGCTACATCCCAAAAATTAGCCATATCGGAGTACTGGAATGGAATAGGAGTATGACGGAAATACTCGTAGTTTGTCACATTTTTAGTTTCTCAAACTCCAAGGTCAAAGTTCATACGATGATATTGCGAGGGAGTGGACAAAGATGGATAGTATGGAGTTAGAGTATAAGTAGGTGTACTCATTGAAGGCCTATATACATCCTCCACACTTCCTTCAGTTGGACATGCTGGTCGTGAAGAGGTTGATGCAAAATTCCCAGGTGGTGGCATCCGATGTTCAGGGCTAAATTCATGATCAGCCTTATGACTTCTTCAAGTTCTCAAAATTGCATCTGCTTCACTTTGGGACTCATGTTGATATGCAGGCTGGATATACGTCATGTATGTAGGCTCCCGAGATAGCCTCTCAATTGTTCGCTCTAAATTTCGTACAAAGAGAGTTGTTCATCTAACAAAGAATTAAGTTGCTCAATGTCCAACCTGTTTCTATTATTTATGCTCCTCTTCATGGGTTCCAACTGTTCAATTTACAAATACATAAATAATTTCACATATACACATTAAAACACATTGAATATATTGAAAAACTTAGATAGGTATTGATGTATATTGCGTACCATGTAGTGCATCAATAAGGCATCTCCAGTTTTGATTCTCATTTCTTCATGCCGGTCAACAGGGGATATAAAACGATGTGTAATTGAGTTGTACCAACCATAATAATCAGGAGTCGTCGTTGGGTTCATAAGAAATTGGGTGCCCCTGATATATTCATTTCATCTCATCTATTGATGAACATATTTCTGGTGTATGTCCATCCAATTAGTATTTCTATGCCCCTTATGATTGATTTGATGCACATTCGTTTTCCAGTCATCAAGAGGATCGAATCGAGTCGGAATTTCTTGTAACATTCAGAACTGACGTAAGACCCTCTCTGGATGATGAAACTCCACAAATGAAAAAAATATGAGAGGACATTGAGATTGCACATTGTCCGAGAAACATCGGGAAGATAATTATAGTATTTTCGGTTGCGACCAATCATAAGGATCCCAAGTAAACTGGTAAAAAAAACATATTTTTTGAATGATTACATATAAGTACTCATAAAATGAATTGAGAAATCAAACTTGTTTATGGGTCAATTTATCCAAGATTTCTCTAAAAACCTTCACCTGGCATCTATCAGTGTGCACAAAACTGATATCATTATTCCAACTGCTATATATAGTATACGAGTTGATTAATAGATGCATATTGATATAACCATAAACATAAATTCACCAAAAAATTAAAGGAATTGTAAACATTACCGTGCACCGAAAGGGGCGACAGAGAGTGTACCACCACCCAAGTGTTGAGGTCTTTTAATTTCTAGCATATTTAATCTTCGTCCCTTAGATACAGGCATAATGGACGAGATTCACAACCAAGCCCAAATCTGCGTTATATTATAAAGGCATAAAACATTAGTAATTAATAAGGTTACATCTGGAAGATTCATTAATAAATTTGTATGTAGTACCTGTAACAGTTGAACTGGTCCATCGAGATTTTCCTTAGCATTCAAGCTTCCATCGCACAAGTGACGGTGCAGGAAAGATAGGACGGCACTATCTCAACTGTACTCATTAACTGATTTCACATCTTTCAAGCATTGTAAATATACCAGTGGTATTAAATTTCCACTAGTATCAGGGCACATCACTCCGCATAACAGGAATAACACGAATGCCCGCACATATTGCTCAACATGTTCAACCGTGCTATCATTCGTCATCGGATGGGATCTCATATTAGCTGTTAAAGAGCTCGCTCTAATTTTTCTACTTTTCGTGTGGGATACTTCTAGCATGTAACCCAAAAGCACCTGACAGTAACCAACACACTCATTGAGAGACATCGTAGGATCGACTCCACATACTGGATTTTCTTCAACAGGCGAATCCCAAATTAAGGCAACATCCAACAAAGTGGCAGTAGTTTCACCTATAGGCAAGTGAAATGTGTGGGTTTCTTGACACCACCTCTCCACCAAAGCGATGATTAAGTGGTTATCTAAAACCTCCCACACCTATGTACACCGTAAAAACTCATTTCTAAAAACAAGTCCAATACGCGTGTGTGGGGATGAGTCCATCTTCAAATAATTTCCAAAATTCATTGTCGCACCGCTTAAAGTGAAAGAAAGAGTTCAAATCTGCGTCTGGCTTTAGTAGGCCCTCGAAAATGTGCTAAGATTGAAGTGTGGTCCCTAGGGCCGGCCATAATGGTTCCGTGAATTGATATCCATCAATCACTGCAAATGAAAAACAACATTAATTAATATAGGATTATTAAATTGAAAACGCATATGGTTACAAAAAATTATAAAATTAAATCACAGACAATTATAAATACATATAAACACATATAACCCTTTTTCCCTATCACAGAAGTACGTACATTCCACAAATTTAAAAAGGTTTCAAGAGAATCTCATAAATCTTCAGATTGTGAGCTTGCTTGTTCAGTTACATGTGTTTGCAATATTTGAGAATTTGTCGACGATCTTGACTGGTTCATTCTCCTTGTCCACGAGCCTGTTGTTTTCTAACATGTTGCCTAGCTCGTGCTTCAGGCCAATCCATCTCATTGAATTTGCGATGATCGATTTCTTCCCGGGCGATGCATACTTTGTAAAGTGGTGTCATGATATAACTGAAAATCATGCTCATCCCATTATTCCTCCCCTAAATGCAGCTGCATATGTTCGCTTGTAATTTATCAAGTGATAATATGGCTGCACAAATGAAGTAGCATTAATCCGTAGATCAGCGCATACACTTATCACATGTGAACATAGAATACCATATAAGGTCCACTTGCCGCAAGAACATTTTCTCATGGTAAGACTAACAACATGTACGTGACCCCCTTTACCTGGGCTGGTTTGGTGACCACCATAGTAGATTGCTCATGGTAATCGATTTGGGTAACTACATGACCCACAGAGAGTTGTGACCAATACTGATATTTGGAATGAGCATAGTCAGTATATGACTGTGCATTACTCTACTTTCTTCTTATAGCTTTTTTTCGTTCTCTAAAATATGCAACACATCGTTTGAACATGATCTCAACTATAGCTTTTAATGGGAGACGTCGAGCACCCTTTAAGACACTGTTAAATGATTTTAATACATTGGTGGTTAGAATACCATGTCGCCACCCACCATCATGCGCAAATGCCCATTATTCTTTATTGTTTGATTGAGATACAAGTACGCTGTCGGATTCAGACTTTTGATTTCATTCATAGCACTGTTATGCTTAATAATTTGGTGTTCAGATCTAGCCCGCAACACAGATCTTTCAATTGCATATCTTTAAAATGCGAATTGAAGTTTGAACAAACATGTCTCAAAAAAAAGGACTTACTCCATGTGGGGCATTAAAGGCTGGTATAGTATGTATTGCACTTAAAAGACGTGCATTTCTATCCAAAATATTGCACATCTGATCTCTCCCACATATGATGTACTTGCAAATCAATTTCAAAAACCACTTCCAAGATTCAAAATTCTCTTCGTCCACAATAGCAAATGCTAGGGGAAATATATGTTTGTTTTCGTCCACTGCAATGGCTATCAACATTTTATATTTGTATTTTGTGTATAGATGTGTCCCTTCAACACTGATAATGGGTCGACAATACTTGAACCTAGTGTAACAAGGCTGAAGCGACCAAAAAACATATTTGATAATCTTTTTATGTGGGACGTTGGTGTCATGCTATTTCCATTCAACAATGGTGCCCGTGTTCCACTTTTGTAGTGCACCCAGAAACTTAGGTAGCTTTCTTACAGAGCTCTCCCATGTCCCATAACTGTTCTCAATTGCCCGTCTAATGCCATACCATGCCTTTTTATATGAAATAAAGTATCCAATCACGTTTTTAACGTCTGCTTGTGCCTCAGAGATGTTGATTGCAGGATTGACCCGAACATTTTCCTTAATCAAGAAAGCTACAAAATTTTTATTCAGATTTCGATGATCAGAAAATATGTCATTCATATAACATTTATGATCTCCACCATATTTTGTTATTTTGAACATTCTCAATCTTCGCTTAAATGTTGCTCTAATATACTAATGACACTCTTGAAAAGGTGTACTGTGTTTTAATTGGACAACCCAAAGGAATTGTTTACTTTCTTTGACTCAAAACTGACGTCTTGCATGTCGTATTGAGAAATCCTTAATCACTGCAATCAAAGGCTTTTTATCCCTGAATACCATGTCCTTCTCAATTATACCTCAACTAGGAACGTATAACTTTCCCCATGAAGATGAAGGATTATGCATCGAGTCAGCAACAAATTCGAGGATAATTGCTGTGTAAAACGAGATGTTTGAGTCTGAATTGATATGGATTGTTGTTTCCACACTGTCGGGATCTGCATTGGTTGCATCAACATTTTCTTCGTCTACTATTGCTTCTATGTCATCCAAATTTTCATTTTCCATTTCACATGGGAAAATTGGACCTAATGAATCTGCACAAGGGTTGGTGTCTTCTGTATTCTCCATATTACTGGGACCAATTATATATTCAGGTTCATTCCTAGTATTATTGGGACCAATTATATTTTGGATATTACATGACCTGGAACTACTAAAAACAGTGTTTCTTAAAGTAAGGTTCTCCAAGCCCTGAGTGATTTCGGGCACATAATCACAAGGGTTACTGAAATCTTGGACTGACGTGATGGACACATCTCGTTGGGACAGCAACGATATATAATATCCCCAGTCTTGGCTCATAAGCATAACTTCCTGCTCGCTAAGATTTTGGTATGGTTCTTTCTCAACGAAAATATCCATAGAGTTTAATCCATCATTAGGATCTAGGAAGAACCTAAAATTATCGTCATTCTCAATCTGAACTACAGACTCTATAACATTATTGTGTCCATTTTGTGAAAAGTTTCAAATGAAACTGGTCTTAGGAACACCAAGAAATTTGTAAATTTGATCTTTCAATGCAGATAAGTCTGTATTTCGATCAATTTGTGTGTAACCATTGGGCGCACAACTATACAATACTTTTTCATTTTTCTGTATACTTTTGCCTCCGCTATATACTCTAATTGCGACTCATCTGTGACTCGTCACTACTCCAAAGTGATATTTATAATTTGTTTCATTGTGAAATATAAAATTTTCATAAAAACATGAAGAACAAATAAATTAGAATGAGTAAGTGTGGACCACATAGTACGTATGGAAAACATGATAAATAATGCATTACATTTCACAACAAAGATACAATTACATGGAATATACATCACTCTGTGAATGATCATTAGCGGGTAAATTTTCTAAAACATTTTAGCATCCACAACTTCTATATATCAACATTTTCGTTCTCAATTGGATCTTGCCAAATATTTAAGCCAGGGGTGATATCTTTAAGATCTAGTATGCGTGATCGCATCATATTCACGTGATGAAAGTTAGTCGTACTCTCTTATTGGATAATTTCATTTTGGTGTCTCTTATTATCAAATTGAGCATGTAACTCATGAAACTCATTTTCAAGGGCGTTTATATGTCTGTCTCTAACCTCAAGCTGCTCTATCATATTATTCTTTTCTGTTAGCATGGTACTTAAAGTACCATGTAGGAAATTTATTTCTGCCCTAAGATGTATTCTTGTTGCCGAACGCAACCTTCTAAAACAGAGACACGGTTAGATGACCACTCCAATTCAACTTGGCACATCATTACACGCCGCTGTAATTTTTGTATTTCTTGTTCTTGCATGTTGGATATGACATTTGCAGCAATATTCTTTCTCTTCAATCCCTCTATTTCTTCTTTTAGTTGTTGATTACGTATTCTTAATTGCACCAAATTTGTAGACTTTTTTACGATAGACCGATAACCTTTGTATGTGAAATTTTTATTGGGTCGTGTGGAAGTTGATGCTGAGATTTTGATGTTGAAGTCATAACTATCAAATATAATTTATAAGGGTCATTACAGTTATTAAATTTAAAAAAAATTAAGTATCATATAATAATATATTAATTATACTAAAAAAGTTTTTATTAGTCAACATAACAAATCGTCAAGCAAAACGGGTCAAACATATAATACATGCAACACTAAAAATATATTCATCATAATAAATAAATAAATTTTAAATAACATCACTTTAATAAATACAGCAAAATAATTAAAGAACACATAAAACAATACACCCATATAATTAAAATTTACTAAGATGCATGTAAATGTATATATGAAATCAAATAAACATCCACAGAAATAAATGATAATAAAATAACTGATGTATACCTTATTTTAGGTTACGGAGATGTTTGTACAAGTTGATATTTTTCTTGTTCAACACAATACATAATATAGCATAAAAAAATAAAAAATTTGATGATTAGTGTTTGAGAAAAAAATTATGTCATACCATGCAAAAAATTTAGAAGATATAAGCTTAATTAGTGATAAATAAAGAAAAATTGGTCAGAATTATAACAAAAACAAACCAATACATGTGAAAGGAAAAACAAATGAAGTAATGATATCTAATATATATTATAAACATAATTAAAATTAAAATAAATTATACATACCTTTGGAATAGATAATACAAATAGTTGTAACAGAATACAGGAATAATTGGAGAAGATAATTTGATAAGAAGAGAAGAAGGAAAGATGGAGACATAACAGCAGCAGCAAGAAGTTTCTTCAGCAGAAAAAAGAAAAACAAGAAGGAAAAAACAAGAAGAAGAAAAACAAGAAGAACTGCACTTTGAGGAGAAGGAAGGTGGATACGTTAAAAAGGTGAAGAGAGAGAGAATGAGGTTGGTACCAGCTGCCAATTCATGTGAATTGCAGTAAATAAATTTTGACAGTGTAGCATGTGCAATGTCATTGCAGTAAATTTTGTGGAGTGTGGCATTGCTGTCAAATTTGTGCAGTGGGCATGTGAAATGGCAACACTCATTTATTAGTCAAAATTTGTAAATATGAGTACAATGAAATGTCATTTCTGCATTAATTTTATCAGGTTTTATTTCATGTTATCTTGTGCATTTATTTTTATAGAGTAATATTATTTTGTTGAAAAAATATTTAGTATTTGATATATTTTTGTTATAAAAATATATAATATGATATTATGGTTTTGTAAAAATATATAATGTGATATTATCTTTTTGTAAAATATATATATATATATATATATATGATAATGTCATATTTTTAATTAGTTTATTTGTAAACAATATACAAAATGGAATTATTTTAATTTAATAAATTGTTTGTGTATTATGTTTATAATTTTTGTTAATTTCGGTTCCTTTTTTAATAATTTAATAATTAAACTGCTACATCTATTATTAAATATAAATGTATATATATTTTTTAAAAATAATAATCAAAATAAATTATTAAAATAATACTTAAAATAAAAATGTAATAATTATTAAAACATATTCTTATAATTTTTAAAGAAAAAAAATAAGAAATAATATATATATATATATATATATATATTAAATTTAACAAATATATATATATATATATATATATATATATATATAATATAATATTATAAAATTGTAAAAATCTTAAAAGAAACGTCAAGCCCACTAACGTTTCTTTTAAAATGTCAGTGGGCCTGACGTTAACTTTTAATTTTTTATATATTTATATAAATATGCATATATTTTTTTTTTTCAAATATTCAAATTTCACTTAAATTAAAAGTATAATAATTATTTAAAAATATCATTTAAATTATATAAATTTTTTAATAATATGATTTAATTATCTTAAATAATAATATAAAATTTTATTATTTATAATTATATAATATATCTTTCTATAAAATATATATATATATATATATATATATATATATATATTTCTATATAAATATTTAAATAACAAAAAATTAAATATAAACGATAATTATATTAATTTTAATCAGAATAAATAAGAAATAATATATATATATTTATAATAGATATATTATATATAATATATAAATATTAAAAGAAAATCAAAGAAACGTCAGGCCCACTGACGTTTCTTTAAAACGTCAATGGGCCTGACGATATATTATTTTTTATTTTTTTATATATTTATGAATATATGTATATATTTATGTATTAATATATAGATTTTATAATATATTTATGTATTAATATATATATATATACATACATTTTCAAATATTCAAATTATACTTAAAAAAAAGTATAATAATTATTAAAAAATATCCTTTAAATTATATAATTTTTTTATAATATGATTTAAGTATCTTAAATAATAATATAAAATTTTATTATTTACAATTATATAATATATATTTCTATAAAATATATATATATATATATATATATAAGTTTCTATATACATGTGTGTATATATATATATATATTTATATAACAAAAAAATGAAAAAATTATAATTATATTTACTTTAATCAGAATATATAAGAAATACTATATATATATATTTATAAATATATATTATATACAAATTAAAAATATTAAAAAAATAAAAAATTTAAAAGAAACGTCAGGCCCACTGAATATTGTATTTTCTTTTTTTTAAAATTATTATTACATGTATATATTTAAATTATTCCAATAATTAGTAATATAAGTATCAAAACTAATTAAAAATATTTCTGAATATGTTTTTTTATAATATGATTTCTTTTAAATTTAGAATTTTTATTTATTATTTTATATAGTATTGAAATAAATATATATTTATATAATGAAAATTATATAAATATATTTAATATTATATTTCATTTAGTTTCATAAATATACAAAACAAATTTGAATTCTAATAATTCTAATAATAAATATCACTTAATAAATAATTATATGATATATAAATTTTATATAGAAAAATTATATATACATATATTTCTAATGAAATATTTATATTAAAAAAATAGATAAGCATAATATAATAAATAACATATAATTTATACATATATTAAATATAAATAATATATAAAATTAAAAAAAATTGTACGTCAGGCCCACTAACATTTCTTTAAAACGTCAGTGGGCTTGACGTTTAATTTATTTTTTTAATTACTATTACATATATATATATATATAAATTATTAATATAAATATCAGAATTAATCAAAAATATTTTTGAATATATTATTTTTATAATATGATTTTTTAATTAAACATTATTATTGATTTACAACTATATTATTATTTTATATAGTATTGAAATAAATATATATTTATATAATGAAAAATATATAAATATATTTAATATCATATTTCATTTAGTTTTATAAATATACAAAAAAAATTGGATTCAAATAATTCTAATAATAAATATCACTTAATAAATAATTATATATATAATATATTTATATATATATAGATTTATATAGAAAAATTATATATACATATATTTCTAATAAAATATTTATATTAAAAAAATAGATAAGCATAATATAATAAATAACATATAATTTATTAAATATAAATAATATATAAAATCAAAAAAATTAAAAAAAATTAAAATTTTAAAAGAAACGTCAGGCCCACTAACGTTTCTTTAAAAGGTCAGTGGACTTGACGTTTATTGTATTTTCTTTTTTCTTTTTTAATTATTATTACATATATATATATTTAAATTATTAATATAAATATCAAAATTAATTAAAAATATTTCTAAATATGTTTTTTCTATAATATGATTTTTTTAAATTTAGAATTTTTATTGATTTACAACTATATTATTATTTTATATAGTATTGAAATAAATATATATTTATATAATGAAAAATATAAAAATATATCTAATATTATATTTTATTTAGTTTCAGTAAATATAAAAAAATTAATTTCTAATAATATAAATATCACTTAATAAATAATATAAAAAATATATAAAATAAATTACAAATATATATATAATTATATATCTTTATATATAGATATATATACTTGCATATATATATATACACACACACCCCTATATTGGCAACACTTTTTAAATCTACCCTATTTTATGAAGAAAAAAAAAATTCTGCATTATTTGGGTAAGTAACCCAATCTAAATTAATGGATATTTCACAATTTCAAAATATAGGTTTACAATTCACAATCCTAATTTTATTTTTTCTAAATCAAAGTTCCACATTAAGAAACTGAAATGTGCATAATAATTATACTATTATTTTTCAGAACAATTTTATTATTATTTTTTTATTATTATTATTAATTTTGTCGTTGTTGTAAATCTAAATGTAAGTAAAAAAAATGTATATTTTACAAAAAGTTTGATTCCAAGATCCCAAAAGTTCCATTACAAACCCTAAGTAGTCAAAACTTAAGGATTAAAGTATCCTAAGAAGAGAAAAATTATACTATTTCGCAAACATTCTATATTTTATTTTTTTAAAAGTATTTAATGACTAATAATTTCAATTGATTTTAATATTTTTTGGGTGTGTGTGTGTGTGTATATATATATATATAAGTAAAATAATTTTTCTACTTTTGATTTGCTGCCCCTATAGATTCTGAAAATTGTGTAATACTATCTTAATAGGTAGAGTAAAAAAATTCACAAATGTAAATATATCAGATCCCTATTAATTACAAAAATATATTCATTTTGCTTGTGGGAACTTAAAAAATGATTGTGATGACATAATAATTTTGATATCTGATTTGTTAATATTCTAAACTCTTGCAAATCAAAATTTATTTTATTCCAAATTTTGTGCATATAGATATTAAAAATTCTATTTTTATGGAAACTAATTAACTCGTATTAAAATAACTTAAACAAATTTTCGACGAAATTTGTGCATGTAAATATTATTTATTGTTCATAAATAATCATATTTTGTTATAAATATCAATATTCAATATTTTGTTGATATCTTTTGAAATACGTTGAATCAAATCTTTAAATATTGTTATTGATGTGAATTGACTTTAAACAACTTCGAAAAATATACAAGGTATCAATATTGTAGTAAAAAATGAATAATTAATCTTCAAATATATTAGATTATATTTCTCAATAGTGTGAAAAAAAATTAAGGAATCCTTGATGGACCTCGCAAAAAGGAATTCAAGAATCCATAAATAATATGTTATTAAGAACAAAAATATTAAATGCTAAGTAAATAACATAATTTTTAATAATAAAAATATACAAAAAAATTATATGCATCGCATGGTGTTTCACACTCGTTCTTTTTAAAAGAGCACTATTTTGTGTGTTTTTATTTTTTTTTGTAAAAAAACCAAATTGCATAAAAAAATTTAAGTTAAATCTGTCTCTAAATATGTATATACATATAAAATTAGGTAAAAAATAAAAAATAATAATAATAAAAAAAGAAAGAAAGAAAAAAAAGTTTATTGACGCTCAACATCTTATGTAATCACTAATTTTAAAATATAATATTTTTTGTGTTTAATACACAATACATTAAATTAATTGTCCTGACATGACTTTTTACTTGCCATCAATATCAAATATATGAAATTAAAAGGTTCAGATTCAAGATTATAAATTTATATAATATTTAATTAAAACGGTAACATTCCTTAAAAATAAAAAAATAAAAAAAATTTAGATGGGACCTGAATTGTATTTAATTTAGAATGGTAAAAATTTAGAAATGTAAAAAAATAAGGAACTCGCCACACACATTTAAGGAACCAGGAAACCCCATTTCATTCCTACTCTGCTTCGCCATTGCCAATCTTCCAAAGACATTTCGATTCGAATCTCAAAGCCCGCAACATCCCCTCAAGTCCGAATCATCACCCTAAGAACACATTCTCGTCCTCTTTGCATTGAAGGCCTTTGAGATCGAGCAATCCAAGTCTGGTCGTAAGGCTCAAACTCACTGCGGGGCTAAACTGTTGGTTGGGAACCCTGCTTCATGTGGCTGTGATCTGGCTACCTTTACTGGAGTTCCGATTCTATTTCAGGTGATTCCACGAAAGAGGTCATAGTAAATGCAAGGATAAATAAATATATGAATTTTACATAAATTTTGGTTTCATTGGGGATCTCTAATACAATATTGGGTATCCTTATTTTGAATTTAAATAAAAACAAAAAACAAATTTTGACTAATTTAGAAGTCAAATTGAAATTTACATTTACTTAAACATATTTGTATAAAAAAATTATTTTTTAGAGGATGGTAAATTTTGACATTAATATTTCATTTATGATTCATATTCACTTTAAGTATTCCTCTTCTTAAAAATGACTAGGTGGCACGTCACAAAAAATATGAACAATCAAATTTAGAATATTAGTTATTTATAAATCAAATGCATGATACATTTGATGCACAAGAAATTTATTTTAATCAATGCAGTTCGATTTTATTACTTTTCATTACTAGCTTCAGTAAATCGTCTTAAACATAATTAATTAAACCAAAATTCATATTTTGTTAAACTTAAAATAAGACTCCAAAAAATTGAAGCTTTTGAAATGGACCATTCATTTATGTTCCCTACCAAATCGAAACAGGTTAACAGTTCCCAGAACTAGAATGCTGCTTCACAATTCACTGATTCGGCGCTGGGCATTTATTTCTTATTTAAAGACCAAAACCTAATTTTGTCATTTTTATATATTTCTTTAATTCGAATTTAAATTTGATAAAGAGCTCTAACCCGCATATATATGTCTTCTACGGATCGTTTAAAGACTTCCTAAGATACAATTAATTGAGTTGATTCAATTTTTTACATAATTAAAAAAAAGTGTAGCTTTGATAAACTATTGGAAGAATTATTGAAATTTTTGAATCTACTCGTCATTCACGGACAACTTTATCTTATAGAACCTTTTAAACGATCAGTAGAAAACATGTACACACGGGTTAGAATTCATTTTCATTGTTAGTTATTAATTATTATTATCATATGATGATTATTATTAATTTTTTTTTTATTATTATTATTATTATACACACACTCACACACACAGCATACACAAAGACACACAAGCACAAATACACATAATTAAAAAAAAAAAAATCACCTGTAGTACAGGTAAGTAAAGAAGAAAAAACAAAAGTCGGCTGCAGTACAATTAAAGACAGAATATCGCCTATAACACAGGCGACTTCACCTATATTTTTAATAAATTTAAATAATACTATATTTTAAAAAAAAAATGAAGAGTACTGTATATTAACAAATTAGCCGAAAACCCAAGCGAAATTAAAATCATTTTTGGGATAAAAAAATGTTAAATTGATGGTGAGGCTCAGACCTTAAAACACAGACAGAAGACGGAGTCACCGCCATGGCTGCAAAACCCAGTTGCATGTGAATCAGAAAGAGAGAGAGGCACACACATGCCGTCCGGGTTTGCCCCACCAAGATACGGGTCAGATCCGCCTCCATGCCCGACCCAACACAAGGAAACGCATCATCATAGCCTGCACTGCTTAATTCGTAATGAGAGGGGGGTAAAGTGAAACCATACATAAACTGGATTCAGGAGTTGAAGATTAGAAGTGAAGGTAGAGTAATATTGGTATGTTGTAAGAACAGATACTGTAATTTCCATTGCTGTACAGTACAATACACACAGTCACACACACTAGAGAAAACCCAGGTTAATTGGCTGCGGTATAGAAACTAGAAAGGGTTGTTGTTGTTGACTCGCGAGAGAGAAATCATTGGCAAACAGAGAGGGGGCAACAACCCCATGGAAAATCCCAGCCTCTTTGCTAGCCTCATTCCTCTGTTGGGATTTTGGTTGAGGGACTGTAAAATTGCTTATTTCTTGCTTAGAGTCACTACTCATTGAAGTGGAAGGGCATTTTGGTAAACTCAAGGCTCGAAATTGGTGAATACTGCTAGTGGGTTCAAATGGGTAAATATTAAATTTGACCAATTTTTTCAGGGTTCGCAATTCCAAGATTATCGTGTTGTGTTTATATTTGATTTCTAAGTTTTTCTTTTTTCCTCCAAATATTCAAATCATGTTTTCGGTTTGATTAAAGTTCATTTAAGTTCGACTTGAATAATGAGTATTGAACTTTTATTTTTATTTGATTAATTATTTTTTCAATTAATTTCATTCGAAGTGCCAACCAAATTCGCAATTCATCTTATTATCACCATATTATGACAATTTTATAATTAATTTTTTATATTAATTAAAATTTAACATTTATTTTGATACATGTGATATAATGCAATATCGGATACAATCAAAATTTCTAAAGTAAAATGATACTTCAAGTGAAATTTCAATTGCCACATATAATTACTGGTGAAATAAAAAAAAAATTTATGTAACTTTTTTATATAAATTAAAATTTGGTACCCAATTTAATACATACAAATAATTTTGTACCCATATATACAATTTTTCCTATTAAAATAAATTTTTTTTATTACTAACGTACCCTTATTTTGAATTAAAAAATTTAGATTGGAATAGAATGGCAAATTTGCATTTTTTTGTTAACCTTTTAATATATTTTTATTTAATCTGTCATGTTATTCTGAGATTTGAGAACTAAATTTAACTTATTTTCCAATTTAAAAAATATATTTCACAAAATATTCAATGATTCTTAAAAATAATAATAACAATAACAATAACAAAAAACTACATTTAATTATGATCTAAGGCATAACCTCAATGCCACATTATTTGAGGTTATTGACAAATATATATATATATATATATATATATATATATATATATGTATGTATATATGTGTATACGTATATGTATATGTATAGAAGAATTAAATTCTCCTATTTCGGGACGTTTATAAAAATGATTTTAAGCTATAAATTTATCTATCAACAATGCAAAATGTTTCTGGAAAATAGAACAAATAATTAATATGATTTTATTTATTTTCTTTATAAAAAAAAAAAAAAAAAGAGTAAAACCCCTGTGAGGCTCAGACAGCAGGCAAAGAGACAGTGGCACCGCCATGGCTGCAAAACCCAGCTGCACAGTCGAGTTTGCCCCGCCAAGATACGGGCCAGATCTATCTCCGTACCCGACCCAACTCCATTAATGTCACCATCATCGCCTGCACATCTCGTTATGCCAAAACACAGCCGACCAGACTGAAAAATCTATTCGGTAGCGTTTGGATATGAAGGAAGGAACAAGTCGTAGGGTATGTTGGTGATTCGAACAAGAAAGCAGAAGTATCCGAGGACAATGAGAAAGCAATGGGTTTGCTGTATCAGAAGGTCGATGGACATGGAATCAATGATCAATCCAGGACCAAACGCTAACTCAGTCGCATACCGGGTCGGCCCGACCCGGGCGACGGTCTGCGTAGAAGGGTTGTTGATCTCTTTTTTCGGTAGAAGACTGAAATCATCGGCAAAAGGAGAGGGGCAACCACCCTTAGAAACATCCCTTCTCTCCTCTCACGTCATTCTTCAGTTGGGATTTCACGTCAATCTCCGGAGATCTCTGAATATTTATTGGGGATTTCAGAAATAAATGTGTAAATATTTATTTTGAAGATTTTTAATGTGGGAGGAAACTTTTTTTTTTAAATGCGGAAACTAGAGAAATTAAAAAAAGATATAATATTAATTACACAATATTCAGACATATTCGAGGGAATTACAGTACAAGGCACAATTGCCAGGCGTGGGTAGGGGTCCAAATTTTTTCTAAACTTTTTAGGTGTAAATTACGCTTTGAAAAATAAAGGCTAAAATTGAAATCCAATGTTGTTAAAAAATCCCTCTAAGAAAATCTCCGATTGGGTTGGGGGCAGACCTTATTAAAAACCTCGCGACCAAATGAAAAAAATAGCGTCTAAGATGTTGCAAAATTTTCAGTGTAACATCAATCATGTAAGCATAGCAAAAAGATACACGCTCCAACCCGGGTGCACTGCTACAGTTGGGCCGAGCAGTCCCCAAACAAACTCACCCAATTCACTAATTCAATGGAGTTACGTGTTGGGAACCAACTAAGTTGGACCAGGGTTGTAAGATTACAAACAATGTTTCAACCTATACAAGATATCTTTGATGCTCCAACATTCAATTGTTACTATACTTTTAAATTGTGAACAGGTCAACTTCAAACGATGACCCTGATTAAGCATCCCGGCCTATGGGATGAGATGTGACATGTACCACCCAAATGTTGTCCAAGTGGTACTCCCAGCAAGTGGATCTCAAATTATATGGCTCATTTAATCATCAAAGCAAACATGAAATAGAAGAAGGTTAGACACAAAATCCACTGCCCAAATGAAATTCCAAAATAATAATATAAAAATGTTCTCGACATTTCAGTTCAAAAAATTACAGATTTCAAACATCCTGTCAGACACGGGAGAAGATGGTGACAATTACCACACACTTGGAAACTTCTAATATCATATGTTGTGCATTGTTTACCATAAATAAATTAATAAACTACAAAAGAATTTAGAGCATGATCCAAATATGAAAATTTCTTTAAAAAGACAAATAAAATTTTAAATTCCACTAAGTCGATAAATTGCAAAGAGGAATAAATGCATCTAAAATGTTGGCATTTTTTTTTAATTTCTTTTTAAGCGAAAAAAGTGATGGTATTATATTATTACTGTATAAGTATTTTATGTTTCATGTTAGAATAAAAAAATTAGCTCAAAATATAATTAAATTAAATTAACAATTAGCTCACAAAACAAGTTATATACTTTTCGGTTCAAAGAAAAGATCAACTCACACACAAAAAAGTTATATATTTATCAGTTCAAATAAAAATATTTGTATTAGTTCAAATGAAAAATCAATTGACAAAAAAGTTGTATATTTATCATTTTAATTAAAAAATAGCTCATAAAAAAGTTATATATATAATTGAATTAAATATTAATCACATAGAATGATTTAGTTGCAAAAAAAAAAAAAAATTTATATTTACCAGTTCATCCATTGTTGGATCAGCTCAATCGACTAAAACATGTAACCAATCTGATTCTTGTTACTGTTAAATTCCACAAACACACGTAGAACTTGTTTACTTTTAAAGATAAGGTGAAATAATAACTAATAATTCTACTATATCCTACATTTACATTTTTAGAAAGTGGGACTTGGATTATCAATCCGGTCCAAGTTTTTGGCCAACTTAGAATAAATAGGCCGCTATCTATTCCGGCCTACCTCCCTCTGATAAAATTGATCACTATGTGATAAGAGTGGCAAATTGACATTTTTAACTCTCACTATTACTTGAAATTACTTTATCGTACAATTGGTAATACTTTTCAAATAAACAAGTAATATTTTTTTGTGAACAGTGCACCCGATGCATAAGAAACTCACTTGATCTATATTTTTTTGGATCAAACATGGATGAAAAAGTCAAATTAACAACTAAATGAAGGGGCATCAATGAAAGTTGTTCATTTATAACAAGTTGTACTTACATTTGGTTAATAAAAAAAAAAATCGTACATTATGAAACAAGATATATTTTTGATATGGAGAGAATGTTGCATTAGAGTTCCTGTTACAATATCTGGACGTATTTATTTGTCTGTTCAATCAACGGTGACAATGCAGCCCCTGAAATGTTCTGATGGCCAAAAAAACCCAGCAAAATTGGAATACACAAAAGAATCCAAGAAATATACTTCTGGACCAATATTGAGAGATGAAAAGGAGGGTCTTTTAAAGACTAGATAGCAGCTCTACCCTTCTGCTGAAAGGATGGGCCGTGTACAACCTCTCCTGTCAACTTAACAACGAACGTAACCTATCACGTATGACTAAATATTATTACCTTAACAAGTCACAGTAGTTTATGCCAGAGAGAGAGAAAGAGAGAGAGAGGTGTCCGCAAGAAAATTTGGATGCAGGAGAACAATACTCACCATCTCCAGTGAGCTGACCCGATGCAGAAGGAACCCATCGACCGGTTCCCTGCAGGAAGAGCAACATCCACAAGGCAAATGATGTTATCAGAAAGATTATGTTTAAATAGTAGTATTGCAAATGTTACGTATTTAAGCAAAAATGACTCACTCTTCAGATTTCATGTTTTGATAAATGGCAGTAAGATGAGGACCTTTATCAATCAGACCTGTACCAGACGGCCCTGTTGCATCTCCTTGGATGTTGCCAGCACTAGTTTTCATGCTCATATATGCATCCTAAAGTACAAAGAAGGAAAACAGAAAGATGATCCAGATTTCTCATTTTAACTAATTTTAAAAGGTAGCCCACTGATTCGTTTCTTTTCTTTTTTCTCTTTGAACAATTAAAATGTTAGTCCTTACCACTCCATACTGCAGTAATATGTCGTGTACATGTTCAAATGGAGTTTCTTTTGTTTTCCGGATATTGTGGTCACAATGGATCAATTGGTGGAACCCAACAACAACTTTCCTGCATTATTTCAGTGAAATTAAAGAGAAATGAATGACATGATGAAATAACACAATGCATCTTACCAGTCACTGTTGCTTCCATTCAGAGTCCTCGTCAACCACACAATCTGATCATTTGCACGTGCAGTGGATTGATCCTACAGTCATTTTCAGAAACTAAGTTATTGTCAAAGAAATAGAAGACTAATGCAACATGCTTTGAAATCAAAGAAACAAAAAGAGGAAAAGGAGAAGAAACAGAAAGAAAGAGGACAAAAGTCTCGCATAAACTAAAAATCACGAACCAGGACTCTGGATCAGATAAATAACAAATAAAAGGACATAAGTTTGAGCATTGGGAGCTGCATAATATTCAACACATAATTATACTTGTCCCAAAAAAAATATTTGACAAATATATATCTACATCTGCAGCACTGAATGGATGGTCCTCCAACACGCAGCTATCAGTAACAATACACTTCATGTGTGTGCCTGTAGTTGATGCAGATGTTTCTATCCTTTGCTTATTTGACACGAGTAAACTGATGTACTTGTTCAGATTATCTATACCTCATCAATTCAGAAAGTTGTGTACCATGAATATGAAAAAGTGCATATCTCTAGCTCCTATAAATAAAGAGAGGGTTCATATAAATTTGATTAATTCTCCTCCAAGCTAGAGATGCTGAGCGAGTGGTGCATCAGCTAAATGTTTATTCAGCAACGAATATTGTTGACATAGCTAATAGCAGTCACACCAGACAAAGTTATAATTTTGGTGACTCGGTGGTTTCGTCTAAAGTTTGTTACTGAGGTGAATGGAAGTGGTGCAGTTAATATTTTGAATAATAATCTTGAAGATGTTTTTTAGACTTTGAAACCACAAATTTCAAATATTAGTATAGTACACTTGAGAACCACGAATAACTGCTAATCTCCTCTCTTTAGCTTTTAGGATTCCTTCACCACTTGAACACAAACATTACTTCTTTTTCTTTTTTTTCTGAAGTTCTTGAAACTCAGCAAGCTCTTAGTGTTCTATAGGCATCTGTTCCCAGACTCGAAGCTTTAGCTCTAAGGAAGACAAAGGCACATGGATAATAAAATTCAACATTAGGATCCTGTAATCATAAGGTAAGTTCTCATCAAGGGATTCTAGGAGCAAGATCCAAGTTCATAAGAACATGTTAACATTTATAATACATTCATATAGATACACACACACACACACACGCACATATATATATGTATATATATATCATCGTCCATAAAGGATTTCAAAATAAAGTAGACATGAATGCTGTTACGTATGGGCGTCGGAAGGCAAAGAATTAATATGGCTGGAATCCTTTTATTGTTATTTCCTTTTCAGTTGGTTGTTATTTCCTTTTGGGTGTCTTTCCTTTTCAGTTGGTTTAATTTAGTCGCTGGATTTTATATTATTCTTAGGAGAGTCGGCCCGTGGACCTCGTGGAAAACCTATTTGATGTCTTTTGTGAGTCTGGATTATTATCTATGAAATTTCTGAGTTGAGCAGCCTTTAGGCGTGGGACGGAAGAGTGCTTCTGTAGTGATTTCTGGTGTTTTTTGGTTGACCCATCCCTTTAACTCTAACAATTTGGTCCGGCCTGCCGGATCATGACGAGATCGGAGGAGAAAATTGCAGCGTTGGAGAAAGGGGTGGAAGCCCTGAACACCGATGTGGCTGAGATGAAAGGCTCCATCTCCACGATCACCACGTCAATTGCGGATATCCATGCCCTTTTACAGTCCATGGCCCACGGCAAAGAGCCCGCGCTCGAGGCTTCTTCAGCGGCCCACACGGCTCCATTACCTACAGCGAACATTGCGCCTGCGCCTGCCCCTGCCGCAGCTTTTCGTGGCAATCTTAGGATGGAATTACCCGCCTTCACAGGGGAAAATCCATCATCATGAATATCCAGGGCTGACCAATTTTTCTGCATTGAGAACATAGCAGAGGATATGAAGCTTGAATACGCCCTGATCGCCATGGATGGAACCGCCCTCCAATGGCTTTAGTGGTTGCGCAGGCGTCTACCAAATCTGAGTTGGCGGCTATTCACTGTTGAGTTACTTAAGCGATATGGGGAGGATCCCCGTGCTAACCCGTGCGAGATGTTGGCCCTAATGCGACAGACGGGAACGGTGGATGACTATGTGGAACGTTTCATTGGCCGCATGACGGCGGTCCCTTCACTTAATGATGCCGATGCTTTGGGGCTGTTCCTCAGTGGGTTAGAGGAAATTCGGGTGAAGATACGGTCTAAGGATGCGGAAGACATTGTCGCAACTATGCATCTAGCCCGGGAAATTGAACATGAATTAGCAGCGTTCGCTCAATTGCCCTACCGCCAAGCACCTGCACGGCAGTTCTCATCGGGTAAGCCTACTCCCCCTTCCAATTATACGCGATCGACTGGTGTCTTGGCACCCAAACCGCCTGTTCCTGGGTATGGGCAGAATCATGAGCTGTCACGCTCAGGCGATTCTCACCCGGCATCGCACGTACCAATCGAGTCAACTGGATCCGTGAACCAGGGTCCGAGGCGCCCCGCCAAATGTCCCAGTCAGAATATCGAAATCTTCGTTCCAAGGCCCTCTGTTTTAGATGTCGGGAACCTTATACTCCCACCCATGTGTGCGCAAATCGTTCTCTTCGTGTGATGGTGGTAGACGACGATGAAGTTGACGATGGAGAATTTGTTCAGCCTGCAGAAGCAGTAGCTGTGGAGGATCCTTCCCTCCAGGCTCTTCGGGTGTCACAAGCAACTGCTTTCGGGTTCGATGGTCCCAAAACAATGAAGCTCGTGGAGGTTATTGAAGAGAAAGAGGTGATTGTGATGGTAGACAGCGGGGCGACACACTGTTTTATTTCGCCGGCTACTGTGGAGGCACTGGGTCTCCCTAAGGATGATTCATTTACACTTCCGGTCACCTTGGGAGATGGCAAGGAAATCCGCACGATGGGAGTGTGCCCCGAGGTCACAATGGATATGGGATCAGCCCAATTCGTGTTTTCAGCCTATGTATTCCCTGTGAGCGGAGTCGATTTAATTCTTGGGGTCACGTTCCTAGCCGCTCTAGGTGAGGTCAGCGCAAACTGGGCTACCCAGACACTGAAATTTTGGGCCAACGGGCAGCAAATCTGTTTACAAGGGAATGCAGGGTTAGCTCGACGAAAGATTTCAGCTGCTTCCTCCCTTAAACTGACGGAGGTCGAGTCATGTTGGGTTCTTTGGCAGTTGGAGCTGTCTCATGCTGAATTGGGGTCCGTGACAGCCATTGTTCCCGATATTCAGCAGCTCCTCGATGAGTTTCCCCAGGTTTTGACACCCCTACCGGGCTTACCACCACGCCGGGATTGCGACCATCGAATCCCGTTGCAGCCTGGGGCAGCCCCTGTGTCAGTTCGTCCGTACCGCTACAATGCAGCCCAAAAAACGGAGATAGAGCGACTGGTTGAAGAGATGTTGTCTGCTGGACTGATCCAACCAAGCACAGGGCCTTATTCCAGCCCGATTTTGCTGGTTCACAAGAAGGATGGGAGTTGGAGGTTTTGTGTTGATTACAGGGAACTGAATAAACATACGGTGCCCGACAAGTATCCGATTCCAGTTATACAAGAGCTTTTAGATGAGTTACATGGGGCGGCATGGTTTACTCGGTTAGATTTACGCGCAGGGTATCACCAGATTCGAGTAGCGCCCGAGGATATCCACAAGACCGGTTTCCGCACCCACTCTGGTCATTATGAGTTTGTGGTGATGCCATTTGGGTTGTGTAACGCCCCGTCCACATTCCAGGCAGTTATGAATGACTTATTTCGACCCCTACTCCGAAGGTATGTGCTTGTTTTTTTTGATGATATACTCGTATATAGCTCTGACTGGGACTCTCATATGATTCACCTACGAGAAGTGTTGAGTATTTTGGCGGTAGCATCTTTTGTAGTGAACCCAAAGAAATGCTCTTGGGGTCAAAGTTTTATTGATTATTTGGGACATGTGGTTTCAGCTGAAGGAGTGCAAATGGACCCGACTAAGGTGTTAGCAGTCTTACAATGGCCTGCCCCACGGTCAGTGAAAGGTGTGCGTGGGTTCTTGGGTTTGACGGGTTATTGTCGTCGGTTTATCAAGGACTACGGCAAGATAGCATTACCTCTCACTTCCCTTCTGCGGAAAGAGGAGACCGATCAGAAGTTTGTTTGGGGGACGAGGCGCAGGTAGCTTTTGAATCCCTCCAAAAGGCCATCACAACAGCCCCGGTTCTTGCCGTACCAGATTTTTCAGCCCCGTTTTGTGTGGAGTGCGACGCCTTAGGAAGGGGATTAGGGGCTGTCTTAATGCAGAATAGACGGCCGGTGGCCTACTTTAGCAAGGCACTCTCGGACCGCAATGCTTCCAAGTCGACATACGAGAAGGAGCTTATGGCCTTGGTGTTGGCCGTCCTTCATTGGCGACCCTACCTCTTGGGACGTCAGTTTGTGGTTCGAACCGATCATCACAGCTTGAAGCACTTGTTACAGCAGTCCATTTCATCTCCAGCACAGCAGTATTGGGTGGCTAAGCTCATAGGCTTTGACTTTGTGATTGAGTATAAGACTGGTGCCTCGAATGTGGCGGCAGATGCACTTTCGAGGCGTGATTCAGAACTTCGTTGTGAGGCAGTTTCTATACCCCAGTGGGTGGAATGGGCGGCCTTGAATAAGACCGTGCGTGAGAGTCCAACCTACGCACCTGTGATTCGGGCGATTGAGAGTGGCAAGGTTGTGGCTCAACCGTACTCCTTGATCGGGGGAGTCTTGTATTTCAAGGGTCGTCTAGTGGTTCCTCCCACTCCTGAGTGGACTCGTCGGTTGTTGCAAGAATTTCATTCTACTCCAACAGGGGGTCATGCCGGCGCATACCGCACATACCGACGCCTGGCGTCTAACGTCTACTGGCCTAGCATGATGAAGACAGTGACGGAGTTTGTGGCTGAATGTTTGGTTTGTTAGCGCAGTAAATCAGATTCTCGATCACCAGCAGGCTTGTTGCAGCCATTACCCATTCCGGATCGCGTTTGGGAAGATGTAAGCATGGACTTCATTACAGGATTACCTCGTTCCCACAACTTGGATGTCATTTTGGTGGTGGTGGATCGCTTGTCCAAGGCTGCCCACTTTATCGGCCTCACCCGTCCTTTCACTACTCGTGTGGTGGCCGCTTCCTTCTCACGAGAGATCGTCCGTCTTCATGGAATTCCTCGATCGATCATCTCAGACCGTGATCCAGTTTTCACGAGTTCCTTTTGGGAGGAGTTATTCAAGGCTACGAGTACGAAGCTGCGTATGAGTTCAGCATATCACCCAGAGACGGACGGGCAGTCCAAGGTGATGAACCGCTGTTTGGAGACGTACTTGAGATGTTTTGTTTCTGATCAACCGAAGCAGTGGGCGCAGTGGCTGCATTGGGCTGAGTATTGCTTCAACACCAGTTTTCACTCCGCCACGGGATGTACGCCTTTTGAGGCCGTGTACGGTCGTAAGCCCCCTGTTCTATCTCAGTTTTTGCCGGGCGAGGTATGCGTTAAGGCTCTCGCGGATGACCTCCTGGAGCGAGATTCAGTGTTGCGTCATCTGCACTTCCATTTGGAGCGAGCTCAGCAACGCATGGCTCGGGAGGCAAATAAGCACCGTCGTCACGTGGTCTTCGGAGTTGGTGAACGGGTGTTCCTAAATTTTCGGCCATATCGTCAGTTGACCTTGTTCAAGAAGCTTCATATTAAGTTGGCTCCTCGATATTTCGGTCCTTTTGAGATTTCAGAAAGGGTAGGCTCATCTGCATACCGATTGAAATTGCCCGAGGGCTGCCGATTGCACCCCGTTTTCCACGTTTCCCAGCTAAAGGCGTCCTTGGGCGAGCATGGAGTTGCAACGACGATCCCTCTGGATTTTTCAGATGAGGGGGCAGAATTCTGGCCAGACCGCATACTGCGGGTGCGACAGGTGTGGAGAGGTGACGAGCGTGTTTCGCAGATTTTGGTTTCATGGGTGAATCGTCCAAAGGAGGAGACAGCTTGGGTTGATGAAGAGTTGTTCCGTGCTCAGTTTCCAGACTTTAGCCTTGGGGACAAGGCTGGTCTTGAGAAGGAGGGAATTGTTATGTATGGGCGTCGGAAGGCAAAGAATTAATATGGCTGGAATCCTTTTATTGTTATTTCCTTTTCAGTTGGTTGTTATTTCCTTTTGGGTGTCTTTCCTTTTCAGTTGGTTTAATTTAGTCGCTGGATTTTATATTATTCTTAGGAGAGTCGGCCCGTGGGCCTCGTGGAAAACCTATTTGATGTCTTTTGTGAGTCTGGATTATTATCTATGAAATTTCTGAGTTGAGCAGCCTTTAGGCGTGGGACGGAAGAGTGCTTCTGTAGTGATTTCTGGTGTTTGTTGGTTGACCCATCCCTTTAACTCTAACAAATGCCATATGATGCATTAGATAAAAGCACCATATCTTCTCACGTCAGTAGTTGAGATAAATTGCAGCAAATTTAAGTAAGAGTGAAAGCTATTTGCAAAGAAATAAACAAAGTGCATAAAAAAGACTTACGGAACACATCCCAGACCTGTAATATGACAGTATCCAATGCAATAATATCAAGAGTTTGTCCATAAGGAGTTTTTATTTTCTTTAGGAAGTATGTTTCTCCATGTCCTTCTAAAGCCCCAGCAGGGTACCTGCAATTTGGCAATGCAGATGAAAATTTTCAGAAAAGAGATCTATATAAATAGGGTAACATCAAACTATGCCTAAGAATAAGTTGAAATATAAATTAAACTACTTGAAAATGGCATACCAGGGCATATTTCGCAGCTCAGGAAACTTCATTGCCTGATAACTAGGAATATGTCATTTTCTTGCTGGTTCAAAGTAATGAAAAACATTGTGTTTAAGGTTTAAATATCTTGCTTAACTAATTGAACAGCATCCACCAAGGGACTATAACACATGATTGAGCAAAGTTACAAATACATATATCGGCTGTTTTCACATCATATTTTGGGAACATAAACACACCTCTCAATGAAAGCACCATATCAAGATTGTCGAAATAATAATTTCTCTCAAAATGGACATAAGGTTTCTGAATCTCCATCATAAAAGTAAGCGAAAAATGGAAAAACCACTTATTTTTTAGTGTAGGCAAAAGGAATAAAGTATGCAGCAAATGACCTTTTCAATGGCATTAGTTAAGAAAAAGCAACATAACTAGAACCTACAAAGTTTAAATATTGTGTCGAATTTATAATTAATACATCTTAATCAAGCCTCACTGAAGCAAAACTCTGTATGAGAACTTTTATAGCTGAAATAAGCAAAATCACTTATAATTTGATTTTCTGAGCAGTTAAGATGGATCTTACATTCAGCAGGAGAGGATCAGATTCCCCAAGTTCACTAAATTCGACTACAAAATGTGCCTTGTAGGTCTTCTTCACCTTCACCATCTTCATCAACATCAAGAATAGAGTCATAAACCAGCCATAAACATATAAAAAACATATTAAACTGAAATTGCTTGAAATGAGAGATTAAATTATTTCATCAGCAGTAAGAATGAACATTCACCAGCAAGAATTTCTGCTGTTATTTATTCACATCAAAACATAGTGCTTCATAAGCAAATTAGATCTAATTAACTATAAGATAGCGAATCCATCGCGGGACTCGCAGCTCCTCCTCCAAGAACAAATTAAAACAAAAAGGGAGAAATCTCCAATCTTTAACCCTGAATATACATAAGACCACATTGACTCTGAAACTGCAAAATCACACTTAAACAATTTTAAAAAATAAATAAATAAATAAATAAAAATAAAAAAACGATCTCCTTCCAAGAAGAAAAGATCCCATAAAAATGAAATAGCAATCCAACCTGTTGGAGCAAAAGGGTCAGTTCTTCAAGTGGCCTAAAGCCTCCCGCAACACTTACGAAGTACATATCATTTGGCGTGCCTTCTCTATGAATAGTGAGCTTCTGGGGTTGGCCAATATTCATAGCTATATAACCTACGACGCAGAGAGAAAGCTGCGTAATAAGAGTGCAAGCCCATGATTTTTCCTTCATTTTCAAGTGAGGTTTCTCAGCAATCTATTCATTTGCGGCGTGAGCTAATGATAGATCCCAATGACGGTGAGCCCATCAAACATCAATTTGTGGTTGTGCAAACACTAAAACCACACGGAACATTGTTTATTTATGCAAGTTTTTGGACAAGTTGCTGTCGTATTTACAGACATTAGAATTTACCGTCCCCAGCATTTCTCTATCCTGCAAAACATACTTCTTGGTTTGCATTTCATGTGCCCCAATCTGATTTACAGTAAAACGGAACCAGTACATAGGGAAATGGTGAAATGTAATATTGCTGCCATCCCCGATCCTTAAAGTACGTTAGTATAAGTATTCTTTATAGGTTTGTAATAAGGTACAGTAACATCTGCCTACAAAAAATTGCACCAAAATAATAAATATATTGGAGCATCCGAATAATGACAAAATTGACTTAGTCACTGAGTTTGATGTAAAACAAACTCCCACACCCATTTAGTATCCATTGGTAGAGAAGGTTAGATATTTTCAATTAATCGAATAAAGACTTTAACATATTTATTGAGGGGACGCATGATGTAGACATTGATATTTTCCTATTTTTCATTATAATATAATAAGTTATTATTAAAAATAATAATATTTAATTTTAAATAAAATATATAATATATTTTTAATAAAAATTTATTTAAAATAAAAATATCTTACAATATATAAAATATTAAAATATATCACAATCAACTTATAAAAAAATATTCTACATTTAAAAATTATTATTTTATTTTTTTATATAAACATATGAATATATTATGAAAAGATAATTAATTTAATTCACGGAAAAAATTTTATTTTCTATTTTTAGCTATGATTATATTATTATATATATATATATAGATTAAATGAAATTAAATAAAAAAACCTCACATAAAATTAATGATTGCATTTGCCCCTAAAAATCAGTTTGAATTCTTTATGACGTTCTTTACTTCAACTTATCTCTGTTTCTTGTTGATAAAAACATTTTTTTCTACCTTGTGCTTTTGCTTCGTTTTTTTTTTTTTTTTTTTTTTGTTACGCCCAGTACTTTATTACTTGTTCTACTTTCATCGTTGCCCCCTCATTTATATTGTACACCAACAAAATAAACAAGAATAAAATATAGGCGACAATATATATGTATATACAATATTTTTCTCAATCCAGATAGATCCAGCTGTAAATTTACAAAAAAGAATTGTTTTTGGGATTTGAAAATGAAGACAAATAGAACTGCTGATTAAAGCATTCATCAGAGAGAGATGGATGCACTCAACTTAATTCTTGGCAATTGCTGTGACCTGAGCGTGTCCAAAAATTGTCTTTCAAATCTGAGCTACATATAGATGGAAATCAAAACCCCTAAATGTATTCACATTAATGGCATAATCTGTTTTGGACAAGCAGCTGCTATGTTAAGAAGTTATGATATATCCCTATCACATAAGGTCACCCAGAGCACATGAATCTGCAAATAAACTCATTCACTGAAAACAAAATTGACTCTTCTTCAAGCTTTCTATTCGAAGAACACGTATCTAAGCACCCAGGTACAATACAACAGTGTATCAGTAATAAGTCATCTGAAAACATTCTGGAAAACCAACTTTTGTATGAATCACAGACTTACAGGTCAATTTCCATATCGGCATCCTAAAAGTACCAGTTCAATTGATTCCAAGAGTTTCATCCATGGCAAGTTGAATGCTACATTTTTTTTTTTTTTTTTGGTATATCAAAGTATGATACAAAAATTAGAGATGTTAATGGCTGATAAGAGTTCTGGATATCTGGAAATATAAGAGGTACAAGGCAAGCCAAGAAAAGGCATGGTTTGATAGCATAAAGGGTGATGCTAGTAGATATTTACATCAAGGTCAAAAACTAAAGCATATCCCACCAAGTAATTCTTCCCCTTTGCTTTTTAGTTGCCAGTCCACCTTCTCTTTCGAGGCGGGCGCACTGATTTGATCTCTGAATCTATGCCAACAGTATCCTCTGCTGCTTTAGGATTGTCATTAGTCACCTCTGTACTAGTGTCTTTGTCATCAACCAAAGGCCGTGACTTATCTTCTAACGTTTTTGATGATTCTTTAGGGGGCATGCTACTATTGGATGAAGGCAATGAGGCGATTCCAGAATCCCTCTCTTTATGGTTTGTCCAATGTTTCAATTTGGAGCGTCCCCGCTTTGAGTCAGGGTGCTCATCATCTGTAGAAGCCTCTTCTCTGTGCTTTCTGGACAACTGACAATTCACGTGATTGCGGCCACTTTGTTGCTTAGTTTTGACTCTAAAGTTCTCCTGAAAGCATGAGCAGTTAGAGTCCTGGTAGAAGGTGAACCAGATACACAGAATTCATACATTTCTCAGGTGAGCCCAGAAATTAGATTTATGACCAGCTAAGATGATGATGGCAGAATAACAACCATGTCCGATCTCATGGTGAAGGGGTAAACCAGACTTCATGTAGACATATGGTTCTACCAAACCAGGTGCTTGTTTGTGTTTCCTTTAGTTATATAGCAAGTCTTGGAACAATGTATAAGTTTCAGAAGGTGTTCAATCATTCACGCAGAACAGTAGAAATTTTGTGAGAAAGACAAGTGAGGGAAAATGGGTCATTAGCCATTTTTCATCACAAGCAGAGAAGCAAACAAGGTGGACATCTCACAAGCTGATCCAAATTATATTGAAGATTAGCATGTCAAAATGGGAAGAAAAATAAATTACTTGATTAGCATCAAATTATTCTATAAATGGAAGATTAAAAAATTGTGAGATCAAGCAATAACATATTATTGAACCAAATTATGGAAGCGAATGAAATGACTAGATGTGAATCGAGTATCCTAGTTTTGGAAATGCTGCGAACATCATTTATCATCACAAACACTTTTAATCAAGTGCCTGCTATAATGAAGTCCTCAGCTGTTAATGGCACTTTTGCATCATGTGGTCAACTAAATGGTTCTATATTGCGAACAGCTCAGCATGTTGCCTGATATAGACAAAGGTTGATCAAACAATAATTCAGCATATCAGAGATTTCTGCCAGAGCTATCATTGACAAGCTCAAGCTTGAGTATTGTGTACAAGTTGTATACCCTAGATGGGTTTGTCTTTCTTTATTTATATCCATGGCATTCCACTAACTGACCAGAAAAAGATGCAAAGGAGAAGTAGAAACAAAAAGAACACAAACAGTTATGCAAATGAGCATACACTTGTTGTTTTCCACTTTCCAGCAATCTTGACAATCAGATTAAAACAGTTTATGTGCATATGATCATTCAGTTTCATATTAGTTATGCTTCCAAAACTTTTGAGGCATTGCATGCAAAAAAAACACATACCGTCTGACTTATGGGGCTACCATCATCCTGATTCCTCTTGAAAGGGATCAAGGAACGGCGATCTCCAATTGTCGATTCATTACTCTTTCTACTACTTTCTTCCTTTTTGTATTCATGCACCCTCGACGTATCAAAACCACAAATAGCACGTGCATCATGACTGCTGCTTCCCCTTGCATATCTTGATCTCTTTCCATAATTACTGAGTTGATTTTCACGTGCATGACATTCTTCATGGTTCCTATTCTTTGGAAAGCCTTCATTTTCAAACCGATCCCTTTGCTTAAGTTGATCATTTTGCCGGCCTACATCCTTTGGGTGGTATGCTCTAATGGATCCTTTGCAGTCATTGCTCCCTTTTGAATGAATTCTCCATTTTTTTTCTTCAGCAGCTCGCCCACTTCTCATCACTGGTTGTGTTTCTTCTCTTCCCCTCCTAGATAAAACTTCATCTTGTTTAATCCTATACCGTTGATCACCCTCTCTCTGCCTTTCACTCCTATCCCTTTGAAACAATCCCCCTTCTTTTTCCCTAGCATAATGCACCTCATCATCCTTAAATATTGCCTGATCATCTATTTTGAGCTGGTCAGAGCTATCATCTCTCCCTCTTTTCCTCTGGGTGGTATTTTCTCTTTGATTATGGCAAACATCTTCCATTTCCACATGCACCTGCCTTATATTTCCCTTTTCTTTCCTTCTAGTGTTGTGAAGGTCACCCAATCTTTCATTCCGAAATTTAAGACTATTCTCCCAATCTCTTTGTCTAGATCCGATAATTTCAAGGTCATGATTAGCCCCCCTCCAACTACTATTATCCAGCTGATTTCTTGATTGATGATGTTCATTTCTCTCACTCTTCTCATTTTCTCTATAATTACCCTGATTTCTGGAGCTAATTTCCCAACCGTGCTCCCTCTTTCCTGGGCCTTCACCTCTCATCCTTCTCCCACGATGATCCTCATCTTTCCAGGTTTCCTCAGATACATCACTCTCCTTTCTCCAGTGTCTACTCGAAAACGAATCTTCTCTCCCTTTCACCACCATAATCTGTGTTCCACCTTCATCTCTATCATAGCAATCTTTACTGCTTCCTAACCTTGCTTTGCTCAAGTCTTGCCTATCATCATATTCTTGAGGCAATTGTCCTACAAGTGAACTTAGTTTTTGTTTCTTTTTTGATGACATTGTGTTCTCATCTTCACACCTAACCCCATTTGGTGCATCCACAACATATTCCTCTCTTTCCATATCAAAGCTTTCATCGTCCATTACAGACCCATCATTCATCTCATCCCCAATCACTATAGCCTGCTCTCGACCAGATCCAGATGAGCGGGAAGGTGACAAGGCATGACTTTGGTTCCCATCCCCACTATAAAATGATTCTTCTTTCAGATCATCTTTCGCATGCTTTTCTCTTTTATTCTCACTAGCAGGCATCATAGTGGATCTGGCATCCCCCCTTCCCTTTGTAGAACTATCGTCACCGGAAACCCTTTGTAAGTGTTCATATGATTAAAATGTCCAGACAAGAAGATTGGGAAATGATACAATACTAGTTTGTGCTAAATGAATATTTAGGTGGAAAAAGAGTTTTACATAGTTTAATAAAAAATGTCTTCAAATTGTTCAGGGCAGAATGATCTAGCTTTTCAGTAGACAGTGTATTGCCTCACTATACATAAAATAAAAGCATCCGGCATAGTAAACCTTAATTCCAAAAAAAAAAAAAAAAAAAAAAAAAAAAAAAAAAAAAAAAAAACTAGCTACCAATCCTTCAAATTATTGAATTTATCACAGAACCTACCCAAAATAACTAAAATGCTGCCTGCCATTTTATATAGCATCTGGCATTGTTGTCATATACGAACCTTCTCAGTCTACTTTTTTTTGGACAACAGTAGTGTACAATCCAATAGCCACCAGTATTTAAAAAATTCAGCATTTTTATCATATATTATGTGTTCTCATTCTCTATTTGTTTTAGAATGTCCTCTAGTCCACAAACATTATTAGATTTTCTATATCTATATGCAACACAATTTGCCAGCATCCTGCTCAAAAACAGTAAATGTACCATGTTATCCACTATTAAATATACCTAGTATACTGATTACATGAGTTTTTTAACCTTATCCAATGGTTGGGAGGCATATGCAAGAACCATAATCAAAGGTCAAAGTTGATGGTGAGACAAGAAAAACCACAATATAATCTATAATTGGTATAGAAATATTCATGTACCTCCCCTCATGAGGGACACCGATCTCCATATCAGGAGCCGAATGCACATTAACTTCTGGGGGAAACTGCAACTCGCCATCTTTTACAGTCTCATCATCCCTGACAGTATTCTTCGACTGTTTTCTTCTTAATTCAAATTCCCTCTTCCGACCATTATATGCAGGTGAAAATCTATCCACATCTTTGGTATCATGCTCTTGAAGACCATCAGCTTCATCACCCCCTCCAAGATCCTTCCTTGCCAAATCATTGTCCTGTAGCTCTGCCATGTCATCATCATCCTTGGAACTGTGGCATGGAATCTGTTTGCCAGAGGCATCATCAGTTCTACGGCATGGAATAAAGTGATAATGCACTTGAACAAGATAAGAGAGATTGTTGATTAAGTAGAGAGGATGATAACTGCTTACCTCAATAATAGTATCGATATCATGCAGTCGCGGACGCCTGGTATCAGTTGATGGAAGACGATCACCAATACCAATTTCTATCAAGATTGATCTGCCCATGGACTGTTATTAAATCAAAGAAAGCTAATGAGATGCCAAAATGTAACCCAAGCACTTTTTTTCTTTTAAATGTAGCCTGGAATTTAAAGTTTTTAACTGTGTTACACTGTCATCATTGATAAGGGTTGTCCTTATGAGGGGTTATGATAAAACTGGAAAATCAGGAATAAAGAAAAAACAGAAAAACAGAGCCAAACACCAAAAAACAGAGAGTGAACCCCTGTGGATCTTTATTGCTTATAGAAGAATCCAGAATAGGAATTACAACTGGAAAGGTTCAACTGAATCCCAATTCAGTTGGACTTCTGTAACAACTCTAACTGAATCCCAATTCAGTTAGTCCCAAATCACAATCTCCAAAAAACTGATTTACAATCAAATAAAGCTCTTATTTATAGAACTCTTTAACTAACAGAATTCAGTTAGTTAGTTATTCCTCTTGCTGCCAGGCTGGCGCCTAACAAACACTTTGGTAACAAGAGGTTTAGGCATTCTCTTAACTCTATCAATACTCTCTCCCAAAAGAACCACCTTGTCCTCAAGGGGAAACTGAGGAAAAACCTCTAAAATCTGAGTAGCTGACTCCCAAGAGTTCTCACAAGCTGGTAATTGGTCCCATTGAACCAAAACTTCCAAATTTCCCAAAGCATCCTCTCTCCATTGAAGAATTTCAGCTGGCTGAACCTGTAGTTCCATTTCTTCAGAAAGTAAAGGGGGGAGAGTCCTTTGCTCCAAAAAGCCAAAGGCCTGCCCTCTTGCATAAGAACAGCTCCTACTCCTTTACTAGAAGCATCTGTCTCCAGAACAAAGGTTTTTGAAAAATCAGGAACTGCTAATAAAGGTAAACTAACCATAGCAGATTTTAAAGTTTCAAAAGCTAGAGTAGCTTCTGGTGTCCATACAAAGCTATCCTTTTTCAGTAATTCAGTAAAAGGCTGTGCTATTTTACCATAACCTTGGACAAATCTTCTATAATAGCCTGTCAGTCCTAAAAACCCCCTCAAACTCTTCAAATCTTTAGGAACTGGCCAAGAACTCATCGCTGCCACCTTGGATTTATCTGCTGCCACCCCAGAACCAGAAATGATGTGGCCAAGATACTCTAAACTGGATTTAGAAAAACTGCATTTCTTTTTGTTGGCAGTTAAAGAATGAGTCCTTAAAGCTTCTAACACTTGCCTCAAATGATTCACATGACCCAACTCATCCTTGCTATAGATTAGAATGTCATCAAAAAATACCAAAGCAAATCGCCTAAGGAATGGTTTCAATACGTCATTCATAAGGGCTTGAAAAGTTGATGGAGCATTGGTAAGACCAAAAGGCATGACCACAAATTCATAGTGCCCCTCATGTGTCCTAAAGGCCGTTTTCTCAATATCTGAATCTTTCATTCTGATTTGGTGATATCCAGCCTTCAAATCCAATTTAGTGAAGATAGTAGCTCCACCAATTTCATCCAAAAGCTCCTCTATTATTGGAATTGGAAATTTATTAGGTATGGTTATCTTGTTTAAAGCTCGATAATCCACACAAAATCTCCAGCCCCCATCTCTCTTTTTGACTAAGATAATAGGGATAGAGTAAGGACTTATGCTAGGCCTTATGACCCCTGATTCCATCATTTCCCTAACCATCCTTTCTCTCTCATTTTTCTGATAATGAGGATACTTATACGGCCTCAGATTGGGAATAGAAGCACCTTCTGTTAATTGGATGGCATGATCATGTCTTCTTATTGGAGGTAACCCTTGCGGATCAGCAAAAACATCCTCAAATTCTGCTAACAAATCCAGAACAGCTGCAGGGATTTCCACTTTTTCAGTGGCAGCCTTAGTAGAAGATTCACAATGAATCATTAATCCTTCTCCTTCCTCCTTCAGAATCTGCATCAAAGCCCCTAAAGGAAGTGCAGTTCTTGTTAATGCAGGATTTCCAGAAATCTTAATCAATTTGCCTCCCTGTTTGACAGTAAGTTCCAGCTTGCCAAAATCAGCCTTGATTTCCCCCAACCCAGCTAACCAATCCAGCCCCAAAACAATATCCACCCCTTTCAAAGTGAACAAATAGAAATCCTGTTCAATCTCTAGCTGCTGCAATTGGAACTTTAATTTGGGACACCTTCCCTTGCACCTCACTTTATGGCCATCTCCCACCTCCACAAGGTAAGAAGGAGTATCTTGAACTCTCAAGTTCAGTTTACCCGCCAATTCTGTAGCTATAAAATTGTGGGAAGCCCCACAATCCAACAATATCACAATAGAACGGCCCTGTAATAAACCCTCCACTTTCCAGGATTTTGAAGTGGTAAATCCAGACATTGAACATAATGATAATTGCAAGGATTTAAAAGTTGGCAAACTGTCTTCTTGTTCCTCTTTCTCTAAGTCTTCTTCCTCTGCTTCCAGAATTATCATTCTGAATTGCCTGTTTTTGCACCTGTGTTCTCTAGTAAATGGCTCATCACATCTAAAACATAGTCCCTTTTCTCTTTTCTCCCTCATTTCTGCCCCAGTTAAATGCTTAAATTCCCCACTTCTATTCCTCCCACTTTCTACAATTTGGCTTTGTCCTGCACCACTCCCTGTACTACTCACAGCAGAAACTTCATTCTTCTTATCAGTTCCCAATTTAGACTCCAGAGTAACAGTTTTAGTGTAGGGACTGCTTCTAGAATAACTAGAAGTTCTAGCATAGCCATAACTATTCCTCTTATTAAGCAACACATTCTTTTGTTCTATCAATAAAGCTTTTTGAATGATTTCTGATAAGGAATGTAGATCATACAATTTTAACTCTGCCTGCAACTCTTCCTTAAGGCCATTCAGAAAAATTCCTCTAACGAATTCTTGATCAATAGTCCTCAATGCTCCCACATACTTCTCAAAATCTTCCACAAATTCCTCCACAGTGCCTGTTTGCTTAAGAGATAGCAATTGTTCAAACGGATTTTGAACCATGGAAGGTTGAAATCTCCTCACAACAGCAAGTTTGAACCCCTCCCAATTTGGATTTGGATTGCACCTCTCCCACCATTGATACCAACTCAAAGCTTTTCCCTCCAAAGCCATCACTGTCGCTTGCATCTTTTCCTCTTCGGTGACATCTTTCAACAGAAAATATCTCTCCAATCGATGCGTCCAGCCAAACGCATCTTCTCCAGCAAAAATCAGGATCTCCAGCTTGCGCCACTTCTCCCTTCGATTCGTATCTTCAAGATGACCACCACTGCTGCCGATTCCTTCAAGAATTGGACCTCTCCCGCGATCGCGATCCCGATTTTGGCCAAATCGCATGACAATCTCTGCGATTTGTTCTTCGTGTTTCTTCGCCAGAGCTTCAGCAAGCTCCAATCGAATCCTCATCTCCTCTCGCTCCTGCTCCCAATCTTCAGAGTTTCGCGCCATACTCCTGGTCTTCATACGCAGCGTCCGGAATCGTGTATCTCAGGGCACCAGATCGGTGCTCTGATACCAGTGATAAAACTGGAAAATCAGGAATAAAGAAAAAACAGAGCCAAACACCAAAAAACAGAGAGTGAACCCCTGTGAATCTTTATTGCTTATAGAAGAATCCAGAATAGGAATTACAACTGGAAAGGTTCAACTGAATCCCAATTCAGTTGGACTTCTGTAACAACTCTAACTGAATCCCAATTCAGTTAGTCCCAAATCACAATCTCCAAAAAACTGATTTACAATCAAATAAAGCTCTTATTTATAGAACTCTTTAACTAACAGAATTCAGTTAGTTAGTTATTCCTCTTGCTGCCAGGCTGGCGCCTAACAAACACTTTGGTAACAAGAGGTTTAGGCATTCTCTTAACTCTATCAGGTTAACAGATACCGAGAGCTAATTTAAGCCTTTCTTAGCATGGTTTTCTCATATGGGGTAAAGGCTAACAGAATCAACAAGGAAGAAATTTGTTTTTTCATAAAAGTTAACAGGGATCTGAGTATTACGAAAAGTTGAAAGAACATTTATTCATTTGAAGATTGAATTAACAATACATACCGTTTAAATAGCTTTTGTTAAGAGAAAAAGAAAAGAGTGTTATGAATGTATATAAAAGTCCTAAAATCAAGCAGGGTTAACACACACAAAATCTGTAGAGGTCCAAGCAGATACATCTTATATAGAAGTAAAAAAAAAACATACAAGAGGGGGCCGTTCAAGTGTATCTTCTCTTCCCAAGTCAGTTGGACTAGAATCCACCTTTCCATAATTAGCATTTTCAGATGGATTATCTTGGACACCAGCTGCTGCTGCTGCAAGCTTTGGTGGAAGATTAGGATCACAAACCTAAATTTGACACCAATGGACAGCACTTGAGTCATGTTCAAGAACTAAAGGCATTCCATAAATCCAAAACTGAATGTTAAAACTTTAATCAGATGAGGTGCTACATAACACATGCTCAGTCTTACTCTGAAGCTAAACCACATTATTACCTGGTGTGCCCTGCCACTTTCATATACACAAACTTTGTTTTTCATAGTCATCCCAAGCTGGAGTTGTTCCTAGAGATCAAATTCATTTCATTTAGCTACCACTCTCTTAAAATGACATTCATGTTAGCTCTTCATGCTAAACAAATAGAGATGTACAACTTGAGACTAAACCCACCAGGAGTTTGCAGTAATCTCTCCATCTATCCTCATCTAAACCAAAGTTGAAGAAGTCAGACATGTCTCTGCCAGGAAGTTTCCAAGGTTTTTCTTCAAAACTATCAATATCAACTCCTAATATGGTCCTGAGAATATGAAGAAGTTAAAAAGAACCATCAATGAGAACAAAAGAACTTTTCATAAAAAGGCACATCACACAAGTAACAAATGATGAAAAGAGTGATGATATCAAGTAGAGAACTACTGAAAAGGGTAACATGGTAAACTAAGTTCTCATGGGGCTACATGGCTCAAATGTTAAATCTTTTAGTTGCAAAAGGAGGTTGCAAAGGTGGTCCTTTCTCAATTATTATTCATAACTCTAGAAACTCTAAAAAAAAAAAAAAAAAAAAAAGGAGGCTTGGGAAAATCTTGTCTCTAAAAGCTATTAGGAAACCTTCTAAGGTCATCCAAATAACTGAAAGACTTTCTACAGAAAGTACAGTAACTTATTGTCAGTCAGTTGATCTTTGTAGAAGAAGACGTGCTTCTGCTTTAGGAAGCAAATGAAAGGTTGAACAGGCAAGTTAATACATTGGGAATAGTAAACTTATTTTCTGTAGCTATCGGTGATCTTAAAATATGGCCTAAAAATGCTAAAGGCAATAGGATTTTGAAGTCTCTAGTAACCCACTAAATTGGACACTCTTCTACTCAAAGGGGTCATTGTTGTTCTAATCCCCATTCCTAAAAATACTAGGTTATATCATCCTTCCATGAAGATTCAACAGTCTTTCCAACTCCTGCCTTCATCTTCAGCGGAAAGACCTATCAAAGAAGATGAAGGCCTTCCAATGTTAGACCTACCAGATTCAATTCCAATTTTCAGCCCTCAATAACTACTGATTCCACAACTTCTAGCAGATTCTTGAAAATGATACAACTGAATCAAGAAACCCTTCTAATACCTCAGAAGATAAAAAGGAAAGAAGCTATGAGCTATACATTGATGACAAGACAACAATAGGAGTTGCCCACAATCCTTAAGTGTGAACATAATAATCATCTTCAAATTCACTGACACTTGAAACAGGGACACTCAATCATGGCTTCCCATCTGCACCATCACATGACATGCTAGCTAATGTTCCCACAAATGGGTTTAACCACAAATGCTTCGAGAAATCAGAAGAAGGTTACAAATGGAAAAGATCCACTCACCAGATTGCAGAACAGTGTCGAGATCTCAAAGAATGGACGAGCCAATAACTCGAAGGTGTCCAAAATTCCTCTTATAGGTCATATAGATTATGTTACGAATGGGAGTAGCTATGTAATTACTTTCACAAATATTAACTATGATTGGTATACAAGCATAATTAAAGAGGTTCACATTATGTTCTCTCGATACATTCAATATGTGTCTCTTCTATTTCCAATATACCATTTTTTTCTCTCACAAGAAAAAAATGAGGTAGTAGATAATTTTCTCAAAATAGAGAAATGAAGAGATGATCAAACAGTGGGCAGAGAAAAATCTAAGGGACAAAAGCAAGAAAAACACATTTCTGATTATGTGTGGAATTGTGTTTGCGCCTCTTCTATAGAAGTATTTCCTATCCTCAAAACATCTTGATGCATTATCTCCTAACCAATCCTAAATATGAGCCTACCACATGATACTCACCTGGGAAATCTGATATTTACCAAATGATGTGAAGAAAACTCACATAGAAAGAACAATTTTTCTTACTTTTGTGATGGCAGAGTGAAATCCAAACCACTTCCATAACCACGACCTGCGGCATTAACTCCCCAAGTAGGAGATCCATGGCCAGTATGAAACCCTTTCTGCATGGGAAAGGATCCGTTTATTCCAGCTGGTCCCCAATCACCTCTTCCAGGTCCTGCTGGAAGGCCCATGTTGACAGGTGGATGAACTTGACCTGGGATTCCTCCAGGAGCTGGTCCAAGCAAAGGCGCAGCACCAGGTCTCACATACTAAGCAGTTCGCCAGAGATAGCAAGGAGACAAAGAAATGGAAAAAAGCCTCAAGGTTAATACCTAATTTAAAAAGGAGGGGGCAAAGAAAATATAACAAGTAGCTTAGCATCCAAAAATTTAACATAACATACTCAGAAAATGAATGAAATCAAAATTAATCATATTTCAGCATATAAAGAAGAATGTGTGATGCTTTGTATGAGAGGGGAAATCAAGGACCACAACAACCTATGAAAATACAGGACACCCTTCTTGTTTGACAATCACCTGCCTTACCAGACAGTAATGGCTGGAATATTTTCCCAGCAAAGATTTAAGAAGCTCACAATTTAAGATTTAATTAATATTTTATAATAATATAAATTATAAATCTGCTCTATGGTGTTGAAAGTAAAATTTGAATTCGTGAAAAATAGCACAAATAAGATAATGCAGTAGCTTGATGCCAATCAAGTAGAGAAAATAGCCCATCAAATCTGACATACACTTGAATATTATTGATTCTGTCTGAAATCACTACTTGAACTTTAATACATATCAATTAGTGACATACAGTTTTACATCTTTGAAATAAAAGTATAATTTGCAATATAAATGCAACCCCCCTTATTTCAAAGTCAAGTGAGATGGCCCGATTTATTAGTATGGCATGCTGGAGTCGTGTAGAGCTAGTCATGAAGATTATGCATTACTGGTAACAAGAAGGCATAATATAGATGAACAGATATAATATGATTCTCAATAAACTATAGCTTGCCTTTAAAACTCCTCTTCATGGTCAATGCAAGCAGTGGCACATACTATTGTGCTGGAAATGCCAAAGTAGGCAGGTCGAACTATGCTAGCAGTTTATAGAGTGGCCCTTCTCGGCCCTAGAAATAAAAGAAAATAAAAAAGGAAAAGGCGATCACAGACATCCTACGATCTGATATATTTATTGTGCAGACTGCATACTCTCAAGTAACTTTCTTCAATTGATTGTCCAAGCCTACTTGGATAGAGAAAACTTTATCTACTTTCAAGTGCTCCTTAATAAGTAGGATCCATAACATGTTCATAAACTTGATAAAACCAAATCATATGGATGCAGTTGGATAAGACTCATGAGATGCAGTCTTTGAATTGTTCAACTTGCCATCCGTAAGTTTTTTTGTATGAAAATAGCATTCAGAACTCTAACCTAATCATAAACAAGCACAAACAATCTCAAAAAAAAAAAAAAAAAAGAGAAGTAAAGAAAAAGATCCATGAAGAAAATATGTAATTTCATTAATAAGTGCGAGTTTAAAATCAGTACAATGCAGTGTCCTGTCACTATGAGACAATGCTCATGCTCATCCACAAAATTACTGATAATCTTCAGCACCACTAGTATGTACAAATTCAGTACAAAAGCAACATAGTTGCAGCTATTATCCAATTTATGTTGGAAGTGGTCATCGACGAAGTTGCTGACCTTTAAGTGTGAAGGGAATGGATGATGGTACTCCCCACCGCTGCGCGCAACCTGTGGCTGCACAGCTGCTCGAGCAGCACCACCTCCTCCTTCACTTGCCGTCCCTGTGTCACCCAAATCCTTCTCTTCCCCATCAGTCCCAGCCACCCCTACATCTCCACCCCATTCTTGCTCATCCATCATCCTTTGACCCTTGTGGTGATCGTGGTCCACATCACCAGTGTCAGCGACAATCACCAATGGTACTCCATCCTCATCGTCTTCATCAAATGCTCCTGGCAACCTTTTCATCCCCATTTGGCCATGGTTACCATCATTTAGCACTATCTGCAGATCATCTTCGCTCTCTTCACTCTCCCACTCATCCTCGACATTCAAATCCCTGGCGTTCTGCAATCTTCCTAGGAGCTCTGGATTCATCTGATTCGGACCCATTTCATCAACCGTAGAACCATTCACGATGTTCGTAGTTTTTTCCGTTTGGGCAACAAACACATACATCTTTTGCTCCTCGTTTACAAAAATATCGTTCTTCTCCACCAAGTCCTCGTCTCTGTTTTCCCCTTCTTCCATGGTGATATCAAAGTCATCATCCTCCTCCACAAAACTCGACGCATTGCGGGGCATTTCCACAACCTCACCCTTCTCCAAAACCCCAGGTCCAAACCCCGAACCATCTCCTCCATTTCCGTCTAAGCCATCGACTCCCGCAGCATCGGAATTCGAATCCAAATTCAAATCAAACCCTCTAGGTTTTGCAAGGGTTTCTTCTAGAACGGGAGGCGCGTTCAAGTTCAAAACTGTGGCAGAACTGGAATTTGAAATAGAAATCTTCAAATTGGGAGCTATGTCGATAATCTCATCATCGTCACCTTTGGTGTTGAGATCGATCAGTGGAGTCGCCGCCTTTTTTGGGGCGACAGGAGCGTTGATTTCTTCATGCAGCGGCTGGATTAGCTTCTCGAGGGGACGGAGAACGTCTCTGTATAGACCTCCGAACTCATCGTCGTCCTCCATGTATAACACAGAGAGAAAAATAAGGGTTTCGGGAAACAAGAAGGTAATAGAAACGGTGAAAATATGCACAATGAAAATAAAATGATAGGGCACATGCACCGAAATGCTGGACTACACACTCCCACCAATTTCTTGCAATAAGGTTACTTTTTTTTTTTTAATTTTTGGTATAACTAGTATTCCATGCAATTGCAGGATTGAATATATATTTATTTATTATTTATAAATAAATTATAAAATTAATTTAAGATAAAATATAATTATAAAAAATATAAAATATTTATTATTATATGAATTAATTCTTATATACTACAACATACTCGTAGTTTATTTGTATATTTCTTGATATATGTGAATTAATAACTAGATGTCACTCGTGCAATACACGGAATATAATATATTTATTATACTAATAATTTATGAACATTATATTATTATTAGTACAATAAAAATGTACATAACTTTATTTTATATCAATTATATTTCTATAAATATTTTAATTTCAAATATTGTTTGTTATATTAAATTGTATGTTTATTTTTTTTTAAAGTTAACTTTATTAAATAATAAATTGTATGATATTTTAAAATAGATTTATGATTGTCCATGAACTAAATACAAATATTTTTACTTACTAAAAATTATTGAGGTTAAACAAAAATTCTAATATTATATAAATTAATAAAATTATTTATGTTTTTTAGACTAATTCATTAAAAAATTAATATGCTATTTATTCAAATCCAACACATGTATCAAAATTTAAAAAATATTAATCAATTCAAAAAAAATTGTATTTCATCCATAAAAGCTATATTCCATACTTTAAGTGTAATTATTTGTTTCAATATATACAAATTGGTGTCAAATCATAATCACAAAAAGAATATTAATTTGATATATCATATGTTAAAAACATATTTAAAACGAAGTTATTTGATTTTTTAAATTTTAGCAAAAAATATAAATATGAGAGAGAGAAAATAGAATACATGTGTCAATTAATTGTAGAGATACATGTGAAGAGAAGAGAAAAATTCTCACTATTCTCCTTTTATATAATAGATAGAAGCTAGCACACAATATATAATAAAAATATTATTTTATTATTATTATTATAAACTTTTACTCAATAATTATTTATGTTAAATAAATATTATGTGATTTGATTTTTTTTATTATGTTATATTACATTGTAATTCTCTTAAAATACATCTTCATTAAATAATAAAAATTGTACGACTTTTTGAAATGAATTTTAGAGTGTTCCTAACTGAATATAAAAATTTCAACTTATTAAAACCTATTAAGATAGAGGAATAAATTATAATATTACATAATTTAATAACGTAAAAACATTATTTATTCAAATCCAACACATATATCAAAATAAAAATAAATAATTCAATCCATAAAAAATTATATTATATCCATAAAAAATTAAATATTATATTGTAAATATAATTACTTATTTTAAAATATGCAATATTTATATTAAATTAAAGATCATTAAAAGAAAATTAATTTGATTTATGATATGTAAAAATAGATATAAAACAAAAATTTTATTTGAATTTGAAAAGAGAGATGGGGGAATACAGTTGACATACATAAAAAGAAAAGAGAAGAATTCTCATAATTCTTTTGCTATTCTTTTATATATATATATATATATATATATATATATGTGTGTGTGTGTGTGTGTGTGTGTGTGTTGAAGGAAAGATTATATTTTGATTTTTAATTTATTTAATCAAATAATTGTACAAAATTTTGTGGAATGACACATGGCACAAAATTATTCATCTTTTATATTAAGTATAAATAGATAGATAGCACACAATTAATAAAAATAATTTAAATAATCTCAGTAGACAATTGATTTATTTAAAATAATCTCATATTTTTTATTCAAATAATTAATTGAATAATATTACATAATTAATTATGTTTATACTTATGTTAGTATAGATATAGATTTACTTATTTAATAAATTTAAGACTACAAAATAAAATAAAATAAATTGATCAATCATATTTGAAAAAAAATCTAATAATTTTAAATACATGAAATTTATATGTCTATTTTAGGTCTCCAACTCAAATTCAATATAAATAGTTCGACCCACAATAAATAATCAAATCTAATATATCATATTTAATATATGTATTATGATATTAAATTAAAGATCGTAAAAAGATTATTAATTTGATATATTACAAGTCAAGAACGAGTTAGCCCAAAAAAGAAATTGTAAATTTTAAAAATATAAAAATAAATTGAAAAGTAAATGAAAAAAGGAAACAAGTCAATAGAACTGTGACAATAAAAATCGATCAATCTAACCAAGAGAGGTTCGAAGAGAGATTTAACATACGTTAAGGATCGAACCCATATACATGATAAATACGGGGATGACTTGTGGCTAGGGGTCAAAGGCCAAGCAAGATCGAATATAGTTGTGTGTAATGAATACAGACGGAAGAATCATGATATGCACAAACCAATGAAAAGAAGAGGAATTTTGCGAGAATAAGAAAATGCTTAAAAAAATAACTATTATGATGGTTGCACTGACGGATCAGGTGACCTTAGAAACTTTTTCATCTTACGGATAACAAACATATCTCTACATTCATACTTGGGCCAAAAAAATAATATTTTATAAATTTAATCTTTACTTTGTTTTATTACATATATATATATATATATATATATATATATATTATACATAAAATGCCCTCATCCCTTTCCCCACATTCACCCTCCTCCTTCCTCGTCTGTTTCATGCACTGCAACTCCTTGCCGCCTGTTAGAGATATTTCCGAAGATCCTGATACGATTTGAATCAGTCAAGGATATGATTTGATTTAGTCATTAATTGTAAATATCTTTTTGAGAAGATTCTGATACGATTTGAATCAGTCAAGGATATGATTTGATTTAGTCATTAATTGTAAATATCTTTTTGATTTTATTTTCCTTGTATTTTGCTTTCTTGTTGTACATTGTATTCTCCTATTTATTTTGTAATACACGATCTCAAATCCTCAATTGAGGTAAACAAATATTATTTACATGGTATCAGCCTAATCCTGAAAACCTTAATTTTCCTCAATTCTTCCCTTTCCTCTCAAAGCCTCACGCTCCTCGGCTGTGTTCGACCATGGTTGGCAACACTGCCTCTTCATCATCCGTCTTTGATGCCACACTCACCCTACAGGCCATGACACATATGGTTCCTGTTAAACTGACGGCAACCAATTATCTTCTATGGCATGCGCAAGTATTCCCGTTGTTGGCGACGCAGAAGTTTCTGCCCTACGTGGATGGATCTACTCCTCCTCCTTCCCAGACCATCACTGAAGGCGGTGTCCCTCAGCCTAATCCGGCATACGCGGATTGGCTCGCTCGAGATCAAATCGTTCGTGTTTTTCTCATGTCCACTCTCACAGAAGACACAATGGCCGTCGTGGTTGGTTGTTCCACGTCGGCCGATCTCTGGTCTACACTCTCCACGGCATTTAACACTTCCTCCAAAGCCCGCGAATTACGTTTGAAAGATGAGTTGCAACTGCTCAAGAAGGGGTCGCGTTCAGTTTCCGAGTTCGGCGCTCATTTCAAATCTCTCTGTGATCAATTGGCCTCCATGGGATGCGTCCTTGATCCCACTGACAAATCCCATTGGTTTCTCAGGGGACTCGGTTCCGAGTTTCTGTCTTTTGCTACATCTCAAATTAATCTCACGCCGCTGCCCTCGTTTGCGGACCTTCTGTCGAAGGCAGAGGCGCATGACCTCTTTACTCGGTCATTGGACGCTACCGCAGGCTCTTCCTCGTCCCAGGTTACCGCTGCCTTCGCTGCTCATACCCAGAAACAGTAGCAGTCCCGCTTCAATACCAATACAGGTTCTCGCGGATCGTCCCAGAATAGGTTTTCGTCCAGTGGCCGTGGTAATGCTCGAAACCCTAATTTGGGTGGTCGCGGTCGTGGACGTCATCCTCCCCACTGTCAGATATGTCGAACAGATGGACACTATGCTCCATCTTGTCCTGATCGGTACAAGCAACCTCCCTCTCAGGCCAATCTTGCGGAGTCCTTTCGAACCGGTTGCTCCCTCACATCGTCCTCTTCCGATTGGTACGTAGATACGGGCGCCTCTGCCCACATGACGAATTCTTCGTCCAACTTAGACTCTGTTTCAGCTTATACGGGCTCCAACAATGTCATTGTCGGTAATGGTAATTCTCTTTCCATTTCACATATTGGTTCGCATGCTCTTTCTGCTGATTTATCTCTTTTGGATGTGTTGCTCGTTCCTCATATTACGAAGAACTTATTATCCGTTAGTAAACTGACTGCCGACTATCCTGTTAATGTTGTATTTACTGATCGGATGTTCGAAATTTAGAATCGGTAAATAGGTCTACCTTTGGCTCGGGGTACAAGAGAAAATGGGCTTTACATTTTGGACAGAGGACATGCGGGTCTTGTTGCTGCTTTAAAGACTCGTGGCGTACGTGGTTCTTTTGATTTATGGCATCGCCGCTTAGGGCATGTTAGTTTTGATACTATCAAATTGCTTAGTACTTTGGGTTGTTTGTCGGTTACATCTGTTTTACCGAACCCTATTAGTTGTTCTTCTTGTCAGTTGGCTAAAAGTAAGAGATTGCTTTTTAATTCTAGTACTAAGCGCGCTGATCATGTTTTGGATCTTATTCACTGTGATTTATGGGGGCCGTCTCCTGTTACATCTTTTGATGGTTTTCGCTATTACGTGGTCTTTATCGATGATTTTTCTCGCTATTCTTGGTTTTATCCGCTGCGTTTGAAATCTGATTTTTATGATACTTTTGTACTGTTTAAGACCTTGGTGGAAAATCAATTTGGATGTACTATTAAACGTTTTCAGTCAGATGGAGGCACTGAGTTTGGAAGCAATAAACTACAGTCTCTGTTTCAGTCTTGTGATATTTTGCACTCTATGTCCTATCCCTACACTCCTGCCCAGAATGGTAGGGCGGAACGCAAACACAGGCATATCACTGAAACTGGTTTATCAATGCTGTTTCATGCTTCTGTTCCTTTAACTTTTTGGGTAGAGGCATTTGCTACTGTAATTTATACTATTAACAGACTGCCATCTTCGGTCTTGAAAAATAAGTCACCCTATGAGCTGTTGTTCTCCGCTCCTCCTGCTTATGACAATTTTCATGTTTTTGGATGTCGAGTCTATCCCTATCTTAGGGACTATGCTGAGCACAAACTATCGCCCAGGTCTTTGCCTTGCGTATTTTTGGGTTATAGCTCCAAGCACAAGGGTTTCTGTTGTCTTGATTCTGCCACCTCTCATTTTTATATCACTCGTCATGCTCAATTTGACGAGAATTGTCTTCCATACTCGGCCAACACACTCTCCACTCCTGTTAGCTCGTTGGATTATGCTGCTTTTGTGGAGCCTTATCCTCAGGTCCATCAGGTTGTTTCTTCTCCAGCTCAGCCTAGCCGGTCACGCTCTCACACACCTGACCCGTGCCTTCTTTGTCTGGATCTTGCTCAGTCCGTCTTGCCCAGACAGGATGTTACTCCACCGGCTCCACCGTCCCCTGCTCCTGTGGATCCTCTACCTCCTGCTCCTCCTGCTCCGCCGCATCAGCCGGTTCTTCACCCAACTCATTCCATGCGGACTCGTTCACAAGATGGTATCTTTAAGCTGAAGTATCCTCCTTCCACTGCTTACATTGCTCACAATGCTCTGTTGTCGACTATTCATTCTCACTCAGAGCCTAAAGGGTTTAAGTCTACATCTAAATCTCCACATTGGGTTGCGGCAATGGATGATGAACTTCGGGCACTTCGCACAAATCACACTTGGGACTTGGTTCCTCGACCTCCTGATGAAAATGTGATTGGTTCCAAATGGGTGTTTCGAACCAAGTTCTTGGCTGATGGCTCAATCGATCGTTTTAAAGCCCGCTTAGTGGCTCAAGGGTTTTCACAACTTCCTGGGTTTGACTATGATCATACATTCAGTCCTGTTGTTAAAGCCTCCACTGTTCGCATCATTCTTGCCCTGGCAGTCATGCGAAACTGGTCTCTTCATCAGCTCGATGTCAATAATGCCTTCTTGCATGGGGTTCTTACCAAGCCTGTTTATATGGAGCAACCGCCTGGCTATTCTGACCCTCTTCGTCCCTCTTTTGTGTGTCGCCTCAACAAGGCGATTTACGGGCTCAAGCAGGCTCCTCTGGCTAGGTTCCAACGCTTTTGCACCTTTTTGCTCAGTTTGGAGTTTGTAGAGAGTAAGTCAGATACTTCTCTCTTCATCTACTCTCGTGGGTCTCTCATCCTTTATCTCCTGGTGTATGTAGATGACATAATTGTTACTGGCAATGACTCAGCCTTTATCTCTCGTCTTATTTCTCGCATTCGCAAGGAGTTTGCTATCAAAGATCTTAGTCGGCTTCATTATTTCCTTGGCCTTGAAGTTACTTATTCAGATCATGGTCTCTTTCTTGGCCAATCGAAATACGCTTATGATATTGTTAAACGGGCTGCCCTACTTGACTCCAAGCCCGTCTCAACTCCTCTTGCTGCTGATGTGCTTCTTCGTCGTGATGGCACGCCATATTCAGATCCCACCTTTTATCGTTCTCTTGTGGGTGCTCTTCAATATTTGACAATCCCGGCCTGATCTATCTTTTGCGGTCAACACTATCAGTCAGTTTCAAGCATCTCCTACCACAGATAATTTTCAGGCTGTTAAGCGTATTCTGCGCTATGTCAAAGGCACTCTCGATTTTGGTCTAGATTTTTCTCAGGGTTCGTCTGCTCTTGTTGCTTACTCCGATGCTGATTGGGCACGCTGTTTGGACACTCGGCGATCCACTTATGGTTATTCGATTTTCTTGGGCTCCAACCTTGTCTCTTGGAGTGCCAAGAAACAGCCTACGGTCTCTCGGTCCAGTTGTGAGTCCGAGTATCGTGCTATGGCCAATGCTGCCTCCGAGGTGATTTGGGTCACACTCCTGTTACGGGAGCTTCATGCCTTGCCCCCTGATCCACCTAACTTGCTTTGCGATAATAAAAGCGCATTATTTCTCAGTCAAAATCCGGTGGCTCACAAGCGTGCTAAACACATCGACATTGACTATCATTTTGTTCGCGAGCTCGTCACTGCCAAGCGTCTTTGTACTAAGTTCGTTCTTTCTCACCTACAGATTGCAGATATTTTCACAAAGAGTCTTCAACGTCCTCTCTTTGAGTTTTTTCGGTCCAAGCTACATGTTTGCCCGCATCCGCTTCGCTTGAGGGGGGATGTTAGAGATATTTTCGAAGATCCTGATACGATTTGAATCAGTCAAGGATATGATTTGATTTAGTCATTAATTGTAAATATCTTTTTGATTTTATTTTCCTTGTATTTCGCTTTCTTGTTGTACATTGTATTCTCCTATTTATTTTGTAATACACGATCTCAAATCCTCAATTGAGGTAAACAAATATTATTTACACCGCCACCCCGTCCCCCTCTTCACCCAAGCTTCTCCATCTCTTTTTTCCCCATTCCACTCTCCACATTTTTTTACATGTGTCTCATTCTTTTGCTCCCACTTCTTAGTCTCTTCCTCCTTCTCTTTATTTGTTTCTAAAATGAATTAATGTGTGTGCCTAAAGTCGTTCAACCATGCAAATCAAACATTTTACTACTTATTCAATCGAAGTGGCCGGACATCTTATATTATGTTTAATTCTATTGCGTTGGACACATATTTTAATGTTCAACATTGATGTATCTGTGATAATAACAGCAAATTAATAGCAACGGAGTTAGCAAAACGGTTGAGGATTTGTTAGCGGTTATTATTCAAGTTGTTAGAAGCGGTAGTTAGCAAAACGGTTGAGGATTTGTTAGCGGTTATTATTCAAGTTGTTAGAATCGATTATTGGTTAATAGAGGTTGTTACAATTGGTATGCATCTATAAATACCAATTCATCTCTTCCGGTAGAGGATTGATTCATCTTTCATCTTTGAGTGAAGAAAAGAGAGAGAGTTTGAAATACTTGTATCTTGTGTAGATTAGCAAATTCAAGGTAGAGATTGAGTGGTTGTAAAACATACACTATAATCAATACAAAGAGAGCAACAAAGTGGATGTAGATCGGTTTTGATTGAACCACTATAAAAATCTGGTGTTGATTTCTTGTTCACATTATTTTTATTTGAATTTCTTGAATCACGATTGAACTATCTTAGATTCAATCACAACAAATTGGCGCCGTCTGTGGGAAACGTGAAGAAGGTGATTCAAGATGGGTACTACGCGATTTGATGTTGAGAAATTCACTGAGAAAACTGACTTTGGGTTATGGAAAGTGAAGATGCGAGCTCTGCTTATACAGCAAGGACTGGGTGATGCATAAAAGAAGGAGAGTGCAAGTTCTGTAGGAAAGGAGAAGGCGGAGAAATCTGAGGAACACGCTCAGATGTTGGAGAAAGCCCATAGCATGATAATTCTGTCATTGGGGGATAAAGCTCTTAGGGAAATGTCGAAGGAAACCACTGCAAGGGGAGTTTGGGATAAACTTGAAAGCTTGTATATGGTAAAATCACTTGCTAATAGGCTCTATATGAAACAGAAGCTATACTCGTTCAAGATGGTGGAGGATAAATCCATTCTTACACAAATGGATGAGTTCAATAAGATTTTGGATGATCTTGAAAACTTGGAGGTAAAGATGACTGAAGAGGACAAAGCCTTGATCCTGTTATCTGCCTTACCAAGGTCGTTTGAAAACTTCAAAGATACTTTGCTCTTTGGGAGCAAAGAATCAATCAATCTTGAAGAAGTGCAAATTGCACTGAAGTCAAAGGAACTGCAGAAATCAACTGAAACTTCAATGGCATCAACAAGTGGAGAAGGTTTAAACATCAAGAAGCAGTACAACAATGGCAAGAAACCTCAGAAGAAGGGGCCATTTCAAAAGAAACAAGAACAAAAGCCAACTGATTTTGTCAATAATCCAGAGATAAGGAAATGTTTTCATTGCCATGATCCTGGGCATTTCAAGAAGAATTGCAAGAAGTGGAAGGCATTGAAGGGAAAAGGAGTTGACACATCAAGTGGGAGTCACAAACATCAGGCAGAATTTGACATGAAAGATCTTGGTGAAGCCAAGGTAATACTTGGGATGGAGATCAAGAGAGAAAGAAATGTTGAAGCTGTGTATCTCAGACAGGAGTCTTATCTTGATAAGGTACTAAAGAGATACAATATAAACCTGTGTAAAGCTGTTACTACACCATTCAAACAGGGATTAAAACTATCACTACATCAAGGGGCTTCCACAAGTGATGAACAGGCTGTTATGGATAGGATTCCATATGCCAGTGCAGTGGGGAGTCTGATGTACACGATGGTATGTTGTAGGCCTGATATGGCCTATGTTATGAGCATGATCAGTAGATTCATAAGTAATCCAGGAAAGAGTCATTGGGAATCAGTGAAGTGGGCCATGAGGTATGTGAAGGGCACTATGATGAAGGGGCTGAAGTTTCAGAGAAATACATTTGAAGGTGATGCATTGGTAGGATATGTTGATGCTGATTTTGCAGCAAACATAGATACAAGAAAGTCTCTAATAGGTTATGTGTTTACACTGTATGGCACTGCTATCAGCTGTAAATCTTTTCATCAGTCTGTGGTAGCTCTTTCTACTACTGAGGCAGAGTATGTTGCACTTACTGAAGCTGTAAAAGAGGCAGTTTGGCTCAAGGGAATACTGGAGGAGTTTGGTGTAACATAGGAGAAGGTTAACATATTCTGTGATAACCAAAGTGCCATACATTTGTCAAGGCACCAAGGTTATCATGAAAGGACAAAACATATAGATGTAAAACTCTATTTTGTGAGGGACTTAGTGGAGAAGGAGATGGTTTCAATCTCCAAGATTGATACAGCTGAGAATCCTGCAGATAGTCTCACAAAGGCTTTACCTACTTCAAAGTTGGAGTTGTGTTTAAGCCGCATTGGACTGTGTTAAACTTGACAACAAGGGGAGTTGCTCAAGGTGGAGCAGTGAGGAGTAAGGCAGCTCTAGGTGGAGTTGTGGTTGTGCAGTTTGGTAAAGAACTTTGGTTATAGTTGTTCCAGGTGGAGCAATGGTTGCTATGATCTTTGTGTTGTTGATTCTGCTGCTCGAGGTGGAGCAGTGTTGCAGTGGCAGCTACTGGTGGAGCTGTGGAAGTGAAAGGTGTGCAAGTAAGCTGCTCAATGGAGTGAGCAGGAATAAGGTTGTGTCAAGGTTGATTCAACATGTTGCAGTTGCAGTTCAAGGTGGAGTTGTGTTGATTATTCTATGTAGAATAATTGTGGGAAGTGCTCTTTTTTTTTGTTTCTTGGCAGCAATATAATTGTGCTGTTAAGGTGGAGATTTGTGATAATAACAGCAAATTAATAGCAACGGGAGTTAGCAAAACGGTTGAGGATTTGTTAGCGGTTATTATTCAAGTTATTAGAAGCGGTAGTTAGCAAAACGGTGGAGGATTTGTTAGCGGTTATTATTCAAGTTGTTAGAAGCGGTTATTGGTTAATAGAGGTTGTTACAATTGGTATGCATCTATAAATACCAATTCATCTCTTCCGGTAGAGGATTGATTCATCTTTCATCTTTGAGTGAAGAAAAGAGAGAGAGAGTTTGAAACACTTGTATCTTGTGTAGATTAGCAGATTCAAGGTAGAGATTGAGTGGTTGTAAAACATACACTATAATCAATACAAAGAGAGCAACAAAGTGGATGTAGATCGGTTTTGATCGAACCACTATAAAAAATCTGGTGTTGATTTCTTGTTCACATTATTTTTATTTGAATTTCTTGGATCACGATTGAACTATCTTAGATTCAATCACAACAGTATCAAACAGATATTTTAATGTTCAACATTGGTACGTCGAACACACATTTAATGTTCAACATTTGTACGTCAAATACAGTCAAATACATTGGGGTTTTAATCGATTCATAGGGTCTTAACAAGAGAATTCCTATCAAGTCAATAATAAAGAAAGGAAAAAAGCCACATTACATTAGAGACAAAAACAAATTAAAGAAGGTAAAGAGAGGATTCAAGAGGCCTGTAAGGATCAACATAAAGACGATTGAGCCAACTTGATATTTTGGAAGAACGAAAACTGAAGTCTTCACCGCAGCTGCCGATATAAGAAAAGAAAGAGAGAATAATGTTATCTATGAATGAAGAAAAATAGAGTGATGGTGGTCAGACTATATGGAGGGCAGTGGCGAGAGTGGAGGAGGTGGCGCGACGATGATGGAATGAAGTACCCAATGGAAGAATTATGAGGGGGGTGGAGGACAATAAGGAGCATGGAAAAGATCAGGGGAGCTGGGGTACGACGGCAACAACCATGGAAACAGATGGGTGGAAGGGTGAAGGGCCGCCATGGAAACAAATGGGGAATAGGGTGAAGAAGATGAAGGAGGAGTGAGGGTTGTTTTACCATTCAAATAGAATTTTTATTAAATCTTCTTGATATACTCCCTCCAATAATGTGATCAATTTGAAAATATTACTTATGCTTAAAGTCTTAACGTAATTCTCTTTATTTATGCATGCTTTCATTTGAAAACTTGTTTATTTTATTTGTAGATCCTTGGGAAAAAACAAGCCAATGAATAGATATAATTAATTTTCAACTTTTAAAAATTACTAAATGAGAACAACATATGCGTTCTCTAATTAGGCCTCCTATTTTGTTTCAAAAGACTAAGATAGGTAGGGGTGCTTCGTATCAAATTTACGAACAACATAATGACGTTTGATGTGGTAATAATATTTCATATGGAGTACATTATTAAAGGTACCTTAATATATATATATATATATATATATATATATATATGTGTGTGTGTGTGTGTGTGTGTGTCATAATAAAATAATTTTTTTGTTTTGATATTATGAACGAACTGGTCCAGATACTCTTACAATTTAATTATTATTACTATTACGGCCGCTGCAACTATTATTATTGTTATTGTTTGCAATTAACCTTGTACAATATATTCTCATTGTATACCAGAATTAATTGGAGTAGTTTCTACAATTGGTGTGTGAGTATGTTATAATTAGAACAAAAAAATTAATCTCAACAATTTTTATAATTATATCACAATATTTAAATAAAATTTAAATAAATCACAATTTGAAAAATAAATTTCATCATCTATCTATTTTTCTATTCCATCATACCTGCCACGACCGAGCTCCATGTTGTAATTTGAACATAAAAAAGGCACAATTTAATCTTTTACATGTTTACCTTTTTATCCTATTCATATTTGACTTAATTAAAAATTTTAATTAAAATATGAAAAGTATGAAAATAACATAAATATAATTTCTAGATTTTTCAATTTTTATATAATGTTTGTGGAAAATATAAATTTTAGTTAATATTATCATTTCGAGATGCAATTTTAGTTATGCTTATGTAAATTTTTCAATTATTATTTCGTAAATTTTCTCTTTTTAATATTTTTTTGTCTTATTTTATATTATTTAAATTTTAGATATAATATCTCATTCTTCTAGTACTTTGATACTTATTTTGCATTTTAATTATAATTTTCAACCTAAGTCTAAGAAAGTAAGATTAAATTGTGCATTTTTTAAATGTTTGAATTACAACACAGAGCTTTGTTAGACTGTATAGGATAATTTAAACAATAAAATAAATATATAATTTTTTTTATATGAGTAAGTTAATTAATAATTATTAAAATATTATGCTTGAATTCAAATAGAATTGAAAAATCGTGTTGGGATTAAATTGTTTATTTTGTGAAACAATCAGTGCATTTTGATACACCATTGGAAGTAATAATAAAAAAAAAAAGCTATAGATTCCTTCTTCCAAAGTGGTTAACGGACGACTGCAACTCACTCCCAGACGCTTCGGAACTACGAAATTGCATTAGAGAGAAAGACAGAGAGATGATAGGTGTTGGGAAAATCAAGCAATATTCAAATGTGCTCGACAGACCCCTCGGAAAAGGGAAGCAAGAGGTATTTGTGTTGTTCAGATCTTCAAGTCCTTAGTTTAGCCATCGACCTAAACCTAACAAATTTGATTGTTTCTTGAAATTGAGATGAAGGGTCCTTGATCAAAGTGTAAACGGGTCAAACCGGTATAATTTTTTCATATATTTATTCATTTTGTTGCAAGAGACGAATTGATGATTTTGACTTAACAATTTCTAAGTCAGGTCAGCTCATTGAATTTGAAATTTAAATGGGTAGTATCACTGTATAGGATAAAACGTAACTTGCCTGGAACTGTTAGTTCTGCCAGAATTTTATAGATTCCATGTCGTTGAAGAGTAAATTGAAACGAAGATTTGCTGCAGGTCAGTTTGAGTGGGTTTGCATTCTTGTTTTCGGAGCTTGTTCAGTACAATCAAACTCAAGTTGATAACATAGCAGAGCTCGAAAGAAGGTTAGTGATGAATCTTTTTTGGTTATTCCTCCTAATTATGCTTCTAGAATAAGGCTTAAATTTGAGTAAGATAATTGATATAAAAAATGCTGTATAGCATGATATATCTACTGTGAAATTGAACCACCTGGGTACAGCTGAATAGGAGTTGGAAACTCATTTGATGTTGGGGTTAATGATGTCAATAGAGTAGAGATGCTTAGAGGAATTTGATGCGAATCTGTTTTCACTAAGTGCAGTGAGTGCTTGAATTCCGGTGGAATATTAGCCTCATTTGGTTTGAGTTTTTATCCTGCACGGAATACTTGATGAGTTTGCTGAATCTGGATCAGGTTAGAGGATGCTGGTTATTCTGTTGGAGCCAGGGTTCTGGAACTTCTTTGTCATAGGGAGAAGGTGGGGAACTTCATGATAGTGCACATATGAGAAGATTTCACTGCATCCTCTCGAGAATAAATGGCAACTTTGTATATTTGTCTTTATATCCTATTATTGATGTCAACAATTCTTGATCATACTTCCATCCTTGCCCTTGTTTTTTCATATGTGCTAAACATTTCTTCCTTCCATAGAAAACTAGCCACAGCACACTATATTTAAGCACGAATAAAGAAATATTATTCGGGGTTTATTTTGTTTTGTCAAGATTAAGTCAGTTTGTGCAATAGTTTGATTGAACTATATATTTGTAATATTTTATCCTTGAAACTGTTGTCTAAGTTATTGCATGAAAATAATTTATGATATCTAGCTTGTACGATGGAATCTGATTATCTATATGATGGTTCAACACATAATATCAATATGTTGCTTCCCACCTAGAAAGATGAAGATTTTCTAATTCAAGATCTTGTATGACAACTGTAATTTTTGTTAACTAGAGTTATCTGCTGTAGTAATTTAACCTGCTTGAATAAAAATATAGGACTGTTGCTGCACGTCATAATCTCATATATTGCAAAGCAGTTCTGATTTGTCAAAAAATAATACCGAGTTCTATGTCAAACATGAACCATATTAATTATTTTTTAAAATGTTCTAGGGTAACAGGAGAGAGACACGGCTATTGGGTATTTTATCTTTCATTCACAGCACAGTGTGGAAGGTTTTGTTTGGAAAGGTTGGGATACACATCATTCTTACTAAACTTTTTCCATTATTTTTGTTCTCTCTCTCTCTCTCTCTCTCTCTCTCTCTCTCTCTTTGTGGTGGTGCACTACATACTAGTGGAAAAATTTCTTGTTTAGCAGCAATCTGTGTGTTGCTGACAATCAATATTAGTGATATTATTCTTATCCCTTGGCAAGTTTCCAAGACATTCATAAGAAAAGTATATGGCGTTATTGACTACTTTCAAGTATGACCTTTAGCTACCTCCCTAGAAATTTCCAGTCTGCATCTCAAAAGGAAGATCTCCTGCTGTGATCCTTTTTGAAAACTAATCGCTAAAATAGATTATAGTAATTGGGTATATGGTGCTTAGATCTCACAAGCTCTGAGATTTACATATGTTAATAGATTAGTTAGACTTTGATATGAGCGCTTGGGTACAGTGGTAAAATATTCCACTTAGAGGGGTGGAGGAACTGTTGCTCTTGAATTGTACGATTTTTCGTTCTAAACCTGCATGCTGCATAGCTGCATCAAGTTATGTGTTCCTCTTCCATTTATATCTTTATGGGGCACCATATAGGGTACTGATATTACAAGTGTTTTTTGATTCCTTTCCTTCTACACCTCACTGACCACTGTGTGTAGAGTTGATATTTGGCATATGGACATAGTAAGCAGTAGTTGTTGACATGAGCCATTGCAGTGGAAAATGTATAAAAAAATTGCATTTGGTTTTTTATCCTTGTAAAATGTAATGCAGCTTGATGGTGGCCCATCAGACTTAAACGTTTGTAGTGCAACTTGCTTTGACAGTAGCCCATCAGGCTTAAAGCTTATTTCTTGCATGATATTTCTTATGCTTTTGATCTTGTTAATGGATTTTGAACGATTACAAAACAAGCTAATAGCTACTCTTGACGTACAACAGGTGGCTGACTCTCTTGAGAAAGGTACTGAGCACGAAGATGAGTACATGATCAGTGAAAAAGAACTTCTTGTCAACAGGTTTTCCATTTACATAGATTTCATGTTGTGTCATGCAAGTTCCTTTTTGTTCTCTGCAATCTCCTGCTGATTTGGGTATTTAAACTGTAGATTCATTTCAATACCCAAAGATATGGGTGCCTTCAACTGCGGAGCATTTGTTGCTGGAATTGTGAGGGTACATACTGCATTGACCTGAGCTCTTTAAGTGAATAGTTGTGCTGTTGAAAGCTCTAATATGGCTTTTCCTGTTTTGAAGGGAGTCTTGGATAATGCAGGTTTTCCAGCTGTTGTAACTGCTCATTTTGTACCTGTGGATGGGCAACATAGACCCAGGACAACCATTTTGATTAAATTTGCGGAAGAGGTATTTCCCAATTAAATATATGATGATACTTTTCTTGGTAGTGTATCATGTTAATTTTTATATATAATGGTGGAAAATAAAGAAGGTATGGTATGAGTGCAAGATCAGCAGTAAGACTTCCATAAGGTGGCACTACAAATAGGCCAAAATTCAGCTCTCTCTGAAATTTGCACATCTTTCCTAGGTTCATCTTGCTGGATGGACTTACAAATGTCGAAGACCGCTAAATAAGGAACCTGCATTGAAATGAATAAACTCCTTAATTACTTTTAACAGTCAAGTTTAGGTAAAGAAATAAGATCACTTTCCATTGTCCAACCTTTTTTTTGGACATTGTCTATCATAACTGAATAATGGGCTCTAATCTTCCTGCACTGGGTAGTATTTTCGATATTACAAAGGTTTACTTAATTTGAGAAGGAGCAAGGTGCCTAAAGTTTACATATCTCCATGACGTTTATGCTTAAATTTGGTTCACTGACTCATTTTGCTGGCTAATCTTTTGCAATTTCTACGCTACTCTATTGGTTCAGCAGAATTAGCACCCTATTTGCCTCTCACACTAATGTGGATGTCAGATTAGAGGAAAGAGAATATCCTACTTATTTATCTGTAATGGTTCCTGAAATATAATGATCCTGATAGAGGCTGTATTTTGACAGATGAAACATCTCTACGCTACATCTTTGCCCAATTATTTGGTTAATGAAGAATGGAGCCATATGGTAGCTAAACATGTGGTGCACATCCGTAATTTGATGTGAGATCTCTGAAGTGCAAAATAAGTGGTTTTGTGCTGGATGTTTCATGGGTTTTGTTATAAGTTGGATAACACATATGAAGGTGTTTGTGAGGTTGACGAAGATCACTAACATGCATAAACATGCTATTATTGTTTCAAGTCCTTATTAAAATTAATGCCATCACAATATGTGATACCTTTCTTATCTACTTTCATTCTTGAGCTGCTTTTCTGGAATTTAATAAATGAAGACTGTAATCTGTTTGCTTCATTTTAGATAGGTGATTGACATCTTCATTGTAGTATGCAATTTATCTTTTATAAATTTGTGTGTTGGAAAAAGCCAAGAATTTCTTCCAATTTGCTGTTTTCAGGTACTGCAACGAGAAGCAAGATTAGGTTAACAGGGTACGGACTCCTGAAATCAATTTCCAAAACATGAACCACACTGGAAAACATAGAACGTTGGTTGAACAATGCTGCTGTTAGCCTGCAAGTTTTTCGACCTACTTTTCCGGCATTTGTTAATTTTGTTTTAAGGGACTCTATTTTGTGCATCTTCTCTCACTTACATGGACTTGGTGATAGTTAGCTGGGGTAATTTAAATGGACTTAGAAAATCACGGGTTATGTATATCTATTGCCATGAACTTCAACTGCAACATTCTTTAGATTGTATAGAATCTCTTTTTTTTTTTTTAAAGATCTCCTAAGACTTGTTACTGATAATGCCTTTTCTTTTTGGTATGTACTTCTTACTGTTTTGATAATGCCTTTTCTTTATTGAGGAATTACTCCCTCCATCTCAAAATAAGAATCATGTTCTATAACCAATGCAGTTATAGAAACATATCTTCTGTTTTGGGACGAGGGAGTATTTAATTCAACTGATAATTAGAAAACACTATTCTGCCACAATTTTTTGCAGTCTTTAGCTGATGTGTAGACTGGCTGTAGTTAATTACAATCTTCTTTTAATTTCTTATCTGTGGAGACCTTTTATTTAAATTCCAACTGATCCAGTAATTGTTTGATATATATTTTTTGGATTAAAATAAAAATTCGATTGATTTTTTAATAAATTATGTAATGGTAACCGACATAATGCTTACCATTACAACATAGTTGGTCTGATTATGGAGTAGTTGGCGATTTTCTTTAACTAATTTCAAACTGAAGTTGGATGTGCAGTCTAATAATGTTGGCGATTGTTAAGTTGGTCTACTTTAATATCTAAATTTACAAATTCTTTTTATTGTACATATTACATACTCTCGTAACAAAAATTTGAAGTGTTAATGATAAGGTAAGAGTTTTTATTTTTTATTTTTATAATTTATGATGTAAGAGGCTAAAGTAATTTTTTTTTTTTTTGGAAACGATAGAAATGGGTTTTATCCCCGCCTGATTTTATTAATTTGGATATATGTGTGTGTATATATATATATATATGTATGTCATCAAATATTATCTATTAGTACTCAATTGTTATTTTTATTTTGGTGTATTATCACCTAACATTTACTAAAGAAGTGCGAGAGTTTTTGTAAGCGCTTTACATCTTTCACCTTAAGAGAAAGAAAAAAAAAAATAAATAAAGGAAGAAGAATTTGAGTGTTTGCAAATTTAGTCATCTTAGAATAGAAATTGATATTTCTAAATTTCGTAAAGTAAATTCTTCTTGGTAGGTAATATTTTCAAATAAACTTCAAGGAAATTTCCACATGTAACTAAAAATTCTACAAAAAGGAAATCACATAGAAATAATTTTGAACTATAACTTATAAGGTGAAGGAGTGCAATAATAACATTTGTTAAATTATATTCACTCCTTGTTTTAAGTAAGTGACTTACTATAGCATGCACCAATGCAAGAGAAGGCCACAGATTTGAAAACACAGAGGAAAGTCTGTAAACTTACGGGCTCCTGAGATCATTAAGACCTCAAAGCGAGGGAGAAGTACACCGGACGCAGAGGATAGCTAAACTAAATGCATCAAATCGTTCACCAGCTTGATAAGTACGGTCAACATCCTAATACTACTATATGCTCAAGATGATGTGAGGTCAAAGGACAATGAGCCAACATACCATGATGGCACTCCCCGTAAATTATTTCTATTCAAGATGCAATTTATGTACGTCAGAGGAGGGCACGGCACACAGTACTCCATAGAATAAAAGTTGAGCCTTTCTGCATCAATAACATGAAAGTCCTCCATTGAACTCTAGGCACATGTATATGCACTCAAAAAACAGACCATTCATGCTGCAGTTAAAAATGAAACCTATTAGTTTTAGGGTTAAAGTATCATCACGCATGTATACTCAAACAGTAGGAATCCAGTTCTGTGTTATATCATTATATGCTTCATTGCCATCAACTAGTCTACACTTCACGTTGGGCCTCACCATGATTACAGACACGTTCCCAACAAATATGATTCAATAGCAACAAGGATTACAATTCCAAATCTGGTTTCAAGAATAAACTCACAACAAAAAGCACTAAGAAGTTTATGAATCAAAAAGTGCAAATGGATAATGAAGTACAAGTCATCCATATAAGGTTTAAGAATCCAGTGACAGAAAATCACACGCTATAGCTATGAGCAATAACAATATTTCTATATGAATTACAGAGTCAGAGCAGTAAAACCACCTTCACTAAAACAAGCTCATCAATTACGGCCAAGAGGCAAAGATCTGCAGGAATATGTCTCCTTGAAATCTGACTTCTTTGATGAAGTGAAAATGGATGCATAAACTTCCTTGGTTGCATTTGCTGGAACCATATTAGCTGCCTTAAACTTCTTAGTCGACCCTTTAGCATTAGCTTGAACTCCATTCCCCTCAATCCCATGTTTTGTCCCAGTCAACCGACCCACCTCCTCCCCATTCCTCGGCTTCTTCGATTTCTTGCCATTATTAACTTTTGATTTTTCCTCCTCCATCTTTTCCCACAGTTCCTTAACTTCCTCTTCAGTCCCATTGATAACAATCTTATCGCTCTCCAGAAACTCCTTGTGACAAATCAAACAAGCCGAGGATTTCACCTCCTTAAAACCTTTTGCACTCATAACATGCCCACAACTTCTGATAGCAAAGAATTTATTTTTCCCGTTGAATTCTAGCCCCGTTATTGGGCACTGGAATCTGACCGCCCCAGTTTCCCTGGCTCCAGGAATCTCCGCCAGCTCAACCGTGATCATATCCTTCAAACCCTTAATATACCCAAACGCCTTAGGCAGATTCTTTTTCAACAAACCCTCAACCAAAGCCTCCTTATTGAACAAATTTCCTAATTTATCAATAACAATCGGGTGCCGCAACGGCTCGTTGGATAAACTACAATTAAGACACTTTGATAAGCGCATTTCATTAGGGTCAACCTTATCTGGTTTCTTCACAGCGTACATATTCAGATAACAGTCCCGCGACTCCGCCCCCGTGGCACCCCCATCGCCACCACCGCCATGGAGCCGGAGATGGAGGTTTAGGGTGGAGAAAGGAGCGATTGCACGATTTCGCAAGAAAGGCGTAGAATCCGAGAGTGGTTTTCCATTGAGAGTAAAGAAAAAGGAACTATGAGGGATCGAATTTGTGGGGAAAATGGAAGATTTGAGGTGGTGCAGGGTGAGATTAGGGTTAGGGTTCTGGAGATTTAGGGCACGGATTGGCATTCCGAGCTCCGGAGATTGCACGAAAATCTGGAAATTTTGAGGTGTCGATTTCATAGCTCTGCCCGGAATAATGAAGGATAAGCTCTCTGTAAAGGAAAAATTGGCAGTTAAATCTGAGGCTGGAAGTTGCAGCAATGGAAGTAGGGTGGTATATATTTGGGCTCGGAGAGTTGGTTCACCGACGTACGAAGAGGAGTCGATGACGTTGCATCAAAACCAATTATATACGTTAATTGCACTTTGGTCCTTGATTCAAAAAGTAAATTTGCACTTTGGTCCTTTATTCAAAAAGGAAATTCCAGAATAGAGCTATTAATCAATTTTTGTTTTAATCATTTTTTAATTTAAGTACTCCAACATCTCTCCCTGCATTCTCTTTTTATTTTTTTCAATATTACAAAAAATGTTTTAAATTAAAACACAACAAAATATCCTTAAATTATCTATTTGCAACCCCTATCTTTTCATATTATCATCTTGTCATTTCCCATCCTTTCGTTATTTTGCTTCAACTTTTTATTGCTATGTCCAAAATTAAGAGTGTTAAACAGATCAGATCGTAGATTTACGAATCAGTTTGAAACATAATTATCACAAATTTTATATGAACTCAAAATTCAACCTGCTTAACTTATCGTGTGAATAACCCAAACACAATTTCTTTATTTTGTGAGCTGACCAGACCTGATTGGATCCGAATAATAAAAAAATTATTACAAAAATCTATGAAGACTTACAAGAATAAATGAATTATGATATTTGTCAATTTACAATTCTAAAATTTCACAAAATAATGTCTGAAATTAACAATAAATAATAACACGTGATAGAGTTTTTATTATATATATATGATTTTTTATAATATTACCGTTCATATTCTCTGAAATTACAATTATAAATATATATATATTTTTATTTTTTATTTTTTTAAGTAATAATCATATCGATTAGCGGGTTGACCCAACCTGATCCGTATTCTATTCGGGTTTGACCCGTTTTTTATCCAAATCTTTTAAAGATTAGCCATAACCCACTACATTCATATTCGGTTTGTGTTGGGTTGTCAAGTCGTGTCGCAAATTATCACCCTTATCCAAAACTCAAAAAATGTGTGTTATGATTTCACATACACAAAATTTATTATGTGTAGTTTAACTTTATTCCTAATTAATCATTTATTATGTAAAATATATTTGTTGTTGAAGTTAGGATGAATTAAATTTTATCGAATTTCATTTCACTACTTGTTATATTATATAAATATATATAAATATATATATATATGTATACATCTATATAGATTATCAAATACTAATATCTAGTATTTTATATTTGTCATCAAATATTATAATTTGGTATATAAACTATCCACTAAATACTATTATTTGGTATAAACATTAACATTAAAGTTGTATGTATATGTTATCAATATTAAATTGTGAGTAAAATATATCAAACTCAGAAGTTGAAAAAAAAAAAAGAAAAAAAAAAAAGGTCAACGTGCAAATGCCCGAAAGTTTTATATTTTGTCAGAAATATAATTTTGACATCTTATTTTTTCTTAATTGAATATTAGTGTAAGATATCGTGCAATGCACGGAAGTTATTTTGTATATTTTTTATTATTAAAAATATGTTTTTTATTATTAAAATATTAGAAAAAAATAATTATACATAATATTTAAATTTATAATTTTTATATTTAAATATAAATTTAGTTAAAAAATTCAAATCAAATATCATCAATAAATTTTTATGGTTTTAAACATACTAAATCAACTATAAATTTGGATATTGATTTATTTAAAAAATTTGAATATTGATTGAAAGCATACAAAATATGCTGCAAATTCAATTTTAACAGCTGTAAAGTAATTTTTGTGCATCATATTAATAATTTTGATATATATAACATCTTTTATAAACTTAATTCTCATTTATGATAGATCTATATATTTGTTGGTTTAACTTATTTAATCACAAATATAATTTTTTTGGTTGATGAATTGTGTCAGACACAAAGGAAAACTTAACTTTAATTTTCAAAACACGACTTTCCCTCCTAACAGACGAAGTGTTTATTTTCTCAATCTATATCTAAACTAATATAATAACAAAGTAGTTTAAAATAACAATTTTCCATCAATTTTAAGTTTTCAGAATTGAAAGTCATTTTATAAAATAACTTGTCTAACAGTTTATTAGTTGAGTTTTATTTCTCTTTTAATTTATTAAATTTCAGATAATTTTTTAATTTTTGGCGCATAATCTATCAAATTTATCTTATTGTCAGGACCTTTAATTTACACGCACATTGCATATATTAAAATAAGATATTATAATATTAAAATACATATATTTTTTATTGATTATTTGAGATATATTTGAATTTTTATTGTGTAGTAAATTATGTGAATTGAATTTACATTGCAAACAAATATCAACTAATAACTTTTAGAAAAACTTAATAAATAATTTTATTTTAATTGTAAAAAACTTAATAAATAATTTTATTTTTTATACAATAAATTAATTTATTAAAAAAATACATATTTTTGAACTGAGAGAATATATGTTTACGTGTCTTTACCAATAAAATAATAAAATACTTCAGATATTCTTAAATATTGACTTACTCAAAACCAAATTATAACTAAACAAATATATGTATATAATATATATATATATTAATTATTACAAACTGTGCGCACAGGACAATACTAGTTGATAAAAAAAATATCATCAACAATCACAAAGCTGATAGCAGGCTTCCAACTTTTTTAAAGCAAATGATGGAGCATGAACAAATCCAGAGAAACTGTTGTCTGCTTCAACTCAAACGCTAACTGAGCAGCAAACCAGCAGCCCCAACCTGTGTTATTTGGGCATTAAATTCGATGGCTCAGCACACGATGGGAAAAGACGCAAAATCGTGGCAAAGAGAGCTAATGGAAATTTAAGTAGCAAGGAAAATATGACGTTTAAGTAGGATAAAACAGGTGGGCAGAGAAATAATTCTAACCTTTCATGTGCCGTCCAAATACCTCTTTCAGTGTGGTTTCTAAAGAATATCGAGTTTGTCTGGACTGACAGATGTGCTTTTGAAGCATACACATGCAACAACATGATAAAATGCAATCTTTCACACGAACATAATGAAGGATCCTGAAATTTTCGAAAAGATTCACATTCCCAAGTCCCCAGTTCCGATCCCTTCTAATCCATTAACTTTGTACTCAGGACTTAGCATCTAGATTGTGCTAAAAGTAAACTTCACAAGTTCCCTATGCTCTCTGGTATATTGTAGGGCTATTTAGTTGCTTATTTTTTAAGCGAAGCACCGGGTTTACTGCTAGGAGATTGTATCATGAAGAGCTTGAAATCATGCAAGATAGCAGAACTATTGTGTAGTTGTATAGGATCTAGTAATGAATTAAACAGTCGATCTATGAGCAGTTCCCCAAGAGTTCAGAAGCAAGGTGCAAATTAGTGCAAAGAACATTATCAAATTTGGAGATTAAAGAGCCTGACGATACCACAGAACATATAAAATGCAGCGGCACAGGAGGCCAATTCATCAGCTCAGCAGGATAACACTAGAAGCATACTTGAACTAATTTACAATGATCAAATAGTTTGACAGTATGTTTCTGGGAACAATCTACATTGAGGCATTAAGAGATGCACAGTTGAGGATATCAGAAAGAAGAAAATAGCCCAGGGTGGCTCTAGGGAAGCCCATAGAATCAGCTTTTACCTCACAGACTGAACTCCCAATATTCTGAATTTTAACCTTTTAACCTCAATATCTTGAACAGTACTAAGTTTCATTTCCCGCAAAAAAAAAAAATAAAAAAAAAAAATAAAAATCAACCCAAATAAAACGAATTCCCAGAATTCGCTAACAACGTCAACCATAAATACCTCGACCAATTCCTGAAACAGTTTAATCGCTTGAAAAATTATAATAATCAACACAATTTTTTTTTTTTTTTTTAAAAAAAGGTGCTAACAACTCAAACCTGTCAAAACATTGAGCAAACCCAGATTTCAATTGTTTCAAAAACGTAAAATCCAAAAATTTTCGGAAAAAAAAAATTTGGACCATTTCTCGATTTATGCGTGTCATCCTTGACAATATCGTTCCAATTTTATCGGATGTCCCCGGAGGGACGAACCATGAATCCTTTGCGACCATAGATACACTGTATACTAGCTTATTGATCCTTCAATGTGGGAGTGTAAATTAAAATAAAGGTCCTTTTTTTGGGCCACAACTGGGCCCATAAGTTTTTCGGGTTGTGATGTGGGCTTACAATGTTGATAATGGATTAATGCAATAATTTATTTATTCTTAATATAGCAGGGGCCTTTCTTGATGTGGGGATTTTCTACAGAAAGGGAGGAAATGACGGTGAATTATTTGTTATTTGCTTTCTCTGATAGTGATTATGTGTTTGCTTTCTCTGATAGTGATTATGCTTGGGATATTATTGAACGCAAGACTACTTGAGGGTATGTATTTATGCTAACCTTTGACCTGAGAATGCACGCATTGACAGTCATATTGACCCTATTTTTAGCACTTGCAATACCATCTCCAACGCAGACCACTTTCGCCTGAAACTTGCTTTGCAACCAAAATAAGCACATTGTTTGGAGTCTCATCATAGAGTGCGAAGAACCTAGCAGCAATTAGTCTCTCCACTATAGAAGCCGAGTTATTTCAGCAGCCTCTTGTGCTTGTTAAGTTGTATGAATGCAAAGATTGCTCGAATGTCTTGGTTGGAAAGGAAGAAAATGCAGTGTTATATAGTTTGATAATTCATCAACAATGAAGTTCCTGGGAGGAGTAAACACATTGATTGATGTTAGACACCATTTTTATTGTTATTTCAAGAATCAAGTAGCTGATGTTATGAAGAAATCTTTAATTCTGGATGACTTTGCCAAGATAAGAGAGTTTATTTGGTGCATGTGTTGTGACATCAAAGTAAACTGATTGCTACAACAATGTAGTTTAAGGGAGAAAATATTATAATTTGTTTTGACTAAGTCTTTTGATTTCTGTTCAATAAAGTCATATTCTATAGGATTTTAGACTAGCCCACTTTAGTTTACCACGTCTTTAGGAGTTGTTAGACATGATTTGATTTGTTTTACTTTGCTGTCTTGTAAAGGCTATAAAAGTCATAGTTCTCATTTCAATAAAGAACGCCTTACTCAATGTTTGTGTTTTCTTTCGGTAGTAGTCATTGATATTTAACATTTTCTGTCTAATTTGTTAGTTTTTAGTTTTTAGTTTTTATATTTTATTTTCTTTTGCTATAATAATTTTTTCTTGATTACTTTTCTTTATGCAACATTTTACATTTTGTTTGGTTTAACAAGATTAAATTCTCAATCTGCATTTTCATTAAAGTAAACTAAATCCATTTATAACAAGAGGTATTATAATACAAAGACCCGAATAGAGTCCTAACATGTTCTATCAACTTAATTCAAATGATGAAAACTGTAAAAAATGAGATGTTTTTACAATTATATGAATATTATCAATCTTTTTTGTTGAACTGTGTGCTTCCAATCAATTCTTTTGCTTTAAATAGGGTTTGCTATTAGGCTATTCCTCAAATAATTAGTTGACTTAATAAATAAACTTTCAGGAAAAATATTGTATTAAATAATAAATATATTATTTTTATGATTAAATCTATCCTTTTATACAATATTACTAGGTGAAATCTAACATCATTTGTTTGTGTTTGTGGTGTTTGCATGTGTGTGTCATTTCACATTTATCAAAATTATCATGGTCATATTAGTTTAACATATGGTGCATCTGCATTCTGTATATTGTACTACAAGAAGTATTTAAAAAAACCCAGAAAAGTTTGTTTTTCCATCCAACATTGTGTTGAAAATTTGTTGTTTTAGTCATGTGCATAATGATGTACGATAAAAATAATGTCGTTAATGTAAATCTACATTTAACTCGTGTACATTAGCAATCTTATAAATTATAAACAGTCTTCATTTAAAAAAAAATAGTTAATTACACAAAATAATTTATGAACTCTGGATCAAGTATGGAAGTTAATGATGGTTGTAATGACAAAATAGGTAACAAATTTAATGACTGGGCACTACAATTTGATTCTAGAAATGTAGTTGATATTATTTTTTGGAAAAAAATTATAGTTCATGATAAATATTGTTACTTTTTGAAGTTCATACAGCAACTGAAATTAGAGTATAATTCATAACGTTTTTCATACTTAAACTAAGAAATAGATAATTATCCCAAAAAGAGTCCACCTAATGTAATAATTTTGTTGTTTCTAGCTAGGTTGGACCATGCCCAGGTGCCTTTCTTTTTCCCTTTTTTTTTCTTTAAAAAAAAACAACTCTATGTGATCTTAGTTATAACACATAGGAGAAACCTACCAAAGATGAATTTATTAAAATGCTATCTTTCCGAAGAACAGAAGAAAGGATACAATTTGTTTGAGAAGAATTTGCAAAGACTTGTAACACCATTACCAAGTTCCTCCACATAGTACCATTCCCATGTCCCCAGCTTCTCTTTAATCAACTTACTTCATTCTCAGTACTTTAGCACCTTAAATTGGACAATGGCAATGTAAGAAGATTTGCATAAAATGGTTTTCAAGGGTATTTGAATTCTCAAACCCGTACAACATTTTGAAGACAATGCATGTAGCTGCTAGCTGTGTTTCTCGACAAATTAGAGGAACAAAAATACAAAGAGTAGTATGAATTCCTAAACAACAGTTTAGGTGTGGAGATTGCGGAGCCGATCAGAGAACCATATAGAATGGACCAGAAAGGACTCAGCAAGGCAGGGTAGCATTAGAACCTTAATGATCAAATTGTTGCCCCATACATTTCACTATAAACATCAAGATATAACAACGAACACAACCGAAAAGAAAAGAAATCTATCCCTTAGATTAATACTCATTATAATCCCGTATTACATTGATCAAGCATTTCTATTCCAAACAGCAAAGGATCTTTATCTCATTCCACTGTCCTTTTGAGCTTAAGCATCCACCGAAGAACCCTTCACTCTTGACCATTGGAGTTCTTGTCTCCTGAAGTTAGAATGAAACATGACAACACAATCTCTTTCAGGATCATTCAGAGCTACAATCTTTCCTATTCATTAAACTTGCACCTATCGAATGTTCAGACACATATGCAGCCATAAAATGCTAAGAGGCAAAACCTAGAAGAAATTATACCAAAAACAATAATTTCTAAGCCAAAATGGCACCTCAAAGATACCAAACTACCATCTTTCAAACAATGTGAACTTTGACAATGTAGGAGAGGAAGGCTAAAGCGCAAAGGATCATGAAGCTATCAGAGAATCTAGTGCCTAGTGACATCAGATCTGTGTATAACTAAAACTCAAGCAGCATTTCTACAAAGGGTTTCTACTTCTACGGCCAGCCTCCGCCGCCACCAGTTACACCTCCAATGTGTTTCTTTCATTCATTTTGGTTGTAAATAATCCGCAGACATCATCATTCATCAACGGGAAAATATGATCCAAAAAATTCAAGATACAAAGCTAATTCTGCAAAAAGCAGAAAAAGAAATGAGCAATCTTGAATCACTAGGTTTCATCCACAGAACAGACATGATAATCAACAAAAAAACAGAAAACAAATACCCAGATTCAAAAAGCAAATCATCAAAACCTGAAGCAACAATTGATTCGCGATTAAAACTGAAAATACAAAAAGGACCATATCTCGATTTATGAGTGTCATATGCGCGAAAATACAAACACGCAGAAACCAAAAGCAAATAATCAAAACCTGAAAGCAACAATTGATTCGCGTCTAAAACTGAAAATACAAAAATTTCCGGGAAAAATAATTTGGACCATTTCTCGATTTATGCGTGTCATCCTTGCGCAGGGGCCATGCTAATCTTCTCTGTATCGTTCCAATTTTATCGGATGTCCCCGAAGGGACAATGCACGACTCACATGCGGCCATAGATATACTGCGTACCAGCATACTGATATTTCTATGTGGGAGAAATTAGTGCGCCTGAAAAACTGGGCCGATAATGTTATTGTTTTGTGAATGTGGGCTCAGAAATATTTATAATGGGTTAGTACAGTGAAATCTTCTTAAGAAAGCAGGGGCCCTTCTTGATGTGGCCTTAGAATAATTAATTGTGTGAGATCTCTCAATCATGTTAATCATAATACCAGGGCTGGGGAGAAAAGGACTGGAACAAGGAATACCTGAAATTTGATTATTTGTTATTAAAGGAATATTGTTTTTAGGACAGATTTTAAATGCAAAACATAATCAAGAATCATATGTTGTTATATCTTTGTATACTCAGACATCAAAATAAAAATTTATACCAAGAACTTAAATACTAAACCTGGAACTTAAATCCTAACACAATACCAAGAATCCGGAAATGTCAACAACATTCCCACCCTCTGCAGAAGGTTTTTTGCTTCTGTGGACACAACTACTGTAGCAACGATGAATGCCGCCTGCAGCTCCACCTCGAAGAATAAAAACAAAAAAAGACCAATCTTGGATCAATAGAACAATCCAAAAAAAAAAAAAACCTCAAGAAACAGCTCAATTCTAGATGATCAAGCATCAGCTTGAATTTAGAAGAAAGAGGACAATTTCTCAATTTATGTGTGTCATCGTTGGGCAGCGGCCATGCTTTTATCCTCAAAGGAACGAGCATTGTGGCCGTATTTAAACTGGGAAGAAGTTCTTTATAACGTGGGGTGCAGTAACTCAAGCAGAAGATCAGTTCCTGTGTGTAGGCTAAGGGCCTATGAAGATAACAATGTTGTCCACGACCAAATTCCTCCACATAGTGTCATTCCCAAGTCCCTGCTCCTCTTTAATCCACTAACTTCATTCTCAGTACTTTGCACCCTAAATAATGTTAAGTTCCGTATATAATACATCTATTGTAAAGTCAGAAGACTCGTATAAAATGGATTTAGAGGGTATTTGAAATCTCAAACCCACACTACATTTTGTGCTCTTTCGAAGACAATACATTTAGCCACTAGCTGTGTTTCTTGCCAAATTAGAGGAACAAATATATCAGTAGGAATTCCCTAAACAAGACTATTAGGTGTGCAGATTGACGAGCCCGATCGGAACCCTATATGGAAAGGAGCAGAAAGGACTCACCAGTTAGGGTAGCAAAACAAGCTTGATTTTAAATGATCAAATTGTTTGCCAATATGTTCTTGAGAACTACTACAAAACATCCACCCTATGCATTCCATTTTACAGATTCTCAGCAATTTTCCCAAAGAAGAGAGATCCATGCCCTTGACTAATACTCGCTATTATCCTGAACAATATCTTTATAAATCCAATGTATGCATGCTATCCACATTAAACATAGACGGGTTCCCTTGATCATTCATGTGTTATATTGATCAAGCATTTCCACACCAGACAGCAAGGAATCTTGATCAAGCATTTCCACACCAAACTTCTGAGCCTTGAAGTCCATTCTCCTAAGGAGAGATCAAATTGTTTGCCAATATGTTCTTGAGAACTACTACAAAACATCCACCCTATGCATTCCATTTTACAGATTCTCAGCAATTTTCCCAAAGAAGAGAGATCCATGCCCTTGACTAATACTCGCTATTATCCTGAACAATATCTTTATAAATCCAATGTATGCATGCTATCCACATTAAACATAGACGGGTTCCCTTGATCATTCATGTGTTATATTGATCAAGCATTTCCACACCAGACAGCAAGGAATCTTGATCAAGCATTTCCACACCAAACTTCTGAGCCTTGAAGTCCATTCTCCTAAGGAGAGATCATTCATATAAATCAACACCTGAAGTTCACTGCTATGCTCAATTCAATATTTCCTATTCACCAAGCTTTCAGGTACCGAATTGTATGCCCATAAAATGCAAAAAGGCAAAAACTTGAAGAAACTATACCAAAAACAGTAATTTCTCGAATTCAAAATGGCATCTCATGATCCCAATAATTATTTAAAAAATAACACCCTTTCCGACAATACAATCGTCGAAGATCTCAGAAAATCTAGCGCCTAGTGATATCAGATCTGTATATAACTACAACTCAAGCTGCATTTCTACGAAGTGTTTCTACTTTCAGGGTCAGCCTCCGCCGCCACCAGTGTTTTTCCTTCGTTCATTTTGATTGTAAGGAACCAAATAATCCGCAGACAATCATTATTCACAAAGGAAAAAATGATCCAAATAAGTCGGTATATAAAACTAATTGTCCAAGAGCACAAAAGAACTGAGCAATCTTGAATCACTAGGTTTCATCCACGGAAAAAACATGATAATCGACAAAAACAGGAAACAAATTCACAGATTCCAAAAGCAAATCATCAAAACCTCAAGCAACAATAGATTCGCGTCTAAAAATTTAAATAAAAAAAAAATTTGGACCATTTCTCGATTTATGCGTGTCATCCTTGCGCAGGGGCCATGCTAATCTTCTCTGTATCGTTCCAATTTTATCGGATGTCCCCGAAGGGACATGCTGTGCTATACTTGCTGTCTTTGATAACCATTAACAAAATCCTCTGTTCCTCCAATGTGGGATGCATCAACTCGAAGGTGGTGTTCATTCTTGGGCCACCACAACTGGGCCGTATGTATTGCAAATATGGGCTCACAATATTGATAATGGGCTACCTATTTATTTTGAATCCTCAACTAAGTATAGCTCCGCCCCCTCCATGTCCTTAACAAATAGGAAGTTGAAGGAAAGAACGAAAACTTTATATTTTGAGATAAATAAATTAAAAATAATTTATTTCTTTTTTAAAACAAAAAAGACAAATGTCAAAATTTAGAAAGTTTAAATCGAGAATCATATGCTATGTTCTTGAATAATTATCCAACAACATTATATGTGATGCGATTTAAAGTTAAAACATCCAAAACATGCATTGGTATGCTTATATTTAACTTCAATTTTATTAAATACACCATTGTCTTATGGACGAAAAGCAAAATTTTACATTTTATATAGTAATAAAAGATAGTTAAAAGGAAATTGAGTGAAACTAAATTTGTGAAGCCACTTATAATTTATATGTCTTATGATTGAATTACACTAGTTCCTTTCCTTTTAGAATCTATATTAATTATAATAAAATTATCACTTATAAAATCTCATAAAAAACCATTTTCTAAATTCGAGTACTTTTTAGCAATTTAAGTTGAATAAACAAAAGAATTATTGGTGGCAACTTATGATTGGTTCTATTTTTAGTTTTTTTTTTTTTTTACTATGAAAAACTTTTTCTTAATATTTGAAAGTCAAGTAACTTTTTTGTTAGTTATAAATTATAATTTTTTCGTATAATATATCAAATCAATCTACTCTTTAATGATCTTTTGTTTAAAAAGTATTGCATTTTACTTAAAAATATTATTTGTTCTTAAAGAATATATTAGGCAAAAAAAAAAACTTACACGCAAAGGAAGTGTGGGATCCATGTATTTTTCATGGATCCTGATCAGGTTGGCTAGAATCTGCACATTTTTATTTATTTTAGGGTAGGATCCCACTCGTTGCATGTAAGAAGATCTATGTATTTGGTGCAAACAAGTTTTTGTCTTTTGTTATACTTAAATATAACATTGAGTTAAATTAAACATACATAAGGATTTAAATATGTGGATTATGAGACAACATAATACGACTTAGTCAAAATAAACCATATAAATACATGAGTATTAACAAAATAGAAAATATATTTGAATATGAATAATCGACCCTAAATAAGTACTTTTTTTCTGTAAATGTGGTATGATAATCTTTACAAACTTTTTGTTATTGACATCAATTTTAATTAAATTTAACCTTAATAAATTACATGATAAATTTACCATTCAATATATATTAATTCCTTGTCAATCTTACAGAAAAAAAAAAAAAGATTCCATTATAAAAATTCAATCAACAATAATTGAAATTCTTCATTTAATATTTTTGTTGGTATTATTATTAAAAATCAATATGTCAAACAATTAAATATTAATAATATTAAACATAATGAAAATTCAATCATTTGATTAAAATAATTATTTATGTAATGATTTATTATTGTAAAATTAATAAACATAAATATTGCCCGTTTCTTATTTATTATATATAATTAATAAAAAAAATATAACTAAATATCATTTGCTATTAAAATTGAATAAATATTATCAATCAAGTCTCAATCAATTTCATAAAAAACTTACCATACAATAATTAATAATTAGTAATTAAAAAATTATGTAATTCATGAACAACACATGCAAAATTAGATAAATATTTTCTACATAAATAAAGTTGTCATTATTAATATGAATAATGTTTTCATTTATAATATTATTTGGATTTATTTTTATAAATATAATGATATTGAACTAAATATATATAATATTTTAAATTAATTGAAACTCTAATTTTATGTTATTTTATTTAAATATATTTTTATTATTAATATAGGTGGATTTAAATTAATGACAGAAATTCAAATCTTTATCCAAAGTCGATATATGTTGCCTTGATTTTGATAGGAACAAGAGATGGGACCGACACATTAAACACGGCCGTAGTAACTAATGACAAAATATCAGCCTTTGTCTGTTGCATGGGAAAAAGAGACAAATCCTCTGCTCACCCATTTTCCTGCATCTGGTTTTTCCATCTTCATTTTTCTTTCAGCATCATCCCTATCCTCCTACAACTGCCAATTAAATAACCCAGCATGCTTTTGATTAATTCTCTAATACCGAAATATTTATTATTTCAATCAATTATAATATATTCTAATAATTCTGGTAGGAGATTGGTTTTTTTTAATTTTTTTTCAATTATGAGTGAACTTATAAAAGTAAGTAAAGATTCCATTATTTATTTATACAGATCACAACCATGTTTCAAGACTTTAATTTTTTATTACCAGCGAATTTTAAAAATCCACCCGACTTTTAAAACTTATAAATTGGAATAAATAATGAACACGACTGTGATCATACAAAGCAAGTTGACCAAAGAGGGATCTCTCGACGGACACGTATCCATTATAATGGCCTACGTGCAACCAGTTGCAGAGAAGTACCAAAGTTTCTAATAGCACCAGATTTTGCCCCTTCGTGTTTGTGTTGCGCACGTCGTCGTTTATTGCAGCTTACGTGGCGCTTCGGTAATTACCGGAGTCGGTAGTTGATCGATTTGGTAACATCAGATTTCAGAAACGCAAAGAGCTTCTTCCTTAGCCGCCCTTTTCTTCTAAGAAACCCCCAACAGAAGAACTTACAGCTCGGATTTTTCAAAGGATTTGTTGAATGCGAACCGGATTCCAATTGTTTTGGATTGATACAAACAAATACATACGGATTTCTGTAGTTTGTTTCTGCAATGGCGTTATTCCGAAAGTTGTTCTACAGGAAGCCGCCTGATGGGCTCCTTGAGATCTGCGAGAGAGTTTATGGTGCGCTCTCTTGACATGTCTTCCAATTTTGTAATCTTTCTTGAAGCTCTTTTTTTTGCTTTTGCTTTCCTTACACAGTGTAAGACTAGTTTTTCTGAGATTCTGTTTATAAATTACGTGGGAATATGCAATTATAGGGCTGTAATTACGTGATGCTGGAAATTGTGTTGGTTAGCTTCTGTAATTGTAACTCTCAAATGTTAATGGACGAATAAAATTCGGTTTGGAAAAGCTTCTGCCTCAGAGGAAGAAATCTTTCTTCTAAATTGAAGGCGTTTTGCAATTTGTTGCCGGTTAAAACATTAGTACGCATGCAAGGTGGCGGCATTTTATGGCCGAATTATTGCTTCAATGCAACTAGTGCAGTAGTTGGGCAGATTTTCAGTTATGTTGTATAATGGATATGTAATTACTTGTGAGAGTGCACTCGTGTAATCCCAAATGCTGTACTTGATGGAAGTGCTATTCGCTAAGTATACGAAAGTACTGTACCGTTCTCTTATTTTTATTGTTGCTTTGGGGTTAGGTGTTGTGCTGTGGAATACGATATCATGATTTCAGAAATGAATTTCTGAAGCATTTAGGATGGGGAGCAGAGGATCTAACATAACCATGATGCAGTGTTAAGTTATAATCAACATGATGGGAGCTCGAATAAAAGATCCTGGTTTGTGGTTTTGATACTAAGTGACTAGTTGTTTGAGTACTTTTGAGTCTTATATGTCAATAGAGGTGATGGTGAGAGTTTAAAAAAGAATTCAACTTGAACATATATGCGCATCTGTGCATAGGTGTGGGCATACTTGCATAGCTGTGGTACATCGTAACCAATAAGTAACCAGTTTCATCTCATTAAACAAAAAACAGAAGGGGGAAAAAAGAAGAAAAGAAAAGAAAAGAAAGTAACCAATTGCATGTTCTGCTTTTGTATTTGCAAGTATCTGTGAGATAATTTAGAGTGGACTGATTTGAGATTCCAGTTACCGGTAACTGGAAGATTTTGTCCCCTGTATTATGTTATTTGACACATTACAAGTCAGGGCCTTAACTAGAATATTAGCACCTCAAATTTTCTATGTGTAAATGCGACCCTCCCTTGTAATTCTGTAGAATATACTTCTAGAAATATTTTTGATCAAACACAGTGCATTATCATGTCATGCCTTACCAAAGTAGATAGAAAATGAACCAGGGATAGTAGAGCAGCAATATCCTTTGGTATAAAAAACTGATGATTTTTTAAAGGATTTGATTGTATGATGATGCTTGTAATAAGATACTTATAATTTTGAGGAAAGTGTTTCTGGATATTTTCCTACACTCTTCTGTACATTTTCTGATTCTTCATTTGGCTATATAAGCTTTAAGTAACTCAGTGGTTTGTTGTGGATATGAAACTAATGTGTGATGTAGGACTTCCCAGTCCCTCCTCTCCTTTGCCTGAGAGAGAGAGAGAGAGAGAGAGAGAGAGAGAGAGAGAGAGAGAGAAATCTTTAGTAGATCACAAACAAAGCATGATTCGTTAATGATACAAAATTATGACAAAGTCGGTTTGTTGCAGAAACTTAAATTGTGTAAGATGTTATGTTTGGCAAAGTTGATTTAAAATACAAATTAGCATATTAGTTGGTGCGTTTGCAACCACTTTAATTTGAAATTGCTGAAAAAAAATGCTCCAAATTAGGCTTGCAGTGAGTGATAATGGATCAGAGAATAATTTTAAATGTAAATTTGCAACCTAATGATTGACTTCTGCATATACTTCATTTCTACAGTATTTGATTGCTGTTTCACAACTGATGCTCTGGAAGACCAAGATTACAATGGATATGTGGGAGGCATAGTCACTCAACTTAGGGAAATCTATCCCGATGCTTCGATCTTGGCTTTCAACTTCCGGGAGGGGGACACTCATAGCGAGATCGGGAATGCTTTGAGTGAATATGATATGACAGTAATGGAGTACCCTAGGCATTATGAAGGTTGTCCATTGCTCCCAATGGAGGTGGTACACCATTTCCTAAGATCCAGCGAAAGCTGGCTTTCACTTGGGCAGCAAAATGTGCTTCTCATGCACTGTGAACGTGGTGGTTGGCCTGTTTTGGCTTTTATGTTGGCTGCACTGCTGATCTATAGGAAGCACTATAGCGGGGAGCTTAAGACCTTGGACATGGTGCACAAACAAGCTCCTCGAGAGCTTTTGCACTTGCTATCCCCTCTGAATCCTATTCCTTCTCAGTTAAGATACTTGCAGTATGTATCAAGGAGAAATGTTGCCACACAATGGCCCCCTCTAGACCGGGCACTCACCCTGGATTGTATCATGATCAGAATGATTCCTAAGTTTGATAGTGAAGGTGGCTGCCGACCAATATTTCGCATATATGGTCAGGATCCTCGCCTTGTCTCTGATCGTGCACCCAAGGTTCTATTTTCAACTCCAAAGAAGAATAGAACTGTTCGACACTACAAGCAGGTGATCTTTTAAGATGTATATGACTTCCATACATTTGTTCCTCAATAAGTGTTTCGTTTGCTCGATATTAGACTCCTGTTGATTTAACTGTTGATATATACTTGATCTTCTTGTTACCTCTAAATTTTTCTACTCAGTGTCGCAAGGGCTTGTACCATCCTCTAAGATTTTGGTCCTTTTAGTTATACTCTATAATGGGATTCTGCATCGGGCTTTTGAATACTTTTATAATAAACATAGACTAGGAAACCAATTCACGACTTGCGTGAAAATATTTATCAGAGAGATCTTATTTCAAAATATGTTGATGTGTAATAGTGGACTGGACTGGTGGATTGTGTATGTTGTATAAAGCTCCTGCTATGGTTTAAGTAAACCTGTGAATGTCTGCTTGCAAATGGCAGCCTACGTGTATGTTAGTTTGTAAGTTAAACGGAAGATATTTGAAAAGATGCGTAATTTTAATTCTGAAGTATGTGGATCTGGATTATACAAATAAAGCATATTCCAGGTTTTGATGGTCCACAATTTATCAATGTGCTTCTTCATTTTGAATTACTCCAGATGTAATTAAGAAACTAAAATTGTTGTATAAAGTTTATTTTGTGTGCTTTCAGATTTAGTGGATTATCATTCATGTTTGCCACTAGATCTTTTTACTGCCTATGTTCTGATTTCTGATAGAATTCAATTCTTGTCTATTCTACTTCTAATCAAATACAATTGTCATCTCAAGAGGCCACAATTTGGTGGTGGAATTTCTATTCTCCCTCATTACAAAATAATAGTGATTCTTTCTCTAGTCTCTCTTTCCTTGCTTCCTCCATTTTCTTTCTGCTACACAACATGTATCTGCACAGGGTATGCTTGTATTATATTTTCACCGTCCTCTATTAGAATGATGGATGCATATTAGAATGATGTATGTCCATCTGTGTGGTGTGTACTTTGTCTAGATGCTACTGTTCCTAAACTATGAAATCTCAGCAACATGGTTTTTGACTGTTTTCAGGCTGAATGTGAAATAGTGAAGGTGGATATCAATTGCCAGATTCAAGGTGATGTTGTGTTTGAGTGTATCAGCTTGCATGCTGACATGGAGCGGGAAGTGATGATGTTCCGAGTCATGTTCAACACAGCTTTTATTAGGTCTAATATTTTAATGCTCAATCGGGATGAAATTGACATTTTGTGGGATGCAAAGGATTTATTTCCGAAGGACTTCAGGGCAGAGGTATGTTTTTCTTTCTCCATGGTGCTAATTTATGGTTCTCCACTGTATAGAGATCATGAGCATAATCACAAGTACCATTATATCAATGAAGGTTCTTTTTTCGGAGATGGACACTGTACCTTCTGTTGTTCCTGTGGATTCTTCCTGCTTTGAAGAGAAGGATGGCCTTCCAGTGGAGGCATTTGCTAAAGTTCAAGAAATGTTTAGTAGTGTGGACTGGTTATCGCCTAAAGGAGAGACTGCAGTTGAAGTTCTCCAACAACTGGCTGTATCAAATACAGTAATTGAAGCTTATTCTCATGCAGCCCGTGGAGCTAAATCTCTTGCTAAGAGCCCAGCAGATTTAGCTCTCGAGTACCAATCTAATTTATCACGAAAATCATCCCCAAATGCAGATGTGAGTAGAAATCAGGCTGAGCCCCAGTTTTCACCAACTAAAATAGGGCCCATCATATCCTCAAAGAAAACACCAACTCCTTCTGGTGATCATTCTCCACCCTCATCAACTTCACCACGTCATCAACTTTCCATAGCAAAAACTCTTCCTTTCTCACCTAATCAAGAGTCGGACTCTGATGAAATTGGTAAGGTCAAACACAATTCTTCTCTAAGTGAAGCCGAAACAGCATATCCAAATAACTCACCTTCAGGTTCGCCAGCGCAGTCAAAAGATGCAACTTTTGTCCCTGGACAATCTCTATTGAGTCCAGCACCATTTCCTATCACTCCCTCTTTAGAGGAAAAGATAGGCCCTCAAAAAGCATTTCCTTCACTCGGACTGCTGACCCCGGAGATCCCCAGTGTTTCAACTCCTTCAAAGGATGACATTATATCTTGCCCTTTGGCAGAAAGTCCAAGGAGTGATGATAAAAATATTGGCGATGAACCTCCTAAATCTAAACCTCCTGCTCCACCTCCACCACCTATGCTAATTCATTCTTCCGTAATGGTAAATGTGGGGAAATCTACTGGATTTGGGTCACTTTCTCCCTCAGCAACTCCATCTTTAAATCTAGATGATGTTCAAGTTACTGAAGGTGGCTCACCTGCTCCTCATCTTTCTTCTCCTAAAACAGATACCACTCTCAAACCTGCACCTCGCACACCTCCTTCGCCAAATGTAGATGGCACTCTTATTAAAGAAAATTCAACTTCTATATGTCCCACTCCACCAGCACCTCTTCCTCCTCCCACTTCCCATTTCAAGGAAAATTCAGAATGTGTTGTTGGGCCTTCATCTCCTCCCTTTACATCATATAAAACACATAGTTCAGCAGTTGATAGACCTGCATCTTGTCCACCCCCACCTCTTCTCCCTTCTCATGAAACTTCATCTTTTAAAGGTCGGTCTCCTCTTTCAGCACCTCCTCATCCACCACCACCACCACCACCACCACCACCACCACCACTGTTAAAGGAACACTATGCTCCTGAAGTTGTGCCTCCACCTCCCTTAACTCCGCCTTTAAGGGATATTTCGGTTGCCAGACCTGTTCCATGTCCTCCTCCAAGAACTCCTAAAGAGATTTCTAGTGGAGCAGAGTCTACTTCTCCTTATTCTTGGAATGATGCACCTAGCTCAGCCCCACCTTTGAAGGATAGTTTGGTCACTGGACCTGCACCATGTCCACCACCACCTCCTCCACTGCCCCCTAAAGAGATATATGGTGGAGGAGAACCTCCTCCTGTACCTCCGTTGCAGTCTGGGCAAGATACCACAAATCTACCAACTTTGTCCCCACCGCCCCCTCCTCCTCCTCCCCCTGCTGGCCCCACTACAAGAAGTTCTTCTATTCCTTCAGCACCTCCTCCTCCCTCTGCCGCCCCACAACAAGAAGTTCTTCTATTCCTTCAGCACCTCCCCCTGACAGCCCCACTGCAAGTTCTCCTTCTATTCCTTCAGCACCTCCTCCCCCTGCCAGTCCCACTACAAGAAGTTCTCCTTCTATTCCTTCAGCACCTCCTCCTCCCCCTGCCAGCCCCACTACAAGAAGTTCTCCTTCTATTCCTTCAGCACCTCCTCCTCCCCCTGCCAGCCCCACTACAAGAAGTTCTCCTTCTATTCCTTCAGCACCTCCTCCTCCCCCTGCCAGCCCCACTACAAGAAGTTCTCCTTCTATTCCTTCAGCACCTCCTCCTCCCCCTGCCAGCCCCACTACAAGAAGTTCTCCTTCTATTCCTTCAGCACCTCCTCCTCCTCCTGCCAGCCCCACTACAAGAGGTTCTCCTTCTGTTCCTTCTGCACCTCCTCCTCCGTTTCCTTCCACTAATGATCCTGCTAGTTTGACAACTAGTGGTAGAACAGGTAGTACTTTGCCTGGATCTCCATCTCCACCAGGGCCGCCTCCACCTACGACCCCTCCACTTGGAACAAAAGGGAAAAGCTTGTTGTCTCGTACTATAAGGAATAATCAGACAAAGAAATTAAAGCCATTACATTGGTTAAAAATATCAAGAGCTGTTTCAGGAAGCTTGTGGGCAGAGGCACAGAAATCTGGCGAAGCTTCTAGGTAAGTATTCTCCAATGGTTGAAACAAGATGTTTCCATCCTGCATACTGTTATCAAGTTAATTGTAAATACTCATATATATTTTTCCAAATTTTTTTTTGTTAGGGCGCCGGAGATTGATATTTCAGAACTTGAATCTCTCTTTTCAGCTGCAGTTCCCACTTCAGATCAAGGGGGCTCAGGCAGAAAAACTGGTTCACGGGGTTCAATGGGGAATAAACCTGAAAAAGTGCAGCTGGTGATTTATTCTGTTTTCATTTTTGTACTGTCGCATTGACAAATGACTGAACACCCTATTTACTTAATCAATGCATTTTGACCTTCTGATTTGGTGGTGTGACACGTTAATCTCTTATCAGCCTTCCCTTCATAAAAAAAAAAAAAAAAAAAAAGATAATCAGATTGGATCAGATTTGTTGTGCACTGACGCAGAAACAACTATTTTTTGCTATCATACTGCAGATAGAGCACAGGCGTGCATACAATTGTGAAATTATGCTGTCAAAAGTGAAGATACCTTTGCATGACATGCTGGTGAGCAAGAATTTATACCTTTCTTTGAGTCACCTTCCAAGAATTAGATAACGTATTTTTGCCATTTCTATAATGGATGCTGTATTATGGAGGCCAAAGCTACATATTACCAATCAACTTCATCTGTCATAGCTTGCATTTAGATCCATTTATTTCGAAATTGGCAGATGACAGTTTCTATGTGTAAGTAATGGAATAAAAAGGCGCTGGCAAGAATCATTAAAGAAAACGAGCAGAAAATTATATTTCACAGATTGTGAGATACAATCTGCCCAAGCAATAGCTGTAAACAATAATCCGGAAAACTGTGTCCTAACTAATGTGTACATAACAAATAAATACCCACAGACCAAACAAGCCCACGACCTAACAAACCAGACCCATAACTAGAATAGACCCATAAAATATATTAACTGAGATAGTTGACTCTTCTAAATATTAATATAACATAATACCAAGTCTTCGTGGAAACAACTCGCCGAGTATAAACATTTAAACTCGGTTTGCTAAAAGTAACATTGGAAAGAAACCAGTCTTTACTTTTATTTATTATATTTAAATCTTTTGTGCATTTCAATTCTGTAAACCTGGTCACTTTACAAAATCTATCTTCATGTTTTGATATTTCTTTTCACTTAAGCCTATTACTTGCTATTAGTTCTGCTTCAAGTTGTATCATATTTTTTTTCCATGTATTTGATGTCCAAACTAGTATACTGAAAAGTTGTCAAGAGAGTTTTAGGAGATCCTATTTCAAGTTTCAGGCCGTCTTCTTCAACCCTTACCAAAGTTATTCTGTGACTTCTTTTTAGCTAGTGCTTACTGTTGCTTACTGTCTTAGTTTCTAAAGGAGCTTCAAATGTTTGTCTAGTATGGTGAGAAGATAAACTTGGACTGGTCCCAAAAAAAAAAAAAAAGTTCATAAGCCTTGCATGCATCATGACATACTGAATTAAATAAAACTTAAAATCCTTTTTGTCTAAAACTGATTTAATGGTGCCTTTATTAAATAGACGAGATCTCAGTTAGTGTAAAAATGAGGGAAGAAACTATTCCCAACTATTTTATTGGAGATCTTAAATTTCATTTGTTTCGTGGAGATCTTTTATCTTCATGCATGTTGAATGATGTGTTCTGAACTCTCTTACATTATATGTGGTTACAATTTTCTTAAACTCATATATGTATCAACCCCCTAATCCTATCTGCAATGAAATTGTGCACTGCACAGAGTTCAGTACTTGCTTTGGAAGACTCTTCATTGGATGTTGATCAGGTCGAGAACCTCATCAAGTTTTCTCCAACCAAAGAGGAGATGGAAGTGCTTAAGGTGGGATTGATATACTCCAATTTTTTCATCTGTGGCCTCATGAAATCTAGAGTAGATTTTATAGAAGGTGTGCATAACCCTTTGTATTTAAATTTTGATATTTTGACTGGCTATTTCTGTTTCCAGGGTTACAAAGGAGAGAGGGATAAATTAGGGAAATGTGAACAGGTCTGTAGCATCTGATTTATTCTGATTCATTTATTATTCCCCCTCCCTTAACGGACTAAATCGGTGATAAGAAATGTGATATCCCTCCCCCCCCCCCCCCTGTTTTAATCTTAGTTCTTTCTAGAGTTGATGCAAGTGCCACGGATAGAGTTCAAGTTGAGAGTTTATTCGTTTAAGATTCAATTTCGCTCCCAGGTGAGAAGTTAGTCTATAAATTTCTGTTTCCAGATTTTGCTGACCTTTGTTTTAATGTTTATTCATTTCATTGTTATGTCTTCTCTCAGGTTTCTGACCTCAGGAATAATTTGAATATAGTAAATTCTGCAGCAGACCAGGCAATTTGCTTTTCTGATATTAGTTATCTCTATAATAAATGAGCCTGCAAAATTAATGTCTTATTCTTCCTTAAAATCATGTCCTTATCAGATCAGAGGTTCTGGTAAATTAAGAAGAATCATGCAAACAATCCTCAATCTGGGTAATGCTTTGAACCAGGGAACTGCGAGAGGTCAGTAAATTTGTTTATTTGGTATTTCAACATATTACCTTCTCCAATCTGTATTTCTGATATGAACTTTCTTGTTTGTCAAGTAAGGATGCATTCAATCATTAAATCGTCCAGCCAAGTGAAAACCCAAATGTGAAAGCTATTATTCAATTCTATATAAGAGTTACTTGATGCCAAACTAGAGATGAAAGAATAGATAGGGTTAGAAAGATTCTGATATGAGTTTGTCATTTGAAGAAAGGTAGAACTTCATGACTGAAAAAGCGTAGTAGGAATTGACTTGAAAGTAGGTGCACTTTAGCATATTAGTTCATGGAAGAAAATATTCCTGCGAATTGATGATGTGAAGTCATTGATGAGAGGTGCCTCAATGTCATTGAACTCTTTCATTTGGAAAAAAAAAAAAAAAAAAAAAGAGTGACAGAGAGAGAGAGTAAAAATCATTGAATACTACAGAGATTCTAATTTTTCTTGATCTGACCATGGGGCTGGAATTATGAATTGGCATGAAGTTATCCATTTTTCTAATGCTCATCTGGCAAGTCACATATGTTTGCTTTGTGCACGACTGTGCCCCAGAAGCAAAGAGCGTTAATTGTTCTGTTGTTGGAATGCCCCAGGGGCAATTTCCTTGCTCCACGATTTAAACAGTAGGGCTCCCGAGGGAAGGGACAAATGACAGACAATAGGGTTTTGTTGTTCTAGGCTTAGGGAAGATGTTTGTGTTCTGGAATTGAGTCCCGGGTACTGAGAGCTCCAATGAACTGTAAGAATTGTCTGTTCTTGGTTGGAAGATGACCTCTTACTGTAGATGTCTAGTCATACCGGGAAAGTGAGTGTTGGTGTTTTATTTTGTTGTTTTAAGTTGTGTTTTGTAAATTGAAATAGAAAGTAATAATGAATGATAGTAGAATGATTGATGTGTTCTTTTAGAAATTGTGAGATAATGATTGACTGGGGCATGTTGGGTCTTTGGACCCAAAATTCACATATTTTGAGACCCAAAACAAGCAAGAGTTGGGACTGAGAATCCAATGTATAGACTCTCAGTTATAGAACATACTAGGAGACTACCCATCGTAATTTAGCTTGTGCAATTAAGTACTAGAAAAATGAAGTTCAACATTTAATTATATTTATTTTGATAAACATATGTTACATTTTTTAAAAAGAAAATGATATCCAGTTTGACTTCTCTGATCCCTCTGTCCCTGCTTTGACTTTGTCTTGCCACTAAGTGAAGAGAATTGCAGTCAACATCACCAATATTGATCAGGATAGGGGTGTTGAAGTAGACAAAATGTATCTTAGAGCAGTGTCAAGAAAGTAGAATCCGATGTTGGTTACTCAACTTATTTTCATATTTGCTGCAATTGAGCTTTACTTCAGTGTCTTGGGCTTGAATTTTCATTCTATGTAGCTTGACTTGAGGGGTGAAATATCTCTAGCCTCTTTCTTATTGAGAGAGAGTCTCTGCAACCTTCATTGTCTTCTCTTGCGTGCGTCTTGATTTGAGAGAGAACTTTCTTGGTGTTCGTTTCTCGTTAAGAGGGGGATGTATCCTTTCATATATGTTTCTTGACTTGAAAGAGGATTCCTGCTGATCTGTTTTCTCCATAAAATGGATGTTGTATTCACATTCTTCCCATGCTTGTATTTATCAACTTCTTCAAGGCTGATCTTGGTGAAGGGAATATATGTAGTAGGGACTTCAATTAGTTGATAAATGATTTAACATGGTTTATGTTCCCGAAAGGGTACTTATTTGAAAAATCAAAACATATGAGAATTTTCACACTCACAGAGGTGTTTAAGAAAATTGTTGCAGTGTTGATTTTGATTAAGCAAAGAATCTCACGCCCACAGAATTTTCATACTCACAGAGGCATAACAGAGTTGTTGCAGTGTTGACTGTAATTAAGTAAAGGAATATCACCAAAAAAAAAAAAAAAAGAAGAAGAAGTGGTGTTTAAGTGAATGCCTTACTCTTGGAAGGGTTAAAGCGGGCATACTAGATTAAACTAGTTGTTCCAAAAGGCATGTGAGAAAATCACCCTGTCTTCATTAAGGCACTGCCATATATTGACATTTAAGAAAATCTTACAGGAAACTTTGTGTTTCTCTGTTGAACAAAATACATCAAGTGATGTTGGGTCTGGGCTAAGGTTTGATATTTTAACTTAACTAACTGGACGCCCATGGAATATCTCTGGTCCAAAGAGCTGTTTTCTGTTATATGGTTGGCAAGAATAGAGGTTCTTGATAGAAAACAGAGCAAACTTTCGGAAATAATGAGACGTCAAACTGTAGTCATATTTTTCCAGTAGGCTTCTCTGAAGATATTTAGATAACATATACCTGATACTTCTGGAACCTTTCTGTTATATATCTGAAGTGTGTGATTGGTTTTGATGGAGAAAGCACCACCTCTCGCTTTGATACATGAACTTTCGGAAATAATGAGACGTCAAACTGTAGTCATATTTTTCCATTAGACTTCTCTCAAGATATTTATATAACACATGCCATATACTTCTGGAACCTTTCTGTTATATATGTGAAGTGTGTGATTTGTTCTGATGGAGAAAGCACCACCTCGCTTTGATACATGAACTTTCCTAGTGTTGCGGATACTACTCCTTCCATTCTCTTCCAGCTTTATAGCTTTAATGTTACTGTTACTATAGTTCTTAGAAAGATAACTCATGGTGGGTTATTAGACCTGACTCAAAAACATTTTCTGGCCTTTATTTAATCGTTACAGGACATTTTACTATTGCTAGTTCCTCTAGAAAATTTCTATGTTCTCATTGTAGCAATTGCTGCTTCAGTTTATGGCATTGCCATTTTGTTATAAGTTGGAAGATTCTATTCCAAATACTATATGTCCTCTATCACCTAGAGTGAATATTAGTACTGAATTTCTCGGCTCAATATTGCCTAAATTCCATTTGGATCTACAATATGATGAAGGAAAGTGCAAAGAAATGAAAGTGAAAACTATCTTCTTTTTTAATAGCCGATTCTTGATTTAGAGAAACTCTGTAATTGGTTGAATGTTTACTAATATCTGTAGCTGATTTTTTGCAGCTTTTTCTGTAGTGCTTGAATGGTGACTATCTGTTATATCAATTGATTAATATTACAGTTGCATAGTTCTGCAAGAAGTCTTACTTTCTTCCAATGCAATTGTCACCAGGGTCTGCTGTTGGGTTCAGGTTGGATAGCCTCCTCAAACTTACCGACACTCGAGCCCGGAACAACAAGATGACTCTGATGCATTATCTATGCAAAGTAAGGATTAACATTTCTCTGCAGCTAGTTCTTCTGATTGTAGAATATCATAGCTAATCATATAAACCATCAACTTGCATGTGTGGGGGGAAAAAAACATGGTTTGTTGCCCGCCCTTGACATTTTGGTACAATTGAAAAGGCTTATTGCCGCTGACCCTGCCAATACAGCATTAGAAAATGGATGGATTAATCATTGCATTGATACTAGTGTGTAGTAGGGCACACTATATGTGTAGGATTTTTAACCTGATGTGCAACTGTAGAATTGTTTTTTATAGTAATTTGAACGTATGGCAGATTTTACAGCTCTAAATAGTAGGCCTCTCCTTTTTTTTTTTTTTTTTAATTAATATATTTTCAGTGGTTATGCATTTTAGTCATACCTATATGTAATGCATATGGTTTTTATGAAGTATCTTTAACTCATACTCTTTTGCCTTACGGTCTTAATCATGTGTAGAGTGCAATAATGATGAATTGATACACATTCAAAGCATGCACTTTCCTTTAACTATAAACCATTTTGAATACACTTTGGGGGCATGTATAGCTTTAATCTCTTAATGTTCCTGGGAAGGATATGGTCGCCCTCAACTTTGCTTGCTAAAAAAGCCAGGCTGATCTATTTTTCCTCTATGCTTCTCTATTTTTTTTTTTACCATATAATAAATTTTCAACACTGAAGTTTTCTCCTAGATATCATCAGTAAAAGTTTTCTGTTATGTTGTTTTTTTTTTCCTTCCAGGTGCTCTCTGACCAATTACCAGAGCTTCTTGATTTTTGGAAAGATCTTTCCAGCTTGGAACTTGCATCAAAGGTATGATGATACATATTTGGTTTATGCACTCCAATAGTCTGTTCTATAATTATGATTTAAATACTACTGGATGGCATTTTTAAGTGAACCAATCTGATATTTTACAGATACAACTCAAATTTTTGGCTGAGGAAATGCAAGCCATTAACAAAGGACTTGAAAAAGTTATGCAGGAATTGTCCATGTCTGAAAGTGATGGACCTGTGTCTGACAAGTTTCGTAAGGTAATTTCTGGATGATATTATATGGACTTTGGTGCTCACTTCTATACCACAAGATATAATATATTTCCTTTTGGGAATATTTCTGACTCTGAGGATTCTATGTATTTACATTTATATTTTTTGTTTTTATTTTTAAGTTATATAGCATTTCAATGTCTGGACCTGTTATGTTTATATGCATTTATTATCCTACATATCTCAATAATCTTCTTCTTGAGCTCCCATTTTGGCGAGGCACGTTACACATTTACTCTTTTAAGAAAAACTGGCGCCCACCTGAAAGAAGCAAGGGTCTGAATCAATCATCATTCTGTTACTTTTATGTTTTGCTAATTATCATTGACAAATATCGAGATCAGCAATGTTGTACTTTACAGCTCCCAAAGAGAAAATGCGCAACAATTGCAATATCCAATCAATATCTCTTTTGGCATCTGAAGTAGTGACCGTGTTTTTGTTTTAATTAGTTCATTTCCTTCATGATGAAGTGTGCAAACTCAAGTATCCTAACAGTGCTTCTCATGGCAAAATTTGTTGATTATAGCTGGCAATGGAATGGTTGGATGAAGCCACACTGTCTTCTGATATTATGTTGCATGTTTCAGAAAACCATAAGGAATATGCTAACATGCCACAAAAAAAAAAAAAAAAAAAAGATGAAACTATGATACCTTGAATTTAATCCACTGGAAATGTAAGTATAGGTTCTTGTTGGTGATACCCACTGCTAGATAGATATGAAGGTTGGGGGCAATAGTGGATGAAACAATGGCTAGAATTGAAAATTTACAGCTAATTGCTTGTACAGAAAATGTCAGTGGTTATTGTTGGTAATCCTACTACAAGACAGATCTGAAGGCCGGTAGTAATAGTGGATGTATCAATGGCTAGAAATCTAGAATTGAGTTGATATAGTTAATTGCTGTTTTATATTCACTCACAGAGAACAAACAACTCCGTCCTTGGATTTTATTGTATAGTAATGTCGTCTTTTCCTTCCAGGCATTGAAGGAGTTCCTTTGTTTTTCTGAAGGTGAAGTAAGGACTTTGGCTTCACTTTATGCTGGAGTGGTATGTGTGAATTTGTTTTAGCATCAGCTACTTGTTGAGTATTTTTCTTTCCTTGCACCAAATATTTTAAGGTGTCTAATCTATTAGTGAATGCAGGGCCGGAACGTAGATTCCCTGATCCTTTATTTTGGGGAAGACCCAGCTCGTTGCCCCTTTGAGCAAGGTGATATTTTTTTTTTTTTTTAACTGTTTTGGTCGGACCAAATTGTGAGAAGTATGTTTCATGCTTTGAATCTTTAATCAGATTAAAAGTCACAATTTATTTTGTATATGAATATTTATTGCAGTAATTTCCACCTTGCTGAACTTTGTGAGAATGTTCAAACAAGCCCATGAGGAGAACTGCAAGCAGATAGAGTTGGAGAAAAAGAAGGCAGAGAAGGAAGCTTTGGAAAAGATGAAAATGAATGCCCCAGATACTGGACATTTGTTACAATCTGAAGTCAGAAGCGTAAAATAGTTGGGTGCTCCAACTCAACCTCAGATCATATATCGAGTTTTGACGCACACATATTTTCTGAGTTGATGTCCTCCAAAGGCAGGAAAGATTCTTTTTGGAATGAGGCGGGACATTTGATGCTGTAGAATTGTATGATCAAAAGATGGTGACAATGCGGCCTAGATCTCAGGTAAATGTAATTCTTCGTCTATTTAATTGTATTCATTTTGGAGGAGATTTTTTTATCTAATTTGCAGGTTGTTGTCAGTTTTTCCCAGAAGAATCGGTGAGATGCCGAATTTTGTTGCTGGTGGAATGGTGTATATATTTTTCTTAGAAAGAGAAATATGCAAGATATCTTTCCTTGTGTTTTTTGGTTTGATCATCTCAGTACCTGTACAGTATTTACCTTGAAAATGAAATGTTGTTAAATGCATTTTTTATTGTGTAGCAAATAAGGTATGGTGATGTTTGATGAGCTCCTAAACTGTGTATTTGTCTCTTCTCCACCGTGTTACAGTTGCTGCTACTGTAGTGCGACATTGTCAATACACTTGTGAAAATACGAGATTAAAATATGATTACAATAAAAGATCATGCATGTTAAAACAAGCTATATCTCCAATTAGTCTGTGCATCAAAGATCTCAGTCGCTATTAATTCTTCTTTTCTTTCATCCTTTCCCAAAGGCTTTTAAGAAGTATTAAAGTTGACTTGACCAAAATTTTGGGAACAACCTCGATTTTGCTGCCTCTCCCTTGAGAAAACGTTGTAGAAATCCCATGTCTTGGATGTAACAAAGTGAGACGATGCTCCAGCCGGGGAATAGAAAATAAAGAAAATTTATCAGTTGAAATAAGCGACAAAAGTCCCTCAATGGTAGCTGAAATTTTTAATAAACTATTGTTATTAGAATAAATTATTGAAATCTGGATCTAATTACTCCTTTATGCCCATTAGTCATCACATGCATCGATAATATTATAAAATAGTAAATTAGAAAATGATCTCATATTGAAATATTGGGTAACAATGTAGCAGGTCGATCTAAGGATGTTATGTATTGAGTGATTTATATTACAAACTTACATGGGTGTTGGTGCTTGCAAATGTGCGATATGCACCGAATATGTACAAGATCATGTTAGTCATTATGAAAAAAGAGTTGGTACGCATGTGTCACCTGGGACTGGGAGGCAAACTTTTCTCAATCCCATAATTTGGTTACACTAGGTTTTCCCTGATTGGTAAGGTTATAATGTAGCAGGTGTAATGGGACACAATGCACCCACCACTAATAGCCATTAGATTATCTCTATTCTTATTTGACCATTATGGTTCTCTTCTTGCAAAAGGTCCTAGGATCACCGGCAGTTCACCTGCCATCCATATTTTACAGATTATATTTTTTTTGGGTTAATTGTTGAAAATGCATGATATTCACCAAATTGTAAATTAAGAAGTACATTCATACTTTTTTTATATTATAAATATGCATCAAATTGTCAAAATTAAGAAGTACATTCATTAAATTACAATGATGAAAAAGATATGATTTAATTATAAAAACATGGTAACAGTTCTATACTTTTTTTACAATTAACCTAGTTTTTTAAGACACTAACTTTTTAACCGTAGTTAACAACACCTGGCAACAATTAGATTAGGGTCTCTCTTCTTGTCTTTCTTTCTCCAATATTTAAAGGGGGTCACCAAAAACATATAGCACAGACAAGTTCGACAAATTTATTATAATTGGGACAAATATGGTTTGAATAGTTGCACCTAGGCTATAAACGCTCAGGAGAGTCGGTATGTGTGGGTCCTACCCCCTTCTTTTAATTTTTAGGACCCAAATATCCAGAGCCAACAAATACTCATAATTTATGTACGATTTTATATTCTCATCTAACTTTTCTATTCTTACTTACTTATGAATAAAATAAATTATTCTCTTTCTTTCCCACAAAAAAAACAAAAAAAAAAAGAATTTTATTTCAAAAACAGTTTTTGTCCATAACAAAATTATATTTTAAAAATTAAAGTCGATTTATCAATCAAAATTAAATTTTAATTATGTAATTGATTTTGATAATTTTCTCTATATGATTTGTTTAGACACATACTTTATTTTGTTGGTACAAGATAAGATGATAGAATATAATTTTATAAGATTTGATTAGTATACTAAAATTAGCCCAAAAAAGAAAAAAAAAACTTAAATGATTTCTTGAAGGAAACAAGGGCCACATCTTAGGAGCCTATTTTCATAGTTCTGAGTTCATTTATAGACCTCTTATTTCTAAATTTCTTTGATTTAAGAGCTCATTTTTTACACTAGAATCTTAACTGAAAATAGTTAGAATTGTCGTGTTAAACAGATCGGCCTTAGTGGTTTCCGCCTAATTTAATCAGGTCTTTGGATTTGAATATTTGGCTAAGCGGATTATTCAAGACAAAGCGGCAATACTTTAAATATGACCATAATTTTATTGGGCTTTAGGCTAAACGGATCATTATCAAACTATAGTCAAAATAATTAAATTATATATTTCTATGTTAAATCAAAATGTACATCATATTTATATTTTAAATTATAATGTAAAATTCCACATTAAAAGTGCATAATTTGTACTATATATGTTACTGTGATAAGTATATTTAAACATTTAAGTGATGAATATCATTATTAATACTAAATGCTCTAAATTAAATATATTTAAATAAATTTAAATTTCAGTGCTTTCAAGTTATTGTAGAAATAGGTGTTTAGGCTGGCATAAAAAATATATTTCAAATCTAATAATTATGAATATAAATAAATATTTAAAATTTAAATTCAAATTTCAATACTATATTTAACTTCTAATTGTTTGGCCAAACCTAAATGATGATGTAGAATTTTATACTAGTTTAATGTCAATTCTATTAAACAAGAACTATATTCTTTAAAAATACATCAAAATATTGTATTTTATTTTTTTATACTTAAGAGTAAGGAGAGGAAACATGTAGGTAGCCCTAACTTTATAATATTCGGCTAATCGAATTTTACTTTAAATATATTATTTTAAATAACATATAAAATAAACTCAAATTCTATAATTTTTCAGATTAAACAAGTTAATTCATGGAACCTTGGCGTGTTTAACATCTCCAACGAAAAGCTTTGGCCATGCAGCATGTGATATTCTATTGTCGAGGTAACATGACATGAATCTTGTTTGACAACAAAGGTGAAAAAGGATGAGCATCAAAAGATGTGTAAACCCAATTATATTCATCCCTTTCGACTCATCTACGCTTTTCAGCTAAACTGCCATTAACAAACGCACAGTAGCATACGTTGTCTTTGAGCGATCAAATATTATCCTACTGTGTTGTAATATATTCAGGACAAACTAAACGAGTACATATGATAATGGTTAAGTAAGAGATTAGGTAACACATTATCTTCAACGTAACTATACACAACTAACATTAACAAACTCTGACCCGAAGTAAAGTTTTATGCAAACAGGCAGACAAAAAGAAGAAAAGTAGAGAGAGAGAGAGAGAGAGAGAATCCCAATGCTGCATGACTTTGATAAGGGCAACAACTACTGTGCATACCTTGAGCTCAAAGTCACGATAAACAAGCAATTTGGGTCCCCAGAGCACTCATTGTAGTTTAAAGTGAAATGAGTGGTAAAGAAGCATTAGATTGAGGTGGCACAAGAAGAAGCAGCAGCAGTGGCCCAAAAGAAGGCTGTGTTTGGGAGAGCAGAGTAATGGTGGATCAAGACAATACTAAAAACGCTTGCAGTACCATGACCAATGCAGAGATTCCGGCGGACAAGAAAGTCGATAGTATTAGCCCCAAACAGAGCCCTATTGGGCTTAGTGGCAAGAGAATAGCGGTGAAATCTGAAGGGAGCCCAGTTCAGATTTCCAGAAAGAGGTCTGAATTGGGGAAGAATTCGGACGAACAATGTAAGCAATTGGGCGTTTCTTCTGATGGGATCAAGAAAAGCCCTGTTCAGATCAAGAAAACACGATCTTTATCATTCCAGAAAGGTCCTGGGGATCAAAACAGTGTTGGAAATGGGATTAATTCAGTTCAGTTGAGGAAAGTGAAATCCGATTCTGCAAAGGCATTGAATGGCAGCAAAAGAGAGCTGAGGAAGATGAATTCTGAGCCAAGTAAGACTCTTTCACTGCAGTTAGCGAAATCAAATTCACAGGTTCGGAGGAAGGTTATTGATGACGAAATGAAGGAATTTGATGATAAAAAGGTTGTTGAGGAGGATCTTGGAGATCCAGTTGGAGAAATTGAAGAAAGCCCAGTTGCAATTGAGAAGGGGAGATCTGATGAAAACTGTAAAGATTTGAAGGCCATTGCAAAAGATACAGGCATTGAGGGTCAAATTCAGATCATGAAACCTCCACCCAATGTCGATTATGTTATTAGAAACCAAGAAGAAGAAGAAGAAGAAGAAGAAGAAGAAGAAGAAGAAGAAGCAGAAGAAGAAGGAGAAGAAGAAGTCGAGGTCCATGTTAAAAAGGAGAATCTTGACATTAAAAACATGAATGTGGAAGAGCAGAAGCCAACCAAAGTTGTGATTAAGCAAAATAAATTCCTTCCAAACAATGAAAGATCAGCGCCGAAAATTCATAATCCAACTCCGACAAAAACCAAGCCCAGTAAGCATTTCATTTTCTTCAAATATCATCCATGAAAATTCCTGCTGCATAAATGTATTGATCCTTCTTCTTTGTGATGCCCAGTTCCAGTTTCAGACAGTTTCGATACAACTCCAACCAAGCTTCAAAGTTTTGGTGAGTCTCTCTCTCTCTCTCTCTACAGTAGACAACTTTCTAAACTGCAGTACAATTAGTCTCTAATTTGGTAATTACTTATCAGCTGACTTAATAATGTGGAGAGATGTCTCAAGATCAGCATTTGTGTTTGGGATTGGAGCATTTGCCATTATTTCCTCTTCATACACTAAGGATCTCAATATCAGGTTAGCTGCACATTTTCACACTCAATTCGCCCCAACTCATTACCATAAGACTAACTATATTTCCGATTTGCAGCTTTATTTCTGTGGTTTCCTACTTAGGCCTTGTGTATCTTGGCCTAACTTTCATCATCAAATCCCTCCTCACCAGGTAAAATCTACGTGACCAGATTTGAAGACAAAATCTATTTGTCTAATTTTCTGAAATTTCTAGGGGAAATATGGATATGGATAAGACAAAACAAGAATATGTTGTCGGAGAGGAAGAAGCAGTTTGGCTGGTAAAATTGATTTTGCCTTATGTAAATGAGTTTCTTTTGAAGTTGAGAAACCTTTTTTCTGGGGATCCAGCCACCACAATGAAGGTACAAACTTGTTAGTGTGGAACTATTGTTAAATTTCATTTCAAAATAGTGACAGTGCTACGTGTAAAAAAACAACATTATTAATATATTACGTTAAAAAGTGATCGAATACAAGATGGATAACAATTTGAACAAGTTTCCGTCCGTGGCAGTTGGCGGTGATTCTGTTTATTTTGGCAAGATGTGGAGGCTCCATCACCATCTGGAAAATGACAAAATTAGGTTCGTTTATATTTATTATAAAGAAATGAAGAAGAGGAAGAAAGAAGTCTTTTGTTCACTACATTTTTATGCAAATTAGTTAGTTTTCTGAACATAGATTCCTGATTTATTTCTGACAGGCTTTTTTGGAGTATTCATGCTACCAAAACTCTACTATTCCTACTCCTCTCACTTGGCTGCACATGGTAACTAAATAATTATTACTCCATGCTCTGAATTCTATGCAATTATTTCTGCATCCCCACTGCACCGGCACGGTTGATCCGTTTTCAAATATCAAAATTGAACTAGTCAGCTGTTAATTTTGATTCTAGTTTGAAACTGATAAAAAGTTAAACCAAATCGTTGACTCGCGATTTGAACTATCAATTTTGATTCTAGACGGGACCGTGTTGTGTCTAATTCCCACATCCTTTTGTTCTTCCTCATATGTTTTGTTGCATTTCTTTTTATGTCATACTTCATATACTATTATATGTCATATATTTAACACCCAATATCGTTCCGGGTATGTTTCTAAACAACTTAATGATTTTTTAGAAAATACATATAGGTTTATAATAACATAAAAAAAAATTTAATGATTAGTTTATAATAAAAAAATATTTCTCAAGAATATATCATTTTATTTTTCCAACCAAATATATGAAGACATTTTTAGTCTCTAACATGTTTTTCAATCCTACTACCGAGTTTCTGATTTAATATGTAAAGATTTCTAGCCCAGAATGAGGCCCAGATTAATGACCCATAACCCAATGTGGGCTGGGCCATAAGTATGTAAACTAAACTTTTCTTTCTGGGTGTGGTCTCACTTGTCGAAGGCCCCCTTAACTCAGGCCCAAATGAAGTGGAAGAATTTTAATAAGGAGCCCATGCCAGTATATATCATTAATATAATCATGTTCGTTTTTATAAAGCTAACATGATTGTAATCTGAGTACTTTTTGAAAACCAATCTACCTTAAACTAAAGACTTTCTTATGTAGTATTTCATTTTATTCATACACATTGCATGAATATGAATAATGTTATTATTATACTTGTATATTGATAATATTTTATTTTTTATTTCAATTTTTTTGGGGTTTGGAAGGTGCATTTTGGATAAGAAGATTTGGAGATGGTTGGGAATCATGTTCGCACAAGAAAGCCGTAGGATTCGGCATATTCAGTCTTGTGTGGAATCTATCTTCAGTTGTTGCCAGAATCTGGGCTCTTTTCATTTTATTTGTGGCTTTTAAGTACTACCGACAGTACTACTGCTGGATCAAACAAGAAGAAGAAGAAGAAGTCTTTGCTGCGAATACAATTCCTCAATATTCTCGAGGACGACGACAAGTACGAGGCCCAACGAGAACAGAAACTAAATAACTAAAGGAAGTCATATCTTAGATTAGATCTCTCTTCCTGTGTGTTTTTATAGTTTAAAATAAGTAATTGTATACTTATGTAAATGTAAAACTATATATATTTATGCAACTTTTTTAAGATACATTATTATAATTTAGTTGAAGAGATTAATATCAACAATTTTCGAGATTTGCTTAATTTTTATTGTTCAACATAAATAAATTTGAATTTTAAAGAATTTTTGTTAACTCATAATATATTCAAAATAATATATAAATTTGTTAGAAACGTGAAATCATTGTAATTTCATTATATTATGGAAAATTATTAACAAATTTTCTGTAATTAAACTATCAATTATTTAAAATCACCCAATCACGTGGATAAAATTTAATTTTGTCAAATAAAAAAATTAAATTTTCAACAATCTTACCATAATTCAAAATCATTTCTCATTTTTGTCTCTTTCTTCTTTCTATATATTTTATCAAGACTATTACTAAATATGTTAAGGTCTCTCTTTTTTGTTCTCCCTATTCTTGAAGTGTTCTGTGTTTTCTGTTTTGAGAAAATAAATGGTAAGACAGGTACGATAATATATGTCATATTTCAATTGTCACAAAAGCCTACACTCTTCAAAATATTATTTTTAGGTTTATTTTATTTTAAAATTTTTTTATTCACTTGTTGCTTTCAATTTATCATAATATATTTAATTTTCTTAACTATTTTTCTTTCTTATTTTTAAACAAAAAGTTCGCCCATCACTTTCATGTTTCATTTGATTATTCTTATAATTTTCTGTTGAGATTTGCTAATTATTTCGACGTATAAGCACCGTGCGATTTTTCATTGACTTTCAAAGTACTTGTTTCTATCAAATTTCAAATTTTTGTAATATTATTACATTTAATTAGCAATTTGCAAAATATTTTTGTCCTTAATTTGACTATGTAATTGGCAAATTTTACGAGATATATACAAATCTTTATTTTCTTTAATCTGCTGATATGACTATTTTTTTTAATTTAATTTGATTCAACCTTCTATAAATCGTGATATCATCTTATCAATTTGTGAACAAGGCTAATTCTAATAGAAGAAAAGACGAAACATAAAATTTCAACAAATTTTCTACTCATTATACAAAAAATAATCATTGAATTACAAATCTACACCTTCTATAATATACTATATGACTTGAATATATGATTATATTACAAAATATAAGAAAAAAATATCTTCTGTGCATCGCACAGGTCTCACACTAGTATATATTTATATTATAATGTATCCAATATAATTAATTAGACAGAAAGATTATTGAAATGAGGAATCAATTGACAACAGAAACACTTGTCCAAGTAATCAGTCATTTTATGATGTGGTTTCTAGAAAGTGATTGCTAACTATAATTAACACAAATCATACAACATAATTGATCTCTGTATCACAATTTCGCATAAATTACTTTAGGTAGCATATTTTTTATATATTAATATAATATTTTATTATTTATAACATTTTTTAAGTAGCTAACACTATATGAATATGCAACACCATTTAAATGAGTAATATTTTATGTAACTTTATTTAGGATTTATTTTATATGTAATAATTTTTAATAAATAATATTTTTCAAACTACATATTTTGTAATTATTTACTTGTTAATTAATAAAAGTAGTTCTTAATATTTTTTTAAAGTAAATTAATATATATTTGGTATGGAATTTTTGTGAAAAGAAGTGTGCAAATCAGAGAGTTTATTTATTTATTGTTTCTTTATTGAGAAAAGTGGGGCCAAAAAGTGAATTAATAAGGATTGTAGGGTAGACAATAAATAAAGGTTGGATATTGATGCTACTTTTGGCCCAACCTATTTAATGCAATATTATTAATCATAAATTATGACAAGACTTTGTATTATATTTGATTGAGCTCAATTTCATTTAACCTCGTCTAGGCCCGTTACAACTTCCTTAAACAGAATAATTGTAAAAAATGATAATACCAATAATAATAATAATAATAATAATAATAATAATAATAATAAATATTCTAAATTCTGGTGATCAATCATTTCTTCTTTTGGTAGTGATGATTCCCACATCACATTTGCAGTGATGTACTTCTGAAACAAGAACAAAAATCATTCATAAGTTTCAATTATTGTTTAACTAACCCGGAATCAAATTAAATATTCATATTATTTAATTTTTGTTCTTAAATATATCAAATAAACCCCTAAATTTTTAAATTTGAGATATCTTATATAATAAAATAACTAATTACATTTAATTTTTTTAGTAAATCTACAAATTAATAATTTAAATCTATAATATATTTAAATTAAAAAATATTAACAACATACATTCTACAATTTAATTAATAGTCTAAATATTAAAATAGATTCTAAAAATATTTTATAGATCCTTAGAAAATTATTTAAATAATGTAAAGATTAAAAATTAAAATCTATATAGAAAAGACAAATTCCCATGTTACTAAATACTTTTTCAGATTTGTTGAATAATTTATAGGTTTTATCTTTCTATTTTAAATTATTAAATAATTTTTAAAATGCATATTGTTATTTTCTTGATTTATTTTAATATTTACAAGGGCTCTATTTGTCATGAATTTAATAGTTTAGGGACTTATTTAACTTGTACAGAAAGTTTAAATATCTGTTTGAACAAACAAAATAATTTACTTGAGGTATAAGTTCACGGGCAACTTTGTACATTTATTTAGGGTAGGCAAAAATTTATATGCACCACATGTATCGATCTTCTCACATGCAACAAATCACATCCTAACCCAAAATAATAATAAAAGTTGTGGATCTCCGACACCTGATGTGCAAGCGCTCGTGCATATTTGAACCTAATACTTTTATCAAGAAAAAATAATACCTTTTGAAATTGTTCAATGAATATTACTTTTTTCTTAATAAAATATTACTTTTGTTACGAAGAAGTATTATATTTACATGTGGGGAAAAAATATTTTGAGAATAAAGTTTGCAATTTTTGAATTTTATCGATCATGTTAACGCGTTTTAAAAGAGATATATTTGATTCACAAAAGATAACTTGTTAGTATGCAGTTGAATTACCTAGAGTTCTTCTTTTTTGTTTTTCCTTTTTTTTAAATGGTCGCAGGCTATGTTATAATGGGTTTGAACTGATAGTGTGGACTGATTACATATTATAAATACTAAGATTAACGATAAATATATTTGTTAGAATCACCAAATGTTGCCACTTCCTTCAAAAGAAAATCTCTTTTAGTATATATCAATTTTTCGGAATCATTTATACATTTATAAATATCGATGGTTCAAATTATATATAATATGTTCTGGTACAGACGGACCAAACCTATATTATATGGGTGCAAGTCGCATTTTACCATGTCTAATAAAAAATACAATGTGGAACACAACAACAAATAATTAATTTATAGTTTTGAATCTGGAGTAATTATTTAAACAAAATTGAATCTTTTGAAACTTTTGCATCAATTGTTTACTATATATCCATATAAATCTCATTAAAAATAAAATCCATCCCACAACTTTTCCTACAATTAATCGGCTCAAAATTCATATTTGTTTACTAAAATATGCCAATATTTATGAATACATATTATATATTTAGACTTATATATATATATACATGTATATATTTATATAGAGTGAGTCTTCAGTAAAATGATTGCACGTTTGATACGATTTAAGGTATTACTTGTGTAACAAAAAATTATTACTTATTTAACTATAAATATCATTATTTTTAAAGATAATTAATCAATAGTAATACATTAAAAAAATAATAATATTTTATAATTAAATAAATAATATTTTAAATTATATTGCGCAGTTGTTTCACATAAGTTATTGCAATATATATATATATATATATATATAATATATATAATTGATGATGCCCTGACTGTTGGTGCAGCCCAACAGCACAAAACAGTCACCAAAACCTCTTCTGTCAAGATATATTAAATAATAATAATAATTTAATAAAACAACGGCTGAAAAGCGTTCACTTCTGTTCCACAACTGTGTTTGCGTCCCGAAAAGTACATCCACTTTGTGTCTGTTTGAGTGTTGGAGTAATAATTGAAACATTAATATTAAACTAAACTGGATAATAATAAAAAACAATATCTTCTATATCATCTGCCCCAAACTAGATTCCTTCTGATGTTAAGAGGTAAGTCACAGTAGGTCCATATCTCCCCATAAGTTTATAATTATTTTCACAATTACCACACCATCCCCCTACTTCATTATTATTTTTCATTTTAATATTATAAATCCTATATTTTGTTCCTTTAAAACAATTAATAGTTCCAATTAAAAATAGGTTGTATATTTTGTTGGACGGCCTAAGGCTTTAATTTACGGACGTTGGGATTTAGGCCTGACCTATTATTATTTAAATATTTACTTAGATCACAAAAAAAAGAAAAAAGAACTAGCAAAAAAAAACAACAAACTATCTCTTTAACAAATTTCATAGAGTTGTCATTAACTTATGCAACAAAAGTTGAAGGAAATAGGAAAAATAATAAAATTAGTTATAATGTATACCGACGTGTCATTTAATTTCCTGAGCATGTGAAGAACATAAAACAATGATTAGATGGTCAATAGTATGTGATTATAGAGAGAGGCTCAGGTTTTTTCTGGTTAAGGTTTGTTTCATTTTGTGTGTGCTGCCTCCCTCATCACCAGGGTATTTAACAAAATATAGTGAATAATTTTTTTTTAATAAAATATAATATGTTTTAAAAATTTTAAAAATATAGGTAAAGTCGCCCTGGTCGGAGGCGACTTTAATCAAAGTCGCCCCTGCCAGGGGCGACAACTGAAATTTTTTTTTTTTGAAGTCGCCCATGCAATGGGCGACTATGGCTTTTTTTTTTTTTATTCAGAAAATAAAGGAAGAAGCAGCCACTCGGTCGAGTCACCACTCAGGCAGTCGAGTGGTACCTGTAACTCGGCCCAGCCACTCGACCTGAACAATACTCGGCCGACCAAGTTCGAGGAATGAACTAGGCCAGGGCACTCGATCGGCCACTTAACTCGGCCGGCCGAGTGCGAAGGGAAAGTTTCTAGAATGTGCAAATCTCTCCACTCGGTCGAATCAATCGGTCTGAAATCCACTCGGCTAGCCGAGTGGAGTTTCTCATTTCTTCATCTTCTCGGTTTTTCGTTCGTTCTTCCATTTTCGTACATTCTCTTGTTTCACCATTTTGATCCATGAGTTTGCATATATCACAACAATTGTTTGTTCTTTTTTATTTTTATTTTCTCGTGTGGTAGTCGAATTTATTAATTTATTGAGTTTGGTAAAAAGTCCATGAGATTGTTAAAAAGATCAAATGTGTTAATGAATTGCTTAATTTATTGAGCTCCAACAAATAACAAGAATTATGTTTTATAAGGAAAAATTTCAAATCAAATTTTATACTACTCAAAATCATCAATAAACAACAAAGTCAAGAGGTTCAAATCAAAACAATACATTCTTAACAAGTAGTCGGTACGGTGTTGGATTGAGACGTGCTCACTGAGGTAGTCGGTACGGTGTGTTGGATGGGTTGAATGGTTGATAAGCTGGGTATTCACTCTCTTGAAAATGGTCTTGTTGCACATGCCACTCATATTGTTGTCTTTACATGTCAAGTGCAATTTGAGAATTGTATATTTGACGATGTACATACTCTTCTAGGTTGGCAACACGCGCATCTAAAGCGTTTCTCCAATTCGACCAATCGTTCCACCCCCCTTGATACTGAGGTGGATGGTATGGTTGCTGTGAAGTTCCGGCTTGATCGTATGAGGGCAGTTGTGCTTTCCCCATCATTTCATCCCCTTATAGTTCTTCAATATCAAGCTCCATAGGCTTTGTTCGGGTATCCGTAGTTCTTCTTCTCCTTTTCCTTCGTTCCTCCTCATTCTTCAATTCATTTTCACTCTCCTCGATTGCTTCTATGTGAACCGAGCCATTCAGTAAAATATTTTGGACCTTCCCTCCAGCAACATTTGTGAGGCGAGAATTGGGCAGTGGAAACCTCTTTTTATTTGATAAAATTAAATACAACTTTCTGGTGCCGGGATGTAATAGGCACATCTTCATGTTGCAAAGCAATTCGAGGTTTATACTGGTCTCGCTTGGCGTCTCTTCCATCCCTTCCAAGTTCACCCCGTAGTGTCGAGCAATTGGAGTGATCAAACATCCAATATGATTAGCTACCTGATTTTTTGTTCGCACAAATTGCCTTAAGAGCATTGGTGTTACATTGAACTTCTGATATTTCACCAAACACCATAGTATGAACAACTCATCCAAGGTTACCACCCCAGGCTCAGGTTTAGCCAAAATTGTATTGGAGATGAACCTCTGAAAATATCGGATGACCAAGCTTCGAATACTCGATGCTTTCGATCTACTAGGGTTGTAGGCCGATGACTTATCTGGAAAAGGCTCTGTTATTTCCTTTCAAAAAGTCATTCCGTCGAACTCGGGAAAATTGAACCTGTAATCGGGTAGATTCGAGTACTTCTTCTTGGAAAATCCATAAATCTGATTTGAGTTCTTCGGCCGAAAGATGGTGGCACTCGTTTCCCACATAAAATATCATGGATTCCGGTACCGTATCATTGTATCCTACCTGAAGTTGTGAGAAGAATTCGAGGACCAATGGCTCATACGTCTTCTCATGCATGGCAAATAATTTACTCCACCCGATATTCTTGCACATTTTTTTCATATCCTCATAGATGCTCATTTCCTTCATGCATTCTACATCGGCGAAACGAGTGGCTTGTCTTTTCTTCCTTTGGACTTCAAACCACTTTTCACTTTCATTCTCCTAATTAGCAAACTGTATTCCGTAAGCATCCGGCATGGTGGATAGAATTCTTTCGTACTCCTGTTATTGTTCTTCGATGGAGTGTTGACTCTATTTGAAGGTAGTATTAACAACATCCATACTATGAGTCATTGTTGGTACCTAGATGACATGAAAACAGTTTTACATTCATGTCAACAAGTTCAAAAGTCATATCTTCAATACGATAAGCATACATACAATACAATATTCATTCTCAATTACATGTCAAGTAATTTCATCATTCAACATTGAAATACATGGGATATTAACATCATTTGATCATTGTTCTAGACATAATCATGCCACATTCCCAATTTATATGATGCATACCAAGTGTTCGATAAAAAACTTCATTGAAAACTTGCAAAAAAATAACATGTTTCATGCCATAATACTCTAAATTAGCCCTTCATAAATATATTCAAACAAGAACCTCAATGGTAAATGAAAACATACCTAAATAGAGGATAATATGATGCATACCAAGTGTTCGATAAAAACTTCAATGAAAAATTGCAAGAAAACATAACAAGTTTCATGTCATAATACTCAAAATAAGTCCATAATCAACATATTCAATCAACAAGAGCAATGGTAAATGAAAACATACCTTAGGAGTGGAAAAATGAAAATTGTTGTTCTTGCTTGAATCCTTCAAATCTTCGCCACTTTTGTGGAAAATTAGAATGATTTGTTGTTGAAAATGATTTGTTGAATGATTTCAATGGAAAATTTGAGTTGTATGATGATAATATTTCGAATTGAAGAGGAGAAAATGGAAGAGGCTAGGGTTTTGGAAGTGAATGAATGAGAGAAAAGGGGAAGAAAAACGTTTCAAAAGGTTCAGTGGCTTCGCACTCGGTCGGTCCACTCGGTCGGGCAATTCACTTGGCCGGCCGAGTGCGAAGGACTTTCTGAAATATGACCACTCGGTCAGCTCGGTTGTGCCACTCGGTCAGACACTTCACTCGACCAGCCGAGTGCGAAGGATTTTCTAGAATATGAACACTCGATCAGCTCGGTTGTGCCACTCGGTCTGGCACGACACTCGGCTGGCCGAGTAGGGTTCAGTCTTTGTAATTTTTTTTAATCTTACCTTTTAAACCACTATAAATTTTTTATAATAATAATAATAATAATAATAATAATAATAATAATAATAATAATAATAATAAGTTAACATCATCACTAAGTAATGGAACGTTTAATTACATAGAGAACAAATTAAGTAATGGAATGTTTAATTACATAGAGAACAAATTAATAATCATAATGTGATCCTGTAAAACAACGACGCCTGGTTTTTTTCCTTTTGCCTCTACCTCGATCTTCTTGTGGATCAGGTTCGCCATCTGATTCATTATCATCTGTCGTAATATTCAAACTAAAAGTTGGACGCCCCGATGATGATGATGATGTAGTCCTCGAAGCCACATGATCATGCATTATATTTGAAGTCGTGCCAGCTTGAGGATATGAAATCGGGGATGAATTGAACTGTGGCCGAAAACTTCCATAAGTGCATGATGGTGGAGGCGGAGATGTATAAGGCCCGGACTCTAAAAGGGAAGTGAACGACTGACCATGTGCCATAAAATCCCAATTAGGAGTTGTGAAAGGAAGTTGAAATTCTTGCGGGGGCATATAAGTGTCAGTCTGCATGTCCATACTAGTAGAGAGAAAAGGTTCTGGGTTATTGTGCGACGTAGGTTATGGTTCAGGATCATGTTGCGGTTCAGGCTCATACTGTGATTGATGGCATTGAAATGATGGTCGACGGTCATGGAAGTGAGCTCTAGTCTGCGTGTATATGTCTTCTAATGATCGTCTGAAGGGCTTCCTAAGATACGATTGCTCGTCTATGACAAGTTTATTCAAATTTTCCCATAAAAACCTTCCTGTAGTTAATTGACAATACAAAACATAAAGATGAAATACATAAATGCATAATAGAAGTTTGAATAACAAAATACAGCCACATACCAAAACTTCTATAGATGCATTTGATTGCGGTTGGTACCCCACATGCATATTTAACCCTGGAGTTATTAGACGTCGTGTTATTCTTTCATACCAGCTGATATAACCATGGTCGACGTCTGACTCATTCCAACCAATAACAGGAGCTGAGACAATATGACCATCTCTGTTGAGCCACTATTCTACAAATGAAGCATGAGTTTCAGCGCAATTTGTAGTGGAGCGCCCTCTATGGCATATATTATGCAATGTATCGTGCACACCAGTAATCCCTTGTGGAATTCGTTGTCTAATCCCAAACTGTCTCAATATCCGATCGGGGTAATATAACTCAACAATTGAATAATGAATCATAGGGCATCTTGACATCCACTTATTGGTGACTCTGATAATTCCAATGTCAATATATGTCCTCACAGCAGTTGGGTATTGGTCATAAGGTTGCCAATTGAACTGCATAAATATAAAGTTCATTAAAATTTAATAGAAAGATATCAACATCTTAATAACTAGATATCATACCTCTTGTGAAGTTTGTCTGTCTAAACTCTCCCGAATAGCCCTTAGGTTGCTCATCAAACTAGTTGTAAAGTTGTGGTATTGTAACCACTCAGCACCATACGGTGCAACAGGAAGAACTCCATCCACACCAACAATTGCCGCTGCATTAAGGCGTCTACCTCCCGACATTTGCGGCGTGAGAAAAGTAATTCTTGACCAAGCCCATATCTATTATGAAACAATAATATGTAAAATGTTTTTCACATTTTCTAGATAATATATTTAAATTTTTCAATAAAGAGACATATTTACCTGCAATAGTTGCATGGGCCCACCGATTTGCGTACGACCTGTATGTGCTGCATTACACAACTGATGGTACAAATAACCTAGTACCGCTGAACCCCAACTTAAATTACCGCATTCATCAATATCTTCTAACTGATTCAAACATACCAATGACCCCATATTCCCAAAAGTATCTGGGCACATTATGGATCCTAACAAAATCAAGGCACATCCACGTGCATATTGCACAACATGTTGTTGTGGGCTGTTATCAGTAACAGGGTGCATGCTTAGGTGTCTACCTAATACTAACAGTGAAAATCTCGATCCTTTTAAGTCTTCTGCATTAGGGTCCCATCTGAGAAGCACCTGACAACGTGTAGTTCAATATGACCTTCCGGTTGAATTACATGAACTTATAACGGCCTCACCTTCAATTGGTAGGCCCAAATAAATGAGACATCTTGTAATGTCACGGTCGTCTCTCCAACTCTAAAATGAAATGTATGAGTTTTGGGCCGCCACCTCTCAACCAGTGCAGTGATTAATGATTTATTAATTGTATAATCACCACATTTGTAAACACCATAGAATCCCATACGATACAACATGGATATGACTCAGTACGTCTGAGTATTTCCCTGCCATCATCGTCTGGGTCTTCCTCATAAGGATCATGGTCATCAAGTCTCCAAAAGATACCACTTCCATGTCTGCACTTCAATTTTTCGTCAACTTCTCCTGCAAATACATCCTCAGATCGGTGTAGATGTTGTTCCCTTAAAATCTCACCACTAATAGGTCCATATTGTCCGAAGTGCTCCATACTACAATAAGATTAAATCTATTAGAAGAACTTAAAATAATAGCTCAAACATTGCACAACTTCAATATAAAATGGAAAAACTAATAAAAAATTCAAATTGTATAAATTGATATTGTTGCCTAGCACGTGTTTGTATAAAAACAGTGAAAATTAATAAGTGTTAATTCAAACTTGAATACACATTATATTAAACAAACCAACAAATTATTACAACTAAAACAAACAACATTACAACATTCTATACACAACAATCATCATCTATGGTCATATGAAGTTCTTGTCTGGGTAGCAGCTTGATCGCTGCCCAATCTATTTCATTTTCAATTCTCGTAGTTTTACCTCTTCCTTTATGCCTCTTCTCGCGCAATGCTGGATTATGACACAGTTGAAAGGAAGACTCATCCCAATAATATTCATCAGCCAATGGCTCAAACTTACCACTATAGGTGTCCACATACGTACTTGTATTGTAAAATGAGTTCATGTAAATCATCGGATTGATTCCAAAATATCGACAAGTTTGCATTGCATGTGAACATGGTATGCCGTTTTGCTTCCAGTCTCCACAACTACACTCTCTGAGCATCAACTTTACAATGTGTGTGTAGCATCTCGTTGTTCCTGGCACAAATGTTTTCACTGAAGCTGTTTGATCAGTAATATCAACCTTATATACTTGATGTTCCTTTGCCTTCCGTTGTCGTTGATCATACTTTTTGTACACCTCATTAGGCTATGGTTGGTTCCTTTGTTGCATTTCATGGCCCAGTGTCAATCGGTCAAGAAAATATTTTATCGATCGATAAAATGTAGCCTGCACAATCGCACAAATTAGGAGCCGTCGTGCACCTTTCAACACGCCATTCATGCACTCAGACAAATTTGTTGTCAAAATTCCATTTCTCCAGCCTCCGTCATGTGCAAGAGTCCATTGATCCTTTTCGATTTTCGATAGGTAATCATATGTCCTCTCATTCAACACCTTTATTTGATCCATCACATTTTCAAACTCTCTTATTGTGAAAGCTGATCCGGCTTGCCAACACATGCCCTTTAACTTCACATTCTTCACCTTGCTATTGAAATTCGAACAGACATGCCTCAAACAGAAACGATGGACTCCAAGAGGTGGCTGAAAATCTGGAATTATTTCCACTGCTTTCAAAAGACCAGCCTGTCTATCTGAAATCAGACACATTCCTTCTCTACCGCTAACAATATGTTTCGATATCATACAAAGAAACCATGTCCAAGAAGCAAAACTTTTTCGTCCACAAGTGCATAAACCAAAGGTAAAAAATGTTGATTTGCATCCATGGAAACAACAATTATCATCTTGTGCTTGTATCTAGTGTAAAGATGAGTTCCATCAACACTAATAATTTTACGGCAATGCTGGAACCCATCTATACATGGCTTGAACGCCTAAAACACATATTTCAACATTTTTACACCATTTGTCTCTTCGGGCATGTGGCGCCACTCGACAACTGTGCCTGGATTCCATTTTTTAGAGCTCCTAAAAATTTGGGTAGTTTTGAAACTGAGCTCTCCCATATACCATACACATTTTCTCTTGCTCGTTTCAAACCATGCCATGCCTTATGATATAAGATTGTATATTGAAATTTATCGTACACTTGTTGTTGAACACACTTAATCTCATACCCGAGATCTGTCTGAACCATTCCAGTTAGCAACGCCACAATCATATTTTTGCACAAGTTTTGATGGTCAACAGACACCGCGTTCATAAGGCACGTATAAGGGCCTCCATACTTAGTGATTTTCCACATATCAATCTTCTGTTTGTAACCTGCGCGCAACCACCAGTCGCAATGTGTAGTCTCACAATTATTTTTGCATTTGATTTTCCATGTACGAGGTGTACTTTCCTCTACTTGATATTCACGCCTCGCTATACGAATTGAAAAGTCTTTCATTGCAGCTGCAAATTCTTCTTATCTTTGAATACCATGCCTTTTGTGAGCACTCCTTCAGTAGCATCATAATATCTAAAAATTTTCGTAAGATCAAATGAGTCCACAAGCATTTTATGTGACGATGCATTGAAGAACGGGATATTCGGATGCATGGAATATCTCTGAGCACTTGATGGAAATGGTGGTTGTTGATTGAATGATGGTCTCTTTTGATTTGGGCAATACATAGTTTGAATATCACCAATATCCACCCGATCTTCATCTGATTCACTGGACAACTCGTCTTCGTCAGGTTCAGAGTCTTCTAGTTCATTCACACCAAAATTGTCAATCAATGGATCATGTGATTGATCCTCTGTGTGAGTATCTTCTCTTTCAGTTGGAATACTGTCATTATTGGACCTTGAGGTTCCACCAGTATGCTCTTGTCTGACGAGTGCTGAATTATTAATGTCATCACCTCTTAAGTAAGAAGCATATTGATAATACTCATTGCTTGAGAGAATATCTGGAAGAGCATTATCTTGCAATTCCGAATCAATATGAAATTCTACATATTGATTATCCACATCCGGTGCAAAGAAAAACCATAGATATCATCATTGTTGATTGGTATACGATGATATCTGTTGTTTGCATATAGTGAAGCGGATATGTTGAATTTATATTCATTGCTATCGATCCTTGTCAGTTCAAAGAATTTTGATACCAAGCCAGAATATCTAATGTCGCGAGGTACCCTTGTTGCACAAACAGGTGGAACATCGCTACTATCCCCAACATAAACAACAATACCGACATTGTTTGAAGACTCCATATATAATAAAGATGTATTAATGAACTAAAAATATGGAGTTAACTATTTTTTTGCATGCAAGAGGTATTATTAAGCTATATAATTACAAAGTCTAATGAAATTAAATTCAACTAATAAATTAGTAAAATTCAAACCTGATATTGAAATGAAGCAATATCTCAATGCAATGGCAACAATTTGAGGGTCACGATAAATGCACAACAACAGCAACAATTCTCAGAGTTCCTACATCAAATAATGTATAAAAAAATATTAACGACAAATCTATAACAATTTATATATAATAGCAAAAAATCCAACAAAATCTATTAAAAATTATACGATTTGAACCGACCGACATACATATTCCCAAAACACAGCACACACGCACACATCACACAAGCACACACATGCACACATCACACACAGCACACACACCAACACACAAGCACACACATAACACACACAAGCACACACATAACACACACCAGCACACACACAAGCACACATACCAGCACACACACAAGCACACACACCACACACACCACAACACACATCTCACACATACATTTCATACACCACACACACAACATACAATACAAGCACACAGCACACACAAAACACCACACACACACACACACCATACACACACACAAAACACTTCACACACACACCATACACACACACAAAACACTACACACACACCACACACCACACACACACACACACAAAAAGAACTATGAAAAAAATACCTAAACAAATTTTAGAGAAACGGATAAGAAAGAAACCATGAATATTGAAGAAAAATTGAAAGAGAATTGAAGGAGAATTGAAGAAGAAGTGAAGAAAGAAATGAGGAAGATAGAAGTGTGTGGTGTGGGTGGGTGATAGATATGATAGAGAGATGAATATGTGGTGTGGATATATTTGAAAAATAAAAAAAATTAAAAAACCGCCGGACTTAGTAATCCAGAAAATTTACGTGACTCGGCCGGCCGAGTTAAGTGGCCGACCGAGTGCCCTGGCCGAGTTCATTCCTCGAACTCGATCGTCCGAGTATTGTTCAGGCCGAGTGGCTGGGCCGAGTTACAGGTACCACTTGGCTACCTGAGTGGTGACTCGACCGAATGGCTGCTTCTTCCTCTATTTTCTGAATAAAAAAAAAATTATTTCAGTTGTCGCCCCTGGCAGGGGCGACTTTGCTTAAAGTCGCCTCCAACCGGGGCGACTTTACTTATATTTTTAAAATTTTATAACTATACTATATTTTATTAAATATTTTTTGTCTTCACTATATTTAGTTAAATTGGCCTCATCACCATCACCATCACCATCTTATATAGTGTTTTTGAACCTATTATTCATTTGTATTGAAATAGTCCTAAATTAATTTTAATTTTAAAGATAACATTTTATTGCAAAACATATATGTATATATATATATATATATATATTGAGTAATTTTTTTTTAGATTTAGGGTTTTGGATATCATCTCAAATAATAATCAAATAATAAATTAAAAATAATTAATTGTTTCAGAGTTTCATCTTTAAATTAATATTTTATATTCAAAATTGACTTGATAATATTTTCTAATTATTTTATAAAAAAACATACATATTTGTTTAAATGAAATACATATTATATTTGTTTAAGAAGAAATATGAATTGATTATCTATATAAAAGGATATTAGGGTCAATATGCACCAAAAAGCATATTAGGAGCTGATTTGCCCATGAACCTAAACATCGGTAGTGTTTTACATCTTTGCCCTCCACTTATATTCCTAGTATTTTATTTTCTAATTTTCTGTCCTATTTTCTTTTATTTTTCTTAATATATGTCCCTAGAAGTTGTGACTTTGATGGAATCGTAAAATACGTTTTATTACGTTTTGTATTTATATTTTAGTTGGATATTTATTTTTATAAATAATTTATTTCATTATTTTGCAAGTAATCATAGATTATTTTGAATATTAATGTTTCCATGATGTTCTGAATTTTGTTTTTTAATAGATGTAGGTATTGAATTAATATATTTTTGTAGCATTAATCTATATTTGCCTTAGATTATTATTGAGTTTTAGTTAAATATTAAATTTTCATCCATTTTTGTTAGTTGATTGGATATGAATTGCAAAAATATTTTTTCAGTTATTATAGACTATGTCCAAAATTTTAAATATATATGTGTATATATATATATATTATGGAGTTAATAAAAGAAGTGATATTATATAAAACTATAATATTAAATTAAGTATATAAACATTATTTACTACATAGGAAGTTTATAAATTATAATAATACTCCTAAGGAAATTTCTATAATATGGTTGAGTAATAAATTTTGATAATATTTGACCATTGTTAATTCAATGCGATTTTCTTTAATAGATGTACCACATATATAATTATACTATCACACAGTATATGAAATAATAATATCAAATTAATTATACAAACAATCTTTACTACATAGAAAGTTAATATATGCAGCTAAGGAAATGTCTATAATATGATTGTGCATTAAAGTTTGGTAATGTTTGACTAATCTATTTATTATATAAGATCCATTAAATTGTTTTATTTTCATTTATATTTCAAATATGTAAAGTATTTTGATGATATTTTATTATATTATTGAATTATTTATATTAATAATGTATATAGTGCAATTACATCCATTAGATTTTAATTCATATGTATATATATCAAGTTTGTCACACACATATATAAGTTATAAATATTATAACACAAATTTATTAAAAGTCTATGTAAGTAATTTCATTTTGTGCAAAAACTTATATGCACCTTTCAATTCGATTTACAGTACTATTTATTTAACTAAAATATTATTTATTTATTTGAAAATTATTAATGTTGATATGTCACCATAAAAAATAGTAATATTTTTCAAATAAATAAATAATATTTTTTAGTTAAATATTGTAGATCATATGCATGGTTCACGCACAATAGATTCACTTTTTCATTTTGACCATAGTTTATTAATGGAGTTTAAATAAAATATAATTGAAAAATATGTTATATATTAATGCATTTTATTGAATTTTTATATTATTGTTTTTATAAAATATTTAACTTATTAAATTATCACAAGTACCATAAATTGTACATTGTACAGGATAAATATTAATTTTTGTAATACGAAATATATATATATATATATATATATATATATATCTTAGTGATATAAAAACAAATGTAAATTAATTATCTTTACAAGCGAAACAAGATTCCATTACAAAAGTGAGATCACAAAGAATAAGGATGGAAATATACGTGAATCATAAATAAAATAGATTTATTTTAATAGTAATAAAATTGAGGTAAAGTAAAATTTCATTGGGACATTATGTTAACCAAGTGTACCCCACCATATAGAATCCATGTGGAGAACATAAAATAACTAAATATTATGTGATTGTAGAGTCTCAGGTTTTTTCTGATCAAGCCTGGTTTCTTTTGTCTGTGCTGCCTCCCTCATCACCTTTATCATTATATTATTTATTTAAATAAAAGTAATAAAATCAACCACAATATTATAATACGATACAAAATAAAATATATACTTTAATAATTATAATACTGTTAATCATAATTTACTATTATATTATTATAAATATTATAAATCATGTCAATTACGACAAAAATACTAGTTATTATTATATTGTTTATTTAGATAATACAAGAATTTAAAAAAAGGAAATCTAATATACGAACAATTTAAACTATACATTTTTATTTTTTTACTTATAAAATTTATATAAAAATAATATATATTAATTGTTGAAATTATACGCCAACACTTTTAAAAGCATCCAATTTCTTTTTATAAATGTTTAACTAATTTTCTAAGGAAAGAGTTACAATAAATGAAATATTTTTTTTATTAAATTTTTTTAAAAAAAATCAGAGTAGAAGGTAGAGCTTAGTTTTAAAAAAATTTTAATTCTTATTTATAAATTTCAGAAATGTACGAGTTAAGGATAGAGGTTATTCTTATTTTGAAAATATTTTATGAAAAAATTAAACATCACGTATGACTATTGATAATAATTTAAAAAGTTGAGTTCCACAGTTTTTTTATATACTTTAATATTTATTTGATTGAAAAAGGACGTAGAATATAAAAGCGATCACAAAATGTAACTATATATTTTATTTTTATATATAACGGCTAGATATAAATATAGTATGCGTGTATATATATATAAAAGTGTAGATTATCGAATTAAATTATATAATGTAGTAAAAAGAGCCGAAATTACTATAATTAAATTGTATATATTTTATGTTAATATGTATTTGTTGTCTCAATTCAATACAAATAATCTAATACACAATAGATATTAAAATCTAATCTCAAATAATCAATAAAAATAATTATATTTTTTGATTCTAGTATCTCATTAAAAAATATGAGAAAAAGGTCTAAAATTAAAGATTGTGAAAAGATGATTAATCTAATATATTATAAGAAAAAATGGAGTAAAAATCAAAACAGTATTTGTATTTTAATAAATTAAAAAATATTCTTTTAATTCTATATTATTTTTATTTGTTATATTGTGTAAATTAAAAGAATAATTCCTAAAAAATGAATATATATGCATATATTATATGTGTGTCCTATGCATATTTAATTGAAAATTTAACAATAAAAAGTTTAATTTATTAAACGTGATGTCACGTGCATTAATAAAACTTTCAATAAAATGTCTAGGTTTATTAATATTTTGAACAAAGACTATGACACCCACCGCCGATGAAATTTTACATTTCTTGACGAAAACTTACATTACATTCTAAAATAAAAATTTGTTATTTAATTTTCTAAATTTTGGTAAAAAGGGAATGTGGGATAAGTCATAACATACCAATTGTTGTAGTGCATGTTGTGAGCCCCACCAAATTGAGATTCCAAGCCCTTACAAATACATGTTGGTATCCTTGCCCAATTATTCGAATATTTTAAACCTAAATTGCTTCATGTCCTTTTTTTTTTATTTTTTTTTTGTGGGGGGGGGGGGGGGGGGGGAGGGTTGGAATGATGAAAATGATTGTGAGAATTAGGGTAGGCTGCATCTGGTGAAGGTGTATTGCTGAAAACCATTACTAAACTTGCTGCACATTGCTTCCCTGCCTCTTATGGCCCACAGTTCAATTATCACACTTAAATATGGGGAAAATTATATCGGGTTTTTGTTTCAAAACCACCAGTTTTGTAGCTTCAATTTTAGATTTCTGTTTTTTTCTTTAAATTTTACTGTTGAAATCACTGATTGCAATTGGAACCGATGGTTTTGAACTAGAATTGAAATTGAGAACCAGCATTTTAGAATTGGAACTGACTATCCTGGAACTATTATCGAACAGAACAATTTTGAACTGTTGATCGACAATTTCAGTTCATAATTGAAACTCTACATAACCTGAAAGAATATTAATTTCCATGTTCTAAAAAAATCATATTTTTTGAACTATATTTTATAAAATGGACGAACTAATAATTATATTGCAAGAATGTAAGATAAACTATAAAATTATAATCAATGATTGGAACCATATTAACCTTAGAAAATATCATAAACAAGAATATATATATATATATATATATATATATATATATATATTAAATTTCTTGTACATCAGGTACACCATGCACCTAATTATAATATTAATTATTTAAGTAAAATGTATTATTTATTTATTTAAAAAATATTATTACTTTTTAAAATAACAAGTTAGTACTAATATTTTAAAATAAATAAATAATGTTTTTTAATTAAATGAAGTTTTTGCGTTATTTTTTTTTGGTCGAAACCGCGAAAATTAAATAAAATAAAAAAAGTTTGTAGTACACCAATACTCGGGCATACCCGAAGAAAATAAAACTAGTCCCAAAGCTCCAGCACGGGGACGGGAACAAGCAGCCTAAAACAACTGAAAACATGTGAAATAAACCCCAAAAATACAAAGGTCAGCAGGACATTCTAGAAGACTAAAATGCATAAGCAAAACAGCATCCAAGAAATAATCACCAGGCCCCAACTGTGTCTTCAAAAAAACTGCTATCAGCACTCTAATGTAGCTGCCAACACCAGCGAACATCCAGCTCAAACCAGCATAGAAGTCGGCACTTGCTGTCTGGAACCAACAATGTAACAATTCCCAGCAATAGGGACCAAATCAGCAAAGGAATTACTCCCAAATGAACTAAAATAGCAGCAACACAATAGCAAATTGCAGCAACTAACTCAGTCGCATGAATCGAAGGATCCAGTGAGTAATAACTGTTGGCAGTAACAACGAACTCAGCAGCAATATAGCAGCAGGAAAATCAGGACCCAACAAACATCTCTTGTCAGTAGCAGGAAACAGCAAGCCCCAGGCCAAACCATCAACTAACGCAGCAGCAGGCTAGCAACGAACACAGCAGCAAGACAGGAGCAGAAATTGCAGGTTTCAATGAACATCAATGTGCAGCAGCAGGAACTAATTCATCAGTAAAACAACAGCAGGCCCATCAGAAAAACAACACTTTTCAGCAGTCAGCAAAACAGCAGCAGGACCAGCGAACAACAATTTTCGGCAGCAGACAACTGCAATTGTTGTCAAGGATCAGCAGCGATATACGGCCGCAGCCATTGAAATAAATAGGCCCAAATGAAGGACGTTCAGCAGCACGTACAACAGGCCTCGGCATCAGGAAATAAATATCAGCAGTCACGTAAAAATCAACAAGATAGCAGCAACCAGCGAGCAACGGCTGTCGGCAGCAGGTACAGCAAATCTTCCTTATCCACGCAATCCCCAATTAGTAGCAGTCCATCAGCAAGAAAAACACGAACCCTACTTCATATCTCAGCGCCGTTTCCTCCAGGAAAGGAAAATACTGTAAATAAGAAAAGTATTCAATATCCTAAACTAGTCCCGTCAGCGCTCAGACATTCACAGTAATGTATCTAGACGGAAATCCGTCCACCAGACATCGTCGATTTCACACTGGCCGGAATTCTGAGAAACAATTTCGGCAGACTGCGTAAACACCAATCAGCGTCATCCAGCCTTCCAGGATCGCGAACTATGATATCCACATTTTTTTTTAATTCTTTTGTTTCCTCAAACATCAAGGGATTGCCTTGATTAATCCACAGATTCACAGCAGCAGGCTGAAATTGTGACTAACAACCTACGAAAACATCAAGGGATTGCCTTGATTTGTAGGATAAAAAATGAAACTAAGAACATCCGTTCTTCAAGATCAATGACAATATTCACCAAAAATGAAGAACCATGGTGTATTGCAAAAAGAAACAAGGGACTGCCTTGATCAATCAAACATAATCCAAAGACCAGATGTTTTAAGACACCCAGAAAATAAACAACAGCGAATCCCAGAAACCCAGGATCGGGATCTGTTGCATCCATTTTGCGTTTTTTATTTTTTTATTTTTTTATAGATAAACAACAGCGAATCCCAGAAACCCAGGATCGGGATCTGTTGCATCCATTTTGCGTTTTTTATTTTTTCATTTTTTATAGATAAATCCCGGGATGGGAATGATAATCCCAGCAAAATTGATAAATCAATATGTTGTTCTTCCAAAAACTTCATTAATTTGAAGCGTAGAACCAAAGGCAGAATCTATAAGAGAGCGAATGTGATAGGCGGATTCTAGAGAGAAGCCAAAGCTTCTCTCTAGAGAGAGAAAGTCTCAACCGCTGGCTCTTAAGAATATGACTACTGGTATTTTGTTATTTTTTTTGGTCGAAATCGCAAAAATTAAATAAAGTAAAAAAAGTTTTGAGTACACCAATACTCGGGTATACCCGAAGAAAAATAAAACTAGTCCCTAACCCCAGCACGGGGTCGGAACAAGCAACCTAGAACACAACTGTAAACATGGGGAAAAAACCCCAAGCAACTCAAAAGCCAACACGGTGGCAGAAAGGGAACATCAGTCAGCTCAGAAAAGGCAGACAGGAATGGGATGAACCCTAGCGAAATCCTGCGTCAGTATCCCTCGCAAATGGAAACCGCTGAAGAAAAAAAAGGAAAGGTATGACTTTCCTTAATTACCCAACCCTAGATACGTCGTATGATTGAATCCCAATTACCAGGAATTTTGTGAACCCTAAGAGAATACATATGCCGCCAGCCTGCAAATTAGGAAAGAAAACGTTAAGCAGGAAAGTTGTCTCTTTCCCTAAACGCACTTTGCTGGTTGTCCGGCTCCAAAGCTCCGGTAGGCAGGGAACCACTGCCGGCAAGAGAATGTCCTGACGATTTGCAAACTACTCTTCGCTGTGCCCAAGAAATTGCCTTGAGAAATTTCAACCTGCGCTCCTCGACGAACACAGGACGCTAAACGATATCCAGGAAGTAGGAATCTGGTATTTTGTTATTTTAATGTTAAGGAGTGTATCTTGTTTACTCGCTCTCGGGAAGGTTACATAATTGAAACGCGTTAATCAACTTCAATTAGAATATAAGAAATGATAATCATTGTCATCGGAATGGGTATCAGGACTCCCAATATAATTCACCCAGGTTAATCCCTGTGGGCCCATGCAATCATTACATGGGGATATACCAATTGCGTCCAACCACTCCAATACTCTAATAAATTTTAAAATTTAAAATCTATGTAAATTTGAAAGAAAAAAATTAGTTGAAGAAGAACAATTTTTATTTATTTATTTAAAATAAACTAAAAATTAATAAATAAATTAATAAAACTATATATAATTTAATTAAGAAGACAAATATCAAAATAATATTCACTGTTCTTCTTTTATGTAATAGAAGAATATACCTCAATTAAATATTTTAGGATTGTCCTTTTTAAAAAGAATGAGTTTTTTTACTTTTTATTTTTTTATTAATGTCGTATGATTTTCCCTTTTACAGGAACTTATTTCTAGGAATAGAGATATTAAACGGGCTAGCCCTAACGAGGTTTGGATTAATCTGGCCTCGGTTTAATCGGGTCATTTTAAACGGACTTGTATTATAGTGAACCTAACCCTACTGGTTTTCGGGCTAATCGGGTGACTATCGGGCTATGAGTCGAAATAGTCAAATTATATATTTAAATTTAAATTTTAATTAAATGTATATTATACTATATTTAAAATACAATTTTAGATAACATTAAAAAATTATATATTTTATAACCTTTATATCACCATTCAAAATTTAAATATTCAAATATTTAAGTGATATACACTATTTTATGCTTTCAATTCTAGCTTTAAGAGCATTCATATCATAAAATTTGAAATCATGTTACATTTAAATTCTAAATTTAAATGACAGTATCTAGAATGTTCTACTAATTAAACATAAATTTTAATATTTTCTATTAAAAATCAAATATGGTATATGAAAAATAATTCAAAATGGTGTATATTATTAATTCGATATTAAGAAATAAACAAATAAGAAGAAAAGTTCGGACTATCGGGCTAGCCTTAATCTTAAGCGAGCTAGTCCTATAGGGCTTCGGGCTAATCGGGCTCGGGCTAAACGGACTGATTTTTAATCGAACTGATAAAATCAAGCCCTAACCCTATAATTTTTCGGGCTAAACGGGTCGGTCCGTCGAGTTGTGGCTTTTTTAACATCCCTATACGATGAGACAGTCTAAAAAAGACTTATCGAAGATGGAACGGTCAGTAATTCATCTTACGCCTTGTTTGGCTGTGGCAAAAGAAAAATGAACGACACCATTAATTTTATTAAAGGTGTCAAATTGGTTCTATTATTTTGTTATAAGTTCTCCATCTTTTACTTTAATTGTTCAGTTATTTTGGAATTGTTTTAATTAATTTCATTATTAATAATTCAAATGATCATGGACACAAATTCTGAAACTATTTTTTCTTTTCCTGAAGAAGAAATCGAAAATGGAGCACAAATTAGAAATAGTAAATTATTTTTTCGGCTGACCAACTGAATCGAATAGAAACCAGTTTTTCCTAAAAAATCAAACTTTGTAATCTTAATTTTTATTTTAAGAATTTTTTATTTTGATTAAGTGTATCGACTAGTTGAATTGAATCAAAAATTCAATTTATATTAGATTAATAAAAAATCTATTCAATTCTCTTGTACATTGAGTATACCATATATTAGATTTACATATTACTTATTTAAATAAAAAAATTATTTATATTTTTAAAAATTATTAGTGTTTTAAAAAAATGATAATTAGTAATAATAATTTAAATAAATAATATATTTTAATTAAATAAGTAATATTGTAAATTACGTTATTATGTGATAATATTTGGGTTGTGATATGAATTTATTTTAATTATTTATTTCTAATTTCCCATTTTAGGTGGGTTTTGCGTTTACCCGAACCAATCGCAGCAAAACGCTACGACAGTTTTCGAATTTCCGAATCATTTGGAGAGCCTTACTCGCACGTGCCGCAGCCATGCCCGTGTCAATTATTCACGTAGATTTAACCAGTCAATTGCATATCTGGCAAAATCTCGACACGTGTCTCAATACTTGCACCTCAGCCGTTCGATTGGAATTGCGGGGATAGATGGAAAGGACAAGCATGCTTTCCGCCTCCGCTATATATTTATCACTCCGAACTGGCCATTAAAAAGAGATCAGAATTTAGACTCTCATGTGTGCAATTGGAGTGTCGCCGGTTCAAACCCTAGATTGAATTCTCTTGGTATCATTCTATTTGCTGAGTGAAGAATTATAGAGAAGATCCCTCCAGGGAATGCAGAGAGATGAGAGGAGATTCGGTTACTAATCCCCAATTCGGCGGAGGTAGGGCCAAGATACCGCTCAATAGAGGCCGTAATTGCCACCGGAAACACGTCGAAGACGGGTGAAACTGCCGTTTCGGCCTCCATCCACCACCGCAGCTTACCCCTTTTTTTTAATCTTTTCAATTAAATTGCAAATTTTATTTTAATTTTATCTCTCTCGAAATTAAAGACCATGGGATCCGAAGAAAAATGCGGCGTGCTGCATGGCAAGTACGAATTGGGGCGGCTCCTCGGCCACGGGACGTTTGCGAAAGTGTACCATGCGAGGAATCTGCAGACGAATAAGAGCGTGGCGATGAAAGTGGTGGGTAAGGAAAAGGTGATTCGCGTTGGGATGATGGAGCAAGTCAAGCGGGAGATCTCCGTTATGAAGATGATGCACCATCCCAACATCGTCGAGCTACACGAGGTGATGGCCAGCAAGACCAAGATCTATTTCGCCATGGAATTCGTCCGTGGCGGCGAACTGTTTGCAAAAATTGCAAGGGGCAGGTTGCGCGAAGAAGCCGCTCGGAATTACTTTCAGCAGCTCATATCGGCCATTGATTTCTGCCACAGCCGCGGCGTCTACCACCGTGATCTGAAGCCCGAAAACCTTCTGCTGGATGAAGATGGGAATCTTAAAGTGACTGATTTCGGGTTGAGTGCGTTTTCCGACCATCTGAAGGAGGACGGAATGCTGCACACGACTTGTGGAACGCCGGCGTATGTCGCCCCTGAGGTGATCGGGAAAAAAGGATATGATGGGGCGAAGGCCGACATTTGGTCATGTGGCGTGATTCTTTTTGTCTTGTTGGCTGGATATTTGCCTTTTCAGGATGATAACATTGTTTCCCTGTATCGGAAAATTTACAGGGGTGATTTCAAGTGCCCGCCGTGGTTGTCGTCTGAGTCCCGGAAATTAATCACCAAAATGCTGGATCCCAGTCCAAGCACGAGGATAAGCATAGCCAAGATCATGGATTCGTCGTGGTTCAAGAAATCGATGCCCAGAAGTCTGAAGAATAAAGGGGAGCAGGAATTCGCCGTGGAGTACGAGGCGAACGGCGGGAATGGCAAGGAAATAGAGTCGCTGAACGCGTTCCACATCATTTCGCTGTCGGAAGGATTTAATCTTTCACCACTTTTCGAGGAGAAGAAAAGGGTGGAAAAAGAGGAACTGCGATTCGCCACCACAAGGCCTGCAAGCAGCGTGATTTCCAAGATCGAGGAGGTGGCGAAGACGAAGAACTTCAGCGTGAAGAAGAGCGATTCATGTGTAAGGTTGCAGGGACAAGAGAGAGGGAGAAAAGGGAAGCTGGGAATATCCGCCGATATATTCGCGGTGACGCCTTCGTTTCTGGTGGTGGAGGTGAAGAAGTCCAGCGGCGATACGCTGGAGTACAACCAGTTCTGCAGCAAAGAGCTGAGACCCGCGCTGAAGGACATCGAGTGGACCTCAACAGGTGGGAGTTCAATGCCTGCTTGAAGTGTTGGACGAAATTCGTCAATGTTGTGTTCATGTTATTGTTTATTCTGATTTGAGAGACTTTTATATGTGAGGGTCTCTGAATGAACTTGGTATTGTTTAAATTGTGGTCTTGTTTGTGTGATTGAATATTCTGCTTCCTGCATTTTGGTGTCCATTGTTTCTCTGTAAAATGATTTCTGTGGTTGAGAGTACCTTTGCAAGTGGGGGAGGGTGCTCGGCGTTCATTCTACTGTTGCTTTTATAATACTTTATTGGTATTATTGTAGGCACCTTTTTCTCGAAAGTTGATTGGATATTTGTGTGTTATGCAGGTTGCCTGTCCCATTAGATAGGTAATCACATATTGTTAGGTCATAGGTGTTATTGAATCATGTGCTTTTTTATGAATTATTTCAATAAAGCTTGCTATTTTAATGGATGAATTTTTTTTTAATTATTAATGACCGCTGAAGATGTTGTCTGTAGCTGGTTGATGTTAATAAAAAATTATGTTTGTATTAAAATGTAGTTGGTTGAATAAGAAAAAAATTATATTTGTATTGAGATATAGTAAACTAGGATGCTAAACATTTTGTTGGATTTGAAATATTTTTTTAGTTGAATTCGTATGTTTTTTAAAGCCCAACAAATTATATGCACCAAATAAATAAATTTTCTTTTACACAATGAATTGGATTCTATTTTTGGAAAAAAAATGTAAATTTTAGGCAATTTCATCATAGAAATGTAGGGATCCCACATGTGTTATTCGGGTATAGTATTTATTTTGGGTAAAAAGTAATATTTTATGTGAAAAAATATTATAGATCAAACTATTTTTTATTAGACAAATAAAAGTAATACACTTATAGTAAAAGATGATATATATTTTTAAACAATTTTCAAAAGTAGTACATTTTACACAAAAAATATTAAATATATTCTGTGTGCAAGATTTTAACCTGTTGTTGCTTGTTTGAGCCCTATGCACATAATAATAATAATAATAATAATAATAATAATAATAATAATAATAATAATAATAATAATAATAATAGGATTCAACATTTGTTTTAAAAGAAGTCAATTCTTTTTAAAGTTGCATTTGAATTGAAGGAGGTATTTGGATGAATATTTTAAATCAATGACGGGATGAATTCAGAATTTGAAGGTGGGAGTCATTTCATTTGATTTAACTTAATGTCTAAAAATTGTGATGAGACCAACCAAAGTTAAAGAGATGGCCCAACTTGAATGATTGATGATGATATCTCACCCTGTCTTAAAAAGATTTGTCAATTTCAGTTGTACCATATATGTATATGTGTCGTGTGTGTTTTAACAGTCAACTGCAATAACTGCAACTCTTCACTCCCAGCCACAAACTTGAGATAAGAAAATCTGGGTTTTATCATCACCAAGGCTTCATTCATTCTGTAAAACACTAATTCTTATACTACTTTCTTAACTGATTTATTCACAATAGTTTTATGACAACTTACACCTAACTTCTTTTTCAATGAAAATAACAATAATCATAATTTTGATAAATATTATAAAAATTGACACGTAACTTACTTTATAAAACCAACCTATGAAAATGAGATGCTTAGATGCCTAAAGTGATTGCGACTTTGTCGGACAAGATAGATTTGGGTTGGGTAATTCCAGATTTGTAGTGGTTACTCGGCATAGCAGACTTAATTTATAAATTACCATTTATCCATATATACAAAAATATTATTTGAATTGTTTGTGTTGGGATATAGACATTCATAACACATTGAACTGTGAACATTCAGAATATGAAAATGAATTTGAATAATATAAAGTAATATTTGTATTGAAATATAATAGGATGAGATGTGTACTGAATGTCAAATCACTAAATCTAATGAAATATTTCAATATTATTTTTATTGTAACCAAGAGTAATGTCTAATTGAACACTTGAGTTAAGTTGTGTGGTAGTGTAGGACTTATGACATTTGAGTTACCTAAGTCATTGTAGTCATGATTGGGGTACATGCAATACCCTCGTATATGTCTTGATATGTTGAGTACGTCGTGAGATGGAATACTCAAACATCAGTTGTCTACACCTTATCCAAGCATAAACCCAAATAAAAGCCACTTGCATGATCTACACCAGTTGGACAATGGTAAAAATATAGGCCCTTAATTCTAGTGTTAGCCACCAGAAGCAACGTTTGGTCAGCCCCACATCTGTCTCGAGGATGTTATGGTATTGTTTTCATAATGTTATCTAATAAATTAAGGAAAAAAAAAAGTAATTTAACAAAGCACGGAAGAACTTGCTTATACATGGATAGAAACAACAAAGCAAAACATGTCTAAGTTATTATCCATGGACAATACGTAAAACCACTCCTACATACATATTACATAGAAGTATTGATGTAAAAGTCGGCCTAGGTGGCCGTCTAGTATGTGCATAGCCGTTAGACGGTGTCTAGTTGATCTGATTAACTGAAAAACGACATTGTTAGACATTTTTTGTGCCTAGGTGGGCTAAGCGCAATTACTCGGGCTAGGCGAGCCCTAGGAGCCCAAACATATATATTTTTTTAATTTTAAAAAAAATTATTTAAATTTTTTAGTTTAAAATATATAAATAATTTAATGTTCATATTATGTATTAATGGTACAATATTTTAAAAATATTAGAGATATAATATAAGGAAAAATGATAAAAATATATAAAAAATAATTAAATATTGGCGGCCGCCTAGTCGGCCTAGGTGCTAGGTAGTTTTATAATGCCCGACTACTGATTTTTCATTTCTGCGAATTTGCATAGAGGTCAATAATAGTTGTTCTTGCCCTATATAGTCACATGATCTCTCAAATACAAGTTAAATTACTCTTATTCATCCACATAGTTAGGGCAATATCTTCTCTTATCTAGCCCTAGGCATTATAATCTATAGCGTGTTGGGAATATCTTTCTGAATAATATTAGTTCATTGCTTGCATCGTGTGGATGAATGTTGTAGACACCCCTACTTGCGCACAAAATTGTGTACACCACTATAAACTTGGATGAGTGACGCATGATGCTGGATCATATAACTAGGCATCCTCTATCATAGGATTGAAATTGACTCTTAAGCATTCTAAATGCACGTTCAATTCAGTTCCTGAGACGGGCGTGATGGTGTTTGAACAACTCCTGAGGTGACTAAGCTTGGACACTGTTACTATTCCACTTAAACAAGTGATATTGTATATTCCTCTAAGGGGTTAGAAAAAGTTCATGGTTGGTGTAGCTAGTATACAAGAGATAATATCGAACTACAAGATTGCGAGTACAAATTATTGTTGACTATACACCAATAGTCACTTACTATAATTTACAAGTAGGAGCTAATACCATCAGAAGGCTATAGGACATATCAATTTTCAAAACATTTATTAATAAATGAGCATCACTTGCACTCCCATCCCATCCAGCTAAAATGTACCTAAACTACACTTCCAAATTATATATGACAAACACATTTTGAAACAGAGTGTGCTTACGGGATCAATACATATTTTGTAGATTGATGGGTACCCAAGCAAGGATCAATGTTCCATCAATGGCTTTAACCACACCCTAATTATAATTTAGAATAAGGATTAACAATTTTTTTAAGATGAAATTTTATAAAATAAGTCAAAAATTCGTAAAGTTCCTATATACCTCGAAGTAGGGGAAGAAACTTGATGGGTGGATAAAGTTAAAAGTCGAAGGAGTGATAAACTTGGGTGCAAGAGTGATATGAACATTCATAACACATTGTATGTGATGCTTAATCATATCTAAAGAATGCTAAAAGCGTTCCATATTGTCCTGATATTTGAGATGTATTGCAAACGTCCTCAAGAAAATCATCACTGACTCGATACAAAACACTCAAGTTTGTTGACAATCTGAAATCAAGCATCAAGATTCCAATAATCTCGTAAGTGCGTAGAAATGAGGCATGATAATCTCAAATTATCGAAAATCATTCCTTTGTACCTATAAGAACCTCTCCAACCAAATCATTTTTTGGTAAAAATCAACATATGGCGAGGGATCCATTCTTGCCTACATAAATAAGGCAACAGACTTGCTCCATGAAACGAGTAGTAATCTCCTCCTCGATTGATATATGTTCGTCATGCTTAGCGGTGAAAGTGAACCAAGAAGCTTGATACTCGTGTTGGCCCGTTTGTGCTCATTCAAAAACTGCTTGCACATATTTTTTGTTCGTAATACATTTTGAGTTGAGTGCGAGCACAGGTCTGTTCAATTCATAGTCTCATGAACTCATGTATGTTTTATTTTAATATTATATTTGTTTGTTTCTTACCAATTGCCATATTTAAATACAGATAACCTTACTTCAGTTCAACATTATCACTATGGAAATTGTAAATAACAAATTCAATTCCCCAATTGATGTCCACAATCAAGAACGTTTTTCCTATTTTCTAATATAAAAAAATTGGAAAATTAAGGTGAATTAGAACTTTACAAATTATCTTTTCAGCACGAGCACATCAATCTTTTGTAAGCACTGTCGTAGGAGTTTCAAGAATTGAAAGGTAATTAAGATTTATACTTTTTTTTTTTTTTTTTTTTGCAGGGAATATGAAATCCTTTTTAGTTCCTTTGTTCAAAATTCCACATGAAATCATTGAAAGTTTGTGACAATGTTTGAAATTTGATAGTGTTAGAAATCAGGAAATCTGTTTTTTTTTTTTTAATCAAGAAAATATCTAATACATGTTTGATTATTTCTTTGAAACAACTTATATTATTTTCTATGTTGATTTGCCTTAGAGTTTTTGAAATTAAAGTATCAAAAATATTGTTGGTGATTATCTATGATAAGGATAAGTATAGTAATTTTAATAAAAGGAACTCACATAATGTGTTTGATTATTTTCACAGAAACAATTTAAGTTTCTTTTGTCGTTGTACATATTAAGTTTTTGTATATTTGAGTTGGATTTGATTAAAATCTTATGAGTTCAACATATGATATATTGGTATTAAAATTTGGACTATGACCTCCGTTTTGCATCATATGGCACTACATTTACTCACTTGTCTAACCTCAAAACTTAAAACAAATTAGGGTATCCTTATATATAATATTTGAGTCAGTCTTATGTGATACGGTTATATGAATCTTAGGATCTGTAGAACCCACAATTTGTTTGAAAAATCAAAATTCATAAATATGATTTGATTTTTTTATATCGAACCTCAAAAAATATGATAATTGAAAAATAAAAGATTTTGCATCCATCGCGCGTGCAACCCTCATCTAGGATGCACGTAGCTCGAGCCCAATAATTTTGGGTTCTCAATAGATCATAATAGTCTTATACTAATACTTTTTAGTTAATCAAGTAATATTGACCACATTTTTATTCATTTTTTTAAATTCTTTGTTAATATTTTAACAAAATAGTCTAAAAATAGAATTTTCCGTTCATTCACAATCAATAAATAAATATTAAGTAATATTTTAAAGATAAATTATTACAATTATACTTTGAATACAATTAATCAATTTATTTTAGAAAACAAAACCCTTATTTTAGAACAAGAGAATCTTTTTGTGTAAAAAAATATAATTTTTCACATATTTACCCGTAAAACAATAAAATGATCAAGATAGTATTAAATATTAAGCTAATCAAAATTAATTCTTAAGATAATTTATTTTATTTTAAAATATATTATAAATTGGGTATAGTACCAAACAATACTAATGTGAATGATACCATACATTTTTTTGTAGAATAATAATATATTTTTTCAGTTCAAAAACTAATATTATTATGTTTTTAGGTAAGGCAACAATACGTTTACGTTGAATAGTAGTATTACTTAATCGTAGAGGTATTACTGTTTGTGTTAAAATGTATTGTTGTTTAGCGATAATTATACTGCTTTTTTTATTTTGAAAGATATTAATATTTAATCGTAAATGTATTCCTGTTTAACCATGAATATATTATTATGTTTTGTGTTAAAAGAGTATTACTATTTAACCACAAACATTTTACTTTCTGGTTGTGTTTGGATAAGACTAAAGGCACAACCTGAGTGTGCACAATAAATGTTGAATCAGTAAGCTTAGAGGAAGATTTTAATATTGTTATATTGTGGATTTAATAATTAATGATAGATGATTGATTTATTATATTTATATATTCTTAGTATATAAATATAAATTAAAATGATAAATAATATATAAGAAACGTAAATTACATAAATATATTATATATTTATATGTTCTCAATTATAGATTATATAAATACATGTGTATGTTAGTTTATATATAATAAATATCAATATAATATTTATTTAATAATAATTTCATTATATTAAAAATAACAATAATTTCTGAAAAAGTGCAAATCGGAAAAAACTCATAATTTCTGAAAAGTAAAAAATAAAAAAATAATTATAATTTCAGTAAAATAAAAGAATGTAATTTTTCTAAAATTTATATTTTTTAAAAATAACATGTTTAAATTGAAAATTTGAATCATGTATAATTTTAAAATTTAAATAATCTTAATTTTTCACAAAATATTTTTATCAAATAATCTCATATTCTTAGTTATATAAAAATAGTTTAAATAGAAAAATTGTATTTCTATCAACTTAAAACAAAATATTTATATTTAGAAATAATATTATATATATATATATATATATATATATATATATAAATGGATGTTAAAATGAATATTGTGAAAAAATAATTAATGATATATTTTTATATAAAAAGGAATATGAAAAAAAATATAAATATTTAAAATTTTGGGTCCAAAACTAAATAATATTTGATTGGTTAACTTAGAAAGGGAAAGAGAGTTGAAAAAAAATATTTGTGTTGAAATATTATTATTTTAACTATAAAGTATTGTGTTTTGGTTGTGCCTTCTACGTTCCTAATTTTATAGAAGATTCCCTACTCGTTCATTTTAGTTACAAATGGGATGGTTCCTTACTAACGGGGTGCTTGTTTAGATAATTTATAATTAATGAATGGAAATGAAATTAATTTTGAGTGATTGGTCGGGAGGAATGATTTTATGAATAGTAATTTCATTCCTCAAAAGTAGGGAATGCTCCATTCCTCATGAGTTTGGGGGGAATCACTTTCATTCCACGCTACATGTTCATATATAATAATAACAATACTATTATTATTATTATTGCTATTATTAATAAATTACTGTTATTTTAAAATGCATATATATTATAATTTTATGTATATATATTATTTATATATATGTATATGTATATAAATAAATATATGTAAAATATTAGATATATATATATATAGGTGTAAATAATATCTTATATTTTCTAATATATAAATTCACATATATATTGATAAATATATTCAGATATATAATACATTTTTTTATTATTTATTAATATAAAAAATCACAACACACATGTATATATATATATATATATATATATATATATATATGTGTGTATATCAAATATTTATAGATGTTACACTCACATATAATATACTATATAAATATGTAAAAATATTTATTATATATGAATTACTATTTATTCTTATATGTATATATAGGTATATATATTCAGATATATATATATATATACACACAAATATTATAATATGTATATATATTATTGATATAAATAATGATTCAAGTATGTATAAATAATATATATATATATATATATATATATATATTTAAATGTGTATAAATATATAAAAATAAATATATTTTATATACAAAAGTTATTTATGTATAAGTAAATTTATAGTAATATATATATAAAGTTATTAATTTTTTCTGTATTTTCATTGCTAAAGATTTAATTAAATCACATTAATGAAATAATAGTCATTCCTTATTAATCAAACGCCCAACTAAAATAAATATATTCATTCATATTCTTCGGGTTTTTTTTCAAAATAATGCGAAAAAAAGAAAAAATTTACGAAATAGGCATGTTTTGTAACAGTTTTTAAAAATAGGTAAAACGTCACCGCCGGTGACGTTATTTTGAAAAAACGTCACCGGAGGTGACGATTTTAAATTTAAATGAAAGAACGTCACCTTAGGTGACGTTCTTTTATTTATATGTTATATATATACACACACACAATATATATAATACATACATACATCCATACATGCATATATATATATATATATATATATATATATATATATATATATATTTACTGGTTATATATATATATATGTGTGTGTGTGTCAGTGTGTGTGTCTATATATATATATATATATATATATATATATATAATTTTTTTTTAAATATATATTCTCATTACTATATATATGTATATATTTATAAAATATATATTTATATATCAAAATAAATATTAAAATATAATTAATAAAATTAAAATATTATAATTTTATTTAAGATAAAAAAATATTTAAATTTATTTTTATAATATATTATATATATATATATATGTATTTATAAAATATATATTTATAAATAATAATATATATTTTGAATATGTATATATATTTTTTATTTATTAAGTAAATATATAAAAATATATATTAAATTATAATTTTAAAAAGTAAAATATTATAATTTTATTTAAGATAATAAAAAATATTAAATTAAATAATAATTTTTAATTATTAATTCATATTTAGAAAATAAATAATATATATAATAATAATATATAAATATATATTTTTTCGGATATTATATATATCATTATTTATAAATATATATATATATATATATATATATAAATATCTATATATAATATATATAGGTATTTAAATATATTACCTTTTCAATATATATATATATATTTAGGAATATATGCATATGCTTTTAACCACCAAGGCACATTCAATATTTGAAAATTTATGATATAATTTTATATATAATATAAATATACGATATATTTATAATATTTTTTATTTTTAATTATAATATATATATATATATATATTATATAAAAGAAAATGAAATAAAAATAAAATTAATAATTAAAAATTATTATTTAATTTAATTATTATTTTATAATCTTAAATAAAATTATATTATCTTATATATATAATATCTATTATATATATATATTTATAAAATATATATTTATAAATAATAATATATATAATATCCAAAATTATATATATTTATATATTATTATTATATATATATATTATTTATTTTCAAAATATGAATTAATAATTAAAATTTTTTATTTAATTTAATAATTTTTTATATAAAAATATATATTAAATTATAATTTTAAAAAGTAAAATATTATAATTTTATTTAAGATAATAAAAAGAATTTTTTAAATTAAAGAAATTTTTTTAATTATTAATTCATATTATGAAAATAAGATAATATATATATTAATAATATATAAATATATATATATAAGAATAAAAATAAAAATAAAAGAATAAACGTCACCTTAATTGTTTTATATAATATATATTATAATTAAAAATAAAAAAATATTATAAATATATTGTTTTTAAATATATATTATATATAAAATTATATCATAAATTTTCAAACATTGCGTGTGCCATGATGGTTAAAAGCTGGGCCGCTTCTCCAAGAGGTTGCGAGGTCGAATCCTCGCAACCTCAATATATTTTGGGCCGAAAAAAAAAAAAAAAATTTGCAATGAAAAAACGTCAGTGGCACTGACGTTTCCTTTGAAACGTCAGTGCCACTGACGTTTCTTATGTGTGTATGTATATTATATATATATATATATATATTGGCCATGTGTGTATGTATATTATATTATATATTATATATATATATTATATATATATTTTTTAAATATTTCTGTAATTAATAGAAAATTATTTTTTTATTTTTTATTTTTTTAAATAACATTTTTTAAATTTATAATTTAATATATATATATATATTCATGTATTATTATTACAAAATATATATAAATTTATATTTCTTTAAGAAAATTAAATTATAAATAATAATAATATATATTTCTTTCAACAAATTAAATTACAAATAATAATAATTAAATATTAATCTTTATTTTAAATAATGTTTATAAAATATATATACATAAACTAATATAATATAATAATAAAATATATATATATATATATATATATTTACTTAACATACATATATATGTTAATATGAATATATATTTAAAAATATATATATATTTACAGGTTTTATATATATATATATATGTGTGTGTGTCAGTGTGTGTGTGTGTATATAATATATATATATATATATGAATTAACGTCACCTAAGGTGACGTTTTTAGTTATATGTATTATATATATATATATATATATTTATTTATAAAATATATATTTATAAATAATAATATATATAATATCCAAAAATATATATGTAAATTTATATATTATTATTATATATATATATATTATTAATTTAAAAAATATGAATTAATGATAAAAATTATTAATTTAATAAATATTTTTATATATTATTATTATTATATATATATATATTTATATATTTACTTAATAAATAAATATATATATATATACACATATTCAAAATATATATTCTTATTTATAAATAATAATTTTATAAATACATATATATATATAATATATATAATATAAAAATAAATTTAAATATTTTTTATTATCTTAAATAAAATTATAATTTTTTAATTTTATTAATTATATTTTAATATTTATTTTGATATATTTACTGAATAAATAAAATATAAAAATATATATATATTCACAATGTTATTTTAGAGTATAAATATATATTTTATAAATTTATACATATATATATATATATTAATAAGAATATATATTAAAAAATATATATATAATACAGGTTATATAAATGTCAGTGTGTATATATATTAATAAGAATATATATTAAAATTATATATATATAATACAAGTTATATATATATATATATGTCAGTGTGTATATATATAATATATATATGCATGTATGATGTATGTGTGTATATATATATATGATAAAAAGAAAGAACGTCACCTAAGGTGACGTTCTTTCATTTAAATTTAAAATCGTCACCTCCGGTGACGTTTTTTCAAAATAACGTCACCGGCGGTGACGTTTTACCTATTTTTAAAAACTGTTACAAAACATGCCTATTTCGTAAATTTTTTCTTTTTTTCGCATTATTTTGAAAAAAAACCCCATATTCTTCAGTACTATAATTTCTGTTCCTATTCCACTTACAAACTCTATTCCTATTCCACTTACAAACTCTATTCCTATTCCACTTACAAACTCTATTCCTATTCCCCTGTTCCTATTCCACTTACAAACTATATTCCTATTCCCCTCTACAAACCAGGCAGTCCCTAAGAAATTGATATCCCTATACCTCGTACAAAACCACCGACATCACAAATCTAATTTATGTTTCGGTTGACACTTGGCTCCATTGTAATTTGTACCCACTAATCCTAAATATCGTTTTTTCATCACATTTCAGCTTATTTTATTCTTTAATATATTAAGTTTCATTAATTTATATTTTATTTCTACACATTTTATTATATTAGATATAGAGTACGTAGAAAAAGTACCCAAAAAAAAGTAGAGAATCTTATTTCGAATTGAGGTAGCTGTCTGTTCTTAGAGTACACTTTGTGTATAAATTATTCATTAAGTTGAAAAGACAAAATGCTAATGGACATGATGTTGTGCAAATAATGAAGGACAATTATTGAAATTTGAAAGTGAATCTTGATAATCTCTTCGAACCACCTTTAAAAAATTCTAATCTTTTACTTAATCATTGATGCTTAGTCATAATATAAAGGATTCTGGAAATGCTCAGCTCTATTAATCTGATTGGACATTGCAACTTATGTGCTCTTACATTTAGGACAAAGAATGATATGAACAATCACTACTATTTGCGTAGAACCATAAAATTTATGAGATGTTTAAAATGAAGTACAATTAACTTAAAATAAACTACTTTAATTAATAAACATTGTTTATTAATTCATTAGAAATAGTCTCTCCAATTATATCAATGTATATTTTTTAAAATTATAATTAGATATAACACTTTATAGAAAGAGAAGTTCTCTCTTAAATATAAAATATTAAATTTTTTCGAATAAACTACTTTCTAATTATGATATATATTTTTTATATAAAATTCATATCAATTATTATCTATATATAAAATATAATAAATTGATTTGGATAATAGAACCATAATTTTAACTTTGAAATTATACTTATTATTTTTTCAACATATGTTGAAAATATGTTGGATTATTATTATCTAGTAAAATATGTTTATTTGATTATTTATTTTATTTTATTTATTATTTTTGACTCAAAATTCAAAAGCTTATAAATTTTATATCCGAACTTCGTGTTTTATGAAATACTAGAATGTTCTTCCTTGTTATGCCCGAACATATTATTATGGTATAATATTATTAAATTTTAAAAATGTATAATATTAGAATTTATAAAAATATTATATAATTAAGTTCGATAATTTATATATGTAGTACGATTATAATAAGGATATATATATTATATATATAATGAGTAAAGTGGAATAATTTTACCTACATTTTTTCAAGTTGTAGAATTTAAATGCCAAGTTGTTTCATGTAGGTTGGATCATTAAACTAACAAAATATATTGAATTATAATTTTGATCGTGAACGATAATTTATTGTGATTTTATAAAAGTTATGTAAATCTTACTTTTTGTAGGAAAATTAAAAGTATTTAGTATTTAATAAGAAATTCTCTCTATATATATAAGGGTGTTGCGAAGCACACCACAAAAATCACTTTTCACACCACTTTAATTTAGTGAATAAAATTAAATAGAATGTAAATGACATATACTTTTATGCAATTTTCTTTAAAAAAAATGAATATTTTCATTATTGATATTTTTCCTTCTTTGTTCAAACACACTCACACATTAACCCTATCTTCAAACGAACCAAAATAAAAGTTGAAAATTTGTAAGCAATTGATCATGAAAAATAGAAATACAAATGATATAGAAATATAATTATTATACGATATAGAGTCAAGAATGAAGAACAACAACAATAATAATATTATGATTTTGTTTAAAATATATATAAGGGTATATTTGTCATTACATTATATTTAAATTTATTCAAAAAATTAAAGTGGTGTGTATAGTAATTTTTGTGGTGTTTTTAGAAACACTCTATATATAAATTCTCCTTCAATCTCTCTACATATATATAAATAAAATTTTAAATAATGTTAGATTCAATATCCATCAAATTTCGTAATTTCGAACTTATTTGACACCATATATTCCATATATATTATAGATATGATATGATCCTAAAATATCTAACTAAAAATCTGTTAAAATAATAAATAAATATAATAGCGATTAGTAGAAAGAAAATGAGCTAGAAAATTAGTGAGAACTCCTAAATATAGCTGGTACTTCAAGTTATTATATATACTAGTTAATCTCATTGCAGTTGACATACTTATTATTTGTGTGAATTTCTCTAATTTAATTTAGTTATATAATATTATGAAATTCAAGTATTATATAGCATTCATTGTACTCTCTCTCTCTCTCTCTCTCTCTCTCTCTCTCTCTCTCTTTTATTTTCTAATCAAAGTATGTTCAATAGTTAACCTCAAATATATACGGTGCAAATTATAATTATTAATGTGATACAATAATTTTATTCACCTCACCTCGCCCCATTCCCCACATATACATATATGAATTTATTATATTGAAAAGAGTAAGTGAATATAATATTTTTAATTCAACATAAATATGTATATTTACAATAAACATATAAAACTATTGCATAATAGCTTTTATGATTATGAAAATGCATTGGTTTAAAAAAATCTATTTCATTTGTGGTCATAGTAAAACTTATATTTTTGACCATATATATACATATATACACACACACACACACACATTCACATACCTTAGAAGACTGTTTAGTGGAATATCTCTAAAAGATTAAAATTTCTTTCAGAATTTCACTTATAAAATATATTGTTTCAACTAAACATGTATGTGCTGAAACAATATATCAATGATACAATAAATAAATAAATAAACATACATTGGCATTATAATATCAAAAAAGAGCCAATATTGTCAAATAATTAGAAATTATAATCATATTCTTCAATTTCATTGAACACGCAAATCTCAAAATTTTTAAACAAAATTATTAGTAAAGAACAAAAAAATCTCCACCATAAGATATTATTTTTTTATGTCTTTAGATAGACAAATATCAAAAGATATAAATAATCTTATATGATTGATTGATTTCTTCGATATTTAGAGAATGATTTGTTCAATATCTACTTAGTTATTTTAGTTAAATATAAAATAATTAACTTAAGAAAAAATATTTTATATTTAATAATTAAATTTTTATGTGTATATATGTATATGTGCAATATGGATATCTACTTAAAGATTATTAAAATTGAATTAATTACATATTTTTTTCATAAAAAATAGAGTTGAAACAAAAAATTTATAATCTTTTAAATTTTTTAGTTAAAAAAATTAATAAACAAATAATCAAATAAATATATTTTGATAGATAATAATAATACAACATAATTTTAGTATATCTTGAAAATAATAAGTGTAATTTCAACATTGAAAATTGTTGCTCTATTAATCAAATTGTATTATTATATCTTACATATAGATAGATATTGATATAGATATATAGAAAAATAAATACCATAGTTAGGATTTAGGAAGAAGTTTATGTGGGAAAATTTAAAATTTTTAGGGATACTTCTCTTTTTATATATATTCATACATGTAGTGGTAGTCTATAGGCTACTTAAACCATCATTTATTCGATATAAGAAATATAAACAACCAAATTTAGTAAGAAAATTACGAAGGAAAAATGTTGTAAAATTTATTCACATTCGTACTGATATATATATATATATATATATATATATATATATATTAGAATCAATAAAAAATAATAGATACAATTGTATCAAAGAAATATATGAAGATCATGATTCAAAGAAAATTAAATCTTTTAATATAGAAATGTTATGATTCTAAATAGAATTTATTTGGTTTAATGAATGTAAAAAGAATATTATTTATAACATTATAAATATGTTGTCTTTTTTTTTTTTTTGAAAATTAGATATTTTCCTAATTTAGAAATCAATTTAGACGGAAAAAATTGTTGCTGGTATTTTGAGGTGACTTCTATGTGTGTGTGTGTGTGTGTGTGTATTAATACTCAAAATGGCTTGCCATCTAGCAAAAATCTATTTTGATGCAAGATTTTGAACATTTTTTTGAAGAACTTCTTTTGCGCTTTTGCAATCAATGCGTAATAAAAAAATTTGATTTAATAAATCACTTCGAATTTTTTTTATGCATAAAACAATACTTAAGATCTCTTTTTTTTTTTATTGTGGAATAATTCTTCTGTGTTTAATTTCAATGAGCAGAGGTGAATTGAATAATTAATTCTTTTTCACCTTGCTTTTGTTTCATAATTCCTCCATATCCTACGTCAGAAGCATATGTTTCAACTATTTTTTGAAGATTCTAATCAGCAAGATGAATACATGGGACATCAAGGATTTGTTTCTTAATACTTTTTTATAATAGAGATGTGAAGATCAGACCAAGGTGTATGATTCTTTTTTAATCTCTCATGAAGTGGTTTAGCAAGTCTATTCAAGTAAGGAAAGAAATCAAGGACATAATTAAGACATCCTAGAAATCTCCATAATAATACCTTGGGTAATATAGTGACCAAGAAAACGAATTTTTGTTTGAAAGAGAACCATTTTTGGTTCAGAAATAACTAAACCATTCTTTTCAATGATAAATAAAAAAGTTTTAAGGTGTTTAAAATGTTCATCTATAGTTTTTGAAATGATCAACACATCATCAATATAAACAATACAAAATTTTGAATAATCATTAAAAATATCATTCATTATTCTTTGGAATTCGAAGGGAGCATTTTTTAATCCAAAAGGCATTACATAGCATTGGTATTGTCTAAATGGAACAGTAAATGCGGTTTTGTAGCGGTCTTTTGGAGAAATTTGTATTTGCCAAAACCCTGATTTCATATCAAATTTAGAAGATATGAATGCATTATGGAGTTTGTTAAGGAGGTCTTTTTTATTTGGAATGGGATAACGTATCCATTGCAAAGCTTTATTAAGAGGTTTATAATTAATGAGAAGCCTGGGAGCACCTCTTTCTATTTTAGAAGCTTTGTTAACATAGAAAGCTGAGCAGCTCAGGAAGACCTGGTTTTAGAAATGAGATTTTTATTTTCAAGATCTCATATTTCATCTCTACAAAATTGTTCCAATTCATTATTCATTTGAATAGGCCTGACTTTAGTGGGAATATCCTATTCAGTAAATGTTTTTTGATAAGGGAGATCAACCAGATGTTTCTTTCTATCCCAGAAAGCATTTGGAAGGTTAGAACAAACTTTTGATTTAAAAGATCATAATTTTGTACAATCTATTGTTTTATATTATCCAGGAGAAGTTGTTTATTAATCTTCTGAAATAAGATATCTTTATGAAGTTCATTAAGCTGAAATTGTTTAACTAAAATAATATTATGCAAAGTTTTATCATGTATGGAGCATGCTTTCAAAATATTCAAATTTCTAGTTTTAGGTTTTTCTAAAAAGGGAAATTGAAGGGTTTTTTTTTTTTTTTTTAACCCTAAAAGATATAAAATCATTGCCCACATTATAGGGAGTAATAAGGTTTATGAAAGGAGTATCAAGAATAACAGAGTGATGAATTTCTTTTACAACCACAAAAGAGGTTTTTAATGTAGTATCATTATTGAGAATGATTGCATCAACTTTAGCAGATATACTTAATATAGAGTTATTAGCAGTAGAGATTTTTTCATGAGTATTTTCTTGAAATTTAGTCGGGAAAAGACCAAATTTTATACAATTAAGATCAGCACCAGTCTCAAATAGAGCTATAGTGTTCAGTTTAAAATCAGAATAAAAAAAAGATAATAATCTTAATAATATACTTCCTGGATGTGATTTCTTTTAAGACGAATAGAAAATCATTAGGAACATTCCTAATGTTTTGTATTTCTTGCGATGGCTCCTTATTGTCAGAGTCATCAATATTTTGGATTTTTATAACATCAATAAAATGTTTAATAGCGTCAGAATCATGTTATTGTTTTTCTTTTAATTCCTTTAACTCTTTTTTGACAAGCTTTATTTGCTTCTGTAGTTCTTTTAAAGGAGTATCCTTAACAAAATTTTTTTTGCCTTTATTAAGGATATTAGTTAAGTCATAGGTATTTTTGGAGGTGCTGGGTAAAACACTTTCTTTTTGTTTTAAAATGTCAGTATTTTGGAAAGAATGAAGGAGTTGATCCAAATATTGTTTTTGAAGATCAGGATTATCAATTTGTTTTAAAACATCTAAAAGAATATGTTGTTCTTTAGAAATAACATTTATAGAAGGGGAGTCGAATTCAGAATTAGAATTACTAATATGAGTGTCATCAATTTGAAGTAATTTTGATTTAGATTCTTCTGTTGAAAAGTCTAATTTATTGTTACTTTCAGAAGAATCAATAAGAAGCTTAGAAATTTTGTTCATAATCTCTTCATCAATAGACAACTAATTAAGTTTTCTTTTAAGTTTACAAAATCTAGCAGTGTGACCAGATTTATCACATTTAAAACATTTTATTTTTCTTAAAGGTTTGTTAAACCATTTTTTATTGTTATTGAAATGTTTTTTTTTATAAAATGATTCTTGTGAAGGTTTATAATTCTTCACATTTCTTTTTTGGTTATAGGAAGAATGAGATTTTTTGTTTATTAAAAGTCTGTTTACAATTATTAGGACATGAAGAAGAAGACTTATTAGGATTTATGTCAAATTGTTGACAAAACGATCTTTATTCCTTATGAGTTTTCTTTATTTCCCATTTAAGATGTTTTTGAAGTTTGAGATCTTGGCAAATTTTTAATCCTTCTTGTTGGATAACACTATCCAATTGAACATATGCATATCCATCATAAGGAATAATTTGTTTGCCTGAAAGTTCTCTGATTTTGTTTCTAGCTTTCTCACCTAAGAGGATGGGAGGCCAGCAAAGAATTTTTCTTTCCAAAAAGGTTGGTTTGAGTCATCAGGGAGCATAATTCGAGTAAGAAAAGTATTTTTATAATTTTGAAAGTCACTGAGCTTTTTACATCTTAAGTTAGAAAGGAGTTCAGTATTATGATCTTTAATATGAGAAGGATCTCCAATAAAATGGAGTGAAATGGTTAATATAAGAGTCGAAACAGAATCTTGCTGTGGATTTTCCATTATCATCATATATGTAATTATCATCATCATCAACTTTTAGAGCGTTTAAAATGTCATTCTATTGTTCTGGTGAAAGATAATAATCCCACCATCCCTTTAGCTGACCCGAGGAGCCAGCTATAAGGAGTTCAATGATGGTTCTTTCATGGACACCAATTTCGGTTTTGTAAGCATTGGCAGTCATTGTCATTTGTTGGAGAAGAGAAAGAATATGATATTCATTCATTCCAGCGATTTCAATTATACAAAGAGAAGGCATTAAAATAGGTTTGGATTTGAGGTTCAGCTGGAACAATATCAAGAGGCATAGTATGTGTTGGTTAGGAATTTCAAGATATTTTGTTTATTTCATGATCAGAGAGAATATCAGAATCTTGACATTTATCAATAGTGTTTATCTTATGGATGGAAGTAGGGGTATCAGGAGCAACCAGATTTTAAGAAGAAGAACTCACTGCCATCTTTTGTAATTCTTTTATGAATTCAACTTTAGAATTTTGAATATTAGAAACAGTAGAATTAGAGATTTGATATGGTTTAAAAATAGGATTTTTCAGAGATTTAGAAGACTTAGTAGATTCTTCTGTTTCAAAAGAAATAAGAGGTTGTTTATGAATATGTTTTTCAAGACGATCAAGTTGTTTTCCAATGGTATTTAAATTGGTATTAGTATAATTATTCGTAAAAATTATATTTTTTATATTTTTCTTGTCATCGTCACTTGGTGATTTTAGAGGAGTTGTTTCAATAGTTTGATTTTGAATTTGAAATTTTATTCCTTGAAATGGAGGATATATAGATTGAACCCTTTTGGAGTCAGACATAGATTCCTATTCAAGATTTTTATTTCTGGCAATAATAGGATTTATAGTTTTTTTCAAAAAGGGAAATCAATCTGGTTTTCAGAAGAATAAATTTCAAACCATTCAAAGAAGAATATATTGACTTTATTTGTTTCAAGGAAATCATAATATTCTTTTTTAATATCTTTTCTTTTATTAATGAATTTTTCAAAAAAATCATTATCTTTTCCTAGTATTTTTTAAAGAATAAAATTCTTTATGAAGCATTGGCTTGTTAATGTTAAATTCCTTTTCAATAACATTTAATTTATTAACAATATTTTCAATAATAGCAGAAAAAGTTGGACTAGATGGTTCTTCTTCATTATTGCTCTCATAAACAGGTTCAGGGATTTGTGATGTATAATCAACATTTCGAAGTATATTGTGAGGAATAACATATGTAGAAAATCTAGATGGGAATGAATTTATAACAAAAGGAATTTATGAGACTCTCCCAAGGTCGATAGTATCAGGAATATATAAAGAATCATCAGATCTAGAGGTGCTATCTCTCCTTTCAAATGACAATTTAACTCTACCGTCAGTATATTGAGTAATATTTTTAAGATGTAAATTAGGTTTTGGTGGTTGAAGGGATTGTTTAGGAACAACATTTTCTATAATCCATTCTTCAGGGAGGTTAATATCTTTCCATTTTATAGATCTAGTAACAACAACATTAGAACGAGAAAGATCAGTTTGTAAAAGAAGGGTTTCACCTTTTTACTATGATATCTAACTTTATTAGAGAAAGCAGAAATCATAGCTTTATAATGAACTCTAAAGACAAGTGCAACAGGAATAGAACCTTCAAGCATTTTGTAATTATGAGTTTTAATCTGAAGTACAAGTGATATTAATATATTAGGGTCATTTAAAGATATAAAGAAATTAGGCCAGCAATCAAAAGATACAGGTCCAGTACAAAGACTAGATTAAATGGAGCTTAAAAGAGAGTTTTCAAAGTTTATAAATCTAGTATCACGAAAAACAGCAAGTATAGATGTGTTTAAACCTTTTTTAGTAAGGGGTTTGATTCCAACTTGAATTAAGCCGATATGAATGTATTTGTAGGATTTATTACGATGTTTTTCAAGAGAATTAGAAGAAAATAGAGGAATTGTTTCAAAGGGTTTAGAAAGTTAGATATCTCTTTCTTTGGTCTTAATAGTGAAATCAGATTTGAAACTAAGGAATCAGGAGGATTCATAAATTTTATTCTTGTTAACCTGAATCTTCCAATCATCAAGAGATCTATCAAAATCTTCTATAATTATTTCTTCAGTATTTATAATCTTCTTAGATTATTCCGTTGAGGAGCTGGAAACAGATCCAGTAGAAGTAGTTCTACAAAATATTGCATCAATACCTTCAGAGATATCTCTCTTAACTGATAAATGCTTACAATCCTTAGTCTTAACAACAGGTTTTTACTGCCTTTCAAAGGACTTACTACCCAGTCTCACGCAAGAAAACTCGGCAATTTTTCATATATGAAAAGATATCCAAAGTTTATAGATACAATATAAATATATAACAACCCCTCGCTGGCTCTGATACCAAGGGTTGCCCCAAGGATCAGCGAGGATGATAGATACATACTAAAGATATAACTAATAAAAAATTGTAATGCAGAATGAATATGCAGAAATTAATTCGAATTATATATATATATATATATTGATATATCAAGGCCATCCTCTTTTCACGATCTTCAATTTGACATCTTTATTGCATATATATAAATATATATTTTTTAAATGTAAAATATTTTTTAAAGTTAATTATGATATATGTGTGTTTATATTATTTAAGAAAAATATGACAAGCTATTAATTTTAATAAATAAATAAATTGAATTTAAAACTTTTAATTGAATTTCCTCACCTGTACTAATCAGCAAGAATCAATTCATCACCGTCCCTCTTTTTATTTAATATGAAACTATATTAATTTTGGGCCTAAAATTTGCACATGCCAAAGATTAAATTAATGAATAAAAAAAACTGTCGCAGTTGAAATTTCAAACTTTTAAATACATTATGGCTTTTATTTTGAGAAAAAAAAAATAGAAAGAAAGAAAGAAAACAAGGCATACGGGATACATATTTCATAATTAATTGGCATATCAAATAGTTTTCCCTTAAATTGAGGAAGATAAGTTAATTATGTTATTTTTAAGAAAGTCTTCTTAGTTAAATTTTGTTTTTTAAGTAATTAAGCTTTCTTAATTCAATTAATTTATACATAGCATATTCTCCAGTGTGCACAGACATATTAATTTTTTTTAATTTTATAGTATATTATTATTAAATTTAAAAATACATAACATTGATATTTTAAAAAAATATATAATTATATATAATCATTTATATGTGTAGTATGATTATGATAAAAGATATAAATATTATACATAAATTATATAACTACATAATGGATAAAATGTAATAAATCGGATCTACTACATTCCCAAGTTACAGAAATTCCAATATAAGAAAAATAATATCCTTTGTTTTTTAGTGTGAGATTACAATTAATTATTTACTAATAATAATATTGTTCAATAATTAAAAAGATATTATATATGATTTTATTTTTTAAAAAAGCATATCCAAATTTTGAAAGTTATTTTAGCTGGTACTTCTCTTTATATATATATATGTATATATATCTCTTTATATATATATATGTATATATATAGATTGGTATAGGTCTTTTATATATTATATATTATATATATTGTATTTCATATTTACTATAACATAAATTACATAATTTCTAAAATAATATGAACAACAACTATTACTCTTGCAAATCATAGTATTTTCTAAAAAATCTTAACAACAACAATCATTCTTAATATTATAATAAATATAAAAATTAATAAAATTAATATTACTATTTTTGTGAATGAAAAAGACAGAAAATATGTATATATATATATATATATATATATATTGGTACATGTCTTTTATATATTATATTAGCATGTTATCCCGTGCGATGAACAGACATATTAATTTTCTATGAATTTATTTTCATATAATTTTATAGTATAATATTGTTAAATTAAAAAATACATAACATTGATATTTTTAAAAAGTATATAATTATGTTTAATAATTTGTATGTGTAGCATGATTATAATAAGAGATATAACTATTATATATAAATTATATAACTATATAATGGGTAAAATGAAATAAATCCACTACATTTTTCCATGTTACAGAAATTTCAATATAAGAAAAATAATACCCTTTATTTTTTTGAGTGTGAGATTAACTTTCTTAATTTACGGATGAATTAAAAAGTCATTTTAACTGATACTTCTGTTTATATATATATATATATATGTGTGTGTGTGTGCGCGCGCGTGTCTTTTATATATATATATATATATATATATATATATATATATATATATTATGTGTCAGATTTACTATAAAACAAATAATGAATTTTAAAAAAAAATTGAACAAAAACTATTATTTTAGCAAATTACCATGTTCTCTAAAAAATCTTAACAATAACCTTCAATCTTAATAATATAATAAATATATATATATATATATATATATATATATATATATTGGCATAGGTCATTTATATATTATATATATTATATATCAAATTTACTATAAACCAAATAACGAAATTTTCTAAAAAATTTGAAGAACAACTTTATTCTAGTAAATTACGGAATTCTCTAAAAAATCTTAACAAACAACAATCATTCTATTAATATTACTATTTTTGTAAATACAAAAAATTATTATAAATGGATGGACTTCTCCTATTATCTATATATATATATATATATATATATATATATATATATAAGTAATTATATCCTTCAACTTTTAAATATTTTATGATCATGTGAGTAAACATATTTGACTGAATAACTGTAATTGATTGAGTGATTCAACCCATTAGTTTTGAGATTATTAACAACTGAAAGTTAAGTTGCGAAATATTTTGTGGTTTAAATGGTATATATGTTTAGATTAAATATTATTTTTAAATAAAAACTTAACTAATTAAATCAGTGTTTCTTTCAGTATTTAAATATTAATTTCAATTTTATTTATAGAATTACTTTTTCTTAATTTAAAATTTATTAGTTTCTAGTATTAATTCGTTTCATCTCCTATAATTGGATAACATTTTGATAGAATTTGCTAATATATGATACTACAATCCCACTCTAAATTTTATCTAATTTTAATTCTTATCTACACATGTGACTTTAATTTTTATATCAAAATTATCATTTTTTGCTCGTCATCTTCTTTCACTTCTACATTTCTAACGATTTTTTCTTACAAATGTCAATTCAATTTTTATTTCACAATTATCATTTTATAAACTCAATTCTTTAGTAATAATCTAACCTATATATATATATATATATATATATATATATATTTATTTTATGCAGAAATATAAACTCATTTTATATCAATGATGCAAAAATCAAATAAAAAATAAATGAATAAAAGATTAAAAAGTGTTGTATTCGTAGTTGGTTTGCATTCTCTCTGTAAGAAAAAATAATTTCATAAAATATTTAAATTCATTGTATCTATCATTGAATTTCATTATTTCTTGATAACTTATAAAAAATAAGTTCATGGAGTTTGTTAATATGCAATCACATGTTCATTGTAGTAAACACACACACACACACACACACTTTTTGTGTGTTGTTGTAATATGTATCTATTAAATCAATTAATTAATATTTTATTGCTGCTCAATATTTGCCAAACAAAATTCAATATTGTTTCATGTATCCATTAAGAAATCATAATGATTGTGCAAAGAAGCGTTCTGTTAGAATGAAATCATTAATAAATATTTATATTAGATTTTTATGAACACATTTATCTTATTTTTAAGAAAATCAAGGACATGAATTTACTTTCTTAATTTTTTTTCAGGGTAAGAAAATCTAAACTATTATTATGATACATTTCATAAAAAAAAAAAAATATGAGAATTTTATTTGTGAGGTGAGTTAATTTATTTTTTTGTAGCCATATCAATGTGTTAAATATGTTAATTTATTTAAAAGAGATCTCTTTATACTGTTAATGACGGCTATATATAGGATAGACGGGTCAATTTTGTATTAATAACTTGTAAATGCTCCACAAATCTTCATCATATTTTTCCATTTCTATTTTTTTGATGAAATGCAAATTATATATAAAAAAAATATTTATATCTTCCATCTTTAAATACATGCATATCAAATGTAATTGCATTCTATTTTATTATATTATATTATCAAAAGCAAAATATAAAAATTGTTAGTTATATTTTTTATGTTATCATATTGGAATAATTTACACAAAAAGTTACGTTATATTATATCTCATTAATAAGTGTAATAATTTGTACCATATGTATCTAAGAGTACTTCAATTAATTAAAAAAATATTTATAAATATTAATGTATACAAATAAATAAAATTAGAGAAAATATTACAAGCACAACTACTAGGTACACAAAAAGAATAATGCAACTATGTAGATTATGTAATTACATAATATACTTTATTTATAATGAGAATAAACTAAATCAAATTAGGAGGATTAACAAAATAAAAACATATTCAAATATGAATAATCTACCCTAAAATAATTACATATTTATTTGTAATTTTGATTATAATAACTATTACATATTTTTTTGTTATTCACAACAATTTTAATGATTAATCAAGTCTTAGTAAATTACGTAATAAACTTATCAAGTAATATATATTAATTACTAATTATCAATCTAACAAAAGACAAAGAATACATGCAAAAATTATAGGATCTATTTGACATAAAAAATAATCATTATTAATATGAATTAATGTTTTCATATGTTATATTAAATTAACATATTTTTATATAAATAGTGGCATGAAAATAAAGGATGACATACAATATTTTATTTTTTGATTAAACGATAAAATTATTGCTCTCTATTTTTGTGTCATTTGTCACACTTGATGGCTTTAGTAGTAATAAATATATAGATTTGGTGAAATGTTTAAAGTGCCTCGTATGAATGGTTCCTAAGTCATGCAATACATCAGATCCAACCTAGAAAAAAAATGAGGAATCTAATCGTTTCAATTCAGAGCCGATAAAAAATGGATGCATCTGTTGCCTATTATATGCATGTATCACGTGTGTTTTGAACATGATATTTTTTAATAAAAAAGTAACATTATTAAAACAATATTACTTTTCAATCAAAAAAATATTTTTTCAAAACTAAAAAAGTATTATAGTTTACTAATATTTTATAACTAATGAAATATAGGTAATAATTTTTAAATTGATATGATGATTTAAAATTGTTCAAAAAATATTATTTATCGAAAATATATTATTTATCATAATATTTTAAGAAATTGTTCTAAAATATTAGGTTTTGTCGAAAATATATTATTTATTACTTAAAATATATATAATACTCTCCATGCACGAGACAAGCTCGCATGCAATGCATTTGGATCAAATCGGCATAATTATAGAAATTTAATTTCTGTTGCAACTACACAAGATAAGGCTCAATATGATGAATCGGGCTTGTTTAATTAAACAAACATTCATCAGGCCACTCAATGAGCTCAAGTGTTTTTTTTTTTTTTTTTTTTCTGCACAACGCTTTAAAATATCTTCTTAATTTAAATTCTAAAATTTTAGATTCTAATATTTAAATTAAGAGTTCTAACTTAAGTGCTAGAAGTTAATGTAAAATACCATTAAGGCTCTAAAATTTAACTTATTTGAATTTGCTTTCGAATTTAAGCATTTTAATTAAGTTCTAATAATATACTAAAATTAAGAATTTAAATTTACCTAAATAGTTTTGGGATATGTATCACTTCAAATTTTCTATAAAATTGAATATTTCAATAACTTTATTAATGAAATTTTATGATGCTCGAGTCAATTATCATTTGTTACATGTCCAATTAAACAAAATATAGAAATATACCATCATTTGATATTTTTTTAACTGAATTCTTATCGACTGCTCCAATTGCTAATGTGAAGTTTGAATTTGTATTTTGACTTTATTGTTATGCATATGATATAAGTTGATTTTTTCTTACATAAAAAAGCCCGACATTTGAATATATTATTTTTTGTAACATGTTTTTTGAAATATAATATGAAACCTCTAATTTTTTTCTGACTCAATGCACATGGGCCAATTGTGAGCTCTATTTTGAAGTGTATCAAAGATTTTTTTTTTTTTTTTTTTTTTTTTTTTTACAATTTTCCTTTGATTTCTTTAGAGTGTATCTATGGTTGCTTGCACGCTATGCAATCGAATGCTCATAAGACTGGAAATACATATTTAAACTTTCGAATATCAATAACATTATACATTTATAGTACCTGTTAGACTTAGGACTTTGGGCCTCTTTAGTTGGGCTAGGTTTAAGATGTTAATCAATTAAAACTCAGAGCCTGTTAAGAAAAAAGCCCAATGGGCGGAAGCCCATGATTTAATTTCAAAATAGGATCGCGTCTACCTGAGTAGTCACCCTTTTGAGGATGTTTTTACGAGTGATTGAATTTTAGCTTTTGTGTCAGATGCAATTGAATTTCTTCAGATGGGGCGACTGTTTAGGGCTGGGGTGGAATTTGAGAAAAAAAAAACAAAAAAAAAAAAACACATTCCTCGTCAAAAAAAAAAAAAAAAACCCATAAAGTATTTATTTGATAACTAAAATAGTAATAAAAATACGATTCTTTTTATATATTAACACCTATGAATGACAATGGGGCAGGTCGGGGCAGGTACTTGAAAATCCAGCCCGCCCCATTTGTAATCGGGACAGAGTGGAGTTGATTCAGTGCGAGTCACAGGGTGGGAATTCCGTTTTGACTTAAATTTTTATTATTGTAATAATAAAATATAATAATATTAGTAAAGTTTTAATATAAAATCAAAATCTAAAATAACAAAAATATTAGAAGCATATATATAAATTTATATTCACCTTTTAAAGATGTAATTATAATCTATAATTATAATATAATATTATATTTTATATTATGTATCTATTAATTTAAAAATAATATAGAATAGATCATAATAAAGCGAGTAAAGATAGAAGACATATTCAAACTCTTTTCATTATATATTGTAGATCTCAGACAAAACGAGAGAAAACAATCAACTACAAAATGGATCAAATTGTGATCCGTGCTGACGCATTGAAAATAAAATAGTATATATATATATACATTAATGTTTATTGAATGACCTTTAATTTGAGTTAAATATATTTGAAGCATGGCTAAGAGTGAGATGGCAGGCACCCACATGACTCACTTATTACTGAATTAGGACCACTAATTAAAAATGAAACTTTTAAGATATCATTTATTTTCTTTTCCTCTCGAGATGCAGAATAACATTTTTCGTTTTTATTTTTATAACAAAGTAACACATACAGTACACCGACATCCCATGCTATATATCAAAACCATACTGTTAACTTTCTTTAAATTTAAAAATAAAAAATAAAAAAAACACACACACACACACACAAAGAATACTTTTAAAGCTTAATCATTTTATATCTTAGCCTCATGTAACTACAAGAAATTTATTAAAAGTAATTTGACAAATAAATAAATATATATATATATATATATAAACTAATGTTTTTGGAAAACTTATTTTTACAATTATTAATTTTTAAAACAAACATTACAAATATATTTATTCTTAGATATATTTCTTGCTTCTTCATCCATTACCAAAAAATTATACAAACTATCAACCACCGGAATCATAAATAACAATAAGAAAATATTATTCAGATCAACCAATTTCGGATCTTTGGTTTGCTTTTATTTTACTTCAATTATTAATTTCAGAGTGATTTTCTAATTATTTTTTTTATCTATTCTCTACTACAACAATCACGATTATAGATTATCATCATCTTCAGAATAAATAACATGTAGATTATTTATTAATGTTAACCGAAATTGATCCGTGCGTTGCACATTTTATAAAATGATAATTTAATAAATTATTAAAACAATATATATTTTTTAAAATAAAATAAATAATTATATAAATTTTATTTATAACACTTTGTTTAAAATAAAAATATACTACAATTAATTTATGAAAAAATATTTTATATTTAGAAATCAATATTTTATTTCATATATACAATATGAATATCAAATTGAAGATTATTAAAATATGATTAATTTGATTATTTTTCATAAACAATGGAGTTGAGATGAAAAAATTTTAAGACTTTAAAAATTGAAGTGAGGAAACAAAAAATGAAAAAATGTTATTGCATGTGAGACTTTCTTAAAATAGAAAGATTATTTTGGTGAAAAAATAATACTTTCTATTTTTAATTGTGGTCCTATTATTATACCTATAGATTTTTCAGCCAAGTCAACATATAGCTCCAAAAAGCACATAAGCTTGATGATCTCTTCACAATAATCAACAACCTTCCAATTAAACAATTAATAATGTTAAATGTTCATTTATATCAAATTTGCATCTCCTGATGAAAAGATAAATTGTTGGTCAAATAATTAAATTTTAATAAAAGTAAGACTATATTAGTAGAGAATAAAAAAATAATAAATAAATTCAATCATTCATCAATAATATTCATCTAACAACTATCAAATTTTGAATTTCAAAAAAACTTAGCTAGACTATAAGGGTACGTTGAGGTTTTAGCCACTCCAAATATGAACAAATATGTAACATCTTCATATGAGAAAAGTTTTAAAAGAAAATATATTTATATATATATATATTAACAAGTAATTAAGCTCAATAACAATTTTTATCAATTATTAAACAACAAAATTTAAAGTAGTCAAAAATAAAAGTATTTGCTCACTAGCTTACACACATATCTCTTGAATTTGGATTTTTCCAGGCCAAAAATCCATATTATTCTTTATTAAAGATTCTTAACCACAAAATCCTTGCACAATTAGAATTTATTTTGCAACTATTTAAAAAGACAGTAATTCTTAAAATACAAATCAAGAAAATAGATGTTCATAATTTAGTCTAGCCCAAAATTCAGAAACTGTTTTCAGTTCATGATTATTTAAATATATTTTTGTTGAGTTATTAATTTTTATATTTTATTTCAAATTTTTGTTATTTCCATATTCATATTCAGAGGATTATGTTTTAAACGATGAATAACTTATTTGATTTATTTTATACGTTTAAAAATTGATTTTAAAAAATATTAATTTACTTTGAGTTGGAATATTAATTTAAGGACTTATATGTATTTTTCTTATAATCTTATATATGAAAATATTGTCACGATCCTCGTCTCACAATGGTGAAATTTTGTATGATGTGAATCACCGCCATTCTTAAGAAACTCGTGTTGTGAATATTCTCAATCGATTATCTATTACAACATGAGTAATATAATTGTTTCTGCAATTTTTACCACTGATAAAATTTTGATATGTTTCTAAAAAATTAGGATAACTAAGTAGTATTCATATCATTTCATTAAAAAAAAAATCCTTCAAACACAAGGATCACAAATTTATATCATGTCTATTCACCACCCAAATTATAGAAATAAATTTTGAGAGTTACAAAAAAATGAACAAACTCCAAACCACAGTATTTCATTACACAACTAACCTCAATTTTTTTTGAAATTGGTGAATTATTTTAGAAATAAGCAAATATAATTTAATAAATAATAATTTATTTTAGAGAATAGACATGGCACTGAAACGGAAACTATGTTGAGTACAAGTTGTACTCATAGTTTGGATGAAATGTATTGCGGGCTGAATCCTTATCCAATAATGAAAATTGATGAGATGTAGTAGAATCAGGACCCACCATAATGGTTAAAGAAATAATGAGAAATAATATTTCTGGTCTCGAGAAACGCGTGAAAGAAGAATGATTAGATTAATCCCTAAAAAAGTGTAATCAGAGGAAGGCCTTCCAAACAACCCACCAAGCACTAACCTAACTACCCAACAACAACTTAATTAAACCCCACACCAGGTCACATCTCTCCGCAACGGTGGGGACATTTTAAGCAAATCCTGCTCTAATCTCTCTCTCTCTCTCTCCAGGCCTATCATGTCTGTGTACCATACCATACCATAAATGCCTATTCCAAGCTGTGCTCTGCGCTTGCTGTCAGCATTACAGACTTGTACCAAACACAGATCTTTCAATAACTGTTGGCTGCCGACTGCAAGAACCAGGTCAAAGGGCTACTCCTAGCCATGCAATTTTGAGGGATGAGTGTGTGTTGTCAGTTTGAGGTTGAGATGAGAATACTCTTTATCGGGTGAGTACGCACACAGAGTAACATTCCACGGAACCCTAATGCTGGAATTCTGCTGCAAAATGGTTTTGATTTCCAGAAAAGGGTTTGTCTTTAGTTTGCAGATCTACCTATCTACACTGCCGATTATCGATGTACGGGTCAATAAAAGGGGTGGATAAAATTGAAGAGGTGAGAGTGAAGGTAATCTCCAGAAGGCGAGAGATTTAGACTTGACAGAAGAGAGCGAGCACAGGCAGGCAATTGTATATACAGATATACCTTTGTGGATGCGTGTGCTTGCTTCTCTTCTGTCAGCTTTCTTCTCTATCTCTTTCTGGGTTTCTTTTTTTTTTTTTTGGATTAAATTCATTTATATGCAGTGTTATTTTAAGTATCGAGGAGAGATTATAACCACATGAAATGTTTGTGTAAGGCCTTTCATTCAAGATTCCCAGTCTGCAACTGCCTTATTGCTGTGCACATATGACATATATGATATATGATTGAATATATACATATATATATAGAGAGAGAGAGAAAGAGAGAGGAGACAGTAGATAGAGAGACTCATCTGAGATCATGTAGCAGATTAATAACCAATTTCGCTTGTTATTTACAGGTTTCTTGTTGTGATTACTATATGGTTCTTGTTTCTTCTTCATTTTATCATGATTATTATTATTATTTTAAATCTGTTATTGTGATCTTGTCCTATAACTAAGAAACGAGACGAAATTGCAATAATTGGATTGTTTATTTGAAGCGGGTCTTTTGATGTTTGTGTTGGAGAAGACGAAGTCGGGTTTAGGGAGGTACGCTCTTTCACTGTTCTTTTTTAACGGATATTTTTTATTTTTTAAATACTTTCTTAGGGTCCATCTGCTCAATAAAATATGATGTTAAAAACTTATGCCTCACTTTTTCATATCAATCTCCTCTTCAATAAAATAGATTCAGGGATTTGCTTTCCGAATTATCCCCCGCCCCCCACACCCCGCCCCCCCCCAAAAATTTTATATATATATATATATATATGTATATATTGTGATGTGTTGAATCTTCTTGGGTCAAAAAATGAGAAATACTGATGCAGAAGACAATGGCTTTCATGAAAGATACCTTCAAGGTTGTCCGTGCCGCTGGATAATGGCTCCCCAGGTAATTTCTTTAATTGCTTTTTATTGTTTTTTTCCTTTCTAATGACATTGTTATATGATTTATGATGTTATCAATTGGTCTGCTAAAATATTTCCAGTTCTCATGTTTTGTAAATGAGATCCTCCATTCCAAATGATTGACTATGATGTACTCTGGTAAAGTGTGGTGTGTAATGATTAAATTGGAATAGAAGATGAAACACCATTTGAAATAAAGAATGTAATCCGCTCATTTTGAGGGTAATTTGAAAATAATGGCATTTGTATTATGTGAATTGCTACTTATAAGATGAAAAATCTAGGATGCTGAGTTTTAATAGGCTTACACTTGTGTAGTACTTGTGCATAAGCACATATGAGTTTGAAATAGAGAATAACTTATTATAGAATGTAGCAGCACTATGAAATCAGGCCAGATTATCATTGTGATCATGTATAACTATTAATTGTATTTCTTTTAACTTGAGGCACAACGAAAATTCGACATTGTACTGCATGGTGATCCACTTTAATCTTGTACAATTCTCTTCGCTTATTTTCAATGTGATATTTGTGTGATGTAAGAGTAACATCTATGCATGGTTTTGTTGTGTACAATTGATAAATAATGTTTAACATAAAATACTTGTGTTCATTTTGCATTGTTGAACAAGCATTGTGATCTGAGGAACTCGATAGCTGTTTGTTGTTGAGATTCTTTATTCTATTTTGTGTTTGATCATATGTTCCAACTTCATCAATACATATTTGGTGTTCATTGATGATGTCATTATATGCACATCATGTGTAGTAATGAGTTGGAACATGTGGTGAAAAAAAAAAAAAAAAAGAATCTCATGTGCATATATCTATGAAGCCTCCGTTAAGTAGGTTCCACCATAAGTACTTCTTAAATAGAAATGATTGAATGTGCCACCACTAGTTCATATAGCCTTAGCTTTAGTAAACTCTATCTTCTATACGGGTTGAGTTAGAGTTCTAATTTTTTTGTAAATGTCTAAGAAATTAGTATGTAATGGCTTGTCCTTGATTTTACAGAAGTTGTCAATAATTAATTAGTTTTGCTTAGAAGCTCTGAAAAATATTATTATTGGTGTTGAAACTTCTTAAGTTTTCCATATAATCAACTTTGAACTGGATAGAGCTTTCAAATTTGCTTTGCACTTTGATCGTAATGGATCATCATGTTTAGCTGAAACAAATGTTTTCATTTATATTAAGTGTAGTGTGTCTATTGTAGCACACCAATTTTTATCAGGTCTTTTTTCTGCTCTTTTAATTTGAAATATTGATTCTCTATTTGTATGAGCAATCTTCAAAGCTTTTGTTATCTCGATCAGTTGTGTTGTTTAGGTGAATGGTAATTAATTGAAGGGTCTATGAAGGATGAAGGATTTGGAAATCTAAATAATTTTAATGAATTGTTTTTAAATACTTTGTATTTGGAAATCCACTTATTTTGAATCCTTCCTTTTAGATGTTTGGATTTGGAATGATTGAATTGGACTTGTTTGATGTTTTTCATCTTATTTTTTCAAAACATTAATGATACAAATGAAAGTATGTATGTGTGTGACTGTAAGTTGTTTTTTTCCTCATATTTTTAATTAAAATCTTGGTATATGTGTGTGTATTTATGAATATATGTGTGTCGTGTGTGTGATTATGTCGTTATATACATATATGAAAGAGTGATGAGAGATTTCAAATGACCAGGCTGTAAAAAAATATTTCAAATTCATATGAAATTAACTAAAAGTTTAGAAAGAATTTACCATTAATTTGAATTTTTAACCAAACAAGTCAAGTGAATTTGATTTGTGGATTTCAGATTCATCCCTTAAATGTAAAGCCAACCTAAATATACTTGAAAATTTTATGTCTTTCTATATTTTGCGAATCTCTTCAAAATCTATATACTTCAATTGTGCATCCCTTAAATCCAAAAGCAACCTAAAAAATGCACTTGAAATTTTTTATGTCTTTCTATATATTTTGAATCTCTTCCAAGAACCTATATACTCGTTTTGCAGTCCAATCAATTGCATCACCCTATTAAGTAAATGCCTGGTAATTGTATCTATATGTATATCAATTTTAGTGTTATCATCACAAAAATTGAATAGCATAAAATTTATTCAAAACTCATTATGAAGTAGTCTTGGCTAGCAATCTTTGTTGATTAATTGCTTTATGTTGGCTTCCTTAACCTATTTTCTTAAATTTAGCCATCACATGTTTGCTCTTTTGTATGCTTAGATTATTGAAAACTGATGTGTTTTGTCTATATTCTTTTTGGATTGATGGAATTCGAGCGAACAACTTCTAAATCCATGATGAAAAATACATTGAGGTTGGCATCAAGGGATTTGGAGTCGGACGATTTCAAATTCCTCTAAATTAGAGCGGATTTCAAATTCATCAAAACTCTTGAGTAAATAGTTTGAGGCTTCATTTGGATTGAAGTACTATTATTTGATGATGAATTTGAAATTCATCAATTTCATTTGAATTAAATTTCATGGGATTTGAAATCCAACCTCTCTGTAATTTAATCCATAAGCAACCTAAAATGAAAGTGATGGACTTTAAATCCATCTCAATCCAAACTACCAACAATGAACTTGCTGGTATGGATTTCAAATCATAATCAAATCCCTTAATTCAAATGCAACCGTGGATCATAATGAGTTTCAGATTCTTGAATCTCATAGTGAACTATTTTTGGGGCATTTTGGGAATGTAGAATCCATCTACTTAGAATCATATTGAGGTTCTTCCCACCAAATATAATAACTCAATCTAGATGCAAACTAAGTTACATAAGATTCAACTATAACAAGGAATGTCAGAATCCAAGATCTTATAGGAAATAAGCACTCCTCGGCATAGTCCGTGTTATTTTTAAACTTGTACTAGATTTTAAGTTTGTGTATTACTTGTATTTGAGTTGATACATGTCTCTAAGTAATACGTGAAAATATTTGTTCATTTTGGCTTGATTACTTGTAAATTTAATTGTCAATGCAACATTTCTTTCATTCAATTCACATCCTCTTATACTTCTAATTGAAATTGCTCGTATTCATCTCCTCCCTTCCCCTAACTAGCTGAACTTCTTAAGCTCATATTTCTTTCTAGTCTAAACGAATAACAAAAAAAGAGTGAATTTTACTCGTTTCTTTTATAATTTTCAGGTATTGGAAGGAGCATGCTTCAAATCCTTGATTGGTAACACATGCGTATGCAAGAAGGATGTTCCTCTCTCTCCATGGAATTGTTTAGAACCTTCATATTTTAAAATTTTGGATCTTCTATTGTGCACAATAGGTACGGTGTGATTTTTACAAGAATTGTAGTTATAGCACTTCACTCAGAGGTTGATCCAAAAAAATGTTGTCGTGTTTTACATTGTCAAGTAATGGTACTTTTTCTTATAACCACCCCCCCCCCCCCCCACACACAACATCCACCGTACATAGCAAAGGATCTTATCCAATTTTTAGTGCTTCAAATGAATAGTAACCGACATTGTTGGACTTTCTATTTGGGAGAATTTGTGGAGCAAACTTCTGGCGTTTTGTTGTATCAATATGGATTGTGGACATAATTCCATTGGATTAAACTAGTTGATGAAATTGTTGATGGTTTGCCTTATTTAAGTAACATTGTAGTGAGGTTTAGTTGTTTATTTGTGTTAATTCCATTGGAGTAAACAAGTTTGGTGAAATTGTTAATGGTTTGCCTTATTTAAGTAACATTGTAGTGGAGTTATAGTTGTTTATTGTCATGCCAATTATAGGATGATTGGTTCTCAGTTTGGATTTCAGACCACTTTAATTGGAAACTAACATAGTGTCGGTTTAATTTAATTTGTAGAATAAAAATAAATAATTAATAAAATAATAACAACAACAACAATAACAACGTACATGATAATAAAGTCACGTAATAACAACTGGTAAAAAAATTGTGAACTGCAAACTCATCAGACTTGAGCCTATCATTTTCTTTCGTTAAAAATTATAGAAAAAAGAGAATTAATTGAGATTGATCCCTTTTATATTATGATGTTTCAAACATATTACCTTTGATTAATATTTTTGAGAGTATATATGTCAAAGCAACTTCTTTGTAATTTGTGAAATAAATATGCATAAAGAATTGCCACTTATTTTGATTTGTGTATTGTAAATATATAATTTACTTATCTTTGTGCTTCATTTTGTTACATTTCTAGATTTGTCATCTTGACATTTAATTCTAGGTTCACTAGTATTGTGTCGTAGTTAAAAAATGAAGATAAAATAGTTTCATATTATAATTTTGAGTGCATTAATATTTCAGAATATAAAACGTATTTAATTTATTATTGGTAACAAAATGCGAAAATGTTTAGTTTTGTGTAAAAAAAATATTTCATCATTTTTAAAATAAAAGAGTTGTTTCTATGATAAATTTATTAGATGTATGAAAAATTAAATCATATAATATATATTTAAATTATATTAGTTAATATTTAGTTTATAATACAAATATTTCATTGCACATTATATACTCAAAAATGTCTCAAATAACCAATAGAGAAACTAAATGTAGCTTTAAATCTTATATTTTATTTCAATATATGTGATATGAGTGTAAAATTTAAAATCGTAAAAAAGAGGTTAATTTGATATCTTATAAAAAAAATATACATTGTAAATGAAAGTTATTTATATTTTAATAAATTGGAAAAGTTATTCTTGAAAATAAAAGAAAAAGAAATTAACTAATCAAAATTTGATATCATTTTCCAATAATATTTTCAATGGTAAATTGAAAATAAACGAAAAGCTTGAAAATATTTTATCATTATATTAGTATAGATTATTACTATATGTGTGGACCATTCCTTCTCTTTTTTAGAATGTGGTTCAATCCCATTAATCAATGATGCTTACTTACACATTATGGGTATGGGTTAATTTTAGTTTTGTCTAAATCTGTATTTTGTAAGGTGCACATAAGTTATGAGCACATTAAAACATATCCACACAATTAATTGTAGATTAATTCTTTTGTCAATGACATAGTATATTTCCTATAAAGAATACTTGTAATTAAAATAAAAAGAAAGGAAAATATGTTTTATTTTTAATTGAGCTGATATTTTATGTTACTTTTATATATTAGTTTTTAAGAAGATAAACTGTAAGATACTAACAAAATGTATTACACTATGTTTTAATTAAAAATAAGAAATCTGAATATAGTTAAATTTTTTTAAGATACTATTTTGTAACATTTATGGTCACATTTAATTCTTCATATTTGAAAATGTAAGATATGTTATACCAATTATAGTACATCGCGGATACCTAGACAAAATAGTATTGATGAATTGTTTTCATCCACAAGATGTATTTATCATTCTCTCTCTAGTTCACACATCACTTAAGATTTTTTCTTCAACTTTAGCATAGACATGCATCTAACCACGTCATAGCACTGGAGCTATGTTTTCAACCAACACCGCAATCTCAAGAAAGCATGATCATTAAATGCAAGGGAAAACATTTAATCAGCCTCAAAAGTGCAAGCATGAACAAATCACAAAATCAATAGGGCTTATAATTACTTTTTAAGCAACATCTAATAACTAATTAGAAAAATGAAACTAGAAACATAATGTGCTGAAATTCAACAATGGATCTTTCATTGCAAAGGTGGCCATACTCATGCCAGTTTCCCACAATCGTATGAATCCATCTCATTGTCATGTTTGAAATAGGTACCTTTCACAACTGCACATTCTCCATGTCACATAAAGATCTCATAGTACACCTGCAATGTTTCTTCCCTTCATTACCTTCCACAACCGCACAATTCCATGTAACATAAAGCTCTCGTAGTACACCTGCAATTTTTCTTCACTTCATTACCTTCCACAACTGCATAATTTCCATGTCACATAAAGATCTCATAGTAAATCTCACCACATACTTTTGAAAACAGTGAGAGGACATGACCTTTTTCTTAAAATTTACCTCAAACAAATTTGTGCCCATGCAAAATTATCAAATTTGTGAGAGCTCATATATATAAGAAAATATGGTAGCATATATATTTAATATATCAAATAGTATTCATTGACTAACAAACATTGGAATCTTGGTTCAAGGACATTGGTGCGGAATAAAAGGATGTATTCAAGTAGAGACACCATAATTGACTGTTCGACGCTTCATTCTCTAATGTAGGTATCAGAAACTTTACCGTTGTATAATGTTGCGGCACTCTTTTGTTCTTCCATTATATACCTGATGACAAGAGAGTTTCCATTGGATAATCAAATTTCTCAATCTAGTGACATTTTAAACACACTTCATACGATAATAAAAATGTAGACTAGAACACATTATGAATACATGAACCATCGGGGAACAAATATGAGGCCAGGTAGTGGAGTCAATGCAACATCATATGTCGTAAACTCATTTTGAGTACACACTAATAAATGATTGTTTCCATTGCAAATAATTAATGGAAATAATAAAATAGTGGAACATATACACGAATTAACATTATCCTTTCATCAATAAAATCACATACATCTTTTAATTCAAAATTAAATATTTGAACTTGTGAATCATAGTTTTGATATCTACATAAGTAAGAACAAGTACATAGGCTCTAATGGAATGCATCCTCACTTTTTTCCCCTTCCAACTAATGTTGTAGCACACTGCCTCTCCATTAAACTTTTCTTATATCCTAACAAAATATATTGCAAAGACATGTTCTTATTTTTACTAAATTCGTATTAACACTAGTTAAGGTCACTTATATTCGTAGAAAAATAATGGACAAGACTAAAATTACTAAACATGAGACAAAACAAGAGGAAACATAATTTTTTGCGTCAACACCACTTGCTCCTCGCAAGTGGGCCCATATTAACACATTTGGTTTTTGTTTCACCCAACTTTTTTCGAGCTTGAAGTAGAAAAGAATTGACTCAACATTTTGTGTACCTTCCTGAGCAATAATATATCTAATTTCTTGTTATACCTTACTTCATAAATCAAAAGAGGACGTGAAAGAATTGAATAAGAATTCATTATCAAATGAAAGAGCATCATTATTTGACCTCAAAACACACAAGCACAAATCACAAAATTAATTGGCCTCAAAATTACTTTTCAAATAACATGTAAAAATTAATTAGAAAAATGAAACTAGCAAATATAATATGTTCAACTTAGATAATTTATGACCTTTCATAGCAAATGTAGCCATATTCATGCCAACTTCCAACAACCGCACAAATCCATTTCTTGTCCATGTTTCAAATCCAACAACAAATTTATCTGCTCAGTCTCAAGTTGTAATGCTTCTTCATCTTCATCACCTTCCACAACTGCACAATAATAATTTGTTGTAAAATACAAGCTCCATATCGATATAAAAAATTCAAAATACACCTCACCTCGTACTTATGGGAACAATGAGGAGACATTGCAGAGAACCTCTTTCTTAAACATCTACCACAAACTAGTTTGTGCCCATGTAAAGTTGACAAACTATGAGACCTCAGATAATTAAGAAATCATGGTCGTATATAATGATCATGTTAAGTATTGTTCATTTACTAATCACATTCATTCGAATCAATAGGATGTATTCGATCAGATGCATCATGACTGAGTTTTCAACTATTGACCGTGGACTGGTGATCACTGTTGATAGTACTAGAATCTTCACATGGCACTCCTTGGTTCTTCATTACATACCTAAAAATAAGAGATTTTTCATTACACAATCTAACTTTAAAATCTAGTGATATATTCATCATATTTCATACGATAATTAAAATGTAGAGACAATATAGGCCAAACACTTGAACCATGGGGGAACAAATATGAGAACAGTTGATAGAGCCCATGCAACATTATATGATATTAACTTATTTTCATTACATGCTAATAAATAATTTTCCATAGCATAATATTAATAACAATAATGAAACAATAAAACATATATGAATTAACATCAAGCAGTCCCTTTCATCTATATATAATCACATACATCCTTTACTTCAAAATTACAGATTTGAACTTCTGAATCTTAGCCTCGCTGCCTAGACATGTAAAAATGAGTGCATGTATTAATCGAATGTGATCCCACTTTCTTTCCCCCTCTTACTACTACTATAGCTCCCTGCCCTTCCCATGAGACTTCACTTATATCTTAACTGAATAAATTAAAAGGATTTGATTTTATTCTTAATGAATTTGCATTAACACTAGTTTAGGGTCACAAATACCCTTTGGAAAAATGGATAAGACTAAAATAAACAGACATGAGAAAATTCAAAGGGAAAATATATTGTTTTTTTGTGTTCTTATCCCTAAGTCCATGCATGTGCGCCACTCAGTAGCACATTGTGTTTCACCCAACCAGTTTCCAACTTGAGCTAGAAAAGAATCGACTTACCAATTTTCTCACATCCCTGAGCAACATTATAAACAATTTCAAGTTATAACTTAAATTTGTAAATCAAAATAGGAAGAATACGAATTGAATAAGAATGCACCACTTGAAAGTTCAAGAATCTTTGATTAGACATGCGTTTCTAGTCATTAAGATTACAAGCTTCAAACGAACAACAATGCATGTGTACAAAAAACTTTTGACTTATAGAGTTGGTTGACAGTTTGAGGGCCATATAGTTAGTTTAAAATCTCTAATATTATTGTTGTACAAAAGATAGAATCATTACATCTCAACTAAATAGTATTGTTACTCTCCACTTTGATATTTCTCATTCAATGTTTTAAACACCCAATATCACCTTTCTAACATTTTCTAATCTATTCCAAAACCTTGAAAAAAAAATAAAAATCAATACCAATATATTTTTAAAGCTCAAACAATAATGCCTTTCTAGCACCACTTTCATAGTACTAGATATCTTTATCTTTCAATTCTGATTCTATCATTGTCCATCTCTCCTACAATTTTGTTTCAATTGACTCAATATCTTACACAATTGTAGACATAAGGAATCCAAACTATAATATATAGTTTTCCAACCTCATTATAAATTTGATGAACAAGTAGCTTTTTCTATAATCACAATAGATGCTCTTATATTACCAATTTCCCCATGAGCAAACTAGCAACTCTTAAATATTATCGTGTTATACAAAAAACACAACTTTTATCCTACCAAATTTCCTATAATCACAATAGCAACTTATATTCAATATAAGTCATCTCATGACAACACAACTAAAAAAAAAAAAAGTATTTCGCAGGAGAATTTTATCCGATCTATCATCTTTGATGTCAATTTTGTTTTATTTTATTTTTACTTTACAATGTAGAAGGAATGAATAATTTTTTGTTCTTCAAGTGATGATAATCCATGCACCTTGGATGATTGTACTTGGGCTAGATCAGTTCAAGTTATGTAGCTTTTGGACAAACAAATCTAACACAAGTGTCGCATATGATATCATACCTAGAAGAATACAGAGAGTGTAGGGCCCAACATCAATCTTTTGTACATTAATAACGTATACATATAAGATGTAGAATACATACCACCATCTCACATCATACAAAAATATAAAGTGAATAAGCAGTGTTGGGAGCACCTAATAAAATTCATCAAAATCTAATTCCATTAATGAAGCAAAAACCAATCTAATTTTAGTCGAGCACGACAAAGGCAAAACACAATTAAAAACAAAATTAGAAAGAATAAAATTTTAAGTAGATTACAGCTAAACATGTTTTGATTCAAAATCACAAAGACCAAAATTTATGTTGATTACTGCCACACATTTTCATATGATTGGTCATAAGAACTTGACAATGAGATAGTATAGTGAAATAGGAAAAAGTAAATAAAACATTATTTGACGTTTCATTTGGTTCAGAGACACTACTCATCAAACTCATTTTACAAAATTAATCAAATGTTAGCTTAGTTGTATTCCATACAATAAATAAATTTACCTGAACAACAAAATTACTAATGTTCGATGTTCACTAACACATGCAAAATTCTAACAAACTTATCTGCTTTAGAACACTCAAGATATAAAGGGAGTTATGTAATAGAAAGAGAGATTATATAAATTTTGAATAACACACTCAAAATGATAGGAAATTAACTTTGACTATTAAGGTTTCTATGATGTCATTACTCTATCATCCATATCTCCATCATTGCACTTAAAGCCTAACGTATTTTAGTTATTTTCCATAAAATATTGCAGTTTCCATGGACTGATAACTTCTAACTTGATCGTTTTCTTTTGTGGGGGGAGGGGGGGGGGGGGGGGGGTTATAGCACAGAATTCTTGCAGATTATTCCTACTAACAAATTATTGCAGACAATTTGGTGGACAGGAATCTGCATAGCATGATCAGTAGAGAAAAACACAAGTTGGGAATTAAAAGCTCATCTGCAGTCTATAGTTGACTCATCACACTCTATTTGTAGAAAAGGCTGAAAAATCATATTAATGGTCCTCATCTGACTTGTCTTTGTCCTCCTAATTGTGCGAATATAGATCTATTTATTAGGATAGAAACAGTCCCCCATGTGGAACTCTAAATTCTTTAGTAACTTTCATGTAGTTTGAATCAGAAAATTATGAATATGAATCATGAATCATCCAGTGAGAAATTCAATTTTTAGAGTGAAATACAATTAAATTCGTGCAATTAATTAGAAAGATAAAGGACAAAATTGTAAACGTAAAAAGATTTAGAACAACAACCATTCACAAATTCGATACCTATTTGTCAATTTTCAATATTGGCTAAATCTCTATGCTTGTAAAAGGAAAAATCACCATAGACGGAGCTCCTCAATTGAGGCTACAGCAGTAGAGATCATAGCTACACATAATAGATTCCCTTCAAGTACCAAAACCAGTAGATAAATCAAGAAAATGTTGAAAGAGAGCTCATCAAGCACATACAAAACTTGAAGAAAGGATTTCAGCAAAAGGAAAAATGAAGAAAAATCACAAAAAAAAAAAAAGGGATAATAAATAAATCACTAAATACCTTCTTCAGACAGCCCATTCGGAGGAACCAAAATCTTGCCATATTGAGTTGCATCCCCATCTGCCTTTTTTTTTTTCTTTTTTCCTTGCACTCAACCAAGTCCAAGAAGCGATCAGACAGGAACTCTAAGTGTGTGTTTGTGAAATAAACTCACATAAAATATAACTGCATATATCATAATAAGAAAAGGAATAAAATATTCTGATAAAAATAAATACTGTGTGGAAGAGAGGAGGAAGAAGAGGAAGTGAAGGAGGTTTCGGGAGATTAATGAGTTGTTTTGGTTCATAAAGAAGGAGAGAGTTTATTTAAATCCTAAAATAAAAACACATTTCCGTTAAATAGAAACAGTAATCAGGTGTACCTTGCAATCCCACTTCGTCCTCTCCGACAGGACCATCAAAAGTAACGCGCTTCAGACTTCAGATATCCTTCCCCATAAATAAATTACATTATCCCTGCAATTTTTTTATTTTTTTAATTTCTACTGTAAAATACTATAAAAATATATCACATTTGGGGACATTCTGTCATATCAAGAACAGAGACGAAAGTAACTGGAAATTTCAAACTTCTTACAATGATCAACTTGGATCAGAATTTGAATCTAGTTTATCTTGCAAGTGTGTGTGTGTGTGTGTTTGTAGACCCCAGATAGTGGAGTGGTCAATGGCAGTGTGGATAAGGCTTACTGGTAAGATATATATCATATATATGTGTGTGTATATGTATACAGGTGGATAGATTTCTTGATCTCTTGGTGCTGATCTTTTGGGAATTGCAGCCCTGACTGATGATGCAGCTTTACCTTTTTTTCTGTAACTAGGGTAGTAGTGGAGTGAAGAAATGGCCGGAAAGGGAATTATAGAGAGATAAGAGCCAAGCTGACAGAAAGAGCAATGAGCACACGTATATACAACAGTATACTCTTTATACAATTGCCTGCGTGTGCTCACTCTCTTCTGTCACCATGATTCTCTCTCTCTCTAACTCTTGAACACATGAAATTTTGATGAGAGAGATGGAAGTTCCAGTCCCTGTTAACTAATAATCCACATCAGAAATTCGCAGATCTATCTGTTTTCCTTCCTCATCAAAGACATACCCCTTCTGGAAAGGGCAACTATTAGAGAAACCCCATTAGGGTTTGATGGTTTACGGTGTGTGTGTGTGTGTGTCTGTGTCTGTGTCTGTGTGAGAGAGAGAGACTCAATCGAGTCTTAACCCCAAAAACAGAATTTTGACCCTCAAGAAACCATTCATTTCTGCACATCATTGTAGAAAGTAGTACTTCTATAACTTCATGAATTCTTCTTCTTCAAGGAATACACATTATTGCCATTTTCCCAAAATATCTGCTCCATATAAGAATGTGTGTGTGTGTGTGTGTGTATATAAATATATATTTGCCAACGACTTCAATAAAGGAAAGAGGCATGATGGCATGTGAAGACTTTCTCCAACACCATTTGTTTGGTTCATTTCATTCGTTCAAGAATTTGATAAGGAAAGGGTACCTAAAGGGCCAACACCCACACGGTGGGGTTTTCCTGTTGCAGGCGTTGAGAGAGAAAGGGGGTAGAGAAGAATACTTCTGTCGAAGATAGATTGGTTGGTGGGGAGTGATTTAGACTACGTGGTGCTACAGTAGGTGTAGGATTGGCTTATACGGCTGCAAGAAGTGACTGATGGCAACAATACTTGGCCTTCAGATGAGGCTGCACCTGATAACTCTGGGATAAAGGACCCTAAACTTTTTGGGATTACTCTAAACAAATCTTCCGCTGATGGGGTCCACTGGAAAAGTGTGATACTTTATTTTAATTAATTATAATTGTACTTTGCTTTTGTTAATGGTACTTGTCCTAGTTGTTGGTGAATGAATTCACGGCGTGATTAGTGATCATAATATTACCTCACCTCTTAAACTTCACCCTCCATTATTATAAACCCAAGACTCAGTTATATTACCACGGATTAATTTCGAATTAAAAATCTGGATTTTTTGAAATTTTTCAATTTCAAAACTATATATTACTAAAATAAATAAATAAATATGCACTGCTATGTTTAATTGAAAAATTATGATTTAGCAACATAAACTACTTAAGTTATCATGTCTATTGCTAAGTTAGGTTGTCTTTAGTTAAAATCAATAAAACTCAAATAAACTACAAACCCACACAACCTCATATATACATATATTAAATAATAGTATGCACGCTTATCAAAAGTATTTTATAATTATATATATAAATTTACCCGTTACATAAATATGGTAAAATGTGTAGAATCTCAATTATATATATATATATATATGTATTTAATAAATTGATTATTTTTATATTTGTTATTATTATTTTTTCTGCCTTTTTCTTTTCACAAATAAAAAGCAAATTTTTAGAAAATATTGTTATATTACTAATCAATAAGTATTTATTTTAATTTTTATATTTTTATTTGTTAATATGGTAATATTATTAATTTTATCAAAACTAATAAAAAATTATATATCTTCATAATTACTTAATTTTAACAAATCAATTATGAATTTGTGACAAGTTCAATGCTATATATAATAATAAAAAATGCTCATATTTATATACCAACTTTTATTCAATTTTCTTGATTTAAAAAGAATACTATATATTTGGTAATTTGATGATTGTATTTTATAAATAAAATTAATTAATGTTCACATATGATTTTATATATAATATTTATATCCTTATATAATCATAATACATATATGAATTATTGAACATTACTATATATATATTTAAAAATATTAATTTTATGTATTTCTAAAATTTAATAATATTATATTATAAAAATATATTCGTGCATCGCACGAGAGAACATAGCAGTATATATGTATATAACACATGAGAACATGAGTCATATAAGTTTTTCTTTCTTTATTATTATATTTTTTCCATTTGATAAACAATTTGTAATATATATATTTATTTATATATATATATATATATATATATATATATAAGTTGCCCTAAAAATAATAGCAACAATTTTTCCCACCTAAATTAATTTTTAAATTGACAAGATATCTAATATTTGGAAAAATTAAAGAAAGTTAGCACAATTATAATGTTATAAATAATATTACATTAATAAAACCAAATAAATATTTTCATAAACAATAAATTATTAAGATTACAATACAAAAACTTCTATTTAGAATCATTATCTTTATATATTAAAAGATTTGTTTGTATTTGAATCATGATCTTCATATATTTCTTTGACACAATTGTATTTATTATTTTTCATTGATTCCAATATATATATATATATATATATATATATATATATATATATATATATATATATATTAGTACCTTTATAAATAAAATTTATAAAAAATTTCCATCGTAACTTTCTTACTAAATTTGATTATTTTTTTATGTGGAATAAATTATATAATTAATTTTAAGTAGTGTATGGAGTACCACTATATGTATGTAAATATAAAAAGAGAAGTATCACCAAGAAAACATTAGATTTTCCTACATAAATTACTTTATAATTATATTATTTATTTTTCTATATATCTATATCAATATCTATTTGTATATAAGATATAATAATACAATTTGATTAATAGAACCATGAGTTTTAATATTCAATTACACTTATTATTTTCAAGATATACTAAAATTATATTGTATTATTCTTATCTATTAAAATATATTTATTTGATTATCTTTGTTATTATTAATTTCTTTTGCACTTAAATTTTAAAAGCTTATAAAATTTTTGTTTCAACTCTCTTTTGAAAATATATGTAATTAATTATATTTTAACAATCTTTAAGTAGACATCCATATTGCATTTATATATATATATATATATATATATATATATATATATACACACACACATAAAGTTTAATGATTAAATATAAAATATATTTTTCTTAAGTTAATTGTTATATATTTTAATATTTAGTTAAAATAACTAAGCAGATATTGAACAAAGCATTATATAAGTGATGCTTGGTTAGGTGGTATAGAGACGGTTGAATGTGTATGAAATGTACAAGTGGTGGTTAGTTTAAAAGAACATAATTGAATGATAATTCATTTTTGGCCCTACTAAATGGAGGAATGACTTTCATTTCTCAATGTTATAAAATCTATACCCTTTTCCACTCCTTTCCAAACTACCAAGCACCCCCTAAATATCGAAGTAAGAAATCAATTTTATAAGATTATGTATATCTTTTGATATTTGTCTATCTAAAGACATAAGAAAATATAAAAAGTAATATCTTATGGTGGTGACTTTTTTTGTTCGTTATTAATATTTTATGTTAAAAAATTTAAGATTTGCGTGTTTAATGAAATTGAAGAATATGATTATAATTTCTAATTATTTGACAATAATGGCTCTTTTTTAATATTATAATGTTAATGTATATTTATCTATTTATTTTATTATTGATATGTTGTTTCAACATATACATGTTTCGTTGAAACAATTTACTCTTCTAAAGAAATTGTACTAAAAAATCTTCTTTAAGGTGTGTGAATATATATATATATATATATATATATATATATATATATATATATTATCAAATATTTAAGTTTTATTATGACCACAAAAAATAGATTTTTTTAAAACCAATGCATTTTCACAGTCATAAAAACTATAATGCGCTATTTTTATATGATTACTGTAAATATGCATATTTATATTTTATTGAATAGATTGTATTCACTTACTCTTTAAAACATAATAAATTCATATATGTATATGTGGGGATGGGACGGGGCGAGGTTAATAAAATTATTGTATTAGATTAATAATTGTAATAATTTGCACCGCACATATTTGAGGCTAACTATTGAACACACTTTAATTAGAAAATAAAAGAGAAAGAAATACATACGAATGTTATATAATACTTGAAATTTATAATTTATATAACTAAATTAAATTAGAGAAATTCACATAAATAATATATCATAATATGTCCGTACATCGTACGAGAGCTTAACCAATTAGCAATGAAACTGAGTAGTAGAGATTCTTAGAAACTATCCCACATTTAGTCCAACACATGAGATTGTGTTACTTATCCACACTTGGTTACTTGATTGTAACATTTCAGGTACAAATTATTTTTTACAAAAAAAAAAAAAAAAATTAAAGTTCAAATGTATTTAAATTGTTGGAAAGATCCTTGTCTGAATTAAACAACTGCAAACATTTACGACTTTTAAGGCCACAATTTTCTTACAATATAAAATAAAATAAAGCCACAATTCCTGCAGTGAGATGGACCACAACATTAGTGATTGTGTTACTAATGAATATTTTTAATATATGCAACGGTATAAATAAGAAAGAGTGGAACCACCTATAATTGAGTCAACTTCCACCCAATTACCATACTTTTGCTACTATGAAGAAACACTGAATGCTGCTGCACACTATTCCACCATAACCCTGCACCTCAAATAAAAAAAATACATATATATATATATATTTGTCGTTTTACAACTCCAGGCTTGAATGTGTGCGCTGAGTTTTTATATTTTCGGAAATGCATATATTAATATAATAGAGGTGATTGGTATATTTTAAAGTATTATTGAATGAGAGAGAGTAGGAGCAAATTTAGAGTATATAATAATAATTGTGCAGAGGTAAATGTGGACAAGGAAAGATCAAAGCTGCTTTGCTTTTTCCCAGGTGCACCAAAACCGTAACTTTTACCCTAATTGCTTCTATTTAAGTTTATAAATATATAAATTGTTCTTTTTAAAAACTTATTATATATGTGTGTGTGTGTGTGTGTGTGTGTGACCAATTAATTATTTTTCTGCAAAGTACTTTATATAAGAATAGTATTGATGAATATCTATCTATACATATTATAAAAGAGGAATCATTAAAAAAGTGCTAAAAATACTCGTTACTTTTATAATTCTTATACATTTTTTACTTAAAAAATATATTAAGAAAATTACGTTTTAAAAAAAAAAAAGTGATTTTATGTTTAACTAAGGTTTTAAAATTCATATAATGTTTTTTATACTTATTCGTTGTTGAAATGATGCATTAATTTAATTATTTTTTATTTTTTAAGAATATTTATTTTGATATCAATATTGAATACAGTAAAATAAAATATTATATTTAAAATATGAAATGACATTTTATAAGTTAAATTATTTATTTTTATTTGAAATATGTGTTAGATTTGAAGAAAAGAATGGATTGAATTCTTATATGAAGTTGAGACAATATAAAGAATATATAAGTTAGATTCTTTTTTATTTTTTTGAAATATGTGTTAGATTTGAAGAAAAAAATGGACTAAATTCTTATATGACTTTGAGACAATATAAAGAATATTTTTAAAAAATTATAGAATAAAAATAATAAATATTTATACAAAATAAAAACATTATACTATTCAAGTATATAATTAGTTGTTTCGTTTTAATATTTTTTTGTGATTTTAAATATTTGTATTAAATTTGAGAAATGATAGTGGGTTGAATTTGAGTCTATTCTAAAATTCACTTCGTCATGAAATTTATTATTTATTATATTTTATTTAGAGAATGACAATGTCATATATATATATATATGCATATATATATATATGTGAAACTACATTTTAAATTGATTTATTAATATTTTTAATTTTTAATATATACCACATATTGAGAATGTTATTTGATATTTAATTTTGAAGAGGAAAAACAATAAAATATAGAGGAAAACAAATACACACAAAATATATTTAAAAAATGCGGTATTTTTTTTATTGAAATGGTCTATTAGAAGAAAAAAGAAAAAGAAAAAAAACACGTGTTAAACATTACAAATGTACGTAAGTCACAAGTAAAATTTATTGATTTTTATTTTATTTTATATTTCATAAGTACTTTATTTGCGTCATGACCTCTTGCTTTAGTATATAAATACATGATTTGAAGTTTTTTCATATCACTTATATATTTTATAATCTTTCATAACTATAATATAATTTTATAACATATTATTAATAAAATAAAATATATTTTATTTTGTGCATTGCATAGGCGATATTAAAAAAAATAAAGTGTGCCTGATGCGTTTAAAACTAAATTATAGTTAAATTATTTTATTATAAATTGTTGTATATATATATGATGTGGCCCTTGCCCTCAGTTTTTTTTTTTATTTTGTTATTATTATTCAGAATCATAAATGAAAGTGCGGAGACATAAGTAAAAAAAGAAAAGTATAAATTATATTTTTACGGTCCCAAAACAAATAATTAGGCTAACAAAATAGCTCTGTTCTGAAACTTAAATTATAATTTTATTAATTGAAGTTAAAAATTAAATTATTATTTTTTATTAAAAGTATGTACATTTATAAAATCGAAGTAGTGCGAAGAAAATAGCAAGATAAAATATAAAATATAAGGCCAAAAAAGAAAAAGAAGTGTAAAAAAAAATAATTTTGGTACTACGGGCGAGGAGCAAGTATATTGGTTAGTCCCTTCCGAATTGAGGTATCATCGCACAATTCAAGTAAACCTTTCCGCCTCATCATTCCTCCTATCTTCAAAATTGTACTCTGCTCATAAATTATTTTCAGGTCCAAAAAACTATTAAGAATTACATATTCTAATTTTTTTATTGTCATTTGCTACATTTTTGACAAGCTTCTTTTTGTGGAAACGAACAATCTAACCAGCGGGGATATGGAACCCGTCTTTAAGATTTAATGACTACTTTTAATTTTGATATAACCCCGCTGGCTGATAAATTTTTAGCTTTATTTTCTTTGAGTGTTACTAAACACACCACGTAAATTACTTTTTATGCCATTTTTTTAAACACACCACAAAAAATATATTTAAAAATACACCACGTGAATTTTCTATTATATTCTTTAAAAATTATTGCTAATTAAAATCAAAAAAATTATTCCCCATACCTACAACCCCCTCCGCCCCCCTCCCCACGCTGTAAATCCCCCTTTGCACTAATAAAACAATGGAATATAAATTTTTGAACAACCTAATATGAAGAAAATCAATTATCAACATGTTAATATAATTTTAAACCATTTGTTCAACGAATTTTTTAAAATAAAAACGATAACCAACATTCAGCTCTCGTTGGTCGAAATTTGAATTTAATATTCGGCCTCGGTTGGCCGAACGTTGTGTTGAGTGTTCAGTCAACATTGGCCGACCGTCATATTTTGTGTTTGACCTTGGTTGGTCAAACGTATACGCAATTATAATTCATTAACGAAAAAATAGAATTGATGTCTAATACTTATATTTTTTGTATTTGTGTCGTTCTTTATTGATTTCTTACAAAATATTAAACTTTTGTTCTCAATATAGCAAATATAGGGGTAGTGTGTACGTATTTTTAGTATTTCTAGTCAAAATGGAATAACAATAAAAAATTAGAGTTTTTTGTGTTTGTGGATGAAAGAAATATTTATTTATTTAATAAAAATTAGAATATTTGTATGTTTTTTTATTTTCAAATAAGAATATTTATGTTAAATTTATATTATGTTTAATTTTGTTAATAATATTAATATAGTGTAGAAGTGGATTTAGTATTGTGTTTAGAAAAATAATTGTTCATTTTTAAGAAACTCATTTGAAAAGGAAATCTAACATCTTAATATCTCCAAAACAATTTCAAAGAATTTCGGAACCTTCTTAATTTTAACATTTGTTTTCCCAAAGCCCATGAAATCCTTTACGTGCCGGAGAGAGAGAGAGAGAGAGAGAGAGAGAGATCCGCTGAATCTTTAACATAAATAATTGGGTCGAACCAAACTACCTTTTGGGCTGTTTATCCGCAGCGAACCATGCTTCTCTTTATTGGACTCTCTTTCTAGCGTGATTTCGCAGCCTATTACACAAATTAATCATAGGTAAAGGTTACTATTTCTTATTTTCTTTCTGTTACTTCCCACCTGTATATATATATATATATACACACACACATATATATATATATAATATTTAAGTAAATATCAGATCTTGTGGATAACTCACATTTTCCACGGAGCCAAAAGTTGAATCATAAAATTAAGGGTATAAACTAATATAGCCTTCGCCAAACAAGCTCGATTAACATTAGCTTATGTTTATTTATCTGATTAAATAATAAAAATTGAACACATTTAGTAAATAACAAAATTAAATATTAATTAATTTTTTTTTAATATGTTGCGAACAAACTCATTTAACATTATTTGAATAAATGACCAAATAATGGTCAAATTCATTTTTTTAGTGTTCTATTCCATTGTTATGAATTCATTCCTATAATGACCAAATTCTACCAAAATTAAAGGTAACATTACACAAATTTTATAAATAAAGATATATGGACTCAACTCAAACAAAATTGAAAGTACAACAATAACAATAGTAATAATAATAATAATTATTATTATTATTTGGGACCTAAATCTACTTTTTTTCTTATGCCTACACAAATTTTATAAATAAAGATATATGGACTCAACTCAAACAAAATTGAAAGTACAACAATAACAATAGTAATAATAATAATAATTATTATTATTATTTGGGACCTAAATCTACTTTTTTTCTTATGCCTGAGTATAATTATGTGTGTGTCATGTTTTTCAATAATTGTAACAAATTATTTGTTGATTAGTGTTTTGAATTATAAAGTGATGAAGATGCATTAATTCTTTGGTGCAAAGGATGCGATATTTTAAAGATAAAAAGGGAGAGACATGGTTTATTTGGTTATTAATTGTGACAACACACAACCAAAGCCCCGACAAAAATCTCTTCATATATCTCCTTTATGCCTTTTCAATAAAAATAAAAATAAAAAAAATAAGGTGTTAAAAAATATTGGGAAATAGGAGCCGACTGCCGACCTACCCACTAAGTCTAATAATGTGTATGGTTGAGTAAAATAAAATATAAAATGGAAAAACATAGTAATTAATTTTGAAGTATAGGAAAAGTTGGGGGCAGTTCAGTTTTATGAATTGTCCAGCAGAATACAAGTCAAAGATAAAAGGAATAAAGCGGGAAACACAACTGGGATTTGCAGTGGTTGTTAGCTTAAGTTACGCGCACTTAAGAACCCCAAGTCTACCCAAATACGGCGCCGTGTCGTACACTCAACAATACCAAACTATGCTTCCTAAATTATATATATAAATTAAAAGAGACCCTTATTTTGGTAGACTTGACGGCCGTTGACAGCTAAAAAACAGACGTCGGAGAAATGACAAACAAACCCCACCCTTTCTTTTTTTTTTGTTTTTTTTTTTTGTCTCTTTACTCCTTTTCCCCCCCACGAAAGATTGGGGGTTGGGGGGGCTGGAAAGCGCCGTTATGACGCTGTTAGCCTTCGATCAAGGCTTGGAAACCGATGTGGCGTCTTTAAGGGAGGGTTCTCCGCAACCGTTACCGCCCACCGTGGCTGATTGGACGGTCAAAGCCGACATACTCGGGGATGTGGGGCCTCGAGCCTCGGCGTTAAGTAACGGGTTGCCGTTAATTTTGGCGGAGGCGAGGGGGTTTCTGGAATGAGAAGTGGTGGTAGAGATGGCGGTAGCGAGGGAAATGGGCATGAGGCAGAGGCCCTTGCCCTGAAGATACTGCATGGCGGAGCCCATATCCTCCTCCATCAGCTTCGCCACCTGGTGCTCCGTCACCGTCATCCCGTCGTTGTTGTTCGACGATGACGCCGTCTGCGTTCCGTTCCCGCCCCTTCCCTGCACATTCATTCACATTTACTCGATAAATTGTTGAATCGCATTATTCATTTAAGAAAAAGAAAAAAGATGGGTTCTTTGTCGTGATTTGCCCCCACAATCCACGTCATTTTGACCAAGTGAGAAAGGGGTGTTTTAGTTGATGGAATCTGAAAAGGAGCACGCGTGATACTTTATGGTTTTGTTGTTTAGTGATGATGGGGAATTTTGAGCGGGGCAGGCAAGAGTTGTGGGGTTTCCTCTTCTTTGGTTTTCTTCCAGACTTGTTCTCTACTCCTATTCTATGTTCTTGATTTTAGAAGACCTACCTACTTTGGGCTCAAGTCAAGCAACTTTCTTTTGCCTTGTCACCCACTTTTCGGATAAATATTTGTCAAGAGTTTGAACTGATAAAGAAAGCATTACTCAAATTTATCTAAAATGTTTCTATTTGAAATCATTTTTTAGTAGGTAGGTAAAATGGGGTCAATCCAACAATAATGAGTGGGGTTATAGGTAAGTGAAAGAAAATATGACAGGTATATAAAACTACAAGCCCACTGAAAATTACAGGCTTTCAAATAACATAAAGGAATTAATTTTTATGAGGATGGGTAATTATTACCTCAGAAGACACATCAGCAACCAGAGGCGGAACAGCAGAAGCACCTCCCAATCTGCTCATGCTTAGAACCTGTTAACATTTTAAGAATTAAAATTTCAACAATTGTAGAACAGCTTCCGTGGATACCATCCCCATTCCCCACCAAGAAAGTTAAATATTTAACTTGCCCACAACAACTTGTCAGCCGAAAGAATCATCTTCAATATTAGAGAGAGAGAGAGAGAGAGAGAGAGTGAGAGAGTAGTACTTTGACTTGGAGCTGTAGGAACTTGACATAGTCGATGATCTCATCCAGCATTGAAGCTTTGTCTGTCTGTCATTTTAATAACAAAATAATATTAGTCACATCTGAACTCCATATAAAATATAACTGGTGCCAACCCTCGCTCGCTAACCAGAGCAATATTAAATTGATAATCACTGTTAGAATAAACAATTTAGTTAACAGCAATAGTTTATCGGCTCTCTATGATGACTTATTATCAGATGATTATATCCCTCTATTATCCCCTTTCCAGCTGTGCTTCCATCACCTAATACATTCTCAATCGCCCAATCGACACATCCCACATGTGATATCTTTAATTTTTATGCCAATCATTCACTAACAGCACGTGAGATTGCAATCTGACTTGCAAACGATGAAAATTCTGAAAATAATATTTTAAAAAGAAGCCCTTATTCCATATTACTATAATATTCAGATTGATTAATAAGTGCTTAGAAAAATTGTAGTCGATTCCAGAAAACATGTGTGTGTGCATATATATATATATATATATATATATATATTCTTGAATAAAGAGTTTCTTTTATTTTAAATGGAAAATTCTATGAAAATGGGAGGTTTTGCAATACTTTAAACAAAGATGTTTGGCACGAAACTTTCTGAGAGGGAAACAGTTTTCATGATTCATAATTATGACATTATTACAAAATGAAAGACGAATTAAAAGTAGCGGAAGTAATTCGTGTGGTCTATAATAAGAAAAATTGAAGAGATTTATCTCAATGAGCGTGTAATTAATTGATGATGATAAAGAAGAAGGTTAAGTGACCTTATTGGCATTGGGTACAAGCTCCTGCAATGCCTTCATTCTTTCCGCAATCCTCTCTCTCCGTAACTGCCCACATTTCGATTTCGAAACAATCAGAGAAAAAGAATCAAAATATAGGAAAAAGTAGGAATTACTAGATATAAAAAAAGACATTAAACTCAGAAACTGATTTTGTACTGTATACCACTGCTCCATTAATGTACTTACTCTTTCTGCAATGCTGTGCGGGTCGGTGGCCTGTCCTCTCCTGGCCCTTACCCTCTGCCGAGGCTGTCCAGCTGCGGCTCCGCCTCCGCTCGAACCGCTCGCAGCAGGTTGGTTGTTAGGCGGCGCCACCGCTGCCCCGAAATTCTGGGCCTGCAATAGACGTCCGAGTTAAATAACTCCCATCGGAAAATAATTGTCATTATTGATATCAACTAAATGATTGGCATTCAATAGCGAAATGTGATTTAAGGCTAAGAAACTGTTCCGATTACTAATAGTACGACAAAACCTGAGGATGGTGGAAATGCTGAGGTTGATTTGAAGTTTGACCGAGGGATCCGGCGAAGCCGTTGAATAGAGCTTTGACGGATGCATCATTTGCCTGCATCTGTTTCTCCACAGTAAATAAATACACAGTAAATCTCATATCAAGGGGAAAAATAAGAAGCGTTTCTAATAAAATCGAAGAAAGGAAAACTGACCGGGTTAGGGGACTTGAAGGAGTTACCATCAACGACGTCGCTTTGATCAACTTGTGGCATGGGAAGAAGGCCGCCGTCGGCAAGGCCTCTGGACATCAGTAACTGCTGCTGAAGCAACAAGGCCTTAGCGGCGGTGTTGCTGATCTGGTGCTGCCTCAGCTTCGACGCCAGCAGAGCGGCAGACTGGTCCTCCAACTGCGGCGGCGAATGGTCGTCTGCCCATGGGAAGGAGGCGGCGGCGGAGGAAGGCACGGAGGAGAGCATCTGTTCGAGAAAATCATCGTGCGGCGTGGCCGGATCGAACTGCGAATTACCAAACATCTGATGATGGTGGATATCTTGAAGGGATGAGATTTGATGCTGGTTCAACAGTGTATTGATATTGTTCATGGCACCGAATTCTCTGCTGACAGGCTGCATGTGTGGATGATGTCTCTGCTAAAAAATCCGCAGAAATGGAAGAAATTTTGGGATTTTAGTGAGTGATTGAAGGTGGTGTAGTTTGAAAGGAATTGAGGTCAGAGAAAAAGAGACATGAAAGCAGCAGAATCATGCTATGCTAATTGGGGTTTGGGAAATTTGGAAAGTTTATAGAAACTGTGGTGCGTGTACAAATATATATAAACTGTTAATATATACATACACATATTTGTACACATAGTGAGTGTGAAGGATTATAAACGTGGGGGCTCTATAATTAGGGGATATTATATTAGTTGGGTGAAGCTTAGAGCTGGACTCGGGTTACACCGTTCCGGAAATCACAATTTGGTGTAAACTACAAACCTTATCCGCTATTTTTTCAAATATGTAACTTTACCCTTTTTTATTTTTTTTTTTATTTTTTAAATTAGGAATGGAGGGTTTTTTCTTGAAGGGCGTTTGTTATAAATTTTAATACTTACTGAGATATTTTTAGAATTTATAAGATATTATATTTTATTTAAAGAATTAGTTGTTGAGAAATTTATATGTTAGTAATTGTAATTTTGTAATTAAAATGATTAAATTTAATAAAGTTAATCAAAATAAAAAAAATTTGGTGAAAATTTATATTTTCTTAAAAGTTTAAAATAATATTATCTTTTACTATAAAAATAATATTTTGTTAAAAAATACTTTTTATATAGATATTTGCAATAAAAAACAAAAATTTAAAATATAATACTTTTTAGATAAAAATTAATACTAATTGAATAGGAAGAATTCAATTTTTTTTTGTGTAGATGACACAATATTTGGATTCGTTAAAAAATGTGTAGATTTGATGCCTAATTTTTTTTTTTGGATAAAAAGTAAAATATTTTGAAGTAAAAAGTAACTTTTATTTAGGTTTTCAAAATCATATTTTTTTTAAGTAAATGAAAATATTATTTTCATTGAAAAGTATTGTGTTTTAAATAAGTTTTTTGTAAATATCCAAATAAAAGTAATACATTTATGTTGAAAATAATAATTTCATGATGATAAACAATACTCCCTCCGACTAAAAAAAACTCACGTTTGACAAGAGTACGATTTTTATTTTTGATCAATGTGATGTAACCTCTTAAAAATTGTAAAGTCACATATATACGACTTTTTTATTTTTTTTATTAGAGTTATTAAATAATGTATAACTTGTTTATAAAATAATAAAAATAATATTTTTTTACATTAACTAATAAAACAAAATATTAATTTTTGAAATATGACTACTTTGTTTAATAAAAAATATTCTGAAAATATAGATCGTTTTTTAAACTAGTGGATATCTTTTTACAAATAAAAAATATAACTTTTTACCTAAAAAATATCATATTATGCCTACTTAAAGCAAATTCACAAAAAACACACCTCAATCAAGTACACATATTTATATTTTCCTTAGGCCAAACCCATTCACACAAATATAATACAGAAAATCACTTCAATACCGACACTAATTTATTTTTTATTTGTAATATTCTATCACATCAACAATGAATACATCGTCAATCGAAGTCGATAATTCTAACTCACCATCAAAAGTTGTATAGGTATATCATGGCGTATCCGTCCTTATGAGGATCTGTAGATTGCAATAATTTGTGAATTTGGATGTGGGTTTGGGTTTGGGTTTGGGTTTGGGTTAGGGTGACAGATAATAAAAGTTTGAATTAGAGTTATAGGCAGAAGATGTGGATCTTTATAAATAGAGATATAGTGGTCCATTCTCATTGTAGTTTTCTTATTTATTTACCCCAATCTTCTACTAATTCATACACATTTATTGCCTTGGAATCACAAAAACATATAAATAAAACCCTAATCTCTTCCCAATTTTAAAATTTGCCTTCCCAATGATATGCCATCTTATCATTTTTAGGGAATGCCACCAACACTTATTAAGGACCTTGCAAAAATATGCTATAATGGAAGAAATTTTATTTTTTAATTCTCTCTCATTTTTGTTTATCAAGAAGTATTAGTTTTTTTTAATGATAAATAATTATTTAAAAATTATTTTATTTTTAATAAAATTTGTATTTTAAAATATATAACATGAGTATTAAAAATCTTAAAAAGATGGTTAACTACATATAAAACTTATAAAAAATTAAATAAACCTTATAAAATTCATAAAGATTAAATAATTAAACTAGGTCTAAATCAATAGAACCCAGAAATGGGAGAATATTTATATCAACAATTATACACTATCACTACTTCATTGGTAATAGTAAATACGAATTCTTTTATTAATCAAAACCTTTTTTTCCATCTAAAGCAGTAATTTTACAACTCAGCCAAAAACCTAAAGTTTTATTAAATAAAAGAAATCACTTTATTAGTTAGAGCAAATTGTAAAATTAGTTTTATAATTATATGATATTTGTAATTTTAGTCATGTTTATTTGTAAATTTATAATTATGTTCATCATAATTTTAATATTATGTATTTAATCCTGTTTTAGGTGGAAATTAGAAATTTTGCCAGAATTTAACATGTGTGTCTCACATGCCTTTTTTCTAGCGAATTTTCTTTAATGTGAACTTTAAACTTCCACTCAATGTGCAAAAAAAAAAAAAAAAAAAACACAATAAAAAAAAAATCTCACATAAACAAAAAATTTAAAAATAATTTAAAACAAAATGGTTGTCTTCTTAAAAGAACAACTCGTAAGTAATCAAATGTAAATTAGTTAGGGTTTTTAATTATTTACGAACTGTTCCTCTAAAGAAGACAAACATTTTCTTTTAAATTATTTTAATTTTTTTGTTAATGTGGATTTTTTTTTTGCAGCCATAAAAATTTCATCAGAAAAAAGGCATCTGAGATGCATATGTCAAAATTTGGCAAAATTTTCAATTTCCGTCAAAATTATGTCTAAATTTACGAAATTAAAATTGTTATGAAGCACAATTGCAAATTTACATTTGAACAGGACGAAGATTGCAAATGTCCTATAATTGTGGGATTAATTTTACTATTTGCTCTAATTAGTTAAACTAATTATATTTAGAAAAAAAAAAGTGTATGAAATCATCTCATGTATTTTTTGTGAGATACCAAATTTTTTAATTAATCTTTTTCCAAGGATTTAAAAGAAAAATTAGAGGTTTCATTTTTTTCCTTCTTTTTACTATTTCTCAGTTTTTTTTTTCTTGTTTACTTCAATTTTTATAGTTTTTCTGGGTCTCTTTTTTGTTATTTCTTTCAACTAATTAGGGTATATTAATATTCTTATAAAAATTAATTATTTCAATAATTATTTTTTCTTAAAAAGTCCCATATAAAACGGTCTCAAATAAAAAAGTGTTAGTGATCCATCCATACATATATGTAACATGTTCTATTGTTTAAAAATATAATTTATATGTTGGGACAGGGGTTATATATAATAAGATTGCCCATATTTAAATATGAACAACAATGCCTAAAAAGATGAAGGACAGATTAAAGATGTCTTGTAATATAGAATAATGTTACCTTGGGATCCAAATCTGCTGGCATCATCTCCGACCAAGGAATTATCTCTTTGATTGTGTGTTCTGTACCTTTTTCCATTCTCAAATTCCATCTTACCAAGTCTCATCACTATTACTACAATCTGGACTGTGTCTGCTCTTATTCAGCCATGTTCATTGTACCATTCATCCAAGTTTATACTGTGGAATGGAATCGAATCAAACGATATAAACCAGATTCTCTTTCTTGATTTCAATACTTAATATAATCCGAATAATATTTTATTGATTCGTAATATCATTTAATTAATTAGTCCTTGATTCACAAGAACTTGACAGATATTCAGGATTAGTTTGAAGAGAGTAACATTACTGATATTTTATATAAGTAGTATTAACTGTTGCCGGCTTATAGTTTATTAGGAGGAATAGCACTGGCTCGTAAGCATTATAGACAGTCTAGACTCTTACAAGGATGTGAATTTGTGGGCTATATCTTATATTTAGGATTTGAAACAGATAAGTATTTGATGAACAATTTATGGACAAGTTTAAGGAATATTGTTTACATTTATTTATTTGATTAAAAATAAACAAATTTTTTAGCTCGTTTAATATGATGAAAGTTTGAATATTGCTTATTAAGAAGCTCATCATATTGAATATAATCTAATGTTATTACATCAATTTGTTTTTCCAGCGGCTCATTTGGTTATGTTAGTTTTTTATGGAGCTTTAAAACATGTTTGTCTATTTAATGTTTCTGATAATTAGTTTAGTTAGTTATCCGCAAGCATAAATATTTACAAAGATGTGACCAAACAATTTACATAGTAAATTAAAAACGAAAATTCTCAAACTCTTAAAATTCGTAACGAATATAATCCAAGCACTTACAAACTTGATTCAAGCTCGAATTAAAATAGGCAAATAATACATAAATATCTATAAATTTGACTTGATCAGTTAGCTCGTTTGCAGCCCCATTTATGTTCTTATCAAGAAGAATTTGTGGTGAATTAATTTTCAAGAAATTATATAGTTTATGTGTGTTATTCACGGATAATTATCAAGTATAAAATATTAAAATGAGATATTAAATATGAAAAATATATTGCATATTTCATTATTTGATATGAATTTGAACTGTGAATAAAATATTAACTAATATTTTTTATAAATTATTAAATAATTTAATTTGTATACAATTAATTAATTTATTTTAGAAACAAAACTTTTATTTTAAAATGAATGAAATATATACTTTTATACAAAATTATATTTTTTCTACATGTCTTGCTAATATAATAAGAAGTTATTTTGATATTTTTAAATATTAATTTTTAAATTATACTTAACTTAAAATTATATTATAAATATAATATATTCTATTTAAAATATATTACAAATGAGCACCAGCGATATTAGTAAGAAAACAAAGGGTCAGTGTTTGACAATGATATGCCTTGATTTAAGGGATTTAGTTTGATTTATTTGTGTGTCGTATGATATGTCTTTCATGTGATTTTTAGCTTCATGATTTAATGAGCTGACATTGACCTACGATGCACTTTTAAATTTTGACAAATTGCTCTTAATCTTAAATCAATTTTTTTTATAAAAAAAAAATGTAAATAATTATACTAATAATGAAATAATTTAAATATACTTTTTTTTTAATCTATTTTCAAAAATATTTTAGAAAAATGATGTGTTAGTTTTAAATTAGTTGAATTTAATTTTTTTGGTTTTTTAAAATTTATTAAATACTTATGATATATTTAGTTTTAAATATTTTACAATATTTAATTTACATCAATATTATATATATTACAATGAGATATTAGATGTGAAAATATAATTATTTTGGGTTGATTATTTGAGTTTAATTTTAATGTTTATTGTGCATAAAATTTCTTGTATGAATTTGAATTGAAAATAAATAATGGGTAATAAATTATTATTAAAATATTAAATAATTTAATATTTTTACAATCAATTAATTTATTATAGAAACAATAATTTTATTTTGGAGCAAAGTCACCATATATTTTTATACAATAGTATATTTTATGCATGTTTAAATTAATAAAATATTTTTAATATTCTTAAGATTTTGATTAACTCAAATTATATCATAAATATATTTTTAATTTTTAAATATATTAAAAGGTGTAAAGTAAAATAGCGAGATAAGATAATGATTATGCTTAATTGTTAGGTTGAAGATAGTTATGGAGTTATTCGTGGGCCACCTATATGGCAAGATGCTTATTGGGCCTTTTGAGGGCTATACCCCACCCAAACTGTTGAAGATTTCCTTAAGCCCATACATAGTGTTTGATTTTAAATATTCAGGATCCAATTTATAATTATATAAATAATTTGATAAAAGCATCATTTAATTTTATAAATTTTAAAGAAAATGACAACATCAAGTAAATAAACATTAAAAATACTTTATGAATAAAATTTCAAACAATTAAATGTTGCATAATCATAATTATTGTAAATAAATATTTTTTGATGTATTAATATTAAGAAACTAATAATGCGTAGTGGGATGCATAATTCGCAACGGCAGCATATCATATAATAAGAATTGAAATTTATTTAATCTTCATAATAAAAAATAGAAAATAATACATAATAAGAGACATAAATTATTTACATAAAAACATGTTTACTTTATTTTATAAAACTAATGCAAATTTTTTTAAATACTTTTGTGTGTTCAAATATATATGCCTAAAAAAGTATTTCTATGATCGAAAAATACTGCATTCAAATACATATATATTATAAATACTCAAATCCAACAAAAGGGTCAAACACAACGCAAATATTTCATACCATAAAAAATTTTAAGATATAAAAATACTTTAAATAAACTGAATAATCTTATTATTTTTAACTATTAATTCTATTTTTCACATAATCAGATACATCAGTTTTTCTTTTTAAAAAAATTCAAAAATTCAAATAAAACATAATCGAACTACCAAGAATGTAATCTATATTTTGATTTCGATAATTTAAATATATACATATATAATTATATCAATATATTGCAAAATTGGTGAATATTTCATATAGGAAAGTATCCTATACGAAGATCTCCCATGATTTCAATCTAGTTGAATCTTTTGAAGGCTAGAATGGAATTGCTTAATCAAATTAAAATATTCATAATTTGCAAGAAATCTAATATCCCATTTTATTATATTGAGTATGAATGTTTGATATTTTATTTATTTATTTATTTTATTTTATTCATTGATAAAAACAAATGTTAGGTCAAGTGGAAAACACGATATTATACTTTATATTTACAATCAAATGATCCACTCAAAATACGAGAGAATAATTAATTACATAATTATATACACACACACACATAATTATCAGGAAATAATATTCTCCATACTATTATTAATGAATAGTAAATGTCCTAGTCAACTCTTCCTCACCAATAATAATTATAAACTATTTATTATAAAATTGCAATAGGATAACATGTAGATACTGTATGGGCATCTATACCAAAAAAATGCAATCATATTCTTGTATATGGTACAGATCCTTCATATTCTACAAGTAATAATATATATATATTATACTGATGGTGATCGCCTCCCTAGTGTAGAAACTTATTGATGTATTCATTGGTGAAAAATCAAAATCATAAATATAAATTTTAAAAATAATAAATAATTTACATTGAATAAATTAATGGTGGATAGATAATCAAGTTCGATATATATTATCAATACAAATCAATAAATATTTGATCTAAGTTATTTTAATAATTTAATAAATATATCAATACAAAAGGGTCTTGATCAGTTTTTTATAAGTATTATACATATAATATAATATCAACAGAATTTAATAAATATTTGATCTAAGTCAGTGTTAATAATTTAATTAAGTGGAATCTAAGAAGGTTTAGAGCAATTAAGTACTCAAAGTAAGTAGGTAGTAGGAGATGACCACTTTCTGCAGAATATCAAAGCCTTTCTAAAAAATTTAAAAAATAATAATAATTATTATTATTAAAGTGTGGAAATTAAATTATGGGATTGATTAGAGACTGATTGGCCAATCATATTTGGAATGAATGCAGTCATGTCAGTGAAACTAATTTATAATGATTAGTGTTATTGTCTTGAACTAGTAGTACACCTGACACCATAATGTACTACCATCTTGGTAAGATAATTTTATTTTTTTTAATGTATAATTTAATGTTGAATTTAAAATCATTAGTAAGGATCTTAGAATATATCAATTATAACATAATAATTAAAAACATGTTTATTCTGGTATATTCCAACTTAATACTTTTTAACAACATGTTGCTTTAATTCATGAAAATGTCAACAAAGCCAAACCCTTTTATTACTTTTTATAATAACGAATTTTGTGTTTGGATTCGATTATAGGCCTTTGTAGCACAATCGATTATAAATTGTTGGTGATTGTGTACAACTAAATGAATAGTAAAAATGTTGTTTGTTTTCATATAACATCGAAATGTTGGCTAATTTTTAATGTTTGTTTTTCCATCTCCAGCCGTCAGCACAACTCTAGTTTCGTTTCCAGCAGTCTGTATAACTTTATGGACTAAACAATAATATTTCATAATATTCCTTATAATTACTTTATTTTAATCTATATTTTAAAATTTTCATATTTGTTAAATACATATACGTAATATATTGAAAATAATTTTTTATATGAACATTTTAACTTTTTATTTATAAAATTAATTATATATAAAAAAATACATATAATATCAAGTAATAATAATGAAAAATAAAAATTAAATTTCATAATAATAGGTTTACTATTTTTTATAATTAAAATTACACTTTTTTATTTTTTATCATACTTAATTAAATAAATCTTTAAATTAATTATAAAACAAAAAATGTATTATTAAATATTAAGAAACATATAAATAAAATATTAAAAAATAATGAATATTAAAAACATATAAATAAAATATTAAAAAAAGAGAGATTTATTCATCTCGCCAATTTTACCACAAATTAATTAATAAAATAACAGCTTTAAAATATCGGAGACTCCAGTGCACTGTTGGAACCTACCTTTTATCATTTCTCACCACTCCAGCACATTGCTGAAGACGGTCTAAAACAATTCAGTTATCATATATGTCCTATATATATATATTATTTAAATAAAATTTATTATCTTTGTTATAAAGTCCTAATAGTTAACATTTAAGTAAAGCAAGTGGCAGCCAATAATTTGAGGGCGCCTTATAACCCCACATAATTATGAGAAGCTATATTCTAATTATGTGGGTCCCTTTTTTCTTTATTTTGCTTTTTTAAGAAATAGAATAAAAAAAAGTGAAGCTTTTATTAAAAAAAGAAAGAGACATATTTTATTATTATTATTTGAATAATAATAAATATTATAAAAATTATTTATTTATTAACTTTTTTTGTGGATGGAATATGTCGTATGAACTTCCATTAAATTGTATAAATATGAATGTATTGGGCTGGGCTATTTTAATTTTTGGGCCAGTTATCCAGGCCCTAGTGAATCACTATATATGTCCGAAGTTGAGTGAATCTCAGAAATGTGCCTATAAGTGGGCTTGGTCCAATTTAATATAAACATGGGCCTTATGAGTCTTCAATATATGTTTTTTTTAGATAAAATTAAAACCTAAAATGAATTACTTAAGTAATATATATATATATATATATATATATATATATATATATATATGTTTAGTTTAGATTTGTCTTAATTAAAATTCATTCAAATGTGATTTATGTTTTTCCCAATATCTATTTTAAAATAATTGGAATTGTTTAGATGCGATACACTATTGGTAATATATTTAAAAATAAGATAAAATATATTTATAATAAAATTTTAAGTTAATCCATAGATTTCTCAGTTATTACATTTGCGCGTGCAACACACGTCTATCAACAAGCATGTGAATGTTTTTTTTTCATCTGCTAATTTTTTGAATAGCTAATATAATTTTTGAATTTGAAAATTGTGAAAATAACAAATTTTACTATTTATAGACTATTATGATATTATATTAATTTAGATAAAATATAGATTTGTTTGTAGAAAATGATTAGGATTTTGATAAAATGAAGATAGTGTAAAAATCAAACTTAATAATTATTTAATAAAAATATTTAATAATTTTTATTTTCAGTCCAAATGCATTACAATTAATCCCCACAATAAATATACAAATTAAACCCAAATCAATAAAAAAATGCGTTTTTTAATCTAATATATTTACTTTAAAGTATGCATTATGGTTGTTAAATTAACAAAAATGAAGAGGGGATTAGTCTACTACATTCTATGTATAAAAATCATAAGACACAATAGTGTTATTTGAGTTGTTTTTTTTTTCAACTGAATAATGCCAAAAAAAAGTTTTTCCGAATTTAGAAACTAATTTTTATAAGAATATTACTATTATAAATGTTCTATTATTATATTAGTAAAGATTAAGATTACAAGGTGCTTACAATAATTTTTATTAATTTTTTGAATCAAATGTAGTACCAAGATGAACTCCATAAACAACACTCTTTTATTTTTGGTTGCAACAAAACTCACATCCTACAACTAGAGCAGACATGTCCAGGATGTGATCCTTTTAGCCCATAGTGTAGGATGGAGTTGGCAAGTTTATTACAGTGCTCTTCACTTTCGTCATCATATTAATGCTGTTTGTGATTCCTTGCGATCCGATTCCGCTGTCCTTAATACCCTGCAGAAAAACCGGGGCCAAAAGCTGTTAGAGACGAGTACCATTGTTTTTAAGAAACTATTATGCCCAGGTCCAACAAATAGAGCCAATTCAGAAAAGATGAACGAACTGAGGTACGGTTTAATACATCAAACATAATATGATTACCTGGAAAGGAAAGTGGTCCGGACCGCGAGCCGGAGCCGAGTTGATCTGCACTGTTCCGGTCTCCATTGCATCACTGATCAGGATGGCCTTATTGATATCTTTGGTGAAAACACAGCCCTGAAATTTATAATCATTTTCACTTGATCAACTTATCATCTCTTAGCCAAAACCTCGCTTTTTATTCAACTCCAAGAAAAAGAAATGGACATGACCTGAAGGCCAAAGTTGCTGGCATTGCAATGATGGATCCCTTCTTCAATCGACCCAATTCGAATAACGGGCAAAACCGGCCCGAATGGCTCCTCCCATGCGATTCTCATGTCGGGTCGGACGTGATCCAACAACAGTGGCCAGATGAGATTGCCCTCCCTCTTGTACTCCTGACAAAATGTTGCTCCCTTTTCTTTAGCATCCATAACTAGTCCTTCTATGAAGTTGGCCGATGATTCGGAGACAACTGGAGTTATGTCGCAGTCATCCTCGGGCGGGCCCACCGTCAGTTTCGCCACCTTCGTCTTCACTTTCTCAACGAGGGTGTCGGCAACCGATTCCATGACCAAGACCACCTTCACGGCCGTGCACCTCTGACCACTGTCACAAAGGTTGATAATAGTCTCTCAGTTTGTCAAGCTAAAGATAATGGCTAGAAAGCCCCATTATGAGTTACAGATATTGGAAGGTCCAATTTTGAGACTTTCTCAAGTATATGAAACTTGAAACAGTAGATTTTTCGAGCATATGAAGCTCAAGACGGCAGAATAATCGAGCCAGTGAAAGACAGAACTTCGTCTTTTGCAATAAGTTATATTTATCCAAAAAACAAAGTCGTCATCTCTCCACGTGTCCTTCCAAGACCTGCAGCTTTCTCAAGTACATGGAACTCGAAACAGTAGATTTTTTGAGCATCTGAAGCTCTGCAGGTCACAGGACGCGTGGAAAAAGAAGCAAACCTTTGTCTTTTATTAGTAAAGACTTAAATACTTCATCACTTCTAGTTGCAATTGATGCAAGAAAATCATGTAAACTCCTTTTCTAAGAACCAAAGATTCAAACACCTGTAAGAAAATCCTCCTTTGATAATGTTTGCAGCTACCAAGTCTAGATCAGCATCCTCAAGGACAATGCAAGCATCTTTTCCTCCCAGTTCCATCTGCAGAGGAATCATGCCCGCCTTCTTCGAAATGGCGATTCCAGTGTCACCACCGGTGAAGCTGGCCAAAACAACAAGAAAGTCAACAAAAGCCTCAGAAACAAATTTAAAGAATGTAATAACGAAGAGCTCTTGCTTACCTTATGCAGTTCACCCCGGGATGCATCGTCAGGAAATCTCCAATCTCTGAACCTTTCCCGGTGATACAGCTGATAAGTCCCTTGGGAAAACCAGCTAAGTGAAAGCAATGTACCATGTGAAGGCAAGCCACCGCACCCTGTGTAGAAATGAATTAGTTTGAGAAAAAAACAGTAATGTACTAATGTAGATGGTGCAAGAATACCTGAGTTGGGGGTTTGAGGACAAGGGAGTTCCCAGCAATGAGAGCTGGTCCAATTTTGGAGACAGCGAGGTTGACGGGATAGTTAAAAGGCGGGATGGCTAAGACGACACCAAGCGGAATCTGTAAAACAGGAATTACAGGAAGGGAACAGAGATCATCAACACATTATATTCACTCATCAAATGAAATAAAACTTATAGATAATATGTAAAGATTATCTTGTTATATTATGTGATATTCTGTATTCATAATCATATCTTCCATATGATCTGCACACTATATATATACATCAATGGAAATACGGAGATTAATTTTGGACCGAGCTCATGTAATGTCATATTTCAGCTTTGGCTCAATTTCGAATAAAAAATTCCAAATTCATAGCATAAGGCCTTCCAATCCATTGATGATCAATATATTGACAGAATGGTTCGTTGTACCTTGGAAGTGAGACAGTACTTGGTTCTTTCATTGCCAGGGAAGCTATCAGAAACGAGGAACGCGCCCTCGCCCAAGATTCGAACTCCTTCTTCAGCACAATAAGATATCAGATCTCCTGACCTCACAACCTGCATTAAAGCAACAATCCTAAATTAGTGATCAAACTGTTTGATGTCGCTTATATTAATAAACACACACACACACACTAAAACAATGGATTTATCATATAAACCTCAGTGACAGCATCTTTTGCTGGCTTTGCAATTTCCTTTACTAAAGCCTCAGCAATAGGGGCTTTGTGCTCTTTAAGGATTGCAGCAGCTTTGTGAAGGAGCTCTGCACGCTTCCAAAGCGGCGTTTTCGCCCACGACTTTTGTGCAGCTTTTGCTATCTCCATCACCTTGTTCACCTCTTCTTGTGTACAAGCTGTTTCACAAACACAAGAAAATATACTTTATATAAAAAATTCAAAATTTGTGTTCACATAGACAGAAAACATGGTTTGATTGCTGCTTCTTTTTTTGTGTGTGTGTGTGTGTGTGTGTAAGAAAAGTTTCATTTTGAAAATAGGATCAGAGGTGATTGAGCTGCTCCTGTTAAATAGATCAAGATTCTACTATGTAATTATAATTGTATTCATCTTGTGTCCAAATCAATAATTTATCAAGATTAGAAGTGAGTAAATGGACATTTAATTGAAGCATCTTTCACTCTTTGAAGGGAATTTGAAATCAGATCCAAATATGTCATCAAATTGGCTTTTATCAGAGTTAATAATTAAAATAGCTTTCCGAATCCAGTAAAAAAATCTGATTTCAGTGCTCGTTTGTATTAATAATAAAAAATTCATGCAAATCTCAACCAGTACCTCCATAATTCCTTAAGACTTGGACCATGGAAAATATATTACAAGCTAAGTAACGATGATTCTCTCTCTCTCTCTCTCTCTCTCTCTCTCTCTGTACATACATATATATATATATATATTACCTTGAACCTTGTACTGAGTCTTTCTTGTAGTAGGATTGACAATGGCAACAGACTTCCCAGAAGAAGATTTCTTCCATTCTCCATCAGCAAAGTATTTAAACACATCTCCATCAATAATCTCTGCAAAAGCTCCATTACCCGCCATTGTTACTCCCTCAGAAAGCTTCTCTCCCTCACCCTCTCCGCAGTGCTATCTTGTACCACAGATATAAAGCAAGAAAAGCCCTGCTTTTCTTGGACTGGGTGAGCAGCTTTGCTTGTTTGGAGCGTATATGTAGTATTTTCTGTTTTTCTCGTTGGAAGAAGCTCAGCCACATTTCTACATGGATCAGTTTGTATCCATATGTGATCTGTCCTTATTCCATTTTTTTTTTCATTTCAAATTTTTATTTTTAATATAATATGGTAAAAAAATAAATTATCGTATAGACATTTCTCCGTATGTAATCTTTACTTGTGTTAATAATCAAGCATGAAGAGTTCAAGTGAAACAGGGGCTTTGCAGAGTTGTCGCGTAGATTGAAAGCACGTGGTGATTTGTGAGTTAATTTCTGTCTAGTTAATTACAAGTCAAAGATGTTAAAGCTCCACGGCCATCGCTCAGCCTGCCACACATGCATACCTCCTTTCGACCTTATTACCGAAAATATTATATCCTGGGTTTCGAAAAAGACATGTTAGAATAATGTACAAATTTTTTTTATACTGAATAAAAATATAATTAAACAAACCTATGAATATAAATTTAAACAAATTTTAGAGGCTCCTTTTGTCATAAAAAAAATGAAATCATAGGTAGCCAAATGTGCATTTTTTCTGGTTAACTGCATAAAAAATAAGATTTTTTTATTAAATTTGTATTTTAATTATAATCTTTTAATTTTTGAAATGTTAATCATCATATTTTTTTAATTTTTGCAAATAAACAACCAAACAATTTGATGATATATAATGTTAGTTCGAGGCAACAATTTACCAGAAACAATTGATCAAACACAGAAATCAAACCCAGAAAATCGAACAAGTACGTAAACACATTAAATGATTTAAGTGGTTCGACTTTTTCAAATCTACGTCCACTGTAAACGAGAGAGATGAATCTTATTAATGGTGAAAACACAATCTATGGATTAAAGTGTATCACTCACTCTATTTGTGATAATCTTCTCACAAATCTAACTGCAAAACTCTATGAACAAAGATGAATACAGAACAACTGACTTCTCTCCTGTTTCTCTTCTCTCGCTCAACTTCTCTCTCTTTTCTGAAACTGCTGGAATGAATCAATTCAGATTTTATTTTTCAACACTCATTTATTCTAGCTAGTAACTGCTACAAACATCTTGCGCCATGTGTCAAAGATCTAGATCAAGATACTTCCGTTCCACAACTAACTAACTAACTCTTAACTAACTCAAGCGGCTGACTTGAGTAGCTAATCTTCTGATTCTCGGTTCTATGCTCCAGAAGTGATCAAGCTGAATGACTTTGACATCTAACCGTTGCTTCATGATTAATCTCTGAGCTACACTGAGCTCTCAGATAACAATCTCCACCTTAGATCAAACCTCTTCAAGAGCTAACTTCAAGACAAATAGAACTTTTGAAACAATTCCTTTTCTCTTTTTTTTTTCTTTTTTTTTTTGTATTCCCTGCTGAGTGCAGCTCCACCTGCACTCTCCCTCCATCAACTTAGTTCAACCCAATCAACTCCAAGCTCAGGTTGAACTTTGGAGCTGGCAAAGCTCTAGTGAAACAATCTGCAGGATTAACTGCAGTGTCTATCTTCTTAACAATGATTGAACCCTTTTCCGCTGCTACTATCCACTTCTCTTTTTCACTGCATGACATGGCATCAGAGTAACTGCTTGGCTCATGAGCCTCCACCTCAAGATGCCACTCTTTGAACTTACTGAATGCTTCATCTTTGGACTTCAAAATGTATATCCATAGCTTCCTGGAATAGTCATCGATAATAATCATAAAGTATCTTCCTCCGCCCTTTGTAGTGGTCTTGGAAGGTCCCCAGATATCTGAATATGCATAATCCAGAATAGCTGTAGATGTATTACTTCCTGCACTAAAACTCTTCCTTCTAGCCTTCCCAAGTATTCAGTGTTCACACATCTTGAGGCTGCCTATCTTATCTCCTTGTAACAAGCCTTGTTTTGACAACTCTTGAAGACCCTTCTCTCCAATATGTGCCAATCTACTGTGCCACAGATAAGTGTTGTCAACACCAGTAGCACTGTTGTTTTGTCCTGCTATTGTCTTCCCAACTAAGAAGTATAAATCATCTTTCCTCCTGCCCTTAATGACAATCGTGCCATCCTTGTATACTCTCATCTTCCCATTTCTTGACTCAAATGTGTAGCCCATTGAATCAAACATGCCAAGTGAAATAAGATTTCTTCTTAGCTCAGGAACAAATCTTACATTTCTTAAAACTCTGACTACACCATCATGCATTCTTATCTTGATAGAGTCAATACCTTTGATTTGGCAGGTTTGATCATTCCCTAGCATGACAGTTCTACCATTGCATGGTGTTAACTTGAAAAACCAATTCCTGATTGGTAACATGTGGAAACTGCAGCTAGAATCCATCACCCACTCAGAGCCAATCTCCTCAGCTGTGATGCAGAGAGCTTCACAGGACTCATATCCCTCATCTTTTACAATGGTGGTCTGATTTACCTGGTTTCTTCTGGGTTTCCTTGCATCCTCTATAGTAACTTTTGCCATCATTTCTTGCCACTTGATGCATTGCTTCTTAAAGTGTCCAGGCTCATGATAATGAAAGCATTTGAGATCTGGATTGTTTGGAGATTTATCCACCTTCTTTTCTGACTTCTGGTTTGGGTTTTGAGGCCCCTTCTTCGTCTGATTTGGTTTTCTTTCTTGATATGCAGGCCTTCACCACCACTTGAGCTGCTGGCATTTGAACCATGCTTCTGCAGTTTTTTACACTTCAAGGCCATCTGAACTTCCTCTAGAGTAATAGTTTTCCTGCTACCAAATAGCAGTGTATCTTTAAAGTTCTCAAATGATTTTGGTAAGGCAGACAGCAAGATTAAAGCCTTGTCCTCTTCATCTAGCTTTACTTCTATGTTTTCCAAATCATTAAGAACCTTGTTGAAGTCATCCATCTGCTTCAAGATATGCCTCTCCTCATTCATCTTGAAGCTATACAATTTCTACTTCATATACAGCCTGTTGGCTAGAGTCTTTACCATGTAAAGACTTTCGAATTTCTTCCACATGCCTATAGCGGTGGTTTCTTTTGATACTTCACGCAATGCCTTGTCTCCAAGACACAAGATGATCATACTGTGTGCTTTCTCCAAGAGCATCAACTGATCTTCAACCTTTTCCTTATTCTTCCCAGATCCATCACCAGATTTTTCTACTGGAGCACTTCCCAATCCTTGTTAGATCAGAAGCACTCGCATCTTAACCTTCCATAGACCGAAGTCTATCTTATATGTCAACTTTTCCACATCGAAATGCGTTGATCCCATGGTTGATTGATTGCGCTTCCCACAGACGGCGCCAATTGTTAGTTCGAGGCAACAATTTACCAGAAACAATCGATCAAACACAGAAATCAAACCCAGAAAATCAAACAAGAACGTAAACATACCAAAGGATTTAAGTGGTTCGACTTTTTCAAGTCTACATCCACTGTGAACGAGAGAGATGAATCTTATTAATGGTGAAAACACAATCTATGGATTACAGTGTATCACTCACTCTATTTGTGATAATCTTCTCACAAATCTAATTGCAAAACTCTATGAACAAAGATGAACACAGAGCAACTGACTTCTCTCCTGTTTTTCTTCTCTCGCTCGACTTCTCTCTCTTTTCTAAAACTGCTGAAATGAATCAATTCAGATTTTTAAGCATCTTGCGCCATGTATCAAAGATCTAGCTCAAGATGCCTCCGTTCCACAACTCACTAACTAACTCTTAACTAACTCAAGCAGCTGACTTGAGTAGCTAGTCTTCTGATTCTCGGTTCTATGCTCAAGAAGTGATCAAGCTGAATGACTTTGACATCTAACCGTTGCTTCATGATTGATCTCTGAGCACACTGAGCTCTCAGATAACAAATAAATATATATTAGCTTAAATTATTAATGTTAATAATATATTTTAAATTTTTTTATGAAATCATATATAAGAAATTGTGTTTTTGTATATTATTATGTTACATATTGTCTATTTGAATATTTGAGGGTACACTAAAAATATTAATTTTAAATTTAATTATAATAAATATATAAATATGATATACTACTTTGTTTATTAGTTTACTTGATCAAACATTTAATTAAATCAAATTATAGACACATATTATCTTTTATGATTAAGATCGTTTGCTTTTACGATATAACATTTTTTAAAATTTATTGACAAATTATTACATATTTTGAATTATAAAAATACAAAAGGTAATGATTAACATTGTAAAAAGTAAAATACCAATTTTTAATTTTTTTTGAATGCTAGTAACCCTTTTTTTCCCATTTTATGTTTATAATTGAAGCCGCAATGATAGTGATAATCACAAATTACAGATGGAAGTATCAACATTTTTGGACTAATTCGTATATAAACCTTCCGCTCCTTTTTAGGGTTGCGCTGCAAATTACCCAGTCAACTATAATAATAGTGTGAGGTACAATCAAATTATCCTAACTAAATATTTAGGAGCTCCCGTTGGTGATCTGTAATTTTCACATTAATTTGCGGGTGGAAAAAAAAAAAAAAGTAAGTCTATATATATATATATATATATATATATATTTAATATTGTTGGAATAAAAGTAAGTCTATATTTAGTTGGGATAATTTTTTTATATTTTATTTTCTAATATTAATAAAAGAGTGGTGGATAGTTTTATGACGTGAATAGGTATAAATCCCATCTCCCAAGAAGTTGGAACTGTATGGTACCGCATTCTTTATAACAGTATGGAGCATGCATTTCTGTTACACAGTTACTGCTACAATCGTCCATCGCGTCGGGGTGGGACCACCCCTATCGTATTATCTTATTGCACAAAAACACTATCATATAATTTCTTTTATTCCAGACTTTTTTAATACTTCATTCTATACACTTATCCACTGCCTCAGGAAACATAAACATTTCAAATTTTCAGTTTAGTTTTTCTTGGATAATTAAAAAATAGAATGATTTATTTTATATGATTATTAGACTCTAAATAAATATTAATTAATATGTTTTATAAAATTAGTAAATAGTTTAATTTTTATATAATTAATTAATTTATAGAAATTAAAATTTTATTTTGGAACAGAGATATTTTTATACAAAATTATATTTTTTACATTTCTTTACTAGTACAATAATAAAATTTTGAATATTCTTAATATTTATTCTTAAATATTGATTAACTCAAAATTATATTATAAGTATATTTTATTTTTAAATATATTCAAATTATGCAAGTGCAATACAAGTAAATATAAAAAAATCTAATTAATATTTTTAAAATAGAGTTGTAGAAATTTGAAAATACATTAACCGCGAATATATATTTTATTTTTAATAAGTTGATGAACAATTTAATTTATCATTTGTTCTCTCTACTCCTATATATATATATATATATATATATGAATTATGCTTCCTCAAAATATAGATTTATATTTTCTATCAATTGAATGTAGATACTGCTTGTTAAAATTTTCATTTATGCTACTTTTTTTTCTTTAATATATATATTCAATAACATTCGACTATAAACATTTTTGTTATAAGGGCATTAAAATAACAATTAATAATTCATTTTAACTTTGAAAGCCGACTGGTTTCTTAGGAACAATTTTTTAAAGAAAATATGACTCTCTCTGAAGTATTTATTAAGATAGTTTAAATTCAATGAAAATAAATAAATTCATAACTCCTAAATATATTTAGTAGGTTAAATTCAAAGTCGACTTAATAATAAAAGTGTCAAAAGACCCAAAACTATGAAAAAGCTAAATTCATCCCGACCCGATAACCCGGCCCATCCTCAAAATTAATATTGTTTGTATAATCATTTTATGATCGATCATGTTATGTCGTGAGTAAAAAAATAAACGAGGCATAATATTATGCGGTCCTCGCTCGAGTCTCACGTGAGTATATATCATAATAATAAAGGCTAAATGCCAAATAAGAATATATTATATATACACACACTAGCATAATATCCCTATTCATATCAATTTTATAATTATGTAGGAAACACGTGCTCAACACAAAAAAAAAAAAAAAAAAAAAATTTCTACATATTATTTTTTATTGCAAAATAAATTTGAAAATAGAATTGTTTTTTGTTTTTCTGCACTGCCTTAAATCATTTCAATAAGTATAATTAATATTTTGTACTACTTTTCCTGCATATATTGAGGCATTTATTTACTTAAATGAGGAGTTGATATAATTTGAATATTGCGAATCTAAAAACTCATTTTGAATTTTATTTTTTAATGATAATTGATAATTATTCTGGTTTTTTATTATTATTTAGAAATAAAGATCCCATATTTTTAATTAAACGTAGTTCCTATTGAATAGGAAATATTGTAAAGTAGATATTATTTATTATATTTAATATTTAATTTTATTGTATTTTATAAAACAATTTACTTATCAAGAGTAAGTATATATATTCGATTGTGCGTGCATTGGAGAAATACTAATAAATGACTAAACTAAAATCAATAAGTTATATTCACCCCTATTTCCTTGTCCCAAAAAAATAGTTATATTCTTAGAAAAATGTATAAGAATATATATATATATATACACACACATCTATATATTTATATAATAATAATAATAATAATAATAATAATAATAATAATAAACTGACTGTTTTTATATTTGTTATTATCATTTTTCCTGTCTATTTTTCTTTCCACAAATGAAAATACGATTTTTAAGAAATGTTGTTATATTTCTAACCAATAAGAATTCATTTTAATTTTTATATATTCTTTTGTTAATATTGGTAACATTACTAATTTTATCAAAACTAATAAAAAATTCATATATCTTCATAAAATAAATCAATTATCAATTTGTGGCAGATTCAATATTATATATAATAATAATAAAATATTCACATTGATACCCCTGATTTTATTCAATTTTCTTTGTTTAAAAAAAACTATATATTTGATACTTTGATAATTGTTTTTTATAAATAAAATAAATTAGTGTTCACATATAATTTTATATATAATTATATCCTTATTATAATCATACTACATATATAAACTATTGAAAATAATTATATATGTATTTTAATAATATTAATTTTAAATATTTCCGAATAATATGTACGTGTATCGCACGGGAGAACATACTAATATATATAAGAATATAAACTGCATTTGTGTAATATTACCACATTAAAAAATGTATACTAACCAGACAAAACTCAAAAAAAATAAAAATTCAACCAACAATCTCCAATTAAAAGCAAGTATGGAAGGAAGAGGGTGGTAGGGGTAGTTGAGCAAATTTTGTGGATGGAATTTAGTGGTGTGAATATGTTGAAACCATAATTTGATTGAAGGAGAGCCACAGAATAGTGAGTAATGAGCCCGTCTGACAACATTTAATAGGCCCACCAAGCGGAGTAAAGTTAATTCTTGGACCACCTTTAACAAATAGGCCCATGGGCTCAGGGTAGTTGGGTTGTTTATTATTTTGTTAGAAAAAAGTGAGCAGAGCAAAGCATGCCTCCTTGAGTGTTGCCAAAATTGTATTATTACTTATTATACCCTTGAAATATTATGTTATCTTCAGTAAAATATCTTTTTTTTTGTAAGCATCGGGCATACTATTAATACCCAACACAATCTGAAATTATTAATAAATATGAAACAGAAATTACTGCTGCAGTTTCAATAATGAAATTTCTTTTCATTAAATATCATTTATTACCTTTTCTATTCTTTCTCTTTTCCCTTTCGAAAGAACGACTGCTTAACAAAAATGTAAAGACAACAAAGTACAAGTAATATGGAACATGTTGGGTACCGCCGTCGCTGGTGTAGGGCTCAGGGTATGCCTGGGCTCGCCCCGATTCGGACACACAAGGTAATCGGAGGTTTCGGACCGATCACACAAGACCGACGTCGACCAAGAGTACAGACCCACTTCCCGGTAGCACTTCACTCCCAAACCTTACCCACTCGACACCCACACAGACTACACACCGTAAATCTCACCAACGGAGATAAACTCTCAGTATAAACACGGGGACAGTGGAAAGAGTTGCAGTGAGAAGACTGTCGAACAAGCTGTATCAACCACTGAATGACCGGAGTCATTTTATAGGTGAGCTTTCAACCGGAGAACCCCGAAGAGTCACGTGGCTTCAACACCGCAATCATTGGGAGTAAAGACTGCTTGGGGAAGGGGTGCGAACTCGTCGCAAGAAACGGGGCAGACTGGGGGGAGACGAAGAGGGGAGGAGGTGAGAGCGGCGCTCTCGCAAGGGAGGGGAATTAGGGCACGACCGAGTGCCCTAATTTGGTCAGCCAACGGATAAGTGAGAAGGGGGGTGAACTCAAGGGCTTGGGCTTTAATAAGCCTGGGCCCAGATTAAGTGAGCAGGCCCACAAGTAAGAGTATTGGGCCAATACCCAATAACGTTCTCCACCTTATTGGACTGATCCTCACAATACTGATTGACAAGTTCTATCCGGGGCGCAGGCTGTTCATCATTGCCCTTACCACTCACACACACACACACACCTGCACAGAAGAAAGAAACAACGAAAAGTGAGAAAAAACAAACACAAAATTCAGAACGCAAGAAATACAAAATTTTAATCTAAAGAATCAAAATTAAGAGTATTCATGCAGTCATTTGTTTTCTCAGCAGATAGACATTTAGTTCCCATATCAGCAGGGTTGAATTGTGAAGGTATTTTCTCAAGTTTGACTGTTCCCTTTTCAACAATATCCTGAATGAAATGATACCTAACATCTATATGTTTGGTGCGATCATGGAAGACATGATTTTTACATAGTTGAATTCCAGATTGGCTATCAGAATAAACCACAGTATCACCTTCTAAGTACCCAATTTCAGATAACAGGCCTTTTAACCATATAGCTTCTTTTAAGGCATCAGTAATAGCAATGTATTCAGATTCAGTAGTGGATAAAGCAATAACATGCTGCAGTTGAGATTTCCAACTGATACAGGAACCACACAGAGTGAACACATATGAGGTAGAAAACTTCATATTATCTCTATCATTGGCATAATTAGAATCAGCATAACCAATCAAATTAACACCTTGAGCACATTTTGAAAATCTAAGACAAGTATTGACAGATCCCTTCAAATACTTTAACAGCCATTTTAATGCATCCCAATGAGGCATACCAGGGTTGGACATGTATCTACTCAAACATATTACCGAATATGCAATATCAGGTCGAGTGCTTACCATAAGATACATGATTGAGCCTATAGCATTAGCATATGACACCTTAGACATTTCATTTATTTCAGAATCAGTTTTTGGGGACTGATCCTTACTTAACACAAAGTGAGCAGCAAGGGGAACATTAGTAGGTTTAGCATTAGACATGGAGAATTTACTCAAAATCTTATTCACATAAGAAATCTGGTTTAAGTGCAGTGTATGGTTCTTCCTATCTCTAACAATATCCATGCCAAGAATTCGTTTAGCATCTCCAAGATATTTCATGTCAAAATTATCACTTAGGCAATTCTGCACATATTCGATAGATTTAATGCAAGGGCTAACAAGGAGCATATCATCGACATATATCAGCAGAAAAGTAGGAACAGAGGCATCACACTTAAAGTAAGACAGTGGTCATGCACACTTCTATTGCACTTAAGATCTTTCATGCATGAATTGAATTTCTTGTTCCATTGCCTAAGGGATTGTTTTAAACCATGCAAAGACTTTTTCAATAAGCATACATGGTCAGTTTTTTAAGGGTCAATAAAACCATTAGGTTGATGCATGTAGATTTGTTTGTCAAGTTCACCGTGCAAGAAAGCAGTTTTTACATCAAGTTGTTTTAATTCCTAGTTAAAATGAGCAACTAAAGCTAACATTATGCGCACAGTAACAAACTTAACAACAGGAGCAAAGATTTCTGTGTAATATATCCCCTCCTTTTGAGTAAAACCTTTTGCTACAAGTCTAGCTTTAAACCTAGTGTTGTTACATTCTTCTTTTACCTTATATAGCCATTTACATTGATAAGTAGAAAATTGTGCATAATTTTAATTTATAAAATTGTATTTTTAATGCAATTAATTCGTGTGCACTCTCTATTTCATACTTATTTAATGTTTCGACAAGAACTACTTCCTTTTTGTTTTTATTTGCAGCACTTCTGGATAATTTTATACAATAATCCACATAAGCCCAAGAAGTTTATGGGCTGAAATAGTTTTGGACTTAATTAATTAATTAAGCCCAAAACTTAATTGAAGCCTATAAATGGAATTAGGGCAAAATGGCAAGTATAAAAGGGAGATGGAAGGCAAGAAGGAAGGGCATTCTGGCAATTCTGGAATTGAGGGTGCCAACAAAGAAACAAAGAGAGAGACTCCAGGAGACAGGGAGAGAGAGCAAGGGGACAGATTCACGGAGTCTTTTGTGGATTTGGGTTTATTCCTCCCTTCTTATCTTTGTTTTAATGTCTTTCATTTGGATGATTTTAATTTTTAGACACGTGATGTGTAACTAAATTTTATATTCCAGTTTAGGGAATGTTTGAACCCTATTTCAATATTATGTGATTTATATTTTCGTGACACCATATTGATTTAATATGTGCGAATTTATTATGTTGATGGGTTGAATTGATTTATAATATATATATTGTTAATTGTGACTGATCACCCCAATTGATAGTTTATATGTTTAGGGCTAGGGTTTAAATTGCAATCCGTAATTGTTGTGATCTTAAACTCGTCTGTAGCAACTAATAATTTATATTATTAGAATCAACATAATTCAGGATTAATTGAATCGAGCGTATGAATTCAATAACCTGCCTACCCTATTATCCTAATTGATAATGCATTTAACGAATTAAATCCAAAGAGCGTATTTTGGACTGTTCGATTAAATAGGTTAATTAGAGAGCTTATTCTAATTAATTACACTTAAGGGATAAAGCGAATCAACAGAGCTTGTTGTTGGTTTAGGGGTAGGAATTCCACAATTAAATTAATAATGTGTCGCATAATCATATGATTTGGAATAGGGGGAAAACTGAACCATAAATCGGAATTGATTTCTATTACTGTCCGCCCTCTGTTTATTTGCTTCATTTTTTATTTATTAGAGTAGATTTTATTTTATTAGTTTAGTAGACAAAATTCATCAACATCCCCCCTTTTTATTTACATTCGTAAATTAGCATAAAAAGATAAACAAATAATTCAACCGTTCTCTGTGGGATCGACCCTTACTTCCCATTACTACAAAATAGTAGAGGAAAGCGAGGTAAAATAATATAATTAATTTTGACGTGCCCCGACAGCACGGTCAAAATTTTGGCGCCGTTGCCGGGGAACGGTGTGAATTTATTTGTGATATTTATTTTTGTTAATTTTCGTGTGTTTTTTTTCTCTTGCTGAAAATTGAAGTGACCCAGTGTGAACTGTACGAGTTTATTTTTCAGCGAATTTTGTTTTTCGTTCTTTTCGTGGAATTCACCCTTTTTCGTTCTTACTGATTCCTTGCAGTGGTGAATGATCACACGGTCCAATCGAAACAAAGAATTGCTGTTTGACCCCAAAATTACAAGAAGAGACCGAGTTTGCCGACGACAAGCAAGAGAAGCTAGGGAATCATCTAGTCGATCACATTTCCCTAGAAGGCTAGATTTTGGTGTGTTGGAGGAATCCGTGGCCCCATCCTTGAACTCTCCCGCAGCTGATTTTATTGATTTTGAATTTGAAATTAGGGAAGAACAATGGAAGAAGCCCAACGCACGCTGAAAGAACTTGCAAACCCCGAGCTAACTCAACAACCCCTATGCATTACACTCCCTAACATTGAGGCTAATAATGCCTTTGAACTTAAATCTGGACTAATTCATTTGTTACCATCTTTTCATGGCCTTGCAGGTGAAGATCCCCATAAGCAGTTAAAGGAATTCCATGTCGTGTGTTACAGCATGAAACCAGTGGGGGTAACCGTAGAACAAACCAAATTACACGCGTTCTCTTTCTCTTTGAAGGATACCGCGAAGGACTGGCTTTACTATCTTCCATCAGGTTCTATCACCACATGGGCTGGCATGGAACATACATTTCTCCAAAGATATTTTCCAGCATCTAGGGTTGCCAATCTAAGAAAGGAGATATGTGGTGTACGGCAACTACATGGAGGGCCCCTTTATGAATATTGGGAACGGTTCAAGAAGTTGGTTGCAAGCTGCCCACAACACCAAATTAGTGAGCAACTCCTAATCCAATACTTTTATGAGGGCCTGGCAATGATGGACAGGAACATGATTGATGTAGCCAGTGGTGGAGCACTTGTGGATAAGACCCCTGCAGCAGCAAAAGAGTTAATTTCAAACATGGCAGCTAACTCACAATAGTTTGGCAATCGTGACATATCATATAGAATGGTGAAAGAGGTAAATGATTCTTCACTTCAAAATCAATTAAATGAACTTACCTCTTTTTTTAGATAGATTGCCACAGGAAAACCATGTAAAATCTGTGAGACTGCCGATCATACCACCGACAATTGTAAGATCCTTAATGAGGAAATAAATGCACATGCCAATGCTGTTGGCACTGGGAATTTCCAAGGGAGAAGAAACGACCCCTATTCGAATACTTACAACCCGGGGTGGAGAGACCATCCAAATTTTCGGTGGGGAAATTCATACAATGGACCACAACATGAACAAACTCGTCCACCACCACAACAGAGAGGCCAATACTTTCAAAAACAGCAATTGGACCAAAGCTCTACTGCAACCTTGGAGGAAATGATGAAAACTCTAACCTCCAACACGGTGCAATTTCAACAAAATATGCGACAATTCCAGCAAGAAACCCAATCTAGCATAAAAAATCTTCAAACACAAGTGAGCTAGCCACCACCGTAAGTCGCCTGGAGAATCAAAATAGTGGGAAATTGCCTTCTCAGCCTGAGATAAATCCAAGAAATGTAAGTGCTGTTACCCTAAGGAGTGAAAAGCAACTTGGAGAGCTTAACAAGCCCGGGTTCGCTGTGAAAGACGCAAAGGAAAAGAAGGTTGACGCTGAAGACACTGACACTGGGTCAACCAGTGTGGAACCTGCCGTACAACTGGACACTGGATCACCCAGTGTGGAACCTGCTATACAACTAGACACTGGGTCCCCTAGTGTGAAACTGTCTACTCACGGGAATAAGGTAAACCAACCTACTTCTTCTCTTATTAAAACTAATCCATTGCCTTTTCCATCTAAAATTCACAGGGGTACAAATGAGGATAAAGAGAAACAGGTTCTTAATATTTTTCAGAAGGTGGAGATTAACATACCATTAATTGACGTTGTCTGGCAAATCCCGAGATATGCAAATTCCTCAAAGACTTGTGCACAAACAAACGAAAATTAAAGGGGAACGAGAAGGTACTCATGGGAGAAAATGTCTCGACAATTTTTCAAAAGAAACTTCCCCAAAAGCGAAAGGACCCAGGTATGTTTGTGATCCCTTGTAGAATTGGAAATATTAGGATTGAGAAAGCTATGTTGGATTTGGGGGCCTCAATAAATGTTATGCCACGTTCAATATATAATTCTTTGAATTTGGGAATATTGAAAAATACTGGGGTAGTTATTCAATTGGCTGATCGTAGCAGTGCCTATCCAGATGGGGTAATTGAGGATGTTCTGGTACAAGTTGGTGAACTTGTATTCCCTGCTGATTTTTATGTCCTTGATATGGAGGGTGACCCTTCCATTGCCACACCTATATTGTTGGGGAGGCCGTTTTTGAACACGTCCCAAACAAAGATAGATGTTCGTGAAGGCACCCTCACTATGGAATTTGATGGTCAAATGATTAAATTTAATATTTATGATGCCATGAAATTTCCAGATGATGCTGGGGCTGTATTTGCTGTTAGTATTATTGACCAGGAAGTATTTGAGTTAAATTGCAGGGATGAACTGGAGGTTGTATTGACTATGAGCTTAGATGCCGACAAGAATACAAACCCGCCAACCAGTTTGTATTCGTGTTGGTACTACCTCACCTTCATTATTTTCGACTACAGTTACTCCAGATTTTTTTGGTACCACCTGAGTAGGGCTCACCCACTTACTATCTGAAATTGGATACATTATTCCAACATCTAAAAGTTTGAGAATCTCTTTCTTTACCACTTCCATCATTGGAGGATTTAACCGGCGTTGTGCTTCTCTGGTGGGTTTGGATTCATCTTCTAGGAGAATCCGGTGCATACACAGGGATGGGCTGATTCCACGTATATCGGCTATGGTCCATCCAATAGCTTCTTTATTCTTCTTTAGCACATCCACTAGTGTCTTCTCCTGAATTCTACTTAATTTTTCCGAGACAATAACAGGCAAAGTATCATTCTCCCCAAGGTAAACATACTTCAAGTGATCAGGAAGAGGTTTCAGTTCTAGTACAGGTGCCTGCAAAATAGAGGGTAAAATCTTTGGATTAGATTCAGGTAACTTGATGAAGCTTACCTCATACATGGGTGAAAGTGGGCGAGCTATTTGGAGTGTGGCTACAATTTCAGTCAATCCACAATGTAACTCAAAAATCTCGTAAGTTGAATGCAATAACCCGAAAGGATCATTTTTCCCTCCCCTTTATAGATCAAATGCTTGAAAGTCTTGCCGGTCACTCTTATTACTGGTTTTTAGATGGTTTTTCAGGATATTTTCAGATTGCAATTGCCCCGGAGGATCAGGAGAAGACAATATTCACATGCCCCTTTGGAACATTTGCTTATCGAAGGATGCCCTTTGGTCTTTGCAATGCTCCCGCGACATTTCAAAGGTGTATGGTGAGCATATTTTCTGAATTTGTCGGTAATATTATTGAAGTCTTCATGGATGATTTTAGCATTTATGGCAATTCATTTGAAATTTGTCTTGATAACCTCACTCTAATTCTAAAAAGATATGTAGAAACTAATCTTGTGCTTAATTGGGAAAAGTGTCATTTCATGGTAGAACAAGGTATAGTTTTAGGACATATCGTCTCATTGAAAGGAATTGAAGTTGATAAATCTAAAATTGACCTTATTACTGCTTTACCTTACCCCGTGAGTGTACGGGAAGTTCGTGCTTTTCTTGGACATGCAGGATTTTATCGGAGATTTATCAAGGATTTTTCCAAGATTGCTGCACCCTTATGCAAATTGCTGCAAAAGGATATGGAATTCCAGCTGAATGACGAAAATAAGGCAGCATTTGACAAATTGAAAGAGCTTCTAACAACACCACCCATAATTCAACCGCCAAATTGGGATTTACCATTTGAGATCATGTGCGATGCAAGCGATTATGCGGTTAGGGCAGTATTGGGACAAAGAATAGGAAGAGCAGCACATGTGATATATTATGCATCAAAAACTTTGAACCCAGCACAAGCGAATTACACTACAACTGAAAAGGAGCTTCTAGCTGTAGTTTTTGCTTTGGAAAAATTTCGCTCTTGTTTATTAGGTACTAAAGTTATTGTTTTCTCTGACCATGCAGCTCTCAAATTCTTACTGTCCAAAAAGGAGGCGAAACCAAGACTCATCAGGTGGATTTTGTTACTCCAAGAGTTCGATTTGGAAATAAGGGACAAGAAGGGAACCAAGAATTTGGTGGCTGACCACCTAAGCCGTTTAGTACTTAAGGAAGAAGATGGACCCCTATCAGAAAGTTTTCCTGGGGAGCAATTGCTTGTAGTATCGAATTTTGGACAGCAACAGGCCACACTGGGTCATCCAGTGTTAGATTTCGTGCAGAATTCGGAACAGCAACAGGCCACACTGGGTCATCCAGTGTCAGATTCCGTGCTGAATTCGAAACAGCAGCAGATCACACTGGGTCATCCAGTGTCAGATTCTGCAACTCCTTGGTATGCTGATTTAGTCAATTTTCTTGTAGCTAACGTTTTCCTGTAGGTTGGAATAGGGCACGAAGGAACAAACTCAAGAGTGATGCAAAGGTTTTTGCATGGGATGACCCATATTTATGGAATCATTGCTCTGATCAAGTCGTTAGAAGGTGCGTGCCTAAAACTGAATTTCATTCGATATTAATGTTTTGCCATTCCCATACATGTGGAGGCCATTTTGGAGCAAAGAGAACAGCACACAAGGTCTTGGAAAATGGATTTTATTGGCCTTCTTTGTTTAAAGATGCTTACAATTTTTGCAAGACTTGTGATAGATGTCAAATGACAGGTAACATTTCCAAGAGGAATGAAATGCCCTAGCAATTAATCATGGTTTGTGAAATTTTTTATGTTTGGGGAATGGATTTCATGGGGCCATTTCCTTCTTCCTATGGAAACATTTATATTTTACTTGCTGTCGATTATGTATCCAAATGGGTGGAGGCTAAGGCCACTCGGACTAATGATTCCAGAGTTGTTGCATGCTTTGTGAAGGCTAACATTTTTGCCAGGTTTGGAATTCCAAGGGCCATAATAAGTGATAGAGGGACACATTTTTGCAACAGGACTGTCGAAGCTCTACTGAAGAAGTATGGAGTACTACACAAAATGTCTACACCCTACCATCCTCAAACTAATGGCCAAGCTGAGACCTCTAACTGAGAAATCAAAGCCATTCTAGAGAAAACAGTTCAACCAAACCGTAAGGATTGGAGTTCAAGGCTCGACGATACTCTCTGGGCATATCGAACAGCTTATAAAATGCCAATTGGAATGTCTCCCTACAGGCTGATATATGGGAAGGCGTGTCATCTGCCAGTGGAGTTGGAGCATAGAGCCTATTGGGCAATCAAGAAATGTAATATGGACCATGATGAAGCAGGATTGCACAGGAAATTGCAACTACAAGAACTTGAAGAATTGCGAAATGAGGCCTTTGAAAATGCATTAATCTACAAAGAAAGAACAAAAGCTCTCCATGACGCAAAAATTTCTAGAAAAAAATTTTCTATTGGTGAAAAAGTCTTGCTTTATCATTCCCGACTCAAATTATTCCCAGGTAAATTACGTTCATGATGGATTGGACCTTTTATCATTACTAATGTGTTTTTTAATGGTGCAGTAGACATTCAAAGCCCGAAAACTGGAAAATTTTTCAGAGTTAATGGACATCAACTTAAGCCTTACTTTGAGGGGTTTCGTGTCGTGAATTTAGACGAGCAAACACTTGAAGATCCGATACAATCCTAAGAGGGAAGTATGTCGAGCCAACGACATTAAACAACGGCGCTACATGGGAGGCAACCCATACTTGTGTACATATATATCTGTTTCAAAAAAAAAAAAAAAGACCATTTGGTCGTCCAAAAAAAAAAAAATTTGACCATTTGGTCGTCCAAAAAAAAAACTGTTTGACCATTTGGTCGTCCAAATAATAATAAAAAAAATAAAAAAAAAGAATTTAATTAAAAATTTGAAATGGATCAACCCTAATCCTTCCAATCCTAACTTTGCCATTCTTTCCACAGACACAGAAGAACCCCCAGCCGCAGCCGCAGCCGTCCCGCATCCCAGTCGCAGCCGCGAGCCGCCCTGCGTCGCACTCACAGTTGCCTCGCATCGCAGGCTGAGCCGTCGCCGCCTCTGCCGCACCACTGCTGCCTGACCAACGCTGCTATCGTCCGCCGTCGCAGCCGCGAGCCGCCCCGCCGTCGCTGTTCTTCCCCCCTCCCGCATCGCAGTCGCAGCCGCAGCCGTAGCCGCCCCTCGTCCCAGTCGCACTCACAGACGCGTCGCATTGCAGGCTGCGCCGTCGTCGCCGCCTCTGCTGCAGGCTGCGCCGTCGCCGCCGTCGCAGTCGCAGTCGCCACGCCGTCACTGTTCATCCTCCTATTTTCTTCACCATTGATGATGGACAGAACGCGTGGTAAGGCTACTGTCCCACCGCCCCGATGTTCCAATCGTCTGTTGTGGCTCCAACGCCCTAAATTGAGTCCAGGTACAGTCATTGAAATAGAGGATGAGCTGACACCGCCATCATCCCCCACTGCCAAAGCAGGCCCAGCTGGTCGGGCCCAAGTATCTCCCCCCACTGCAGAACCAGCACCACCAGATTGGGCAGCCGAACCACCGAGGCCACCTCGTCGGCATCCACGACGACCCACTCCGGCCGAGACCCCCGCTGAAACCTCAAAGCCGCCTAATCAGTCCTCTCGGCGGGGACCTAGACGACATCATGTGCCGAGAGACCCAGAACCAGCGCCAGCTCAATTCCCGAACCGCCATAACATCCAATTTTCAGACCTGCAGCAATTTGAGAGGTACTGTAAGCTTATCAAACGATCCATAAAATCCACTGTCTATTTGGATATTTTGCAGCAGTTAGGCCTATATGATGATGTTATTCGCCTACTTGATGTTGTGGGTTTCCGTCATATTGTAATGGGGAATTGGGAAGTGTATGAAGATTTAACTTATGAATTTTTCTCTTCACTAATGTTGGTGGATCCGGGGGATCGAGATAGTTCATTGACATTTCGGTTGGATGGACGAGATTTTGTATGGCCATTTGAGACATTAGCATGATGTTTGGGTTTGTTGGTTGATACTGTGGGTGGAGGTTTGTTTGATGTGATGCATTTTGGAATCTAATTACACGTGATGCTGCACCGTACACCGCTGGCGCTTCAAAGGCAAGTCTTATTGGTAACCCGGTGCTTCGCTACATTCAACGATTATTATCTTACACTGTTATAGGGCGCTACACGAATCGTAATGTAGTTGAGGTACTAGAGCTGATGATACTTGATTCTATGGTTACGGGGTATCGCCGCTGTTTTGATGGGAATTTTCAGGACAGATTATTAGCGGTTAAGTCGACAAAAGACCCAATTGTTATTGGAGGATTGGTCACTGCTATTGCCGAATATGAGGAAATTGATCTTAGTACACGCTTTCCTATAGGGCGTGTTCAGCGGTTGGATCGAGAACTTTTGGAGAGAATGGGAGCTTTATTCCAAATGGAGGGACAATTTATGTGGAGGATATCAGAGTTCGAATTTCTGGCATTACCCAATCCCGCCTACACGACTCCCATCGGGATGAATTTGAGTATGGACTTCGAATCTTTTCCCAAGCACCTGCTGAGCGGCCACTGGCGAATATAGTTTATCATGATCGAGACGTACGTGCTTGAATTAGGCAGCTGGAACAGGAGCTCGCTGCCACCTCACGTCGGATGACCTCCCGACGACCCTCTTCCTCATCCCGGTGAACGGTGACTCCTTTCCCACACTTTATGCTTCTTATTATTTTCTTTCATGGTTTTAGAGCATGCTATTGATGTTGGTATGGGGAGGAAATAAATGCATACATGTGGTAAATAGGGGATGCTTTCAATGATGAAAATTATGATAACTTGATATTTACTTTCTAAAGTTCAAATTGACTCTATGTGGCAAGTGTGATTGACTGATATAGTTTTACAAAGTTGTCTCTTTAAGCCTACGGTTGAGTTACCTTTTACATGTTTGATTTGATACACAACCCGATTATTAAAGTGAGTTTTGAGCCTGTGAGCATGATTTTTATACATGATGCTCTTTTCCTTCATGTGGGATTATCACACTCAGTTGTTCATTCTAGAACTTGCTCGGCTATGCTTTTTGGAATTACTGTTTTGAGTTATTACATGTTAGATGATAAGGGCATTTAGGACACCATATTTAAGCCTTTTGCATGAACCACCGCCATAATTGATCTTTTAGAATACCCCGTTGAGCCTTGGATACTTTCTCTTGCTACACTATCCATAACCATATGTTTTCATGAACCACACCTTTATAACTGTTTTGAATATTTGTGGATTGCACTCCTAACAAATTAAGTGAGAATAAAGATAGCATGTTTACCATCTGTCTCATAGGGGTTTACTTGCTGGTTATTGATACATTCCATTTTATTATGCTATGTTGCTGCCCCAAAAAAAAAAAAAAATTGTGGGGGGTGGCAGAATAGATACCACCACTTTTGGTATTTGCTGCCTTATCCAAAAAAAAAAAAACCGTGGGGGTGGCAGAATAGATACCACCACTTTTGGTATTTGCTGCCTTCTCCGAAAAAAAAAAAAAGCGTGGGGGTGGCAGAATAGATACCACCACTTTTGGTATTTGCTGCCTTCTCCAAAAAAAAAAAAAAAGAAAGAAAAGAAAAGGGCAAATGCACAACAAATAGAGTTGGGAAAATATATACTAGCACCTATAAGTGTAAATTCGTTAGAGTACTTTAAATCCACAAATATTCATAAACAAGTTTAACCAAACTTTCTTCAAAATTTCTCCTCTTTAATTTTACCTTGAACTACAATCACATTATAACCCGGGAAGACCCTTTGATTTCATTAAAACTCAATTGACAGGTAGTGAAAATTAGATATCCGAGCAAGCTTATGGTAAATGACATACTCTGTGTTGATATGAGTGACTTGAATATATCATCCTATTATACACTTGAGTGAAATGAGTTATCCTATTGTGAGGGTATTAAATCATTGCATGTGTGAGATTAACTTAATTATTGGGTGATGATGAGACACTTTAGGATCAATATCTGTTATGAAACACTTGCCGATTGAGTTAAATTTGTCTTATGAAAGTACATGAGTTGAGATATCTTGAGACTGAGCATAGCTCTCCCCGTTCAACTATATGCCTGCTTTTATTCTATGTTTGCTTGAGGACAAGCAAATGTTTGAGTTTGGGGATATTTGATAAGTAGAAAATTGTGCATAATTTTAATTGATAAAATTGTATTTTTAATGCAATTAATTCGTGTGCACTCTCTATTTCATACTTATTTAATATTTCGACAAGAACTACTTCCTTTTTGTTTTTGAGATATTTGCAACACTTCTGGATAATTTTATACAATAATCCACATAAGCCCAAGAAGTTTATGGGCTGAAATAGTTTTTGACTTAATTAATTAATTAAGCCCAAAACTTAATTGAAGCCCATAAATGGAATTAGGGCAAAATGGAAAGTATAAAAGAGAGATGGAAGGCAAGCAGGAAGGGCATTCTGGCAATTCTGGAATTGAGGGTGCCAACAAAGAAACAAAGGGAGAGACTCCAGGAGACAGGGAGAGAGAGCAAGGGGACAGATTCACGGAGTCTTTTGTGGATTTGGGTTTATTCCTCCCTTCTTATCTTTGTTTTAATGTCTTTCATTTGGATGATTTTAATTTTTAGACACGTGATGTGTAACTAAATTTTATATTCCGGTTTAGGGAATGTTTGAACCCTATTTCAATATTATGTGATTTATATTTTCGTGACACCATATTGATTTAATATGTGCGAATTTATTATGTTGATGGGTTGAATTGATTTATAATATATATTGTTAATTGTGACTGATCACCCCAATTGATAGTTTATATGTTTAGGGCTAGGGTTTAAATTGCAATCCGTAATTATTGTGATCTTGAACCCGTCTGTAGCAACTAATAATTTATATTATTAGAATCAACATAATTAAGGATTAATTGAATCGAGCGTATGAATTCAATAACCTGCCTACCCTATTATCCTAATTGATAATGCATTTAACGAATTAAATCCAAATAGCGTATTTTGGACTGTTCAATTAAATAGGTTAATTAGAGAGCTTATTCTAATTAATTACACTTAAGGGATAAAGCGAATCAACAGAGCTTGTTGTTGGTTTAGGGGTAGGAATTCCACAATTAAATTAATAATGTGTCGCATAATCATATGATTTGGAATAGGGGGAAAATTGAACCATAAACCGGAATTTATTTCTATTACTGTCTGCCCTCTGTTTATTTGCTTGATTTTTTTATTTATTAGAGTAGATTTTATTTTATTAGTTTAGTAGACAAAATTCATCAACATCCCCCTTTTTATTTGCATTCGTAAATTAGCATAAAAAGATAAACAAATAATTCAATTGTTCTCTGTGGGATTGACCCTTACTTCCCACTACTACAAAATAGTAGAGGAAAGCGAGGTAAAATAATATAATTAATTTTGACGTGCCCCGACAGCACGGTCATACATGCAACCACAGAGCAATTGGACGGCTTAGGTACAAGAGTCCAGGTTTGGTTAACATGCAGGGAGTTCTTTTCATCATTCACAGCATTTAACCAATCAACATAATTTTTGGAATTCACAGCTTCCTTAAAGGATTTAGGTTCTAGGTCAGTGGGGGATTCATACACATTCAAAGCATGCATATCCATGTGATAATCATTAAGTCTAGATGGTTGCCTAATGTTTCTTCTAGGTCTGTCCCTAGCAAGTTGATAATTATCATTTTCACCATCACTTAAATTACCATGCAAGTTATCAGGATCTGGATCAGATAAAACAGTCAAGTTTGGCGTGTGCTCCACCTCACTAAGAGTTGTGTGAAGAGCAACAGAAGGCATAGATATAGGCAGGCAAGGGAATTCAGTTTCATTGAAGATAACATCCCTATTTATTGTAACTTTAAAACCAGGTTCATTTTTTAACCATAATCTGTAGTCTTTTACACCTTCAGGATAACCAAGGAAAATACATTTTTTAGACCTTGGTTCTAACTTATCCAGTTTTTGATGCACAAAAGCAGCACAACCGAATATTTTTAAACTTGAAAAATCAACAGTTTTTCCTGACCAAACAAGTTCAGGGTATTTCCCATTCAAAGGCACAGAGGGTGACCTATTAATTAAATAGGCAGCAGTGACAACTGCTTCACCCCAGAACTTCTTAGAAAGTCCAGAAGCTGCAAGCATGCTTCTTACTTTCTCAAGAAGAGTTCTGTTTATACGTTCTGCCACACCATTTTGCTATAGTGTGTATGAAACCGTTTTGTGTCTTTGAATACCAGAAATAGCATATAGATTATCAAGTAGGTGGTTACAAAATTCAAGTCCATTATCTGTCCTAAGTTTCTTGATTTTCTTGCCAGTTTGATTCTCAATTAAAGATTTCCAGTTTTTTAAAACTTCAAACACATCAGATTTATCCTTTAAAAGCAGAACCCAAACTTTTCGAGAGAAATCATCAATTATGGAGAGAAACCATCTTTTGTTACCATGTGTGGGGGTAGTGGCAGGACCCCACACATCAGCATGTAAATATTCAAGTATGCTGGTGCATTTAGACAGATTGAGGGCAGGGGAGATAGGGAAACTAACTCTATGTTGTTTACCCTTTACACATGGTTCACATAAAGGCATGCATGAAAGTTTATCATTGCCAAATGATCCTACTTTTTGCAACAGTTCAAGGCCTTTATTACTCATATGTCCTAGTCTACAATGCCAAAGTGCAGTTTTATCATCCTTAACTACATTTGCATGCAAGATAGGTTTGGTAAAACACATACACAGGTTATTATGTTTTTCAGCTTTAAGGACCACAGAAGACCCTTTCATGATTGACATAACACCCTTACCCCATTTCCTCTCATACCCTTCATCTTCTAATACAGTTTTTCAAGTAAGAGCATGTCCAGATTCGCACATAAGTGAAATATTGCCTACACCTAGGATAGGACATTTCTTATCGTTTACCATGGATACAAAACCATCTTTTGTTTCTTTAAAGGAGCAAAACAGGTTTTTGAAAGGAGTTAAGTGAAAAGTGCAGCCAGAGTCAATTAACCATTCATTTTCACACAAGAAAGATGAATTTACAGAATTAGCCACAGAGGTTTCACAACAATCTGTTACCATGAAAACATCTTCATGTAATTTCTTTTGAGATACATTATTAGCCTATGGTCTTTTAGGTTGAGGACACATATTTGCAAAATGACCAGGTTCACCACAATTGAAACACTTCTTATTTTTATTTGTGGGATTATTCTCTTTTGCATTTTTATCCTTAGACCTTTCTTGACCATTTTTGTTTTCAGAAAACTTTTTCTTTTTCTTAAAGTTCTTTCCTTTAACAAACATGGCATCAGCATTGTTTTGATGTTTCATACCCATATTGGCTTTTAAATCTATCTCTTTACTTTTTAATCCGTTTATAACAGTGTCCAGATTAACCTGATCCCTGCCATATTTTATAGCAGATTTTACATCACTGAAGGAATCAGGTATAGCATTTAAAAGCACAATAGCAGTATATTCATCAATAGATTTATCACCGGTTTTCTTTATGTCTTGTACAAGTTTTCAAAAAATATCCATGTTTTCATCAATATCTTTAGACACATCAAGTTTAAACCAAAAAAATCTTTCAAGCAAGAACATTTTGCAAGGAAGTGAAGTTTCAATGAACAATTCTTCCAATTTATCCCATAATTTCTTAGCACATTTTTGTTCTTCGACCTTTCGGATAACAGAATTTGAGAGATTAGACGCGGGCACGGTTCTGGTTCCAAACCGAAACCGCCGGTCAACGGTTTGGTTCAACCGTTGACTCAGTTCCCGTTCTGGTTGGAACCAAAACCGTCTTCCGGACGATTCGGTTCGAGTTCCTCTATTTTTGGAATGGGAACCGGCAGTTCCTGTTCCTGGTTCTGCCCATTTGAAAATATAGCCGTTGGAGATCAACGGCTAAGATTAAATAGTCGTTGATCTTCAACGGCCCAGATCGTGTGACCGTTGGGAATCGGCCGTTCCGAACCGGAACCGGAACCGGGAACCGGCGGTTCCCAACGGATCTTTTGAATTTTTTATTTTTTTCCCTATAAATACCCCTTCCTACTCATTTCATTTCACAACATCTAATCCCTCTCAATCTCTCTCAATATCCTTCAATCTCTCTCAATTCTCTCTCAATCTCTCTCAATCTCTCTCACATCTCTCTCAATCTCTCTCATATCTCTCTCAATCTCTCTCACATCTTTCTCAATCTCTCTCAATCTCTCTCTCTAAATCATCTTTATATTCTTTATCTTTATAATTCTCTCTCAAAATATCGAGTTCAAGCCAAAGAGGACGTGGAGGTAAAGGATCATCTTCTTTATCTCGACAAGCAAAAGAAAAATCGGTTATGCCGTCGAGTACAAGTGCCGGAACCGGAAAGCACCACCATCTCCTTTGGTTCCAAGATATCTCAATCTTGATGGTGAAGATATTGAAATTCCGGTCGAGTGGCAAGAAGATTTTGAAGCTCAATTAGGTTTGTGTTTATTTTATAAAATATCTCTCTTAAATATTATTTTATACTTTTTTTTTTAGATATCTCTCTCAATTATCTATGTTTAATAATTTATTATGATTATTGATTTAGGTGCACAAAACGAATCTAACGAAGAAGAACGTCTTCCAACTCAAGAGAGTCAAAGTCAACGTAAGCGACAAAGTCAAAGTACGCGACAAACTCAAAGTGGACGAGATGAGGCACTAAGATCGGATATCTTTGCCGTTCACTTCAAAAGAGATATCCAAAATAATAAAGCAATTTGCAACTATTGCGGGGTGGAATATGTTTTTAAAAAAGGAGGAGGTTATGGCACGCTCAAAAAACATTTGCAACGTTTCCATCCCGACAAAGTCGGAAACGATCGGCGTCAAACACAAATACCTCATGGAGGATTCACCGGATGCGGATCCACCGATGAATCACAAGGTACGACTTCTTTATTTAAATATTCCGAACCTTTAATGAGAAAATATTTATCACAAATGGTTTGTGGCATGTCTTTAGCTTTTAATTTTGCTGAAAATGATTTGTATAAAAACCTTGTGTCATTATCAATGAACCCTCAAGTGTCCGGTGGTTCACGTAGAACATTAGTTCGTGATATTGAAAAAATTGTAGGTGAATATAAGTTGGCTTTAACTGATATGTTTAGTTCTTTACAACAAAAGGTTTCAATTTGTGCGGATATATGGGCGGATCATTGGAGAGAACATAGCTTTTTAGGACTTACTTGTCATTGGATAGATAATTCATGGACAATGCAAAAAAGATTACTTGCATATAGAGAATTTGATCAAACACACACGGCCAGAAATATTTCTCATAAAATTCATACTATTTTGCAAGAATATAATTTAGTTACAAAAAATTTTTCAATTTCATTTGACAATGCTAGTGCTAATACTGCTAGTTTGCCATTATTAATTCAAATTTGTCACCATCATTTAAGGGTAGATTTTTTCACATTAGATGCATGTATCATGTTTTAAATTTGTGTGTACAAGATGGCATGGAACATTTTAAAGCACATACAGGTCCTATTAGATTAGTAATTGGACATTTAAAAAGACATGCAACTTTATGTAAAAAATGTAGAAGATTTTGTAAAGCATATGGTATGAGTGAACCCAAAAAAATCACTAAAGATGTGCCTAATCGTTGGAATTCGACATATAAAATGTTGAATTCTTCTTATGAGGTTAGAAATGAATTATGTACATTTTTTTCACAAGAACAATTAGGCATTCCTTTATTTCCAAGTTCAAGGGATACATGTGTTGAATTAATGTCTCTTTTGAAAGTTTTTAAAGATGCAACGGAAGAATTATCCGGATGTTACTATCCCACTTCTGCTTTAGTTGTAGATCATTGTGTTAAAATTGCACTTATTTTACAATCATATTATTCGCATGATTCTTTACAAAATTGCATTGCAAGCATGAGAAGTAAATGGTTAAAGTATTATCAAGAAATTTCCGATTTATTTTTAATTGCAAAAGTTTTAGATCCTAGAATTAGAGAAGATGGTTTAGAAGAATTACTAACAATGTATTATGATGCATTATTTCTGGTTAAGGATGATGACAGTCCTAATCCGCATATAATTGTAGGTAACACAAAACAATTACTTTATGATTGTTTTAAAGAATATAAAATTTATTATGGTGATAGTTTAAATAGTGAAAGCGGTCACGGAAATGATAATATTGGTGGAGGTAGTTCGATTTCGGATCAACCCGAACATCATCAAGATCCGAACTTTCAACACCTTAATCAATATTATAGGTTTTATGATATTAGAAAATTAAAAAAACCTAGGAGTAATAGTCTTTATCAAGAAGTAGATAATTATCTATCTACTACTTTTGAAGAACTTGGATTTGATACACCTAACGAGCTCTTGAGATGGTGGTCTCGAAGAGCAAAAAACTTTCCTATTTTATCACTAATAGAAAAGGAAATATTTGCGTGCCCGACATCCACCGTCTCGGTTGAACAAGCATTTAGCACCGGCGGTTACATTTTGGATCTTCAAAGATCCAATTTAAAGGTGGAAAATCTAGAAAATCAAGCTTTACTTCATGATTGGTCGAACGCCGAGGTAAGAAAACAAGAAGTAAATTTTGATGAAGACGATGATGATGGAAACGGAAACGAGTATTCGATCACATCCGGGAGTGATTGAGTTACACCACTAAGCCACTTCTCAAGCATCAAGGTAAGAGAACTACGTCGACTTTGATTCCTCAACTATGAGGATATGTAGGCAACTTAATTCTAAATTAGAAATTAAATTTTAATTTCTAATTTATAGTTAAGCTCAAGTCTTTTTTTTTTTTCTCTCTTCTATTTTTTTTAATATGTTGTAATTGAAAACTTGTAAAGTTGTAATCTCTTGTTAAAAGAAGTAAATGTTTTTAGGTAAGTTAATTTTTTGTTGTAATTTTCTATTTTTTATATTTTATTATAAGTTGTAAAGTTAAATTTTGATTGTTGTAATTTTTTTTTGTAAAATGTAATTGTTTTAGTTAAGTTAACTTTATATTCAATTCAATATCTTGTGATAATCAAATTCAAAAGAAAAAAAATTAATTTTGAAAGTTGTTAATTATTTATAAAAAAAAATCGGCGGAACTGGAACCGTTGGAACCGGCGGTTCCGGAATCGAAACCGGAACCGTAAATATGGCAGTTCGGTTCCGGTACCACCCTCTACGGTTCTGAAAACCGGTGGTTCCGAAACCGAAATCGGAACCGTGGAACTGTGCCCGCCTCTTTGAGAGATGAAGGATGATGGATGAGAATGCAATCTCGTCCATCTCTTCCTTTTTCTCATCAGTCGTGGCATCAAAAAATGCAAGGGTGATACTTTTGAATACACGTTGCTGTATCACAAATTTTGGTAGCGTCGTTTCTACACCAAAAATAATTCGACCAGCAGTCGGTATGCCCACACTGACCAGAACAGCAGCAAGCAAGATCGTCTCCCAAAGGACTGGCGAGGATTTTTCTAATCTTTTGATCTGCCAATAATCACGAAAATCAGTAGCAAAGATTTGTATTTTGAGAATGAAATTGAATAGCAAAAATTAAGAAAAGGATTTGTATCAGATATGTAAAATATTCCGGAACTCTAGCTAATTATTTCAATTATTGATGCAAAATTGACTTTAATTCATGCAAATAAATTAGTTATAACCACCGAAGACGCTTCTGACGCGGTCTTATCTCTCCTAAATTTCTTGATAATCAGGAAGACACTTCACCAATTATTTTCCTAATCGACTGACAACCCTAGAGACGCTCTATGGATTTAATGAGCCGACAGCATTAATAATTAGAGAGACCCAATTCAAAACCGATAAACTCTAACGCAGGATTACCGAATTAAGAACAAAATAAAGTATACGAACAAATTTGATCTCATAAAATAGAATAGCTAAAGTTTCCTTAATTGTTACCGGAATAAAAGAGTTTAGCTACAACCCATAATAGAATCAAGAAACCAAATAAAAGATAGAAAGATAAAACTGGGCTGCTTCTTGGAGAGAAGAACGGCTGCCTTCTTGGTTTCTTGAAGTAGGTTGAATGATAATGTAAAGTATGATCCTAATGGAACCCTAGTTCAACTATATATACAAATCCAATGTTAATGAAGCCCATGGTTACAAGTTTAACTGATATCTTGCTGTCAAATCCCGTAGGAACCCATATGTGTGGTGGAATTGGGCCTTTAAATTGATCCTGGGCCGCTAAAAAATATTCTGTTCAGGCCCAACTGGTCGGTAGGCCCATACCGACCGTCTTCCAGTAAATCCCTGCTTGTTTTTCCGGATATTTTGCCCCTTTTTTCTCCAAAGTTGAATATTCTCATACAATCATGCAACAACCTGAATTAGCTCGAAAATATAGGTGTTGAAGGGATAATGCTCATTAAAATTACACCAAAAACTCTCCAAAAAGATGTATCAAATAACCACCATCAAATCCCCCCACACTTAAACAATGCTTGCCCTCGAGCATAACTCAAAGAAAGAAAACTGGACTCGATAATTCAAAGGCAAAACAATCATTGGCAACATTTCAATAGACAATAATCAAAGCATGATCATCCACAAACCACCAACCCTTCTCTTGTGGCAAAAATGTACATTAGCTCTTTATTCAAGTCAAAATTATGCATAGTCAATCCTGCCCTTCCAAGTTTCACTCAAATTCTCTCAAATAAGAAATAAGGACAGTTTCATTCACTCAAATCACAACTTGATACTATCAAACACATGTTTGCCCTTATGTCACCGTCTCTACCCGGAATATGAGATAAAAACACAAATCAAAAGGTCTTTGCGGGGTTGTAATGGGGCTAGGGAAAAAGGTAGGATGGAAGGATAGAACGGTTAAATTATGGAAATATACGAGCATATCAAATATTCGAGGCACTCTTAAAAAAACAAGTTGATTTTCAATCGAACAAGACATGACTAGCATCAAACAATTAACATCCACAATCCTTTTTTTTTTTTGGCCGAACAGTAACCGGAGCACTGTTACTCTAGAAACTGATGAATTTCAAATGTTTTTTTTCTGCCGAACAGTAACCGGAGCACAGTTACTCCAGAAACTGCTGATTTCGAATTTTTTTTAATAAAAAATTAATAAAAGGTTCCGTTTTTTTAGATTAATAATAAAGAAATAAATAAAAAAACTAATAAGATAAAAATCAAAGAGCTTGGGTTGCCACCCAAGAAGTGTCCTTGTTTAACGTCATAGGCTTGACGTATCAGGGGGTTGATCATTAAAGTATCTCGGGTGCTGCCAAGGTCATTCCATCGATGGTAGCTATTTTCATTCTCCTGTAGTAAGGTTTCAATAATTGTCCATTCACCTTCAACACCTTGGAAGTACTCAAACTTTGAATCTCGACGGCTCCATGAGGGCTTACATTTATTACTTCAAAGGGTCCCATCCAACGGGATTTCAGTTTACCCAGCATGATTCAAAGTCGAGAATTAAACAAGAGAACTTTTTGTCCAACTTCAAAAGATTTTCTTCGAATATATTTGTCATGGAGGAATTTGGTGCGTTCCTTGTAGAGGCTTGCACTATCGTAGGCTTCTAACCGAATCTCCTCTAATTCTTGCAATTGAAGTTTCCTTTCTTGACCAACAAGCTCTTGGTCAAGACAACATCGTTTTATTGCCCAAAATGCCTTATGCTGCAATTCGACTGGTAAATGGCACTGCTTCCCAAAAATCAGACGGTCAGGGGACATTCCGATGGGTGACTTGTAAGCCATACGGTATACCCATGCCGCATCATCCAGTCTGAGACTCCAGTCTTTTCGGTTCGGATTTACAGTTTTTTATAGAATATTTTTAATCTCCCAGTTGGACACCTCAGCTTGTCCATTCGATTGTGAGTGGTAAGCGGTTGCAACTCGGTGGTGAACCTCGTATTTCTTAAAAAGAGCCTCTAACGTTCGATTGCAAAAATGTGTTCCTTGATCGCTTATAATGGCACGTGGCACACCGAACCTATTAAAAATGTTAGTTTTAAGAAAACCTGCAACCACCTTAGAATCACCACCTTAGAATCATTGGTGTGAGTAGCCTTTACTTCAATCCACTTGGACACATAATCAACTGCTAATAAAATGTAAGAATTTCCAAACGAACTTGGAAATGGACCCATAAAGTCCATCCCCCACACATCAAAAATTTCACACACCAAAATAGGGGTTTGGGGCATTTCATTACGAGATGAGATGTTACCTGTTCGTTGGCAGCGATCACAATTTTTGCAGAAAAATAAGCATTCCTAAAAATAGCTTCCCAATAAAAACCAGAATCAAGAACCTTACGGGCTGTCCTTTTTGGTCCAAAATGACCACCACACGCATGGGCATGACAAAAATTCAGAATGGATGGGATTTCATTTTCAGGAATGCATCTCCGTATCACTTGATCGGCATAAGTCTTCCACAAATAAGGGTCGTCCCATATGAAATATTTTGCTTGGCTCTTCAACTTATTCTTTCTAGCTGTTTCAATCCCTTTTGGAAAAATTCTAGTTGTTAAATAATTAACTAAATTGGTGTGCTAAAGGATCTTACCTTTAGCTGCTAGTAGCAGCTCATCAGGAAAATTGTCCGGTATGGGCATACTGTCCGACTCTGTTTTCAGTCTGCTCAAATGGTCAGCAATGTTATTTTCCACCCCTTTTTTATCTTTGATCTCCAAGTCAAATTCTTGTAGCAATTGTATCCAGCGGATGAGACGTGGCTTGGATTCCTTCTTGGAGAGCAAATACTTTAAAGCTGCATGGTCGGAATAAACAACAACTTTAGAACCAATAAGATAAGATCTAAATTTTTCACAAGCAAAAACAACAGCAAGTAGCTCCTTTTCTGTCATCGTGTAATTACACTGGGCAGGGTTGAGTGTCTTTGAAGCATAATATATCACATGGCTTTCTTTCCCGTTCTTTTGTCCAAGCACAGCTCCAACGGCAAATCACTTGCATAACACATGATCTTAAACAGCATTCCCCATTTTGGTGGTTGGATTATGGGAGTAGAAATCAACTTGCTCTTCAAGAGATCGAAAGCTTCCTTGCACTTTTCATCAAAGACAAATGGCACCTCTTTTTGCAACAACTTGGTTAGGGGCTGTGCAATCTTTGAAAAATCTTTAATGAAACGTCTATAGAAACCTGCATGGCCTAAGAAAGCTCGAATATCTTTTTCATTAGATGGGTAAGGTAATTTCACAATCATATCAATTTTTGCCTTATCCACTTCTATCCCATTTTCGGATATAACATGTCCAAGTACTATACCTTGTTTTACCATAAAATGACATTTTTTAAAATTTAACACAAGGTTAGTTTCAACACACCTCTCCAAAACTTGTTCCAAATTACTCAAACAGTGATCAAAATTAGCACCGTGAACAGTAAAATCATCCATGAAAATCTCAATGAATTTTCAATCAAATCAGAAAAAATACTCATCATACATCTTTGGAAAGTGCCAGGAGCATTACATAAACCAAAAGGCATTCGACGGCAAGCAAAAGTTCCAAATGGAAAAGTGAAAGTTGTTTTTTTCTTGATCCTCTTGTGCCACAAAAATTTGAAAATATCCCGAATAACCATCAAGAAAACAAAAGAATGATTTTCCAGCCAATCTTTCAAACATCTCATCAATAAAAGGCAATGGAAAATGATCTTTCCTAGTAGCATAATTCAATTTCCTAAAGTCTATGCACATACGCCAAGCAGTTTGAAGTCTCATTGGGATTAATTCATTATTTTCATTTTTTACCAACTGAAATCCAGACTTTTTAGGGACCACATGAACAGGACTAACCCAAACACTATCAGAAATTGGATAAATAATCCCTAACTCTAACAATTTAAGGATTTCCTTAAGCACAACCTCTTTCATGACAGGATTTAATTTTCTTTGTGGATCTCTAGAAGGTTTACAATTTGGTTCCAGTAAAATTCGATGCATGCATACAGAGGGGCTGATACCTTTTATGTCGGCTAAAGTCCACCCAATTGCTATTTTATGCTTCTTTAAGAGCTCGACCAACCTTTCCTCTTGTTCCTTGCAAAACTCATTGCTAATGATGACGGGCAGCAACTCCTTCTCACCTAAGAACGCGTATTTCAGATGTTGGGTCTGTACCTTCAGTTCCAGCACTGGAGCTTTCGCTACAGACGATAAAATAGGTTCTGTACTGGTCGGTATGGGCATTGTGCTTGACAGATGCCGAGTGGGAAATTCGCTGGTAGAACACAGCTGCATCATGGCAGCATGAATTTCCTCATCTTCTTCAGTTGCTGTTAATGTTCCAGCTGTCCCATTGAGCAGTACCTGATCCAATTTGTCTTCCCTAAAATTATTTTTAACAAAATCGTCAATTAAGGAATCAACAACATCAACCATATACAGACTTTCACGATCCTCAACATGCTTCATAGCTTGAAAAATATTAAATGTAACAGTATCACCATCAAATTCGAAGCTAAGAATGCCCTTATCAACATCAATTTTAGTTCTAGCAGTTTTCATGAATGGCCTTCCTAAAAGAATTAAAGGTCTATGTGCAGCAAAGGTATCATTGATATCAACAATATAAAAATCCACCGGAAAAATTAAATCATTAACTTTAACCAAAACATCTTCCACCACACCTTTACGATATGTATTAGACCTATCAGCTAATTGAATTATCACACGAGTTTCCTTCATATCTCCTAACTGTAGTTCCTTATACATAGAGAGTGGCATAACATTGATGGAAGCACCTAAATCAAGCATAGCTCTCTCAACTTTCTTACTACCAATGATGCAGGGGATAGTAAACATGCCAGGATCCCTACATTTTTCCGGTAATTTTCTTTGAATAATAGCTGAAACATTTTCACTCACCTTGATTTTTGCATCTTTCCCATATCTCATCTTTTTAGCACATAATTCTTTCAAGAATTTTGCGTACCTGGGCACTTGCTTAATGGCATCAATCAAGGGCAAGTTAATTTCTACCTTTTTGAACAACTCAAGAATTTCTTTCTCATCATCCTCTTTCTTGTTTTGAATCAACCTGGAAGAAAAAGGGGCTGCCATAATAGATTGAGAATTAGAAATTTTAGAATTAACGATTACCTTAGGGGGAAGAGGTTGATCCGGTTGTTGTGCCTCCTCAACAACTTCCTTCGTTTGATCTTCATCCTTATCTTTTGGCTCCTTCTCTTTCTTCCTAGCCTCTTGCTCGACCAGCTCCTTTCCATTCCTCAAAGTTACAGCACTAACATTCTCCTTAGGGTTTATCTCAGCTTGGGACGGAAGTTTGCCTTGATTCGCTTGCATTTTGTTCATTTGAGTGGCGAGTTGGGTGATCTGTGTGCCCATACTGCCCAAGGCAGCTTGTGTCTCCTGCTGGAAAGCTTGCTGACTTTACACCATGTTTTTAACAATTTTGCTGCTGTGTGCAAGAGTTTTCAAAATATCATTCATGCTGGGTTCTGATCGGTCAATATGCCCATACTGCCCGTCATGCGGCTGTCTGAACGAAAGATTCCCAGGTACCTTCGGATTTTGTTGTTTCCAACTAAAATTTGGGTGATTTCTCCAGTCTAGGTTATATTTGTTTGAGAATGGATCATTCCTCTTATTCCTTTGTGCATCGTATTGGGTATCCCCCGATCCATAGCATACTTGTTCGGGTTGAGAATTCTGCAAAATAGGACAAAAATCACAAGTATGATTATTTTCCGAACAAACTTCACATATAATTTTTTGAGTTTGAGCAATAGCAAGTCCTCTAACTAAAGAGGTGAGAGCATCAATCCTATCATTGACACTTGAACTCTCTATTCCTTCGGCTCCTCTTATAGGCCGATATCTATCATCATCCTCATCTTCATATTGTTGGCCATTAGAAACCATATCCACAATGAGTTGTTTTGCTTCGGCCAATGTCTTGTTGGTTAAGGATCCTCCACAAGCAGCATCAGTTATTTTTCTGTCAAATGAACACATACCACGATAAAAATAATTAGTAAGCAATTGATATTCAGAAAATCTGTGGTCGGAACATTTCCGACATAGCTGCTGAAATCTCTCCCAATAATCAGCAAGGCTCTCTCTTGATTTTTGCTTAATGCTGCTGATAGCCATTCTTAAATTGGCAGCCCTTGATTCTGGAAAGAATTTTCGCAAGAACTGCTTCTCCAATTCATTATAAGTACGAATGGAGCCCGATGGAAGGTCAAAGCGCCAGTCTCTAGCCTTTCCTTGCAATGTATGAGAAAAAGTTAGTAATCTCAAATTATTTTCAGAAAAACCTTGAGGGTGTAGAGTGGAGCAAACTAAGTCAAATTCAGCAAGATGTTTGTGTACACTCTCTCCGGGTAGATCACCGAACTTGGGCAGCACTTGGATAAAACCAGGTCTAATTTCAGCGTTTTGTGCAATATGTGGTAACACAATGCAAATTGGTCGATTATTGCGGTGACCACACAATTCCTTTATAAGAGGTTCAACTTCTTCTCTTGGTAAGAGTCCACATTCTTCATTATCAGCCATATTTTCTGAAATAACAGCTTCCTTGGCTATTTTCCTTAAGTTCTTGGCAGTTTTCTCCACTTCCGGATCAAAAATCAATTTTTCTGTACGTGAAGAACGGGGCATAAATTTGAAAAAATAAAATAAAAAATTATCAAATCAGTAGATCAGAAATATCACTGCTTAAAACCAGTCCCCGGCAACGGCGCCAAATTTTGGTAGCATCGTTTCTCCACCAAAAATAATCCGACCAGCGGTCGGCATGCCGCTACTGACCAGAACAGCAGCAAGCAAAATCGTCTCCCAAAGGACTGGTGAGGATTTTTCTAATCTTTTGATCTGCCAATAATCACAAAAATCAGTAGCAAAGATTTGTATTTTGAGAATGAAATTGAATAGCGAATATTAAGAAAAGGATTTGTATCAGATATGTAAAATATTCTGGGTTCCAATTAATTCCACTCTAGCTAACTATTTCAATCATTGATGCAAAATTGACTTTAATTCATGCAAATAAATTAGTTATAAACACTGAAGACGCTTTTGATGCGGTCTTATCTCTCCTTAATTTCTTGATAATCAGGATGACGCTTCACCAATTATTTTCCTAATCGATTGACAACCCTAGAGACGTTCTATGAATTTAATGAGCCGACAGCATTAATAATTAGAGAGACCCAATTCAAAACCGATAAACTCTGACGCAGGATTACCGAATTAAGACTGATCTTCCCTTGATTCTGAAGAATCAATGTACCACTAATTAAATCTGTACCACTAATTAAATCTAAACAACAATTACGGATGGCCGATTTAATTGGCTACTAATTAATTCTGGTCTAATGAATATTTCGAACTACCCAATAGATCCGAAACAATTAACCATAGTAAACAAAGAGAATCATAGATACTTGCATAAAATAAAGTATACAAACAGATTTGATCTCATAAAATAGAATAGTTAAAGTTTCCTTAATTGTTATCGGAATAAAAGAGTTTAGCTACAAGCCATAATAGAATCAAGAAACCAAATAAAAGATAGAAAGATAAAATCGGGCTGCTTCTTGGAGAGAAGAACGGCTGCCTTCTTGGTTTCTTGAAGTAGGTTGAATGATAATGTAAAGTAAGATCCTAATGGAACCCTAGTTCAACTATATATACAAATCCAATGTTAATGAAGCCCATGGTTACAAGTTTAACGGATATCTTGCTGTCAAATCCCGTAGGAACCCATATGTGTGGTGGAATTGGGCCTTTAAATCGATCCTGGCCAGCTAAAAAATATTCTGTTCAGGCCCAATTGGTCGGTAGGCCCATACCGACCGTCTCCAGTAAATCCCTGCTTGATTTTTTCGGATATTTTGCCCCTTTTTTGTCCAAAGTTGAATATTCTCCTACAATCATGCAACAACCTGAATTAGCTCGAAAATATAGGTGTTGAAGGGATAATGATCATTAAAATTACACCAAAAACTCTCCAAAAAGATGTATCAAATAACCACCATCAGAGATGAAAGATGGTGGATGAGAGTGCAATCTCGTCCATCTCTTCCTTTTTCTCATCAGTCGTGGCATCAGAAAATGCAAGGGTGATACTTTTGAATACACATTGCTGTATTAGTATCCCCTTCATTTTCTGTTGCCATATGCCAAAATCAGTGCGACCATTGAATGGTGCAAGATTATAGGATCCCATTGAAGACATATTGCACACACAAGTACAAATTCACACAATTCACACAAGACGGAAAACTGAGGATATTCAAGTTCACAAACCGATTAATCGGTTGCGCAAGGGGTCACTCAGATCCGATTTCCAGCAGAAAATTTCAAGTGGGCAAGTTATTACACACAAGTAATATAACAGATTTCATAGACCACCAGAATTTCAACACAGGTTCAGCAGATAGGCAATAAATGAACAGCAGATAAATACCAAGAACAGATTATACAGTGAAATACAATATCACATAAACCTGCCCGGTTCGACCGGTATCTACCAGCAATCACGCCCAAGCCCTATCCGGTGTAACCGACAACTGAAAGGTATCAGTTTTAGCCGCTTTACCAGAGCGAGGTTTTTGGAAGACCTCGAAGGGACCTCCTATCTGTGAATCGGTGCATGTCGAGCAAAGGTGCGATGGTCGGGGGTTGATGAGCGAACGGCCCACCAGCTTCGGTACAATACCAAGGGGTAGATCCACCATCAGCAGATTCGCATGGAGGCGACGGACAGCGGAGTCACGCGGAGGCGACAGGCAGCGGAGTCGCGGCGACTGCAGCATGTCGCCCAGCGACGACGTCTGCGTGCAGAGGCGGCGGTGCTCTGATACCACTGTTGGGTACCACCGTCGCTGGTGTAGGGCTCAGGGTATGCTTGGGCTTGCCTCGATTCGGACACACAAGTCAATTGGAGGTTTCGAATCGATCACACAAGACCGACGTCGACCAAGAGTACAGACCCACTTACTGGTAGCACTTCACTCCCAAACCTCACCCACTCGACACCCACACAGACTACACACCGTAAACCTCACCAACGGAGATAAACTCTTAGTATAGACATGGGGATAGTGGAAAGAGTTGCAGTGAGAAGACTGTCGAACAAACTGTATTCACCACCGAATGACCGGAGTCATTTTATAGGTGAGCTTTCAACCAGAGAACCCTGAAGGGTCACGCGGCTTCAACACCGCAATCAATGGGAGTAAAGACTACCTGGGGAAGGGGTGCGAACTCATCGCAGGAAATGGGGCAGGCTAGGAGGAGACGAAGAGGGGAGGAGGTGAGAGCGGCGCTTTCGCAAGGGAGGGGAATTAGGGCACGACCGAGTGCCCTAATTTGGTCAGCTAACGGATAAGTGAGAAGGGGGTGAACTCAAGGGCCTGGGCTTTAATAAGTCTGGGCCCAAATTAAGTGAGCAGGCCCACAAGCAAGAGTATTGGGCCAATACCCAATAACAGTACATGATGAGCAAAAGGAGGCATTAGAGTAGAGGAGTAGAAATGCCGCTTGAGTTGTAATTATATACAGATCTGATATCACTAGGCGCTAAATTCTATGAGATCTTCGAAAACTGTATTGTCGGAAAGGGTGTTATTTTTGAAATAGTTATTGGGATCATGAGACGCCATTTTGAATTCGAAATTACTGTTTTTGGTATAGTTTCTTCAAGTTTTTGCCTTTTAGCATTTTATGGGCATACAATATCTGAAAATTCGGTACCTGAAAGCTTTATGAATAGGAAATATTGAGTTGAGCATAGCAGTGAACTTCAGGTGTTGATTTATATGAATGATCTCTCCTTAGGAGACATGAACTCCAAGGCCCAGAAGTTTGGTGCGGAAATGCTTGATCAAGATTCTTTGCTGTCTGGTGTGGAAATGCTTAATCAATATAACACATGAATGATCAAGGGAACCCGTCTATGTTTAATGTTGATAGCATGCATACATTGGATTTATAAAGATATTGTTCAGGATAATAATGAGTACTAGTCTAGGGCATGGATCTCTTTTCTTTGGGAAAATAGCTGAGAATCTGTAAAATGGAATGCATACGGTGGATGTTTTGTAGTAGTTCTCAAGAACATATTGGCAAAAAATTTGATCATTTAAAATCAAGCTTGTTATGCTACCCTAACGGTGAGTCCTTTCTGCTCCTTTCCATATAGGGTTCCGATCGGGCTCGTCAATCTGTACACCTAATAGTCTTGTTTAGGGAATTCCTACTGATATATTTGTTCCTCTAATTTGGCAAGAAACACAGCTAGTGGCTATTTGTATTGTCTTCAAAAGAGCACAAAATGTAGTGTGGGTTTGAGATTTCAAATACCCTTGAAAACCATTTTATACGAGTCTTCTGACTTAACAATAGACGTATTATATACGGAACTTAACATTATTTAGGGTGCAAAGTACTGAAAATGAAGTTAGTGGATTAAAGAGGAGTAGGGACTTGGGAATGATACTATGTGGAGGAATTTGGTCATGGACAACATTGTTATCTTCATAGGCCCTTAGCCTACACACAAGAACTGATCTTCTGTTTGAGTTACTGCATCCCACATTATAAAGAACTTCTTCCCAGTTTGAATACAGCCACAATGCTCGTTCCTTTGAGGATAAAAGAATGGCCGCTGCCCAAGAACGACACACATAAATTGAGAAATTGTCCTCTTTCTTCTAAATTCAAGCTGATGCTTGATCATCTAGAATTGAATTGTTTCTTAAGGTTTGGTTTTTTTTTTTTTTTTTTGGATTGTTCTATTGATCCAAGATTGGTCTTTCTCTTTTGTTTTTATTCTTCGAGGTGGAGCTGCAGGCGGCGTTCATCGTTGCTACAGTATTGTGTCCACAGAAGCAAAAAACCTTCTGCGGAGGGTGGGAATGTTGTTGACATTTCCGGATTCTTGGTATTATGTTAGGATTTACGTTACAGGTTTAGGATTTAAAAAATATATAAAAAAGACTTGAAGTATTATACTGATCAAGGTGGCCATCAGTCCGTCCACATGTAGAACATTTCGAAGGTTAAGAAAACCATCAACAGAGAGGGTTCCTTTTCCTATAATTTTTCCTTGAGCTCCTCCACCATACCTTACTGTTCCTCCTTGGAATGATTCAGAGTTAGTAAGATATCTTTTTGAATCTGTCATGTGTCTTGAACAGCCACTTTCAAAATACCAAGACTCTGAATGGTCAGTCTTAAGAGCAGTGAAGACTACATTACATGAAAAACTTGGTTTACAGACCCATTTTAGATTTTCACAGACGGCAGTATTTTCCTGTTTTACGATGTTGTGACGAATGTTGTGCAACATTCGTGGCAACATGTGATTCAACGACAGATCAATTTTCAATTTTTGACAGTAGGGTCGTATATGCCCTGGTTTGAAGCAGTAATGACAGACATATTTCCTTTTTCTTTTGACTACTTTCTCATTGTCTACCAATTTTTGAACATTGTTACTTTCTTTAACAAAAACAATGGGATTTTTATTAGAGGTTCGATTACATACATTAACAACAGCAGGGTTTTCAAGATATCCAAGTCCAGAATGACCTATACTACCGACAGTCAGTATTTCATCAAGTCTAGAGGTACCTGTATTTAGTTTCCTGAATGTTTCATTTGCAATTTCGAGATCAATTACTAACTTGCTTAGTTGGACATCCTTCTTCGTTAGCGTTGCTTCCAATCTAGAGATGAAATTTTTCAGTTCTTCATTTTCTTTAATCAGGTTTTATGTTTCTTGTTGTCGTGATTCCAGTTTCTTGAGCAGTTCATCTTGAACTGCTTGAATTTCCTTGAGTATACGCTCATCTTCCTCTTCCTCTAATAATTCTGCATCGCTTATACAACCATTAAAACAGTTAAAATCAGAATTAGAAAAAAGATTGTACCTATCAGATGCAGTGTTCGAACTTGAGGGAGTAAGTATCTCCTTATCATCAGAAAATTTGTGGATTGATGTTAGCAGCGCAGCGGTTTTGATTTCTTCTTCTATTGGATGCATTTCATCAATTTCTTCTTCACTGAGAGATATCCACATTGACTTTCCATGTCTTCGAAGTACGTTAGCACATTTGTTTGCATAATGGCCGAATCCTCTGCAGGCTCGGCATTGAACATCGTCAAAATTTTCTTTAGAAAGAACCGGAGAACGTGGAAGACTCATAATTTTTATTGTAGCACCAAAACTCCAGAACCACACTTAGCATATCAAGTGATGGCTCTGATACCAATTGAAAGTACGGTGGTGAATGGAAATAGTCGAGAGTAACCCGAAATAAAATATTCACAGGTCAAGAATGACTTGTGAAGCCAACAGGGCGAAAATTATCCACTAATATAAAGTAAATTACAAAAGGGAATCGTGTATCTCTTCAAACGATTCTTAACATACTTGAAATTCAATATGAATTTCAAGTCGACTAAACTAACTAAGAAAGTAAACTAAAAGAAACAGTGTATCACTCTAAGACCTCACTTAAGAATCGACAGCAACAGGAACAAGATAATCCATTGCTGATCAGTGCAGGATGTTGGAGTCAGAGTGATGGCAACTTTCTTAGTAACATACGTCTCTGTTATACAGACAGATGTAATCTCGTTCAATGCATGTTCTGCTTTCTTCCTGCATTGTATTTATAGAACGTTTCAGTTTCCTTTCTCTCCTTCTTCCACTGCCCCACGTTCGTGTAATGCCTTTCTCCACTTCTCCTTTATTTTCTCAACTCTCTTCTCATAGGATAGAGTTTTGACTCGGTCTTCAACTGCTTTCCTATTTTGTAGGGATATTTCTTGATGCCCAATCTTGTGAATCTTATCTGTATCTTTCAACATGGAAGAAACCGGCAAAACATATCTTCTAAATCAATTTGACATGTTCAAATCTTAACAGATTGTCTACGGATTATTTGGTTCCTTACAATCAAAATGAACGAAGGAAAAACACTGGTGGTGTAGCTGGTGGCGGCGGAGGCTGACCCTGAAAGTAGGAACACTTCGTAGAAATGCAGCTTGAGTTGTAGTTAAATACAGATCTAATATCACTAGGCTCTAGATTTTCTGAGATCTTCAACGACTGTATTGTCGGAAAGGGTGTTATTTTTGAAAAAAATATTGGGATCATGAGATGCCATTTTGAATTCGAAATTACTGTTTTTGGTATAGTTTCTTCAAGTTTTTGCCTTTTAGCATTTTATGGGCATACAATATCTAAAAATTCGGTACCTAAAAGCTTGGTGAATAGGAAATATTGAATTGAGCATAGCAGTGAACTTCAGGTGTTGATTTATATGAATGATCTCTCGTTAGGAGACAAGGACTTCAAGGCTTAGAAGTTTGGTGTGGAAATGATTGATCAAGATTCCTTGCTGTCTGGTGTGGAAATGCTTGATCAATATGACACATGAATGATCAAGGGAACCCGTCTAAGTTTAATGTGGATAGCATGCATACATTTGAGTTATAAAGATATTGTTCAAGATAATAGGGAGTATTAGCCTAGGGCATGGATCTCTTTTCTTTGGGAAAATAGCTGAGAATCTGTAAAATGGAATGCATAGGGTGGATGTTTTGTAGTAGTTCTCAAGAACATATTGGCAAACAATTTGATCATTTAAAATCAAGCTTGTTAGGCTACCCTGCCTTGCTGATTAACTGGTGAGTCCTTTCTGCTCCTTTCCATATAGGGTTCCGATCGGGCTCGTCAATCTGCACACCCAATAGTCTTGGTTAGGGAATTCCTACTGATATATTTGTTCCTCTAATTTGGCAAGAAACACAGCTATTGGCTATATGTATTGTCTTCAAAAGAACACAAAATGTAGTGTAGGTTTGAGATTTCAAATACCCTCAAAAACCAATTTATATGAGTCTTCTGACTTTACCATAGATGTATTATATACGGAACTTAACATTATTTAGGGTGCAAAGTACTGAAAATGAAGTTAGTAGATTAAAGAGGAGCAGGGACTTGGGAATGGTACTATGTGAAGGAATTTGGTCATGGACAACATAGTTATCTTCATAGGCCCTTAGCCTACACACAAGAACTGATCTTCTGCTTGAGTTACTGCATCCCACGTTATAAAGAACTTCTTCCCAGTTTAAATACGGCCACAATGCTCGTTCCTTCGAGGATAAAAGCATGGCCACTGCCCAAGGACGACACACATAAATTGAGAAATTGTCCTCTTTCTTCTAAATTCAAGCTGATGCTTGATCATCTAGAATTGAGCTGTTTCTTGAGGTTTTTATTTTTTTGGATTGTTCTATTGATCCAAGATTGGTCTTTCTCTTTTGTTTTTATTCTTCGAGGTGGAGCTGCAGGCGGCGTTCATCTTTGCTACAGTAGTTGTGTCCACAGAAGCAAAAAACCTTCTGCAGAGGGTGGGAATGTTGTTGACATTTCCGGATTCTTGGTATTGTGTTAGGATTTACGTTACAGGTTTAGGATTTTAAAAAAATATAAAAAAGACTTGAAGTATTATTTTTATGTTATTTTTACTAAAAATAGTTTTTTACTTAAAAGTAAAACTGAAACATCCTAACTTTACATTATTTCCAAAAATTAGAAGATCTGTATACTTGATTTTGGTCCATAATTTCATTCCAAATCAAAATACGGATATAAATTATTATTTTGATGTCTGAGTATACAAAAATATAACAACATATGATTCTTGATTATGTTTTGCATTTAAAATCTGTCCTAAAAACAATATTCCTTAAATAACAAATAATCAAATTTCAGGTATTCCTTGTTCCAGTCCTTTTCTCCCCAGCCCAGGTATTCTGATTAACATGATTGAGAGATCTCACACAATTAATTATTCTAAGGCCACATCAAGAAGGGCCCCTGCTTTCTTAAGAAGACTTCATTGTCCTAACCCATTATAAATATTTCTGAGCCCACATTCACAAAACAGTAACATTATCGGCCCAGTTTTCAAGGCCCACTAATTTCTCCCACATAGAAATATCAGTATGCTGGTACGCAGTATATGTATGGCTGGGTGAACAGCTTAAATTGTCCCTTCGGGGACATCCGATAAAATTGGAACGATACAGAGAAGATTAGCATGGCCCCTGCGCAAGGATGACACGCATAAATCGAGAAATGGTCCAAATTTTTTTTCCAGGAAATTTTTGTATTTTCAGTTTTAGACGCGAATCAATTGTTGCTTTCAGGTTTTGATAATTTGCTTTTGGTTTCTGCGTGTTTGTATTTTCGCGCATGACACTCATAAATCGAGATATGGTCCTTTTTTTATTTTCAGTTTTAATCGCGAATCAATTGTTGCTTCAGGTTTTGATGATTTGCTTTTTGAATCTGGGTATTTGTTTTCTGTTTTTTTTTTTGTTGATTATCATGTCTGTTCTGTGGATGAAACCTAGTGATTCAAGATTGCTCATTTCTTTTTCTGCTTTTTGGAGAATTAGCTTTATATCTTGAATTACATGGATCATATTTTCCCGTTGATGAATGATGATGTCTGCGGATTATTTACAACCATAATGAACGAAAGAAACACATTGGAGGTGTAGCTGGTGGCGGCGGAGGCTGGCCATAGAGGTAGAAACCCTTTGTAGAAATGCTGCTTGAGTTTTAGTTATACACAGATCTGATGTCACTAGGCACTAGATTCTCTGATAGCTTCATGATCCTTTGCGCTTTAGCCTTCCTCTCCTACATTGTCAAAGTTCACATTGTTTGAAAGATGGTAGTTTGGTATCGTTGAGGTGCCATTTTGGCTTAGAAATTATTGTTTTTGGTATAATTTCTTCTAGGTTTTGCCTCTTAGCATTTTATGGTTACATATGTGTCTGAACATTCGATAGGTGCAAGTTTAATGAATAGGAAAGATTGTATCTCTGAATGATCCTGAAAGAGATTGTGTTGTCATGTCTCATCCTAACTTCAGGAGACAAGAACTCCAATGGTCAAGAGTGAAGGGTTCTTTGGTGGATGCTTAAGCTCAAAAGGACAGTGGAATGAGATAAAGATCCTTTGCTATTTGGTGTAGAAATGCTTAATCAATGGAATACAGGATAATAATGAGTATTAATATAAGGGATAGATCTCTTTTCTTTTCGCGTTGTGTTCCTTGTTATATCTTGATGTTTATAGTGAAATGTATGGGGCAACAATTTGATCATTAAGGTTCTAATGCTACCCTGCCTTGCTGAGTCCTTTCTGGTCCATTCTATATGGTTCTCTGATCGGCTCCGCAATCTCCACACCTAAACTGTTGTTTAGGAATTCATACTACTCTTTGTATTTTTGTTCCTCTAATTTGTCAAGAAACACAGCTAGCAGCTACATGCATTGTCTTCAAAATGTTGTACGGGTTTGAGAATTCAAATACCCTTGAAAACCATTTTATACAAATCTTCTTACATTGCCATTGTCCAATTTAAGGTGCTAAAGTACTGAGAATGAAGTAAGTTGATTAAAGAGAAGCTGGGGACATGGGAATGGTACTATGTGGAGGAACTTGGTAATGGTGTTACAAGTCTTTGCAAATTCCTCTCAAACAAATTGTATCCTTTCTTCTGTTCTTCCGAAAGATTGCATTTTAATAAATTCATCTTTGGTAGGTTTCTCCTATGTGTTATAACTAAGATCACATAGAGTTGTTTTTTTTTTTAAGAAAAAAAAAGGGAAAAAGAAAGGCACCTGGGCAGGGTCCAACCTAGCTAGAAACAACAAAATTATTACATTAGCTGGACTCTTTTTGGGATAATTATCTATTTCTTAGTATTAAGTATGAAATACGTTATGAACTACTCTCTAATTTTAGTTGCTGTATGAACTTCCAAAAAAATTATAATATTAACTACATTTCTAGAATCAAATTGCAGTGCCACTACAGTCATTAAATTTGTTACCTATTTTGTCATTACAACCATCATTATTATAATCAATGATGAAACGTCTTAACTTCCATGCTTGATCCAGAGTTCATAAATTATTTTATGTTATTAACTATGTTTTTTTTTTTTTTAAATGAAGATTGTTCATAATTCATAAGATTACTAATGTACACGAGTTAAATGCAGATTTAAATTAACGAGATTGTTTTATTATACATCACTATGTACATGACTAAAACAACAAATTTTCAACGCAATATTAGATGGAAAAACAAACCTTTTTTTTTTTTTGAGTACTTATTGTAACACGATATGGACAACGCATATGCATCATATATTAACTAATAAAATCATGATAATTTTGATAAATGTGAAATGACACATACATACAAACACAAACAAATGATGTTAGATTTCACAAAGGATATATTTAATCATAAAAATAATATATTTATTATTTAATACAATATTTTTCTTGAGATTTTATTTATTAAGTCAACTAATTATTTGAGGAATAGCCTAATAGCCAAACCCTATTAAAAGCAAAAGAATTGATTTGAAGCATACATTGTAATCCGATTTAAAAAGTTGTTTTGTTGGACAACAAGGGATTGATAATATTCATATAATTGTAAAAGCATCTCGTTTTTACATTTTTCATCATTTGAGTTAAGTTGAGAATTTAATCTTTTTAAACCAAACAAAATTGCAAAATGTCGCACAAAGAAAAGTAATCAAGAAAAAATATTATTAAAAAAATTAAAAAAAGAAAAAAGAAAGAAAAACAATCTAGAAACAAACTAACCATACAGAAAAGGAAGGGAGAGAGCTTACCTAATTTTATTGTGAACGAAAAGCAAGTTTATCGATAGTCTACGTACGATCTAATTATAAAAAATGGGGGCCAAAGTTACTGCAAATTTACTCATAATAATAATAATAATAATAATAATAATAATAATAATAATAATAATAATAATAATAATAATAATATACATATATAATAACAAAATCACAACTAAAAATAAAAATAAGTATTTTTTCACTTAAAATAACTTTATATTTTTAGAAAGCCAGATAGATGATTGATCATATTTTTCTTCTTTTTTTTTCTTTTCAATTTTCGAAGGTTTAATAATTCTTTCATCTCAATTTTTTTTTAAAAAATATCAAATTAATTATTTTTCAATTTGATATTCACATATTAAGTTTATAAAAATAAAATATTAATTTTTTAATATTAATTTTTTTGCATTGATTAATATGATATATTTTAATATTTTATATATTTTTATATTATGAGATATTTTAATTTTAAATAATTTTTTATAAAAAATATATTATATAATTATATATTTTATTTTAAAAAATTATATATTAGTATTTTTATAATAATGTATTATATTATTATATTATAAATGGGTTCTGAAATAATTATTATTATTATTATTAAAAAAAAAGTATGACGTGGCCGCATTTAATGAGATTATTCTGAACAAACTGAAAATCAAGAAAGAAAGAAATCAAACTGTCGTAGAGAGAGAGAGAGATACAGACTTCTGTGCATGCATCCAGAGTGCGGTTCGATCAGATTACTAATCTTGATATTTTCTGGATTATTTATATATAGTTTAAATGAATCAAATTCGCAATCCTACTCTTTTATGCCCAACGACAGTTGACAGAGGAGCTCATCTGTATATTTGGGCTAGTTTCTCCAAAATCTTGCGCAAGGGTTTTTCACTCTGGTATATGTTTTGTTTTAAAAGAATTAAAACGAAGAAAATCTTGTAGAAGGGGAAGATGAACCCGTTGTCTAGGGATCCTATACGACGTTTAGAAATTGCTTACGGCGTTCAAATCGATGAAAGTGCTCTGTATTTTGCCACTACAGTTCATCGAGGTTAATTTCGTTCGTCTGTTTTACTAATATCTGTCAGGCTTTTTTCTTTTTTAATTATTATTTTCAAAATTTGATGTTTGTTAATGTTTGACATTGTTGGGGATTTCCTTTTCTGCATTTGATGATTGCATTGTTACTGCCTGTAGAATTTTACAAATGCATGTATGCGTGTACTAACGCACAGTGCGCGCACCGTACTTGTGAAAAACCCATAATTGAAGGAAAATTCATGTCCGCCCTTCGTTTATTCTTTTGGCTTTCGAAAACTGTATCATCACATTGCATGCTTAAGTATGTTGGTAATTTGAAAAAAGTTCATTAAACACCCAAATTGATTTACTTCTTTTGTTTATTTACATGAAAAATTCATGCATTGTTACGTTTCTACTCTGTTTTTCAGAGATAACTAACTAGTTTCAATTATTTGGACCAGAAGTGTGGTTAATCGGCCTCCCTCCCTTTGACGATTAGAGTTTTATCCCTTCTTACATGTGTGCACCTATGCGTGTTTTATTAGTTTCATCAAATTATGATGAACCTTTCTCATTTAACCTATTGTGTTTCTCTGGCCTTAACATAGTGTATGGAGATAAGTCTATTCCAAAAAATGATGTAGCTTTGAGCATGGTGGAGAGAGCATGCCGAAAGTTGAGGAAAAGTCTTAGTTCGGATAGGGAAGAAAGAAAGTTAGATTGGGATGAGTACTATTTGGATCGTGCTTTTGTTGAGGTCATGGAACTGAGAAAAGAGAAGTCTGCTGCGTGCCGATCAGTTCTGCCTCTCGTATGTTTAAAGGCATTTTTTCTTGAAATCTTAGCTTTAATCCTTTTAGTTGGATTAACCTTTGAGTCTATTTTCCTATATCAGGCAGAGAAAGAACTGGCAGAGTGCACTGGTAAGTTGGAATGTTTTCAAAGTAAGTGGGCTCCTGTGGTGGCACAACTGAGACGTGAGGCTGGAAGGAGAGAATTTTTTTTAAGGCATATTCGCGATGAGCTGGATTTTTTCATATATAAATCAAAGTTACTGGGGTGCTTAGATTTGGGCCGCTTTAGCCAGGTGCAGTCATTGCTCAACACTGCTTATGATCAACTTCAGCACACTATTCATAGTGCAGCTAGAGATGGACTCGTTGTTGGACCACGTGAAATTGCGCAGGTTAAGTTCTCTTAGCTTCTATCCAGAGATCGAAAATTTATTGATGTGAGAATGGTACGTACTTTTGGTATGGTTTATATCTCATTTCTCTGTCTGTAGGTGGCAAGTTCCATGACCCGTTTTCCCTTAAAATGCTTTTATCCACCTTTCCATCTGAGGTTGATGATGCCGAGAATTGAGGATCTAAAATCAAGATTATCTGAAAACTTAATTGGGTTAGATGATGTGATCCATAAAATCATGCATGCCTTATCAAAACAAAAATCATTAAGTGGTCCTTTGGGGTCATTTCTCTTACTGGGACCGCATGGCTGCGGGAGAACAAAACTCGCTAAAGCTCTAGCTGAGGAAATTTATGGTGACAAAGACAGGGTTATAAAGCTTGATCTCTCCCAGTATACGAATACTGACCATATCTCGAGCCTCGTTCATGTTCTTGATAGGTTATACACGAGAACCTGTGGTTTATTTTCTTCTTCATGCTAGTCAATAGCGATTATCTAAAATACTTTTTTCTTCTTAGGGATAAAAAATATGGCAAGGTTGTCATGTTTGATAATATTGAGAATGCTCAGGCTTGCATGTATGAGATTCTTTCTCAGATATTATGGGACGGTCGACTGAGTAATGGAACACAGATGTCGATCAATTTTTCTGATGACTTAGTTCTCGTCTCATCACATATTGGCCATGAAGCATTCTGTTATTGTAGATGCCTACGGGATTCATTACCAAAAATCTCTTTCCAAGAAATACTGAAGGAACCTGCATTGCTTCATGCAGAGTTCAATGACAAAACTTGTTATTTGCATGACTTTTTTACAAAGGTATCGTGTAGTAATCTCTTACAATTATTTAAGCCCCAAGTAAACTATGATCTGGGATGGTATTGCATGAAATAACGCTAATTCTCTCCTTTGGAATTCAGGTTGCAAATCAGTTTAGGCCTGAGTTTGTGGATCAATTCTACGATGTAGTTGTTTTCCCTTGGCTGACTCCACAGAATCATATGGCCATCGCTAGGCTTCAAATGAGGGATGTTGCCACATCCATGAGCACGTCATTGAAGAAGAAGAAAGTCATCTTGTATCCATCAGATGCTGCAGTGCAAAACATGGTGTGCTATCAAGAGACATTAAAGGTGAGTATATTTTTGTGAAAACCTGTTAACTGGAAGTTAACAGTCCTAAGGATAATTTTCGAGGTTTGGCATAGATAAGAGTAGATCCCCTATAGCTTCTGAAATTAAATTTACCTCTTGTCATGTGCTTGGCATCTTGTATTTTTCCCAGCCATTAGACCCTATGAGATTGTCATGGAAAAAGTTGTTTTGATGAAATCTTTTGGTGCAACTTCAGTGCATCCTGTACCAATATTATGTGATAGAACCAACAAAAGATAAAAAGCTCTTAGATTTGTTGAACCTCCCTTGAGGTATATTGAAAACTTCAAATGCACAAATCCCCCTTGAGTATCCATATTTCCATATATTTTCTTCAAATTATATTCTCCATAGGAGCTAGCATTCTAGATTAACTTGAGTGTTATGCTTGTTAGTGAGCATGGTGGTTGGCTAGCAAGCTACTGTAAGAGACAATTGCAAATATAGGTCTAGATTCAAATGCATGACATGACCCTAAGTTTGTATGTGGATTCTTAGGTTGTTGTAATAGTGTTTTAGAAAGTTTGGGACAAAAACTTAAAGTAGTCTTAATAAAATAAATGTTTTCTAATATAAGTGTTCCTAATGTGAAAACTTTGGGAAACTCCCGGTTATTTGGGTGAACCTCAAGGGAGACTTGCATACCTTTTGAAAAGGGAGAAAAAAGAAAGTCATTTTGCAATCAATGTTGCGTTTCTAATGGTGGTTGAAGCCTGAGGTATCTGTCCCTGTTTATATCTATTCGTCTACATTCTAATCGAACAACTAAGGTTTATGTGCTGTTTTAGCAGGCAATATCTTTTATTGGTATAGGACTTTGAGCATCAGTTAACTCCATTTTCTTTTCTCAGAAAGGTGCACATGCTTATGAGACTTGGCATAAAGTGTATATGGATCCAATGCTCAACAATGATGTTTTAAAGAATCAGGCAGATGACACGATTATCATCCATATTGATGCACTCATAGGTTTGAGAGATGAGTTTTCTTTTAGAGTTGAAAATAGTAGACATCTGCAGAAAGATCCAACTCTCAAGAGTTCTAAAAATAGATTGAGGGAACTGAGGAATGGATTTTGTCAAGTAAAGCTACAAGTGGACCAGCTATACAGGCTACTGAGATTCTGCATCAACTTGATAAAGTCAGCATGTTCAACAGATCCAGTAGATTACTTTTTTGTTATTATGGAATCTCAGAATTTTGTTGGAGTGATAGATGAACTTTTAATAAATGAAGCTTCTGGTGGCCATGAGCTGGAACCGGTATTTTTCTGTTTTAGGAGTGAAAAATCAAATGTGTCAAATATTTTTCTAAACCTTTTTGAATTTCAGCAGGTTCAGTTGGATGACGTCAACACAGAGAAACGGAGTTCCCAGAGTGACAGAAAAAGGAAACGGGCTAAAAAATATTTAAAGCGTCTTGCAAAAAGATTGAAAAGATCCCTAAAAGAACAAGCTAAAGCAACTCAAGCTATTACAGATGCTCTACGCAGGCGCGTAAAAGCATCTTACAAAGATCGGTCTAATAAGTCTAGTCACCTGCCTGCATCATTTTTGTGTTTGGGTCTTACACCGGAAAGTAAGAAACAATTTGCAAAAAGCCTTGAGGAGCATCTTGTCGGGGATGATGGGGAAAAGTTGTTTTTCCAAGTGGACCTATCACTATGCACAGAACCCAATTCATTTTTCCGGTTTTTTACAATTCCCTTAAATCTCCTTAGTTTCTTATTTTCATAGATTTGACTATTCATTTTGTTGGATTATTCTAAAGTGTCTTCCTGTTTTTTTATTTATTTATCAACTGTGCAGGGGCACACATACTATGGACACTCACCAGTTGCTCATGAAGGTTGTCAAGAAAAGACCACACTGTGTCATTGTTTTTCACGGTCTTGAGATGGCAGACATTTCCGTTTTTAGCACCATTCTTTCTATTCTTGATGATGGTGTGTCCAAAGATGATCAAGGCAAGGTGACTAATTTTGGAAAATCTGTGATAGTTATTGTCTCGGATCTCGGAAACAGCGAGATGATTGGCGGACTCAACGGCCATCGTCCTAAAAGTAAATGCCCAATTAAACCTATTGAACGTGAATCCACATCCAATGTAGAAGCAGCGGTTGGATCTTCACAGACAGATAAAATGGTGAGACTGACTTCTCTTGGCAATTTCTAATTGCTTCATATGTAGAAGAGTTATTTTTATTTTTATGCAGATGTGAGTTATTATTTGTCACTTTTTCAATAAAGCTTCTGCATTTCGGTGGCTTGACAGGGATACCGGGGGTTGAGATTTGAGCTGCTATATCGGTTGGATAAGCTGTTACTTTTTGATCCTTTCTCTGATGACCAGCTAAATCATTTTGCTAAGTCCCCGTTGAAATCTTTGGAGGAAAAATCTCACAGTTTGTATTCTGCATTTGCTCATTTGTTTGATGTACAGGGCAAAAAGGTATTACTCCTGCTAATGCTGGCTTGTGTGTGTGTGTGTGTGGTTGCTCTCTAATCATCAGAGGCATGTACTTATATTTCTTTCTTTTTCTTTCTTCTTCTTCCCCCCAAGAAACAGGATGACGATGCAGACAAGAATATTAAGTACATTAAAGAAGCACTCGGCAAAGTCGTTAAGAAGATAAGGTACTGTTGTATTCTTCTTGTTAGATAGCATTGCGAGTCAAATTCTAATGTATTTCTAACTCTCTCTCTCTCTCTCTCTCTCTCTCTCTCTCATTATTTTTTCAGAGTACTTTAGTTCAACTTTAGCCATATTTACAGAAGCAATAATTTGAAGTTGTGTTATGGCCTGCAGGATTAAATCACAGCGTTTCTTCACTTTGTTGTGCTTTATATCAAGTAGCCTCATTACTCTTAGATTACAAAAAAATACCATTATCCAAAGTATGATATGCGGGTACGGATATGGGTATTATTCGACACCTTTCTAATTTTCTTACTTTGCCTGGCAGAGGTAACAAGCATAAAGCTGGTGAGGGCTCCAGTGGTCCTTAAACTTGTGGTGGAACAGCATTCATGGAAGTATACAAGTCATGTCACTGTTAATGTTGTATAACTTCATTTCATTCTTTAACGGGAAACTCCAACCACTTGTGTGACGTTCTCACTAACACTTATCTGTTCATCTGAGTACCGAAATTTGATTGAAATTGATTCCAATTTTATTTGACACGATTTAGTGTGTTAGAAATAAATTAAAACTAAGTTATTATTTTAAAATGCAAAGATTTTGAAAATGCAAATTTTAATCAAGTGAAAATTTAATAGCATAGGGGTCAAGATTTTACCATAATCAATTTGATTCAACTTGTTCAATCGACTTAGTTTTAAAATAATTTCATCCGTTGAAAATCGAGCTTCTCTAATTTATTCAATAGCCTCTTTCAATGTCTTTCTCTCGTCAAGACAAAATTTGAGTGGTACATTGACAATGGTGCTACTCACCATGTTACTTCTAATTTGGGCAATCTGACATTGCATATTCCATATCAAGGTAATGACAGGTTTATTGTAGGTAATGGATTATCTATTCCCTTTTCTCACACTGGATCTACTTATGTTCCTAGTTTATGTTATTCTAAAGCCTTACATTAACAAAATATTATGTTTGCTCCTCTATAACCAAAAATATGTTTAGCATTTCTAAATTGCTACAAGATAATACAGCTTACATTGAATTTTTCTTTACTCATTATCTTGTTACATTGAATTGTTCTCTTTCTTATTGTCTTCACAAGAGCTTCACACTAGGTACTTCTCAAAGGCTTCCTTAAAGACAGATTGTATCAACTTGATTTGTCTCACACTTCTGCCTCATCATCTAATTCAGTGCTTCCAAAAAGATCAACAACCACTCAACTCTGCTCTCATACATCTCCTTGTAATAAATCTGTCTCATGTAGTATTGATACGAGTAAGGATGTCTCTACTATATGGCATCACAAACTTGGTCATCCATGTAATTCTATTTTAGTTCATGTACTTAGAACAATGAATATATCTTGTTCCAGTGATAAACTGCCTTTCTGTGAGGTTTGTAAGTCTGGAAAAATGCATATGATAATACTACTTCATCTTGTCAATTGATACATTTTGATATTCGGGGACCAGTTTCCCACACTTCTCATGAAGGCTTCAAATATTACATTATCTTCATTGATGACTTCACCAGATATTCTTGGTTATTTTCATTGAAACTCAAATATAAAGTTAATCAAACCACTATAAACTTCATTCACATGGTGGAAAGACAATTCTCCTGTCAGGTTAAAACTAATTCAATCAGATTTTAGGGGTGAATATAGAAGCCTAATATCTTATTTTCAGTTCGAAGGCATTCAATATAGATATTCATGTCCATACATCCATCCTCAAAATGGCACATCTGAAAGAAAGCATCAACATATAGTTGAAATAGGCCTTACACTTTCAGCTCAAACTTATCTTGCTACTCGTTTTTTGTGGGATGCTTTTTGCACAGCCTGCTTTCTTATTAATAGGCTCCCTATACCTGTCCTAAATGCCATCTCTCCATTTTAGAAATTGTTCAACGGACTTCCAGACTACTGATTCCTTAACCTTTTGGCTGTGCTTGTTTTTCTTACCTAAGACCCTACAACACCTTCAAACTTCAATTTAGAACCTCTAAATGCATTTTTCTAGGCTATAGTCTACACCACAAAGGCTACAGGTGCCTTAGTCCAACGGGTAGAATCTACATAGCTAGATCAGTTGCTTTCAATGAGACACATTTTTCTTGTACTTCAATTTTGTCTTCTACTAGTACTAATTCATCTCATGTCCACTCTCATCTACCTATATTACCTTTACCTACTCCTATCAATCCAAATACACCTTTAGCTCCATCTATCTCCCTACATTATCATCAGTCTTCACCATGTACTGTTTATGCCTCATCTCTCTTACCAGAACAATTCTCCCATCTACTTCACCTTCTGCACCTTCACCTCCACAACCTCCAATTACTCATCCTATGTTCACTCGGTCAAAGAATGGAATCTATAAACCCAAATCTTATCTCACTTCTACTACTCCTCTGTTTCTTGAACCTAGTTCTGTTTAGCAGGCTTTGCCTAAACCTCATTGGAAAAGGGCAATAGATGAGGAATTTTTTGCTCTTACTAAGAATGACATGGGATCTAGTTCCATTTTCAGATCATATGAATCTTATCACTAATAAGTAAATTTTCAGAACTAAGTTTAAAGCTGATGGTTTTGTTGAAGGCTCAAAGCTAGGTTGGTGGCTAGAGGTTTCCAACAAAATGTTGGTATTGATTATTTTGCCACTCACAGTCCTGTTATTAAGCTTGTTACCATTCACATTGTTATGTCTCTTGTTGTTAAATACAGTTGGCCTATTCATCAAGTAGACACTAACAATACCTTTCTCAAAAAAGATCTTCAAGAAGCTGTTTTTATGAAACAACCTTTAGGCTATGTTCATCCTCAATTTTCTACTCATGTTTGTAAGCTCAAGAGATCTTTATATGGCTTGAAATAGGCCCCTAAGGCTTGGTATGACAAATTGAAGAGTTTCTTATTTAGTTTTGGTTTTCTCAAAGTCAGAGGCTGATTCTTCTCTTTTCTTCAGAAACACTAATGACACTCTTCTTTTGGTGTTGGTTTATGTTGATGAGATCCTTCTTACATGGACTAATATTTTTGGCATACACAAACTAATCATTGACTTGGATGCAAAATTTTCTCCCAAAGACTTAGGGAAGGTTAGCTACTTTCTTGGTATTAAGGCACACAAGTCTCCTTCTATGATTACTCTCAAGTAGTCTAAATACATCAGAGATCTATTACATCAGACTTCTATGGACAACGGAAAGCCTTCATCCTCTACTTGTTGCCCTATAGTGAAGTTATCTCTCCTTGACAGCCCTTCTTTTGGTCAACCAACTCTTTATAGGAAGACTGTTGGTGCTTTACATATTTAACTCTTACCAAGCCAGATATAGCTTATTCAGTCAATAAATTGAGCCAATTTTTGCAAAATCCGACTATTCAACATTGGAAAACATGCACGCGAGTCTTGTGATATCTTCTTGGAACTGTCAACAAGGGTCTTGTTTTTACTCCTATTTCCAGAAATATTTTGCATGGCTATTCTGATGCAGACTGGGCTAGCTGTATTGATGATAGGAGGAGCACCAGTGGGTATTGTGTTTTCTTTAGCTCCAATCCTATAGTTTGGTGTTCTAGGAAGCAAAACGTGGTCTCTCATAGCAGTACAGAAGCCGAATATCGAGCCTTGGCTTTAGCAACTACTGAACTTATCTGGATTCATGGTTTATTTCAGAAAATTGGTTTTACCTTCCTTCAACCTATTGTTCTTTGGTCTGATAATGCAGGTGCCATCACTCTAGCCTCGAATTTTGTCTTTCATTCTCGCACCAAGCACATAGAAATTGATGTGCACTTCATTCGGGAGAAGTTTGTGGTAAACAAATTGATGTAAGTTATGTTCCTACTGAGTCACATGTTGTAAATCTACTTACCAAAGCTCTATCTGGTACCCGCTTCACTATGCTTGCTCACAATTTATGTCTCAAAGATTCCCCCGGTTGAACTTTCATGGGAGCGTGTTAGTATTATTCCAGACGGTTAATTGTTAGTTAATTTGTTAGGGTTAGTTTTGTCATTTAATGCAGTTTGTTAATCAATTTGTTAGACGGTTTGTTTTATTGTTAGTTGGTTAGGCTTCCGCTTCAACTCACCTCTCTCATATTGCATGCAAGTTGTATATTAATCCATCAATTCAGCATATGGCATTTACATTTTACATTCTCTGTTACTTCAACAATACTCGAAATCATGGAATATACAGCTCTTGTAAGGAACAAAAAATTGAAACGGACAACTCAAAACATCTATTTATTGGATAGCTATATTTTGATTCGATTGGACAAAAATAATTGTAGATTGTTCCAGTCCAGTTTGGTATTTGTTTTGGCCGGAAACTTACATGAAAATCTTTCAACTATGCTTTCTTTCTCTCTCCTCTCTTTCTTGCCGTCAGCTCTCACACCTCTCTCCTGTCTCTTCTTTCATATTTTTCAAAGTTTGAATCAATCAATATTTTTCTTTTTTCTTTTTTAATGTTTCATTAAAAAAACTAATATTTATAATTTTTTGCCTCAACTTTATATTTTATAAAAAATTATATTAAATTGATTTTCTTTTCACGGTCTTTATTTTTGACATCCGCTTTTCATATATAAAAATAAAATATTAATTTTTAAATATAAAATATTTTTGTCAAGTTAATAGTGATATATTTTTTATTGAAATTTTTTTTATTTAAATATAAAATGTGAGATTATTTGATAAAAATAATTTTTTAGGTTATTTTAGCTATTTTATTATAAAGAGAAATTGATAAAAATGATACAAGTTTAAATATATATTTTAAGAAATATAAATTTAAGATAAATTAATTATCTTTTTATTTTTTTAACTTTTCATATTATTATTGTTTTTTTCAATTTTGTACCTTTTTAAGAATTTCTTTTCAATAATAATGACTTCATTATAATTTAATTTGATATTTAATATATATATATATATAAATTTTCTACCTTTTTAAGAATTTCTTTTCAATAATAATGACTTCATTATAGTTTAATTTGATATTTAATATATATATATATATATACTTACATATATATATATTTATTTATATATATATATATATCATCAACTCCACAATTTCAACAACAATTTTAATCATTATATAAGTATCCAATCATTACAAATATCACTTCTATCAACATAATAATATTACAACTTTAATAAAATTTATTGATTTGGTAATCATCACTAACAATTTAATCTATTACAATTCAAAAACAAACATTGTTATCATTTTTCAATATACATTTGATTATGCATGGTCAGGTTATGCACAACCAATTGTATCACATAAGCCTCCAACCTTATGGAAGTTTTTACATATGATATGATTCTCGTTGATATATTGATCATTAATACTTGTTATTGATCTCATATGAAGTATTTTGTCATGTGAAGGACTCATCGTCCATATATTGATTTGCCCACCCTTATGAGCCCACTCGAAAAGCCCATTTTGATCGCACTCTCGAAAAGCCCATTATTACCACATCGGGAGCCCACAGTTGTAACCCAAAATCCTTTCAGGCCCATCATCGTCACCGCGAAGCAACTCCCACATCAGAAAAATAGCATATTTCTTTAAGCTTTATTAATAACAGGAGAAACCTATTTTTATTTTCTCTCAGGGACATCCGATAAAATTGGAACCATACAGAGAAGATTAGCTTGGCCTCTGGTGTACTGTTATTTGTTTTTTAAATAATATGTTGGTGAATGGAACCTAGTATTCATTCAAGTTTTTATGGTTTGTGGGATTTGCAACTTCTGAGTTTTTTTTTTTCTTTTTTTAATCGTTATACTTTTTGTGTGAGTGAAACCGTTGTAGAATCAAGGTTGTTCTATCCACTGCATGTGTGTGTGTATGTGTGTTCATCTATTTTGGATTCCTGGAAATTGAGGGTTGTATTACACATATTCCGTCCGTCCAAAAACCTAACTCTCATTTTGGGATGGAGGGGTATAAAATATGGTTCTAGACATTGATTTAGTCGTATTTATTGGAGCAATTATTTCACGAAGCTATGTTATAGCATGCAGGATTAACTTTTATATCTAATAGGGTTTTCTTTATTATGTTTTCAATCAATAAAATGTAGCGCATGCACCTGAGATAATCCATGGATTCCGGAGTTATATAATTAATCCAATATTTGTAGATAAACAATTAACAAGGGTTAAAAAATAGCACCATTTATTAAAAATAATGTAATTCAAATGTAATTGTTCAGTTTTGTTAGTTTTTGAAATGTATTAGAGGTTAGCCATGATAGTTGGGTTCAACTAATTATGGTTGAGCCTTAATTAGTGTATAAATAGCATGTACACCCTTGCCATGAAGAGATGATTTTTTCAAGGTGGTTAATTCCCATTCAAGAAGTTGTTATTTGAGTTATTCTCTCTCTTTCTCTCCCTTTCTCTCTTGTTCATCCTTTAAAATACCACCAAGAAATATTTATCAATCCCAAAAATTGGCACCAGAGCTATACGATCCACGGCGGCGTACGACGGTGAACAATGGCGATGTTAAAGAACAACAACCAAATTCCGGCAAAACTACCAATCTTTGATGGAACCAATTATGAGAGGTGGACGACACAAATGAAGGTGGTATTCAGATATCAAGGCGTGCTTGATATCATACGCACCGGTGTCACACCATTAGAGATGAATCCCACGGAGGCACACAGGGCAACTCACCGTGAACAGATGAAGAAAGATGATAAAGCTATCTTCCTAATTCATCAATGTGTGGATTCAAGTGCCTTGGAAAAAACCATTGACTATGAGACGACCAAAGAAGCATGGGATGTGCTGGCTACAACTTACGCCAGTGACAAGCAAACCAAGAAGATGAGATTGATGGCACTCTGACGTCAATTGGGTTTGCTTCAAATGGAATCAAACGAGATGGTGACACAATTCGTAAATAGGTTGGTGATTCTTGCAAACCAAATGAAGAGTTGTGGTGACCGATTCGATAAAGGTGGAAAAGGTACTCACCGGTTTAACACCAAACTATGATCATGTTGTTTCTGCAATTGAACAATCAAAGGACCTAGAAACATTGAAATTGGAGCAATTACTGGGTTCTTTGGAAGCACATGAGTTAAAGATGAAGAATAGAGAACGTATCAATAAAGAGGAGAAGGATTCCGAAAAAGCCCTATTTGCCCAAAATCAAAAGAAAGGTGGTGGTGATTCTTGTAAGAATGAGAAAGGGAAAGGCAAGTTGAAGTATAACAAATAAGAAAGCAGTGGTTCTAAGAGTGAGAATCAAAAGAAAGAAGGAGAAAACACTGGAAAGGAAAAGAAGAAATCAAACGAGCACATTCAGTGCTATAACTGTCAAAAGTATGGCCATTATGCAGATGAGTGTAGTAATCCTAAAGTGCCTAGGAAGAGAAGTGAAGAAGCACAATTTGCGTGTGACTCTGATGATGAAGAAGCAGTGATGTTAATGGCCATTGTTAACAGTGAAACATGCATTGAGGAATGGTGATATTTGGACACTGGCTGTTCAAATCATATGACAGGACATAAAGATTGGTTTTATGAAATTGATGAAACAGTAAGAAGAAGCATTAAATTTTGTGATGGCAAGTCAGTGATGGCTAAAGGAATTGGCAAGGTGGCTATAAGAAAAGTAGATGGAACCAAGATGACTATCAGTGATGTCCTATATGTTCCTAACATGGAAAACAATCTACTAAATTTGGGACAATTGCTAGAGAAAGGATTCTCAATGCATATGGAAGGTGAACACATGGAAGTATCTAACTCTAACGGGAAATGTGTCTTGAAAGTTCCTATGTCTAAGAATAGAACATTCAAGGTGGGAGTGAACACCATTGAGCAGAAGTGTTTGACTGCCCAAAGCAATGACAGTGTGTGGAATTGGCATAGAAGGGTTGGACATTTGAACTTCGACAGCCTGAACAATTTGCAGAAAAAGAACATGGTTGTGGGACTACCTTCAATTGAAGTACCAAGGCAAGTGTGTGGTAGATGTTGTGAAGGAAAACAACCAAGGAAGGCTTACAATGTTGCAGTTCCAACTAGGGGCAAAGAGAAGCTTGCAGTGATTCACTCTGATGTGTGTGGCCCATTTGAAATTAAATCCCATGGAGGTAACTTGTATTTTGTCTCTTTTATAGATGACTTTACAAAGAAAATGTAGGTTTACATGTTACAAAGAAAGAGTGAAGTATTTGTAACATTTAAATCATTCAAGTTACTAGTTGAAAAGCAATTTGGTCGTTCAATTAAGATGCTTAGAACTGATGGTGGAGGAGAATACACATCACTTGAATTTAAGAATTTCTGCAAGGAGGAAGGTATAACTCATGAGGTGATGGCTCCATACACTCCTCAACACAATGGAACTCCTAAGAGAAGGAATAGAATAGTGCTAAATATGGTGAGATGCATGCTAGATGTCCTACAAATAGGCTTGAAAATTTGACACCAGAAGAAGCTTGGAGTGGACTCAAGCCTAGTGTGAAACACTTTAAGGTATTTGGCTCACTATGTTACAGACATGTGCCTGAACAAAATAGAAGAAAACTGAACTCAAGGGCTCAAACCATGATTTTGGTAGGATATCATAGTACTGGGGCCTATAAACTCTTTGATCCCTTGAGCAAGAAAATTGTGATAAGTAATGATGTGATCGTGGATGAGAAAAAGGAATGGGATTGGAACAATGGTATGGAAAGACAAACCAATGAAACAATAGAAATTGAATTGGGAGGAGAAGAAACACAGGAAGATATTCATATTGACAATGAAATAAATGTGAATGGTGAGCAAAATATGAATGATGAGCCAGATGTGAATGAGATTGCACTTTTGAGAAGGTCACTAAGATAGGTAACTCCACCAGTGAGATTTCAAGACTATGACGTCTTTCCTAATGCTGCTATTAATATTAATAGTGAACAAGAGATTGACAAGTTTAAGAAGAAAATGATGGATGAGTTTGAAATGTCTGATATAGGCAGGATAACTTATTTCCTAGGTATGGAATTTGTGACAACTAAGAGTGGCATATTCCTTCACCAAAAGAAATATGCAACTGATATATTGAAAAGGTTCAATATGCTTGATTGCAATTCTGCTACTACTCCTTGTGAACCAGGAATAAAATTGTCTGCTAGTGAAGACACAAACTTGGTTGATTCAACACTATATAGGCAACTCATTGGTTCATTGAGATATATGTGTAATTCTAGGCCAGATATCACCTATGGAGTTGGCTTGGTTAGTAGATACATGAAGAAACCATGCAAGGATCATCTACTTGCAGCTAAGAGAATTCTTAGATATGACACTAGAGTGTGGAATTTTGTTTCCTGTAGCAAAAGAAAATTCTGAGATAGAAATTGTTGGCTACACAGATGCAGATTGATTGGAGTGGAGATGTTGATGACAGAAAGAGCACATCCAGAATGTTACTGGAAGAACTTAACATCAAGTGCAGTAATGTAATGAAGCTCAGGATTGATAACAAATTAGCCATAGACCTTGCTAAGCATCCAATAGCTCATGGACGTAGTAAACATATAGAGGTAAAATATCACTTCCTTCGTGACCAAATTAACAAGAACAAACTAGCACTTGAGCATCGGAGAACTGAGGAGCAGTGTGCAGATATGCTAACCAAAGCTTTGAAGCCTAAGAGACTTGAAGAAATGAAGAACAAAATTGGGATGCACAAATTGACAGATTTGAATTAAGGTGGTATATTAAAAATAGTGTAATTCAAATGTAATTGTTCAGTTTTGTTAGTTTGTGAAATGTATTAGAGGTTAGCCATGACAGTTGGATTTCAACTAATTATGGTTGAGCCTTACTTAGTGTATAAATAGCATGTACACCTTTGCCATGAAGAGGTGATTTTTTCAAGATGGTTAATTCTCATTCAAGAAATTGTAATTTCAGTTATTTTCTCTCTTTCTCTCCCTCTCTCTCTTGTTCATCCTTTGCAAAATACCACCAAGAAATATTGATCAATTCCAACACCATTGTATCTCATAAGAACATGCAAGCATTCCTTACCACTTTTTGTTTATCACATTATCTTATCAATTTAAATTCAGCATACATACGTCGAGTTATGTCTTAGCTCTCTTTATATCTGTGATTTGTAATTGCCAACCTATGTAGCAAATTACACATCAGATCTTCATCTTCTCTGAATTGCCCTCATTCGAACTCAATCTGTTGGACCTTCAAATATACGCTGTGGGAGGCTTAGGCCAGCGATGACTAATTACCAGATGTTGTTTTAATTCCATATACGAAGTGGTACAGTTTCCTCCACATCACCAACTTAATTAGGGACTTAAAACACAAACCACAAGTCCAGTGCCTGAGTTCGATAATAAGATGCACTATGGAGCTGCTTTCTGTTCTGTGTTTGTTAATGAAGTTTTTTGTTAGAATTAATATTATCTGGTTTTACTTCTCCTTATCTAATCATAGGGAGATTTGCTTGAAGGAATTCATGTTCTATTTTAGAGGGGGTGAGCTGTGTTGCTGTTGGTCTGGTTAGCGCTGTGCATTTGTGGGTGGAAGAGCCCAAGGGGCACAGAGGTGGATTGGGAGAACAAGAATATAAATTGAAATAAGAAATGGAAACAAAAATAAAGAAAAGCAGTTTGTTTCTGAGTATATTTTGATGAAGTAACTACTGCATCTACAGCATATACTAGTGATGATTTAGCTGAAGTTGACTTTTCCGATTTAAGCATCCGGGCTTATCTTATTGCTGCAGATATGTCTTAACGGATCCTTATCTTCGAGCTTTTAGCTTCAATTATGTTTTAATTCAAAGTTTTCAAATTCTGAATTTACCTCCATGCTATAACCCATAGTACATGAATTGTTTTATCTATTGCTAATGTGTGGTGTTTGATGAATTCTAACAGTTGCTTCTGACAAGAATTTACATTTACATATATACCTTCTATCTGCATCTTGTACTTTCCAATTATTGCATTCTTCAGTTTAAAGTTTAAATGTGTTGATCTCTACTAGGTTATCCCATCTTGTACTTTCTTGTGTTGTTTTTCGAAAGTGGAAAGCTGGAAATATTACCATTTTGATATCTTTCACTGATTTGCTCTCTCCTTTTTTTCCCAATAATTTCTTAGGGTATGGAGTAGATCCGGCTGGAGCCCTTGTAAATGGCCTCATTTCTAATATGACTATTCCAAACCTCCCAAGCATTAAAGGAGGCTTCTGCAGGAACAGACCAACGACAGTTACAAGGATTTGGCAGCTTCAAATCTATCCCTCTTCCTCTCCAAATATTTCCACACGGCTATATACATATTTCTCTTGATTTTGAAGTTATTTTTATTGTGACTTCAGAGGCTTCTGGGATTTAATAATTTAATTCGATTATGATTGCGTTTAGCTTTCTATGTTTATTAATGTACACAAAAACCATAAGCTTCCAGTTTTGAAGATAATTTAACATGTTACCAACTCTTCCCTTCCTGAAAATGATTGAAATTGGTTTTTTCCCGGTTCTTGCTGGGAGTTACTTCTTTGTGGCTGGGTCCTTAACCGGTTATTTAAAATCCGGGAGAATGAGCATGTCTGGATATCGTATGGGGGTCTTCTTAATGTAGGGATTCTTGGAAAGTCAGAGAGTGCAGATCCAACGAATGCCGTATTTGCATACCCGAGGGTGTTGCTGACATTGGTTTTGTGCCTTTATATCTGTAAAATAACTCAGTCTGTTGAAAAGCTTCTGAAGAGCTCTTCAAAATCAAAGCTGAAAGAAGTTAGGAATTTGAGAGCTGAGTAGAAGAACGCCATTCACATTTTCTTTTCTCATGTTTTCTACTTCTCATTTACCCTGTACGACCTACTCAGTTTTGTTAGTTAGATTCAACTGTATGCATGACAATGAGGTGGGGCGGGTACTTAAAGTCGTAGACCCAGCCCATCGTTAAATGGGGCGAGGCGGGACAAAAATGGGGTGAGCCGGAATGGGACGGTACGACCCAATCTAAATTGATTTCTTGTTGACATACTATTATTTTTTAATATTTAATATAAAATTATAATTTAAATAAAGAATAAATATTGAAGGATATTTATAAATTTATTTTTACCTTTTTAAAATATTGATATCTATTAAATTTTTTAATTATAATAATATTATTGTATCTTGTATTATGTTTTATCAATATATGTTGGCTTAAAAAAATTTATAATTTTAAGTTATTATTATTATTATTATATATTAAAAATATATTAATATAGGATAGATCATAACGGGTTGGAGTGAAATGAGTAAAATTACATCTCTTATTCAACTAGTATTCGCTAAAAAAAGAAAATTAGTATTCACTTGTGTGGCGTATACATTAAAAATATTTATTTATTAATACAAAATTGTATTATTTAATTTAATTTAATAAAAGAAATATATCAAATTGATACTCAATATTAAAAATTGAAAGTACTATAAAGTGTTTTTTACTAATTAATTAATTTTAGGGTGTTTCTATTTACACCACAATAATCTCTTTTCACACCACAAATATTTTTTAAATAAAAGTAATCTTATATTAAATGTCTAATTTATCCTTCTTCTCCAATCACTTCTTTACCCAGCGACTGTTCTACATTATTTGCTGCCAACATCACCTTCATCAATCCATGAAATTACGAACAATTCTTAACAAAAAGTTATCATAAAACTTCTGATTCTTCTTCTTCCTTCTTTTTCTGCAAATTCAAAATTATTCAAAATCATATTTAAAATATATTTCCTGGGGTTCTTCTTCTTCCTTCTTTTATCTCAGGCTAAATACATGAATTTGAAAATTCTTAGCAACAAATAATAAAAGAAAAGAAATTCAAATTCACGAGTTAGGATTTGGGAGCAAATGGGTTTTTAATAGAAGAAATTATTTCGACTTTTGTGTTTGTTCAAGGGTGAGATTTCGTAATTTCATGGATTGGTGAAGGTGATATCATAAATTTTCTGCGGTTCTTCTTCTTCCTTCTTTTTCTGCAAATTCAAAATTATTCAAAATCATATTTAAAATATATTTTCTGCGATTCTTCTTCTTCGTTCTTTTATGTCAGGCTAAATATATGAATTTGAAAATTCTTAGCAACAAATAATAAAAGAAAAGAAATTCAGATTCACAAGTTAGGATTTGGGAGCAAATGGGTTTTTAATAGAAGAAATTATTTCGACTTTTTGTGTTTGTTCAAGGTGAGATTTCGTAATTTCATGGATTGGTGAAGGTGATGTTAACAACAAATTTGTGCGGAAGAAGATTGAGAAAACAAATGTAGAACAGTGGTTAGGTAAAGAAGAAGGTTAATGAAAAAATGGAGAATTCTCCTGATTTGAAAAGAAGGATAAATTAGACATTTAATATAAAATTATTTTTGTTCAAAAGATATTTGTGGTGTGAAAAGAGGTTATTCTGGTGTAAATAGAAACACCCTTAATTTTATTAACAATAGTCCCCCAATAAAACATTTGTCAATGGAATAATTTTATAATTGTGTAGATAACAACTAATTCACCGAATTTATGTTGAACAAAAACATTCAAAACACAATTACCAAAGTTAGTTGATTTTTATAAAATTATAATTATCATTTAAGTATGTATTTATTAATGATTGTTTTAAATTGACAATTAAAATAACTATATTGATATTACTTGCTATTTTTATCACTTATTTACTTATCTATATTGATACATTTTTACATAACATCACACAGACACAGTGTGGGAGCAGAACAGTTGAATTTCTGCTTCTGAACAGTCTTGTGTAGCTCTAAATGGTAAAATGCAACAAATGGTGTAGTTCAGCTGTTCGGGTAATACAAAATATATGGTTAAGTAAGAAAGAAAGAATTCAATTACCTCATCTCATTGCCCATTTTCTAATTGGAAACAACAACAAAAAAAGTTTTTATTTTTTTCATCACAAGTAAAGCTCTTTATGAATGAATCAATTGGGCATTACATCAAAGATTTATGTGATGCACCAAATACGCATTTCCTCTATATGTAAATGACCTGTTTTGAGCTCCAACACACCACAAATGGCCTTGCAGTTGCAAATCTGCTTTCATCCCTGCACTCTCCCATACAAACTTGAACAGCCCCATAACCCTATCCAGTTGTTTCACCCCATTCCACACAACCTTTTCCTCATCCACTGCCAAAATCTTTCCCATATACAAGCAAAACTTATTGCCCTCTGCATGAACCCCTCCACAAACTTCTACTTCAACATCTCCTACTGTTCCATACAGATAATACAGCAAAAGTGTAAACAAACATCGCGAAGAGTGGCCCAATGTCTTTGTTAGCTTTTTCTGCACCAAGTGTTCTTGATGCCGATACTCCTTGTACCCGATGTTCTTATCAATCAACACATCCCGAATGTGATATAGCCCTTCTTTCATCACCTCAAGCTTTGAGACATGGAAAGCTAACTCACTTTCGTCATTCAAGCAGTTGACAAGATCGGCCCACATCTCAAGTGCATCTTCCCACTTGGGAGAATTTGACAAATCAGCCCCTTTTGTAGGCATGAGGTGCATCCATGAACTGCTTTCAGTCTCGTACGACATAGCAGATTCCAGAAACTTTAAGCAACCAGCAACGATTTGTTGGGCCAATCTTATTTCTTTACTTGGTTGAAGACGAAGCAGAACGTCAATCTCGAGTTTAAGTACATTCAGTATCTCAACAAGTGCACCAGTCCATATTTTATGTTGTGTTACCTGTGGGCTGATTTTTTTCCGGACCACCTTCCTTTGCTGGGCTGAAATGCTCAAAATGTCGGATACTTTTGTTAATGAGGTCACTGTAAGTGCTTCTCTTTCGTCTGGTCTACAGAAATACTGAAATTCTTTGAATGGTGAATCTGTTAGTGAAGATATTAAGTTCTTCTGCATTGTTTCCTTCATTGATGGAAGCCCAATAAAGACCCTAGCAATGGACTTGAAAGTGTGCAGTTTTTTCTCCAGCTTATCATCAAAAACTCTTGAATGATCATTGATATTCACAAGTCTCCCACCAATCAAATCCAGTTCTTTTAGAGAGTGGCTCCATTTCTTCATCTTTGAAAAGGCCATTTCATACCATTCTGGAGGCAAAATCTCATCATCTGCTTCAGGGGATTCTTCCACTCTAGAATGATAATAAACTAGCCTGGAGAGCATCCTATTATCTTGTCTACATAACGATTTAGCTCCAGAAAGAAAATTATGCACACACTTAAACGCCATTTTACTTCTTGCTTTCGTTCCTGCAAAAGGCTTTCCCACTTCACACTTAAAGCTTACAAGGCCGAAATCCCCAGCCGGGCATTTTGTCGAACAGGTTACGAACAACTTATTGTAAAGAAATATAAATATGATTCCCCTGAATCCTTCAACAAATCAATATCAAGCAGACCGCCTACCCTTTATTCGTGTAATTTGTTGAATTTGACATACAACGATGTCGTTGGCAGCCCCATTCCAGCTCCTACTTTACCCTGTGAGGCGTTGATGTCCAACCATACGAGATGTAAAGATAATCAAAAAAAAAAAAAATTAAAACAACGAACAATCTTGAATAACAATACTAGGTTTCATTCACGGAAAATCTATAATAATCAACACATGTAAAAAATAATGCTCAGAAATTGCCAACAACTTAAACCTGTAATAACCTCGAGTATTCGCAGGCATCTCAATCGCTTCAAAAACTGTAATGATCGACACAAATAAGAAAATATAAGCCCAAAAACTGCTAACACGCTTCGATCGCTTCAAAACGTAAAAAAATTTGGACCATTTCTCGATTTATGCGTGTCATCCTTGCGCAGGGGCCATGCTAATCTTCTCTGTATCGTTCCAATTTTATCGGATGTCCCCGAAGGGACAACATACGCTTTCTGTGCCGCGATATATAAACTGTATACGAGCATACTAATCTTTCAATGTGGGAATCAACTCGAGGGAAGGTCCTTTTTCGGGCCGATTCACTTTGGGGTTGTGAATGTGGGCTCGCAATGTTTATAGTGGGTTGGTACAATTAATTCTTATTTGGGCTTAAGAGTAATTGTATGAGATAGTAAAATAGCAGGCATGAAAGAACGAATACCTGAAATTTGATATTTTGTTATTAATGGACTAATATTTGTAGCACAAATATCAAATGCAAAACATCATCAACAATCATATGTTGTTATATTTATGTACACTCATGCATCAAAATTATAATTTACCTTAAAAGTTTCTTTAAATTAGTATTCGAGAAATTAGCAACCACTTTTTTCTCGCATTTGATGCACATATTGAATATATCGTTATTTTTTATAAATAAGTTAATTAATTTAAAATATTCAAAACAACACAAATATGTAAATATTACACAACTAATAAAAATATATAAAAGAAGATAAAATTAAAAAATTAAGTTGAATAATCTTATTATAAAATTAGTTTTTTTCGTGTTTAAATAATCTCATATTCTTTCCTTTTTTATAAAAATTAAAATTTTATTAATTTAATATAATTAATCATATTTCTACTTATATTAGTATAATTATTTATTTATTTATAAAATAAAAATAAAAATTATGACTAAAAAACTAAATAAAATAAATTGATTAATCGCATTCTAAAAAATATTCTCTTTGATATCTTATTATGAGAAAATTACTTAAATAATTTTATTTACAGCTCGGATTAAATATAAATAATCAAATTTAACTTAATTAATATAAAAATTAAAAATGATATTTTTTTTCAAATAACTTATTTTAATATATGTGATATGGGTATCAAATTTAACTTAATTAATATAAAAATTAAAAATGATATTTTTTTCAAATAACTTATTTTAATATATGTGATATAGGTATCAAAATGAAGATTGTAAAAGAATGATTAGTTTGATTTATTATACAGAAAATATAATAAAAACAAATAAAAAATTTTATATTTAAAAAAATTGGAAAAGTAGTTTTGACAAAAAACAATAAAAAAAGGTGGCAACACAACTTTCCTTTTTTATCAAGTATATGAATGGAAGCTAAGAAAACATTTGCATTCATAACTGGGCAGGAAAATGACAAAAAATAGTATTTTACAATTTTAATCTTCATTTCGCTTTAGTATATGTATAGATCTTCTTCGACGATAGTAACCTATAAACTAAATTAATACTCGATAAATTTATAATTTTTAATTAAGAAATTTTTATTGATCTCAAAGTTAATAATTTCTTAACAATTTACAGTGTTTTGATTTAAAATGAAATTATTTACGAAAATTAAGTAGGTAGATAATTTTTTGAAAAAGTTAGGATGTTGCACTTATACTTCAGTTTTTTTTTTCTTTTTTTCTTTTTTTGGTATAAGTAACACAAAATAGAGATTGAATGTCCAAATATAACTATAATTGTATAAATTTGGTTTTGTAACAACATCACTCGGTATAATGAAAATAAATTTGAGACACTTTTCTAGTAGATAAAATGAATTCACATTTTACAAGATATATTGATATATGCATTAATGCATATATATATATATATATATATATATATATATATATATATATATATATATAATGTTAAAATAAATTTACTGATTGAGCTCCAACTAGAATAAAGCGATAAAAATCTTATATTCTATCAAATCAAATGTTAGATATCAAAATAATTTATTTTTCAATCCTATACAGTGCTGTTTATCAAGAACATTACTATATAAACATGCACCAATATATTATAATCAACTTCTTATCACTTGTCTTACTTTGAAATAAACATCCACCTCATTTCCCCAACAAACCATACAAAGCCTTCAAGTAGTATGAACAGGTAGTTGGAAGTTGCCAACAGCAGAAACCATATAAACCTCAAGAAACAGTTCGATCCCCATATGATCGAGCATCAACTTAGATTAAGAAGAAATAGGACGATTTCTCGATTATGTGTGTCTTCCTTGGGCAATGGCCTGCTAACCTTCTTTGTATCCTTCCAGTTTTATCCTCAAGGGACGAACGTTGTTTTCAACGTATAAACCGGGAAGAAGTTCTTTATCTCTTTAAAGTGGGATGCAGTAACTCCAGCAGAGGGCCAGTTTTCTTGGCTGGGTTGTGAGTGTGAGCTCAAAGTTTGTCCCTCCAATTCATCTTTAATGAGTTTTGGGACCAATGAGTCAATGTGCAGCTTGAAACAACAAAAAAAGAGTTGAAGAAATGGGTCAGCCAAAGCAATGTCATGATATCCAAAGATTAAAAGAGATGACGTTTAAAAAAAACTCTATTCAACTGTGAGAATTGTATGTGGAGAGCTAATGGAAATCTAAGAGGCAAGGGAAACAATGATCATCTAAGTAGGTTAGTTGGTTATATGTGATGGAAAAGAAAGAATTCCAACTCTTCATGTGCTCAATGTCAAGAACTCTAGGGAGTAGGGAGGTATTCCAACCCTAAATATGCTGAGGATACCTCTTTCAATGCCTTGTCTATATCAGAATTGGATTTCAATAATTCTTTGTTCTTCATGCAAGATTCCAAACGAAATTGCCTCTCTTAACGAAATTCTCAATCAACATGCTATCTTTCACACAAAAAAATAATAATAATAATAAAAAAAAAATTGAGGGGGTTGACTGGGGGGACTTACAGCTGAAAATCTCCTTCAGACACCAAATTATTGCAAACCCCTATTTTCCATTTTATCCATTAACTTCATCCTCAGTACTTCAGCATCTTAGATAGTATTAGGTATCATATACATCTATGACAAGGCAGACGACTTTTTCAAGGATATTTGAATTCTGAAACCCATATACCAATTTGTGCTATTTTGACAACTATGAGTCCGACAGTTGCCCAGTATATCATAATTCATCTGCTAACTTTCGAAAGAGTTATGGGAACTTAATTAGTTGTACTTAGCTGCTCGAATTTTAAGTAAAGCACTCAGTTCCCTACCAAGAGGTTGTTGGTTTATCATGCAGTGTTTTGTATTGAGCACACTTCAGTTTGAAGACAGGTTGCTTTGCAGGCCTTGTTGCACTTGCTTCACATCTTCCCCTACTTTACACAAGATATCTCCAATTGTAAGATAAAAAAATAAATGTAACTAAGAAAATTAGAAAAAAACAAACAAAACAAAATAAACAAATACAAGATAGCAAATCTAGTCTTTATGCGTGGAAGATCTAGCAGTAACCCAAATCAGTTAAATCCAAACATTTACCCAGGCGTTCAGAAGCAATGAATTATAGACACTACTTTGTTCTATATGCAGAAATCATAGGAGCAAATATATTGAAGTGTGAAAACCTTCTCTAAACAGCAATATCAGGTGTGAAGAATGCAGAGTCCGATTAGGTAACATATAGAATGCAGCCAAGAGACCCACTAGTCATCAGCTGACCAGGATAACACTGACTTTAAATGATCAAACTGTTCGCCTATGTGTTTTTGAGAACTAGCATGGAACATTCACTCTATATGCATAGCAGTTTATATTTCTTTAGCTATCTTGCCAATACATTTCTCTATAAACATCAACATACGTGCACATATGGATACAATAATGAACAAACAACCCGAAAGTGGCTCAAGGAAAGTCCAACGAAAGAACTTAATATCCTAGACGGTTAATATTCTTGAACCTCATTTTTTTAAATCCAGTGCGTGTATGCTAATCTACGTTAAAATTAGATTCACTTGATCATTCATGCATCACATTGATCAAGCATTTCTATACCAAACCACAAGAATTCTTTCTTTCATTTCACTGTCCTTCAGATTTTTAAGTATCCAAACCACATCTTTGAGCACTGAGTGTCCTATCCTAAAGATTGGAAGGAAACAAGATATATGAGCACAATATATTTCGCATGCATTGGAACGTGAGCTTTTCGACATCAGATCAATCTGCGGCTGAGATTTATGTCCGGCACTTAATTTAATCTTTTCCTATTCCTTAGCGTGCACTTGCACTTAGGTGATAGTATACACTCTATATCCAGGATATGCTCGCAGGATATGCCGAGTGGCCAAAACTTCAAGAAACTTTACAGATACAATAATTTCTAAACGTCACATTTTTCTTCCGAAATGTTAAATTTCAATGATGCGACATTGCCATCAGCATACTTCTACATACAAAGCCTTCAACACATATAAACTTCTTCAATGTAAGAAGAAAAATGGACCAAAGAATTATCTCTCTCGCAAAATCAAAATCCCCTTGCGAAATCAGAATTGGAAAAATCTGAAATTCAAGGTGCATTTTGCTTGATACTTCTATATCCTCCTACTTACATTGTTTGAAAAGTCAAGATCACCTAAGCTACAAAATTATCTACAAGATACCAAACGCCTAATTCCACCCTCTGCACAAGGATATTCGGCTTTTAAGGCCGTCGCAAAAGCCACCAGTTCCATCTTCCAATTCTCTTCATTTGTTCATATTAGTGATATAAAAACCAAATAATCTTGAACAATGAGCAAAATATTCAAGATATAAAGCTTGAGTGTTGCAAAAAAACATATACAAAAAATTACCGGGGAACAATCTCGAATGATACTACGTTTCGTTCACCGAAAATCTATAATAATCAACGCGAATAAAAATTAATGCCCAGAAATTGCCAAAATATTAAATGATGAACATAAATAAGGAAAGATGAGCCCTGCAATTGCTAACAACCCAGACCTGTAAAAACTTTGAGCAAGACTTCAATTGTATGAAAACGTTAAAATCCAAAAACAAAAAAAATTTGGACCATTTCTCGATTTATGCGTGTCATCCTTGCGCAGGGGCCATGCTAATCTTCTCTGTATCGTTCCAATTTTATCGGATGTCCCCGAAGGGACAATAGGTGTATCCCATGCGACCATCGATATACTGTATATCAGCTCACTAATCTTCCAATGTGGGAGTATTAACGCAAAGGAAGGCCCCTTTTTGGGCCACAACTGGGCCGATAAGTTTTTAGGTTGTTGCGGTAGGCTTATAGCGTTGATGGTGGGTTCGTACATTTAATTCTTTATAATAGCAGGGGGGCCCTTCTTGATGTGGCCTTAGAATAGTTGTGTGACAACAGGCCCGCTTTCAGATGGAGAGCAGAAAAAAAACAATAAACAAATGGTTGTGGCTATCACCCCAAAATCTCTAAATATATTTCATAGCAATTATGATAAAATTAGATATAAATACATTAATTAAAACATTATTTTATATTTATATATTTAAAAATAATTTAATTTTAGTTTTTTTTCTTATTCTCAATTGCAGAATCTCAATCCATTGCTGGTTAGTTATACTTTTATTATCTTCTTTTTAATGTGTACAAGATTCATATATATATATATATATATATATATATATATATATATATATATATATTGTCTTCTTTTTCTTCATATTTTTTAATATAAAAATAAAAAATTTGAATTGCAAATTTATTCATGATTTTCTTAAGAAATATGGGTACAAGGGTTCATATATATATATTCCTTCGTCTCAAAGAATTGTTTCACTTTGGGTTCATAGTAATCATCAACTCCACTTCTTTTCCCTTCACAAACCTCTCCTTATTCTCCAATGTCATTAAAAAATAACACAAATTTGAACAAAATTTTCCACCATTTCCTCTTCATCGCCAGTCTTTAGGTCCTTATAAGTATACATGGTTAGAGTATATAATAAAGTGTCAACCCCATTCATCTGACCAAACCTCTTTTGATTTGCCACTGTTCTACAACAAAATAGCTAGAATCTTATAAGCATATATATATATATATATACACATCATAGTGTTAGAATGTGATGGAATTATTTCATAAGAAACATTATTTTCATATATATATATATATATATATATATATATATATATATATCATAGTGTTAGAATGTGATGGAATTATTTCATAAGAAACAGTATTTTCCTTCTAATCTTCTTATGTTATACTAATATTTTCTTGAAAATACTGATTTAAAGAGAGGAGGTGTGAGTTAAAAGGGAGATATATTTATGGTAGATTAAAGCATAGAGAAATTACAAAGAGAAATTTATTTAGAATTTTTCGGAGGAGGGCAGGGAATTGCGGGTTGAGGTATAATATGTATAAATGGGGTATATTTAGAAATTTCGGGTTATGAATAAACGTACCTAAACAAATACCTGAAATTTTATCATTTATTATTAAATGACTAATTTTTTTTAGGACGAAGTTTAAATGGCTAAATATCATCAAGAATCATATGGTTGCTATATTCTTGTATATTCATACATCAAAATTATAATTTTTTTATTATTATTATTTCATTTTTTATTTTTTTTTTTAGCAGAAGTTACACAAATATAGAGCTTTGAATGTCAAAAATATAACTATAATTGTAAAAATTTGGTATTGTAGTAAATGACAAATTCAGATTTTTTGTTCAGGGGCTCAATAAAAACGGACCCAGACTTGGGGTGAACTCAACTTTGAGACGGTAAGGGGGCGGACTATTATATGTTTAGGTTTAAAATAAAAAATATTAAATAAATTAGATGTATTTTTATTTTTTAATAAGAACGAGAATTTTTGTTTATAAACTCAAATATACATTATTTCTTTGTGAATCTAAAATTGGTATATTTCAACTTATCGATAATGATATACTTGCAATTTTATTATAATTATCTACATCGAAAAAAATTAAACTTTTTTTCTATCTCAATTGCCTTATTACCTATAAATTAACAGTCTTATTTACCTCTAAACAAATGTGTAATCTTCAAATTGATCAGCTTTTTAATTTTCATAAACTGAGCCAGCAAACCTTGATTGCTTCTAGAATATGAATAATCGAAAAAGTATCAATTTCTAATTAAATATTTACGTAGCCCAATTCATTACAATAAAGATGCCCCTTAACAACCTTTGTCAATTCAGCAAATATACTATTTGAAAATCAATAAATTTATAAAAATTAAATACAAAATTATCATTTAAATGAATTAGAGGTAAAAGAAAAATCAAAGTAGTCGACCGCCACCTCACGCTCCCTAAATCCATTCAGGACCTAACTATCAATATGCAACTTTAGAAATAAAATAAAAAATTACTAATAAATTGTTTAAAATACATATTAATATTGAAAAAGAATAATTAAATATAATTAATTACATGATAATATTTTTTATTCGATACTTTTTTATTTTTGTATATTAGCTCTATTGCTAAAGCTTAAAAGTATATCCATAAATTACTAAATAATAAATCAAGTTAAACAATAGAATTATTTCTTTTAGTTAGTTAAACAATAGAATTATTTCTTTTAGTTAGTTAAATTTTATTAAAATGATCAAAATATTCCTTTACAATATTAAAATGTCATAGGCTAGAGGTGCCCAATGCCCCCAGTTGGCCCCCACATAGCTCCATCCTGATTGTATTAACGTCACTTTGGGTGATGAAAATAAATTTGAGAAACTTTTCTAGTAGATAATGAATTCTCATTTTTAAAATATACGCACACATATATAATTAAAATAAATTTAAACATATTATATAAAAATGCAATAATTCAATAGAACCAGGCATATGGGACTTGCCTAGTACAATTTGCCAAGTAAATAAAATGTTTGAAATTATAAACTTGTTTTATCGTCAAACGATTCGATCAAAAGAAATCGAGTTGAAGTAATTTGATCTTACATTCATCTTTTGCTTAATCAACACCAACACAACACCAAAAATTTGAACTTGTCAAACAACATTCCCAACTTTGGCAGAGAAGGTCTTCTGCTTTCGCGGCCACACATGCTGTAGCAGGGTCGGCCACCACAGCCAGCAGCTCCACCTCGAAAAACAAAACAAAACAAAACAGAAAAAGAGAAATATTGAATTTCCACAGATAGAACAGGTACTTGGAAATTGTGAACAGCACAAACCATAAAAATCTTTGATCCTCAAATGATCAAGCATCAACTTGAATTTAGAAGTGAGGACCATTTCTCGATTTATGTGTGTCATCCTACTTGGGCAGTGGCCATGATAATCTTTCCTTAGTTTCCTTCCAATTTCATCCTCGAAGGAATAGCATTGATTTCAATGTGGCAATATATAAACCGGTAAGAAGTTCTTTATCTCTTTAACGTGGGAAGCAGTAACTCGAGCAGCAGATCAGTTCTTAGGTGGGTTGTGAGTGCGGGTTAAAGATCGACCCTCCAATGCATCTTTAATGAGTTCAGGGACAATAAGTCGATGTGCAGCTTCAAATAACTAAAAAAAGAGGCCAAGAGTTTCAACAAATTAGTAGTAGTAGTAGTAGTAAATTAAATAACCTGCATATCTTTGGTCTTCACTTTAGGCTCCAAACAACATTCTCTTTAACGACATTCCCAATCAAAAGCTGAAAAGGAAAATATTGTGTGTGTGTGGGGGGGGGGGGGGGGACAGCTGAATATCTCTTTCAGGCACCAAATTCTAGCAAATCCCTATTTTCCCTTTAATCCATTAACTTCATTCTTAGTACTTCAGCATCCCAGATACGGTTATATACTACATCTATGACAAAAGAACACTCATAGTGGTAATTGTAAAATGTTACTTCGAGGACATTTGAATTCTGGAACCCATACAACATTTTGTGTTCTTTTGATAACTACCAAACTGAGCAGGAGAACACACAAGCATACTTCAACTGATTTTAAATGATAAAACTGTTCGCCTATATGTTTCTGAGAACTAACATGAAACATTCACTCCACATGTACTTCATTTTATATATTGTTGGCTATCTTGCCAATACATTTCTATATAAACATAAACATATGTGCACTTATGATATACTAATGAACAAACACCCCAAGAGTGGCTCTAGGAAAGTCCAAAGAAGTAATTTTATATCCTAGACAGATAATATTTTTGAACCTTACCTTCTTAAATCCAATGGGTATATGCTAATCTACATTAAAACTAGATGCACTTGATCATTCACGTGTAACACTGAACCAGCATTTCCATACCAAACCACAAGAATTATTTCACTCATTTCACTGTCCATTTATGCTTAAGTATCCTAACCCCATCTTTGACAACTAAATCCTATCCTAAGGATTGAGAGGAAACAAGTTATAAGAAGACTATCTTTCACATACATTGAAACAGGAGCTCTTGGACATCAGATTAATCCACATCTGAGATTTATGTCCCCACTTAATTTGATCTTTTCCTGTTCATTAGCTTGCACTTAGGAGAATGTTCAGACACGCTATACCCAGGATACGCCAAGCGGCAAAAACTTAAAGAAACTTATACTAATACAAAAAAAATTTTAATGCCTGATGTCGAGTCACCATCAACATACAAAGCCTTCAATACATAAACTTCTTCAATGTAAGGAGAAAAAATAGACCAAAGAATTATCTTTCTCACAGAATCAATTCCCTTACGAAATCAGAATAGAAAAAATCTGAAGTTCAAGGTGAATTTACTTGATACTTCTGTTTCCTACTTACTTTGTTTGAAAAGTCAAGATCACCTAAACTACAGAATTACCAGAAATCCAAAATTATCTACAAGATACCAAACGCCTAAATACACCCTCCGCACAAGGGTTTCCGGCCTTGCAAAAGCCATCAGCCCTGCCCACCTACCAATTCTCTTCATTTGTTCATTTTAGTGATAGAAAAAACAAATAATCTTGAACAATGAGCCAAATATTCAAGATATAAAGCTTGAGTATAGAAAAAAACAAACATAAAAAAATTAACACAGAACAATCTTGAATGATACTAGGTTTCATCCACAAAAATCTATAATAATCAACACAAATAAAAATCAATGCACAGAAATTGCCAAAAGCTTAAATGATGAAATAAATAAGAAAAGATGAGCCCATCAGACTTCTATCCTTCAAAACTGAAAATACAAAAATTTCCGGGAAAAACAATTTGGACCATTTCTCGATTTATGCATGTCATCCTTGCTCAGGGGCCATGCTAATCTTCTCTGTATCGTTCCAATTTTATCGGATGTCCCCGAAGGGACAATAGGTGATGCGCATCCGGCCATAGATATACTGCGTACCAGCATACTGATGTCCCCGAAGGGACAATAAAAAAAGGACCATATCTCGATTTATGAGTGTCATGCGCGAAAATACAAACACGCAGATTCCAAAAGCAAATAATCAAAACCTGAAAGCAACAATTGATTCGCGTCTGAAACTGAAAATACAAAATTTCCGGGAAAAAAAATTTGGACCATTTCTCGATTTATGCGTGTCATCCTTGCGCAGGGGCCATGCTAATCTTCTCTGTATCGTTCCAATTTTATCGGATGTTCCCGAGGGGGCAGTTTGTGTGTTGTATGCCTCCATACATAGAGCTTCAAGAAATAAGTTACGTTTTTTATGTGGGATGCAGTTACATGAAGACCGGCCCACGGCATTTGGGCCCATGAAGCTCTTGGGCTATGTAGGCTCAAGATTAATGTTAATAATGGGCTTAGCCCATATATATAGATTGGATCCCAATTAAAAGATAGTTCCAGCCCATTTTAGTATGGACTTGTATTACATGAACACAGATACCTTGAGTTTTTTTTTTGGTACTTTTTTTGAGAAAGTGCAGAGAGTTAGCATTGTCATTTCCTCATCCTTAGGTAATGGAATGCTCTATTATTATGAATAAAACCAACCATTATTTTAAAATGTACTATAATATGTGTATATATGTTTAAAAATAATAATAAATAGGCGATTTTGGTATATATATATATATATATATATATATATATATATATATATATATATATATATATATATTTATATAAATTACAGTGAATTATGATGATACAAATTTGTTAAAATAAGTTGATTGACACATACTGCCATTCAAGTTATATGTTCTTATCAAATTTTAAAAATGAGTTGATGCAATCTGGTTTTCTTATAAGTTCTATTTTTTTAGTGATATTCAAATTCAATCTCTTTCAACTTTTAAAATAAATATAAATTATTTATTACAATTTCAAATAACAAAAGATTTTATTAAAAAAATAAAAAAGATTGGGAATCGAAAATTTGAAACCAAAAAAAAGGTTGTGGAATCGGCGTAACCATACCTACGTCTAGAAAGTATATAAGGCTGGGATGGAGAAAGGATGAATAAACCATACAAAACATGAGTTGCACAAACATATTTTTGAATGGATCCATGTCTCCAATCAGATCAATTCCAACAGCGCTTCAATAATAGACCTAATATTTTCTCTTCCAATTCAATAATTGGTATAAATTTTCATCAACTTCGTTTGTTTCTCATATCAATTTGATATGAGTTTCAACTTTATAATACAATCTATGTTTAGTGTATCAATTTTGTAGGCATAACATTTTCCTTTAATTCATTGTCATACAATCTATGTTTAGTGTATTAGTTTTGTAGGCATAACATTTTTCCTTTAATTAATTGTCGATATGATTTTTATCGAACTCAATTATTTTTCATATTTCTAATTATATTTTTGACTAAGTTTAATAATTGCCTGCCGCGTAACTAAAATTTTAGTATGCATAATTTTTGTTGGGGGTGCCTATTTCAATCCCAAAATTTCTAAACATACTTTATTTAAACTTAATTTTTATTTATTAAATATTGTATTCTAAACAATTATACTCTTTTAATTAAAAAAATAAAATTTATGTCTTCCCCCACCCTCTTTTTTTGTGTTTATAATCTGAAGAAGTTTAATAATAAAGAATGAAACTCAACAGCTTTTTCCTTTCTAAAAAATTTATGTCTTTCTCCCCTGATTTTTTCGAATCAGATATGAAATCCCACCCAATCCCTTTTCATAGACATGGAACATATATAACCTCGCATGCTGAATATATATATATATATATATATATATATATATATATATATATATATATAAAGCAGTTGGTGAAAATGTAAATTTGAAAAAAAAAATCATTCGTTCTTGAACGGAATTTTCGATTGCAGCCTTGATTGTTTTGATATATGTATATATGAAACAATCAATGAAATGCACATATGGAAAAGCAGGTAATCATTCATTCTTAAATGAATTTTTTTTAGAAAATGTTGTTATATTACTAACCAATAAGTATTTATATTAATTTTTTATATTTATATTTGTTAATATCGGTACCATTACTAATTTTATCAAAACTATTTAAAAAATTCATATATCTTTATAATTACTTGATTTCAAAAATAAATTATGAATTCGTAGCATATTCAATGCTATATAATAAAAAATTATTCACATTGATATAGCAAATCTTATTCATTTTTTATTTTAAAAGAAAATACTACATATTTAATAATTATATTTTATAAATAAAATTAATTAATATTCACATTTAATAGTACATACATAAATTACTGAACATAATTATAAATTATAACTATTTGCATTGCATGTATAGTAATTAGGCGATATGTTTATTTTTGTATATTGTTATATTATGGACCAGTAATAACAGTGGTGGTATGTTTATAAATCTTATTTTATAATTACTCTATATATATTATAATAATAGCTTATGAAATAATTTGATTTTTAAAGTTTTGGGCAATTAAATAAACGGAAAAAAAGAAAAAGAAAATGTAACTGTAAACCTAAATCTGTTCCATAAAAACCTGGGGTCTTCTTTCTCCTTGTGCTGTCTTTCCTCCACGCGCCACGCCGCCCAGACAGCAAAGTCCGACGGGAAAAACCCAAAACAGCCCCGCCAGAAAGTTCGCAGTCCGTCGGAAAGTGCGTAGCCCTCAGCCTCTCCCGTCTCGCACACAGATGACAGGGGTGCCCCTGCGAAAATCTCGAGTTCGAGCAACACAGGTTTCAATATCTTTTTCTTTATTTATTTATGTAATTTTTCTGAAATTTTCATTATGTTCGTTGCATTAGCATAAAGATTATAGTTACTTTTGTGAAAGTGTGACTATCCACTAGTTTCCTGCTTAGTTTTTCTGTTAGGTTAATATTATTTTTGTTGCGGCAGGATGTTGTTCAATCCAGTGATAATGATAATCCTACTGCTGCTAATAATGATACTGGTTCTGATGAAGATAATGATTATAAAAGTGGAAACAGTCTCAGTGAAGGTGATGAAGATACTGATTATAAGAGTGGAAGCAGTCTCAGTGAAGGTGATGAAGATAATGATTATAAAAGTGGAAACAGTCTCAGTGAAGGTGATGAAAATGGCAATAGTGATGGTGAAGGAATCCATGGTCAGAGTGATGACTCCCCTGCAGAAGTTGTGGAAAGTGATTCATCTGAAGATGAGGTCCGTTCATGTTGCCGTTATATTTTAAAATGAATATCACATATTCTATTGGAAAGGAAGGAAAAAAAAGGTCTATGTTTGGGAACAAGAAGATACTAAGTCATTTTAAAGATGGAAGAGTGTGAGCTTTGATTTATGCCTAATGAAACTAATATCCTTGAAGCTTTGACTTCTTTTCGCATGCGATATAAACTTATTACATGTAAACTTACGACACAGAGCGAGTCACCTTCTTTTATAAAAATGCTTCCTTTATTAATTATATGCTGACATGTTGATTTTCTCTCTTTTGGGGCAAAATTAGGTTCCACCTCGCAATACCATTGGTGATGTTCCTTTGAAATGGTATGAAGATGAAGAACATATTGGATATGATTTATCTGGGAAGAAGATCAAGAAAAGGGAGAAACAGAGTAAGCTGGATTCTTTTCTTGCAAGTGCTGATAACTCGAAGAATTGGTGAGTTTATAACTAATTTGGTTATCTCTGTGAATTTAAGTGCCTATATTGCATCCCCACCTATTTATGCTAAACATGTACAGCAAGATGATTTGTTACAATTAATTCATGTCTTGCACTGTGTTCAGGCGTAAGATAATTGATGATTACAATGACGAGGAAGTTGAGTTGACAAAAGAAGAGGCCAAACTTATACGCAGAATGCTGAAGGGAAAGGCGCCTCATGCTGATTTTGATCCTCATGCTGTGCGTGCTGTCCTTATTTTGATCATCACCTCTCACTGTCCTGTTATAATTGGCTTCCATATTCTCACTTATGTAGGTTATGCATCCCTTTACTTTATCTAATTTCTTTGCCTTCCCTTGCAGCCTTATGTTGATTGGTTCAAATGGGATGGTGCTAAGCACCCACTCTCTAATGCACCAGAACCAAAGAGACGTTTCATTCCTTCAAAGTGGGAGAGCAAAATGGTATTGCTTTCATACGTGTTGCTTTTGCTTAGAATGAAATATCGTATTATATGCCTTCATCTTAGCAGCTTCTTGTCATTATTTTGAACCGATCATTCCTTCAAAGTCGGAAAGTAAAATGATACATTACTTTCATATTTGTTTCTTTTCCTTGGTATAAAATATCATATTATATGCCGTCATTTTAGCATTTTCTTGTCTTAGTTGTGAACTGATTATGGTGCTGTGGAGGACTCAACTTCTTGTGTTAATATATGTTTTGAATATGTGAATTCCTCTGATGATGTGTGACCTGTCTTTTCCTACTTAGTCAATAGGCCTTGTAACTTCTGAAATAATTCAACTCATGTTGGTGTGGTATAACATAATGTTTGATTTGTTTTTATGCTTATTCTGCACTCCCTGAAGAATTAGAAGAATAAATTTTCTTGGAGGTTTACTCAGGAATGTTTGGTTAGTTTTGGGTGTTTGGGGAGATCTATTTTTGGGAGAAGTTCTAAAAAGATGTATTGGAAATGGTATGTATTATTAATATAATAAATTGGAATACATGCTATATGTTTGGTGTGGTTTTGGGAGACAAAATTGAGAAGGGCTTTGTTTTGGCAAAAAAACCCTAATATAGCTGTTTCAGAGTCTCTAGTAATAGTTACTTGCAAGAACTTTTTATTCTGTTCCTACTTTCCAGATTATCGTGTTGTCTTATCTTCCTTGGCCATCGTTTAGTATCCTCAATGGCGACTGTCATGTACTATGGTTGTTTGAGAGAGAACTTAAGTTTGATGTATTTTAGGGTTGTTATGAAGCTTCCAATATGGTTTGATTCTATATTTAATTTACTTGAAATTTCAGGTTCTTCGGTATGTCAGGGCCATCAGGAAGGGCCTGATTAAATTTGATGACAAACCAAAGGAAGAGCGTCGATTTTATGCCTTGTGGGATGACCCCAGCACAGCTGAAAGGCAGGGATTGGCATACATTCCTGCCCCAAAGTCTAAACTGCCAGGTCTGCTAGCCAAGCACTTGCAATTTCAAATGATGGACATTCTCAATGTTACCAGTATATGTTTTGGGTATTACTTTTTTCCATAGTATCAGGGATTATCTTTGATCATCTTATGTATTATTTCAGGGCATGAAGAATCTTATAATCCCTCTCCGGAATACATCCCAACTCAAGAAGAAATTAATTCTTACCAGCTCATGTTTGAGGAAGATCGGCCTAAATTTATTCCAAAACAGTAAGTGCGCTTGTCTCAATTGATGGTCTTTACCTTTTTTTCCATGGCTTCATGGTAGGAGTTCAAATATTAATCTTTAATGTCAAAAATAGGTTTCCATCCTTGAGAAGTGTTCCTGCATACGAGAAAGCTGTCCAAGAAACTTTTGATCGATGTTTGGATCTCTATTTATGCCCGAGGGTTCACAAAAAACGTGTACGTGTAAAAATGAAATCTTGCCTAGATGGTCAAGATTAATTTTGAATTTGTCTGCAAATTTTATTTGAAGATAGATCTAAATTTAATCATGAGTTGATTCCTGCTTGAATGTTCCAGATTAATATTGATCCTGAGTCCTTGAAACCAAAGCTGCCAAGCCGTAGAGATCTGAAACCATATCCAACAACTTGTTACCTTGAATACAAAGGCCACAAGGGTCCAGTCATGACTATTTCTGTAGAAGTCACAGGCCAATGGCTTGCTTCTGGTTCGACCTTATTTATGATTCCTAGTTTATGTACTTTAATTAAAACTGGGTTTAACTAAATTTGGTCTTTTTGAAGGTTCTAAGGATGGAACTGTTCGCATATGGGAAGTTGAAACTGGAAGATGTCTTCGGGTCTGGGATCTTGGTGAAGCTATTCAGGAAGTATCATGGAATCCTTTGCCTGAGCTTCCTGTGTTAGCAGTAGCAGCGTAAGAAATATCTGAGGCCTTAATTTGTTTCCTTGAAAATGAGTTGGTGCATATCTATAAGCTCTAAATATTTTTTGCAGGGACCAAGATGTGTTCATTCTGAATCCTGGATGTGGAAGTGATGAACAACAGAAAAAAATCGAAGAACTTCTTCATGTTGAACCGCAAATGGTGACTAATGATTCTGGTAAATATGAAGTGAGATATTAATTGTTCTATATAAACATTATCTATTCCTGCTGACCTAGAACTGGTTTTTTCAGATAAGATTGCATCTATTGTTAACTGGACTCAGGATGATACACATGGAGGAATCAGGTTGAAGCATTTTAAGGTATTTCTTTGCTTTATTGTTCCTCACATTTCAGCTTAGATTTGTCTGATGGATCTGAAGCCACTATGTAATCTGTGATTGTTACTGATTTTAAGAGATTAATGTTGTTGAATTGCAGACTGTTACTAAAGTGGAATGGCATCGTAAAGGAGACTATCTTTCAACACTTATGCCATCTGATATCCTTTTCTGGCTATAAATGCATTAATTGGCTCTTATATTTTCCTATTTATTAACTGGAACTCATTTCTCAAGTACCCAATAATTACTGGCGAACTGTTTGTTTCACTTGAAACATTAATTCTCCACATATTGCATTAGTAATTTATAAAATTTCTAATTGCTGTAAATATTTTCACATGTTTAAATTGATTCAGTGATGTTGAAATGGCAAATCTATATTTGCTTGGACATTGTAATTTCTTAACTTAGTTTTACGCGATTCGAGATCAGTGTTAATTCACCAACTCTCCAAGAAACTTACCCAACGGATTCCTTTCAAGACAAAAGGAATTCCTGTTTCAACTGCTTTTCATCCTACTCGTTCCATATTCTTTACTGCAACAAAAAAAGATGTTCGTGTCTATGATTTGTTGAAGCAAAAGCTTATTAAAAAGCTTGATTCCAGAGTCCGTGAAATCTCTTCCTTAGCAATTCACCCTGGAGGTGCGATACTCTCTCTCCTCCCCCCCCCCCCCCCCCCCCCACCCCAGCCACGCCTCTCACACACTTATGATGAAAACAAAGTAGTGGTGCCTAGACTTCACATCTGATTCCGTCTTAATACAGGTGATAATGCCATTGTTGGAAGCACGGATGGAAAACTGTGTTGGTTTGACATGGATCTTTCTTCTCAGCCTTACAGAGTCCTCAGGTATGACATAGCAATTGATTGTGATCATGGCAACAGTATAATTAGATAGAATGCAATTATTCATTCGCGCATTCCTTGAGATGCAGTCCCCATCCCATGCATTTTAGGACTACCCTTTTTTTCCTCACATATTGCTGTTCCAGTCCAATCACCTATATTTTGTTCATATTTCTATGTTATTGCATCTTTCATCTACTTAACTGTAGCCTGTTGATCACTATATCAGTTCTAAAGCCTAAAACATCATTGCTAAGAGAGAGTTTGGCTGAGCTTATAAGCTCTTAAAGACATCTTATAAGATGTTTGAGAGCTTATGTGCTCCTTCAAAGTGGTGGTAAAAAAAATTAAAATAAGATCTTATTCCATCTCAAAATAAGAGACTTATAAGCTGTTTTTGTAAAAATGAGGTGGTATTTACTTTTCAAATAAGATTTTATTTTGATTAACTCCAAATTTTAATCATTTTAATTGCAACACTGTCATTAGGAACACTTTATACTCTTCATCGTCTTATTTTAGCCAAACACTTCAACAACTTATTTTTAAAATAAGAAATAACGTCATATAAGCTCTAAAAACATCTTATAAGATGTTAGAGCTTATAAGATGTTTTTAATATGCTTAGTTAGCCAAACACCCTCTAAATGAATTTACAGAATGGATCCAGAAATACATTTTCTTATGGTTGTTAAAAATAATTTCCAAGGCTATCAAGCAACAAACCATCTTGTGAATTTAGTGTATCTGTGTCGCATGAATAACCTTTGGATTAATAGATGCCAGTACTTTGCAGAATTTAGTTTTACTTATTTAAAATTATAAAATAAAAGTTGAGAAAGAGAGGTTCTATTGATCACCTGCACATCCACCTCGAAGGGCGAATGTAGTATTTTCTATATTGTGGATGACAACTCCCGTATATAAATTTGCAGGTGTCATCCAAAGGACATTACCAGGGTTGCCTTCCATCGCTCCTACCCTTTATTTGCTTCATGCTCTGATGATTGCAGCGCATATATTTTTCATGGAATGGTGTACTCTGATCTGAATCAGAACCCATTGATAGTTCCTCTGGAGATTCTTCGAGGACATTCCAGTGTTGATGGAAGAGGTAACTTCACATGTTTATTGATCTGTGCCCTTCAGTTTCAAATGGGCAGTCTTGTCTTCATACATGTGTTTGGATTATACTATCCTTTATAACGAAGGGTCCTAATTGAACTTTGATTGTGTTGGTGACTTCTGCAGGAGTCATGGATTGTAAGTTTCATCCAAGGCAGCCTTGGTTGTTTACTGCTGGTGCTGATTCTTTCATCAAACTTTACTGTCATTAAGTTGTTCATCCTATACATACCCACCACTTTCATGAATGAGAATAGGCAGATCCCAGTTCATCGGTCGCGATCAATTTTGTTCGAATGAGGATATTTAAATGAGGACCAGGTAGGGCGACTAAATGGTTCATTGGTGCCTTAGACCCCTGTATTTGGTGTTTGCACTGTGAATGTGTGCGGTGGAGACTATACTCGATGTAGTACACTGGATGATGGTGTAACTCTCCCACCGGTTATTTTTTGTTAGAACCTAGGAAACGCCATGATATAGCCTCAGTAGAGGTGTGTAACAAATTAGTTGTGTTGAAGATTATTTAAGTGTTTTAGAAGACAATGTTTTATTGATAAAAGCTTTCCCCATGTTGGCAGCACAGAGATATTGATTGTGTTCTGGAATTATGCATAAACTGTTATGCTATTCTAGTTTTTATCGATCTTACTAGCCTGTTTTGTGGTCAAAGAATAGAAAGGAACTGGTTGAAGAATAGAAAGGAACTCTAGGTTCAGAAATATCACTCTTTAATGAGGAAGTTATTACGTATGTGGCTAGGCCATTACCACTGTCTGAATGGTTTATGATATAATCAAAGCTTGGTCGTGAATTTTTCCGACAGCGATAGACATAAGCAGACATCTCGGAATGGCTGAAACAATTGAGAACCAACGTCAAATTAATTTTGAGGACGTTGGCTTAATTGCCAAATAAATTACAATATTTTATGTAAACCGTAAATTGAAGATTTTTTTTTAGCAAAATAATTTGTGAACTGAGAATAGTTTAGCAATTCAAATTGCGATTTTGATAGAAGATTGCCTGTTTTACAATTTTTAACTATTTGGATCCCATATTTTTCCTTTTTTTGTTTGTTTAAATGTTATGTTTGTGTGTATATATATATATATATTTAATTGCAAACATGACTTTATTTCATGTCTCAACGATGTCATTGCAAAGTGCACATCCATCTGTGAGTACAGTGTGTGTGTGGGGGGGGGGGGGGGGTGCTTTAAGGTTGACAAATGATATTAAATGTAATTTGGATAATATGTTCAAATTTTAAAAAATCATGCTAAAATTACAAAGAGGTATTCATCAGTAGTTTCATAATTGGATTGAAGATCAAACTGGTCGAACAATTGGGTGTCGGACCGATACTCCTAACAAAAAAATAACAATAGCCTCTTATTTTTATATTTTTTGTTGTAACAAAAAAATAGCAATAGCATGTTATTATTATATTTTTTTTGGTATTACTACATATATATAATATATTAACACAAACAAAAAATATTTTTCGGCAGATGCTACTTAATATTTTTCTCTATTCTCTTAAGTTTTAGTTTTAATCTCTATATATATAATAACAAACTAACTGTTTCTGTATTTGTTATTATTATTTTTTCAATCCATTTTTCTTTTTGCAAACGAAAAGATAAATTTTTAGAAAATGTTGTTATATTCTTAACCAATAAGCATTCATTTTAATTTTTTATATTTTTATTTGTTAATATTGCTAATATTACTAATTTTATCAAAACTAATAAAAAAGTGCATATTTCTTCATAATTACTTTATTTTAACTAATTAATTATGAATTTGTGGCAAATTTAATGCTATATATGATAATAAAAAAATTTTCACATTGATATACGAACTTTTATTCAATTTTCTTGATTTAAAAAGAAAATAATATATATTTGGTAATTTGATAATTGTATTTTATAAATAAAATAAATAAATATTCACATATGATTCTATATATAATATTTATATTCTTATTATAATTATGATAATTATTGAACATAATTATATATATATATATATATATATATATATATTTAAAATATTAATTTTATATATTTTTATAATTTAATAATATTATATTGTAATAATATATTTGTGAATTACATACTAATTTTAAAATATGAAAAAATTTAGTTTGGCCGATTTTTAAAAGATATATTCCGAAAAGGGGAAAATTTGGAGTGTGAAAGCATAGAGCAGAGAGTAGATAGGGCGTGGGGCATATGAGTCCTCGTTTTGACCAAATTGGAATGCACAAAAATGTAAAAAAACATGACAAAATGTGCAGAGAAAAATTGCAGGGTCCAAGAAAACAAAGTAGAGGGATAAGTGCTCAAGGCTCGAACCTATTCAAAAATGGAATCTTCCCTCTGCATATAAAAATGCCATTGTTTCGATCTTAGGATTAACAATAATTAAGGTAAGAATCATCCCTGTCTCATATATACAAGTTTTCAGACATTCTTCTTCCAACAACTAAATGCTGATGAATAGGATGCCACTGCTCCCCTCCCCGATACTTGCGCCTTTTACTTCTTCGCTAATATAATAATAATAATAATAATAATAATAATAATAATAATAATAATAATAATATGCATAGTTACATGAGCACTTGCAGTGGTCACGTAACATATAAATTTTACTAACATATGAATAAGTGCTCATCGTAGGTGTGCAGAATATCAATTATCATATCTATTATTAGAGGCATATAAAGTGAATGTCAAACTTATTTTAACTGATATTTTTAATTGGTAGAACATTTACTTTTGAAGGAATAAAATAATTTCAACTCTTCTCTGTAGAGCAAAAATCAAGTGTTGAAATCTGCAAAGTTGAGGTGAAGATATACCTGAAAGTGGAATAGTTCAGACATAACGTCCACTAAACTATTGATGTATTTGATAATATTAGAGCTATGAGGGGTTAAAAGCCACAAACTACATTTCCTTATGCAATAATGTTTGTCGAGGACTGAGTTGCGTGTCTACAGACACATATTTATTAAATTTCACTCATGAGTTAATTGTTAGTTGATTTATAAAATGAGTGTCAATCCTACTTTTAAATGATTTTTAAGCGATTGAATATTTAATTTTGGAGAAATTAAATAACATATGATTAATCTATATTTTGAGGTGATAATTGTAATGTGTTGAATTTTTTAATTTAACTTTCGATGAGTGAAAAAATTAATGCACAAAGTTTGCCACTAACAAATAACATTACGTCGTGATGCGGGAATGTGAATAGGTTTAATAAAAATTCAACCAACATCAGATTAATATTGACATTAAATCTAGTATAAATATTAGCTACTTTGGCATTTGGTGTCAGTTTTCACCCTCCAGCAGTACTCCATTCTCTGCACCAGTTTGAAGTTTTTGAAATTTTCGCACTATTTTTAGCGCCGATTTTTTATTGCGATACTTTTTTTCCTTTTTTTATGATTATATCTTTTTTTTTAATGTCTAATATTGTAATTTTTTTATCTCAATTATCCAAACTGAAATTAAATAAAATTTTTTAAAATCATATGATGTGTAATTTAAATAATAATAAAAATATAATTTAAATAAGTATATGATATTTTAAATATTATATACAAATTTAAATAGAATTGCATAACATTACCCGACATTCAATTTTACATATATATTTTTTGAATATGATAGCTTAAGAATATAAGTAAAATAAATATTATCTCAAAATTTAACGTTAAATAAAATTACATATATAATGTTTTAACAAATATTTCGTAATAAAAATAAATATTAAAAATAAAGATTATTGTGTAATATTATTTTTTAGTGGAGAAAGTAGTGCAAACTGTTCGAGAAAGTATGTAAATTTTACGCTAAAGTGGTGCATAATTTGCGCTAGAGTAATGAACACTGCTGGAAATGGTTGTTGTAACTTTCACCTATAGGTGATCAAGTAAGAGCCACACACGCACGCTCAACTCGGCCTCAGGCTTTGGACACTTGGACCTAATCTAAATTCATTGTAACTTTTGAATACACCTCCGGGAATTACTCTCAAGGACTTGAATGCCCACTAACACATAAACCCAGCAAATGAAAGACTGGGGGGTGGGGGCCCTGGGGGTGAGGGCTTCGCCTTTTGCCACAAGCAAATGAAAGACTGCATAAAATATATTCTGGGGAAGTGGGGAGGAAGAACCTTGCCTACGATGTCAAACCTTCCCCCGCCTAAATAGGTGTATTTTAATATATTGCGAAATATTTATTTTTAAAATAGTTAAAAAACTAATCCCAATAAAAATAAAGTTATGTTTTGATAGATTATTTTTTTAATGTTAAGCTAGATTTTCAGAGTAAAATACTAAATGTAATAAATTAAGCTTCGGAAAAAAATCCTTTAAAGCTAAGCATAAGGGAAATATAGAATCAAATTTATAGTTAAAATTTCATTAAAATTTTAATTATTATATCTAAAATTATGGATTTTTTTTTTTAAAAAAATGGTTAAAAGATGTGACTAACAATTATTCATTGTAATGTTTTTGCTATATTATTGATTATTTGCTTATACGAATTTAGCTTTTTATTTAATTTTCTTATTTTTCAACTTTACACATGATTTTTCATTTTCTACTCTCTCGAAATTACAACCTATGCTATTTAAATATTAAATTCAAACGCATATTTAACAACTATTATTTGTAAAATCAGAAAATTCTTGTTTTAGATTAAAAAAGAAAAAAAACACTTATTTAGTGAATAATTTGGGTGTCTGTGGGAACAAATCTTGGGTCTAAACCTAACTCAAGACTTACAAATAAAAGGAAGTTTATTTATTGTTCATATTTTTAATAGTCGCGGTGGATTTTGTATCAAGTTAGAAGACTGAATCCACTCTCCACCAATTAAAATAATAAATAAAACCAGTCTCCACAATCTGGAAATCATTAATACCTCTTCTTTTTATTTTATGTCGGTGATGGCGTGCGGTTCTTTTACCTCACCGCCGCGCATAATATTATTGTCACATTTTCTTCTTAATTTTCTATGATTTTTTTCTTTTTCATTTTCTTAGTTTGTTGGGTTTTTTCTTTTTATAGTACAAAATGTAGGAGAAAAATGGAAACTCAAGTCATATAGATTTTAATTTACATATTCAACATATATTTATTATTATTACATATTTTCAGGAAAGCTTGTTTGAGGGGACTTTAGATGTATACCTAAGCACATGTGTGATGTACTACTATATTTGATATCTTAAGATGCCGTCTAATGTTATTTGTCCTCTCCTTCATTTCAGGAACTAACATGCTATTTATAATATGGACAATTTCACCCCAAACTTCTTAATATTAGATTTAACTTTTAATTTTTTTATATTTTGGAACTTAAATTTTTTTTTTCTTAATTTACACGATGTCCCTAAAATTTAATTCTCAATTCAGAGCTCAAGTCTAATAAAAATTTGAGAAACTAACGACCATGTATTCTTCCTTTTTTTTTTTTTTTTTTTTTACTTTTTTATCCACAAATAGCACGTAAAATAAAAATAAGAAAATAACCACAATAGTATTTTAGTTCACTAAAAAAATAAATAAATCATCACAACTAGCGTCAGAGTGTGTTGTGTTGGAGCCCCGATTATGTTCATTAGAAAATCAAATATGGGAATAAAGAGGAGCTGCTACAACTTAAAAGATATATAAATGTTGTTAGACTTGGGACCTAATTGAGAATCAAATTTTGGGAGCATATCTTAAAGTGAATATAAAATAAAAATTGAGCTTGAAATTGTTATATATATATATATATATATATATATATATATAAATTGAGCGCTATGATGAAATTCTCCATTTATTATATGGTTTGTTAGCTTATATAGATTTAACATTTTCCACAATTAAGGATTTTAGCATTTGTAGAATACAAAGACAATGTTTCTAATGTACTTATTATATTGTTATTTCAGCTACCAAATATACCCGTAACACAAAATTAGAGCTGAAAATAATTGAATTGTACAATAATATGCAAGAATTTAGCCGTGTCATATTTTAAGTTTTTAACATTAAATTTAAAATATGTTATTTAATCTACTAAATGGGTGTAACTTAAAATAAGCAAACTACAATTATTATCCATAAAGAAACCTAAAAATAATTTGAACTTAATAATAGTTATATCATGAATACTTAATTAGATTAAACTTGATTTATCCTGGGCTGATTTAGGGTAATATATATTCTAATTCATCTTATATGAGATTTTGGAGTTCGATACATGTTAATTTGTCCATCGATTATGTTTTAGAATTATATAACTAAATTTTATTTAAAATAATTAGCTTTCATGCTATAGAATTTTGACATATTATTGATGGACATATCAACACATATTTATGATGGATATATGACAAATTTTATGTATATATTAATTCTAGAAAATAGAAACATGTAACGAAAGAATTAAAAAAGGAATGTTTGAAACAGATTGTATTTGAATTGAGTAACTTGAACTATATGAATTTAGAATTATATTATTTCAGCATATTTAAACTATTGTGAAATTCACCAGAAAAATAATGATTCGAATTTAATGTGATGAAATTTAAAATCTTAATTTATTAAAACAATTATAAGAGAATTTCCTGCTATGAATATTTAATTTTACGAGTTATACATCATTTAAGGAAAATCGAGGTATAATGCGTAATACAATCCATGATATTATATGAAAATTTATTAACAATATGTTTTAATTACGAGTATCCATTAAAATAAATATTTTCTTTTTATAATTTGCAACGTATGAAGACCCAACACGTCATTACAAATAAGAAACAAAATATTATATAGGCTTAACACACAAATATTATGCTAATTAAAATAATTAGGTATCCCTTAAATCAAATATAGAGAATCATGATGACACTCCAAATAAAAAGTTACACATTTAGAAAGAGAATTTCAAGAAAAAAAATACAGGTTTATATATATATATAATATATATATATATATATATATATATACACATTGGGAAACTGACTGTGTACTTCGATTCCACTAGAATAGAATTCAAAAGTTTCCTATACATAAAAATTATAATTATTCGTCCATAAAACTAAAATTTATTCATATGTACGTTAATATCAACCAAGGCACTCGTAATGCATGAATTTTATTTAAAAAAAATATTTTGAAAAAATAAAAGTAAAAATAAACAAATAAGTGTATACAATAAATAACATTGCTAAATTAAAATATATAATTGAAAATCCATTCCAAGCAGCTCCCCCAAGACTGAAAATCACTATGTATTTTCCCCCGGATTGATCCGGAAAACGCGGCATTAGACAGGTCATTTTGCCAAGGTGGGGCACAAAACGAAAAGGCGAGATGTCTAGCTCTTAAAACGAGATATTGATCAGGCAAATCTGTAGGTGGTGTATCCCATTTTTAGGTCTTGAAGGCTTTTATACTTCTCTTCCATTCCATCTAGATAAAGGCGCATAAGTAGGTAAGACGAAGACCATGGAATCCTGCAAAGGAAACCAGATATGAAAAATCGAAGAATCTTCGCTCTGACTGTGTAAACGAGTTAGGAATGAGTTTATGCCCTCATCCCCACCGTTCCGCCCCGCCCCGCTCAGATAAGAATGAATCTATGCTCTCGCCCCCACCATCTAGCTCCAATCCGCCTATACACATAAATAAATTTATGATATTTAATAACATATATAAATAATATACAATTTTCTCTATAAAAATATAAACTACTGTGTCCTCAATTTTTAAATTTTAAAATGTATTAGTAGCAGATACAACATATATGTGTATAACATATTTTTAAAATATATATAAATTGTAGAGAAACTATTTTCTACAAAAAACATCAAGTGCATATAAATTTAATACATCATAAAAGTTCGATAAAACTATGTGAGACTAGTCACACTTCTAGTAAGGTTCCATTCTAAAACTAATTGGTAATGGGGAGAGTGACTTACTAGACATATAAGCTAGCCTTCTTCTTTCATCTTTTCGATGTGGGACAACTATCATGTAAAATTTAATATTTTATCAAATTTGTAATGAAAAACATTTTTGAGTAGATAATAATTTCACAACAATTAGTACGTGTTTTTAATAAGTGTTTCATCTCTTTAATATATATATATATATATATATATAATATTGAATCATAAATTAATATATTAACTTTCCAACATATATAATTACTACATTATAACGGTCATGGTAATGAAAAAAGTGGGGACTCAAACCATGATGAGAAGTTTGGTTGGAAAACTTAAGGAAGACGATATCCAGAAACGTGGGGTTTTGATGATTGGTCTCATAAGGGCAGGCTGGTCCATCACAAAAGTGAAATTTCAATATATTTACAAATCACCCATACCATAGGATACAGTTTATTAAATATATCCATCATATATAAATTGACATTTATTTATGTAGCTTACCCTTATAAGTGGCAAATTTTCTATGAATAAACTTAACTTTGTTAAGTAAAAGTTTTTGTGCATCGGGTGCACCATACAACTTGATTTATAATATTAATTGTTTAACTAAAAAATATTATTTGTTTAATTAAAAAGTATTATTATGATTTGTTATCTAAAAAATAGTATTATTTTTTCAAGTGAGGTAATACCTTTTTAGTAAAAAAGTAATACGGTAGATCAAGTGCTCGGGACATTCAATGCACAAGAGACTCATTCATCTTGTTAACTCAATCGCTACAACTTTTAGTTTAGAAAAAATTGAAAATTTTCATGTTAATAAATAATAGAAAAGTAGATTAATCAGTAGATTATTAAAAATTATCAACTTGGCCTGCAGATGTGATGTCAAATGACGCTGTCCTAATTCGATTGGGATAGCTTCCTTTTGTGCTGGTGATATATATCAATTAATCATTGTGCCAAGATAAAACTCAAATTACATCATTAATTTCTTCCACGATTTCACAATTATAAGAAAGTTAAGTGAACAAAACGATATCCACTTATCCTAATTTTTGTAAAAATAAGTTATGAATAAAAATATAAATGAATAAATAAAGAATGTGTGTGCATATAAGTGTGTCATTCCAGACCCTAGAAGACATATTTGTAGTTAACTTGTGACAACCAACATTAAAAAGTTCAATTATGGTATTACAAAAAATAATAGAAATTTAATTTTGGACAAATTTTTTTTTTTAAGTTTCAAAATTTTATGTAGTAATAATATAATAGCGTCTTGGATTTATAAGTTATTTAAGACCTTCTCTAGAATTTCTTAAAGCCCGTGTGAAAAATTAAGAGAAATACTTAATAATTTATTTATTTATTAGTGAAAAAAATAACTAATAATGTAATATTACGACTTTTGAAGAATAAATTCTTTTGTATATATAATTTTATTATAAAAATCTGGCCCCAACACCTCAAAAGTTATATATATATATATAATTAATATATTATTGTTAAAATAAAATTTAAATTATCCAATTTCTTGTCCAAAAGTAAAGTATTATCCGTCGTTAGTTGTATTTAAAATTCAAAATATTTTATTTTGGGTTATTTGCACATAGAAGTGAGCACATAGCTTGCAGATTATCGAACTATACTGAAAGCTAAATAGAAAGAATAAAAAACTATCCGCATACTGACCATAATTCAACATCCAGCACCAAGCTAAAAGGAAGAACCAAAATTGAACCGATTTTAAAGAACATATATTATATTTATTCTATTCTATGATATTTAACTAATTGAATAGTTAATTAAACTACAATTATTTGAATATTGCATAAAAATTATTGCTAATACTAATATTAAATTATATTGTTGTGAAATTTTAAAAAATAAAGTCATTCAACCCTCGTGAAGTTAATTTAACATAAAACTTAATACAAGTACTTGCAATGCACATCATTTGTATGAATTTTAATTATAACAATAACTCTTTAAGCACTTTCAATTTACCTCTAACAAGCATCAACAAAAAACAACATCGTTTTGAATTTTTTTAAAATAAAATTTCATTAAACTCTGATACCTGTATTTCAATATCGAGCCACAAAAATTTAAGACTAGCTTGATGTGAATTTTTTTGTGTTCGATTTGATTTCAAAGTTCACATTTGAAAATATTTGTACTTCAATTCAATTACAAAAAATTAAACATCTCGAAATTGTTTTGTAGCATGTTAACCCACAATTTAGCAAAAATATCAATTACTTGTTAAACGTGACACATTAGCAAATAAAATAAGCTAACTTAAGTCGTAAGAGGAATCATGTTTCCGGATTGGAATTACCTTTAGAGAAAAAAAGAGGAATTTTCATTGTTCTTAGCTTAATTAGGAAAAAAAGAACAGAAAAAGTATGATATATTAGCAGACACGTGTCCCACTGCATTACTAAAAGTACCCTCAAAAGTCCATTTTCCCCTAACATATAGCTAATGCTGCACATTTACCCACCAAACGCTTCATATAACATTGCACTTTATAATTTTAATTTCTTTAATTTCAATTGTGAAATATATAGCTTTTATTTCTTATTCACTACTGCAAACCAAAATTAAGTCTTTCTGCATAAGTTATTGAATAAACACAATCCAAACGTGCATTTTTGCTGTATATGATTAAACTAACATAAATAAATTAAAATCAATGTATTTGTTTCAGATAGGACTGGATGAGATCCCGTGCGAAGGTATGAAAATGATTTTTATATGTTTTTATTATTAAAAAAATATATTATTTAATATTAAAAATATTAACAAACAAATATTAGATTAAACTTAATTAATAACTTAATGATGTGATTTGAACATATTCAATAACTAAGAGAAGTTTATATTTCCGATATTTAGGAAACATCAATCAAGTTAATGGTATTAATTATTCACATGGTTTTACCAGTGAAATATAATAAAATAAACTATAATTACACTATTACAAGTTAATCATAAAAATGAAGTTAATTTGTAATTTTTTTTTAAATTTCTTTGGATTTAATAAAATCACTCTTTTGTGGATATGATTTACCGTTTTAAGTTTTCATATTTGAAATATTTTTGTTTCTAATCAATATGGATTCCTTTTCATTTGCAATTTTTTGCATAAAGATATTTCTATCTAAAACTGTAAGTAATATTTATGAAGGAAAACAAGAGTAAAAAATATTATTTTACTTATATATATATATATATATATATATATATATATATAGAAATAATATCAATCACACGCATGCATAAATGTATAATATAAAAAATAAAAATAAATCATTAACATTTAGGTGATATGTATATGTAAGAAAACAATTATACAACTATACTAATAAAATAGTAAAATAGTCTAAAATGTAGCTTTCAGCTGATTTCAATTTATTTAAAAGAATTAAATTATAATGTATCAACTTTTGATTTGGTGAAATTTATTGTTCTTTTTATTGGGAATATTTTTTAAAATGTTAAATTACAAATAATTTGTTTGTTTCCCCTCTCTTTTTATATATGATATATTAAATTAATTTTTGATTTACCATCTTTAATTTCACACTTCTATCACATATATTAAAATAATATTTTAGATGTGAAAAATATAATTATTTTTATTCATTATTAGAGATTATTTTAATATTTATTGTGTATTGAGTTATTTGTATTGAACTTGAACTGCAACTAAGTTTTAATTAATACATTTTTGTAAAAATTTAATCAATTTATTATATAAACATTACTTTATTTTAAAATAGAGAAAAATATATATACTTTTGTACAAAATTATATCTTCGTGTGTATCTTTACTAGTATAATAATAAAATATTTCAAATATTAATTAATTTAAAATTTTATTATAAATATATTTTATTTTATTTTTAAATATATTATAAAGTGTGACTCAATAATTATAGCATAAGGAAAGCATGAAATTGATGAAATGTACCCTTTTGCGCCAAAATCTTTGAAATGAAATCCATATATTGGTAGGTTGAGTTTCCCATTTTACAACCAACAAAATGTGCCCAAAATATGGAAGTCTAATAAACGCCCTTTCTTATTCGGTAAATAATTCCTCATATGCTATTTCCTTATATTCCACGACATAACATAAAATTAACCTCGGCATAATTTCCTTATTTAATATCCAAAATTATTAAATATTTATATTCTACCATACTTTAATTTATATTTTTCATGAAAAATCACTCAAAGTAAATAAATGATATTAATAGAAAAAATATGATCAACGTACATGTGATTAATGACCGGCTCAGTAATTAACCTTTTAATTTGATTTTTATAGTTATATGAATTGGATTTCTACGAAAATTGGGTCATTTTTTTATTTACTCTGAAAAACCTTGAATAAAATTTTATTAATTTTTGAACACATGCACTTAATGAACTTGAATTATTTAGCCCAACCCTAATAAATATTTTATACACCGTTAATTTTACTGCAATCATAAAATATTATATGAAATTTGAACAAAATAAAATACATGATTAATGTGGAAAATAAATTGTGTGGTTTTGGAAGGTAAAACGAAGATATAGAAACAGCAATATTTCCTTTTGCCATAGACTGCCAACTTTCAATCAAAGTCGACTTTACTTTCGAATAATTTCTTCCCTAAGAAAAAATAAAGTTACTTTCTCATATCATCTTTTTCCTTCTAACAAAAGTAAAAATGAATCCTTTACTATTTTAAGGAGACAATATAAAGAAATTTCTCTTTTTGCTGCACTATAGTTTTCCACTAAGTCAACAATACTTTTCGAGTTTTTCTCCACTGACAAATAGTATCTATTATATAAATCTCAAAACTAATATAATTTATATGACTTACAAAAATATGTTAAAATTTAGATCTTAATAGTTTAGTGACATGTGTGTTACGATTTGATTCTCAAACATTTAAAAAAATAAAAAGCCCAGGTTTTTTTATCCTTTGTCATCCATAATCATTAAGTCGAAGAACATGGATTTGCATCTTATTAGAGGAATTATGACACAGAATTGACTAGAGAAGAAATTAGATGCAGGAAATTAAATATATATATATATATATATATATATATATATATATATATATATATATATATATATATATATATATATATATATATATATATGCTGTATCATTTATTTTCCACCCAACATCATTTCCTTTCGTGTCTTACTCATTTATGGGAACCTCGATTTCTAGCAACTCCATCACTATAAATTTATTTATTTTCATTTCACCAGGCACAAAAAACATAAGCTTTAAAGTTTAAACCCCTCAATCCCATACCTCCATGACTGTAAACCACCTTTCTCTTGCATTAAATAATAACCATTTGCGGAAAATTTGAGCCTTTTATTTTTCATGTTTCTTTGTGACAAAGACAAATACTACTCAATTGAGTTGTTTGCTTTCTTGGCTCCATTACAACCTGCACAAGAACCATTACCAGACAGGTATACTCACTCGCATTCATTCTCTTCTCTTCAGACAGCACAGAAATTATGTTGTCTTCATAAATCCATGTCTGAAAATAGGTACAGCTCCTCTGTTTTCTTGGGGTTTCGTTAGAGAAGTTAATAACTTTCTGCAATAATCTCGTCAAGGTCGATGTTAAGTGGTTTGTGATGGTGGTGGTGGTGGTGGTTGTAGACTTATTGGTGTAGCAGGTGCCAGGAAAAGGTTGCAGAAGCATTAATGATGAAAAAGTTTTGGTCTTGAGGTTTTGACAACCTGGTTTGGGAGGGTGGTTGGGGGGGATTTGATACAGTTGCACAAAAAAAAAAAAAAAAAAAAGAAGTTCTTGGTTGCTTCCTGTCTTTTAGGCCTTTTCACAAATGGGTTGTAGAATCTTTGGTTACTTTTTGGTTCTAACTCTACTCTTTAGGCCTTTCGTTTGCCAACAACCCAACACAGATGAGTCTTTCCTCTTTGAATTCTTGAAAAAGATGGGCCTTAATTCGCCTCAAGATTATGGATTTTCTGGTTCATTTTGTTCATGGAGAGGGGTGCAGTGTGATGAAGAGGGAGAAAATGTTGTGAAGTTGGTAGCCTCTGGATTGGGTTTATCTGGTGTAATTCCTGATAACACTATCGGGAAATTGACAAAACTTGAATCTTTGGATCTTAGCAATAACAAAATCACTGCCTTCTCTTCTGATTTCTGGAGTTTGGGCCCACTCAAATACCTTAATCTCTCACACAACCAAATCTCTGCAAGTCTTTCTAGCAACATTGGCAATTTTGGGCACCTTCAGTTCTTGGACCTTTCTTTCAACAGTTTCTCTGGGAGTATCCCAGAAGCAATCAGCTCTCTCACCAGATTACAAGTTCTGAATTTCAGCCACAATGGATTTCAATCAACAATTCCATTGGGGATATCTCAGTGCAGGTCTTTGGTTTCCATTGATCTATCTGAAAACCATCTTAATGGCTCTCTTCCTAATGGATTTGGGCCTGCATTCCCACAACTGAGGTTCTTGAGCTTAGCTGGAAATCAAATTCTGGGACGCGATTCGGATTTTTCAGGGATGAAATTGGTCAGCTATCTTAATATTTCAGGGAACCTCTTCAAGGGTTCTGTTTTAAGTTTCTTTGAAGGGACGTTGAAGGTGATTGATTTGAGCAGAAACCAGTTTCAAGGCCACATTGCTCAGGTAAACTTCAGCTCCAACTTCAATTGGTCGAATTTGTTGTATTTGGATTTGTCTGAAAACCAGTTGAGTGGAGAATTTTTGAGTGACTTGAGTCATGCCCAGAATCTTAAACACCTTAATCTTGCATATAACAGATTTGCCAAACAACAATTCTTGCAAGTTGATTTGCTCACAAAATTAGAGTATCTGAATTTATCTGGGACCAATTTGATTGGTGAAATTCCTAGCAATATCTCGCGTTTGAGTCGATTAAGAACGCTTGATCTTTCTGATAACCATCTTAGCAACCGCATTCCTCCGATCATTACCAAGAACCTTAAATTTCTTGATCTTTCTCACAACAATCTAACAGGAGACATCCCATTAGTGCTTATAGAAGAGCTCCATGCGATGGATAGCTTCAATTTCTCTTACAACAACCTAAGTTTTTGTGCATCACGATTCTCCCCCGAAACCCTTCAAACAGCTTTTGTCGGATCAGTTAATAGCTGTCCGATTGCTGCAAATCCAGACTTCTTCCAGAAAAAATCTCCAAAGCGCAGGGGGCTAAAGATTGCACTGGCTCTAACCATCTCCATGATCTTTTTGCTTGTGGGGTTGCTCATTTTAGCCTTTAGATGTCGTAGAAAAACAAGAATGTGGGCAGTGAAACAGACTTCTTACAAGGAAGAACAGGCAATCTCCGGGCCCTTCTCTTTCCAGACAGAATCAACCACCTGGGTAGCTGATGTTAAGCAAGCAACATCTGTGCCAGTGGTGATCTTTGAGAAGCCATTGCTGAATTTCACGTTTGCAGACCTGTTATCTGCAACTTCTCATTTTGATCGGGCCACATTGTTGGCTGAAGGGAGGTTTGGGCCTGTTTATGGTGGGCTGTTGCCTGGAGGAATTCATGTTGCTGTTAAAGTTTTGGTCCATGGATCCACCATGACAGACCAAGAAGCAGCAAGAGAACTTGAGTATCTTGGTCGAATTAAGCATCCTAATCTTGTTCCACTAACTGGATATTGCCTGGCTGGAGAGCAAAGGATTGCAATTTACAATTATTTGGAGAATGGAAACCTACAGAACTTGCTTTATGATTTGCCTCTTGGTGTTCAAACAACAGAAGACTGGAGCACTGACACATGGGAAGATGAAAATAATGGGATACAAAATGTTGGCTCTGAAGGGCCGCTAGCAACTTGGAGATTTAGGCACAAAATCGCGCTTGGCACTGCTCGTGCACTTGCATTCCTTCACCATGGATGCTCGCCTCCCATCATTCACAGAGATGTCAAAGCAAGTAGTGTTTATCTGGACTCTAACTTGGAGCCACGACTGTCGGATTTTGGGTTATCCAAGATTTTTGGTAATGGAGTTGAAGACGAGATTGCTAGTGGGTCCCCTGGATACATTCCACCGGAGTTTCTTCGGCCAGAAAGTAGCTCACCAAAGGCTCCAACACCAAAATCCGATGTGTATGGATACGGAGTTATCCTTTTTGAGCTCATTACAGGGAAAAAGCCTGTCGATGATGTTTATCCAGAGGAAAAGGAAGGAAACTTAGTAAGCTGGGTGAGAGGATTGGTGAGGAGAAACCAAGCTTTTCATGCTATTGATCCCAAGATCCGTGGAACGGGCCCAGATGCACAAATGGTTGAGGCTTTGAAGATTGGATATCTCTGCACAGCTGAAGTTCCTTCAAAGAGGCCCAGTATGCAACAGGTGGTTGGGCTGCTCAAGGATCTTGAACAGATTACTGTATAGTGAAGACATGAACATGATTCTGTTCTTTCTTGGTTCTTTCTTTCATTTTTTTAGTTTTATGAGCTCTGTACTTTGCCATGTTTGGAATTTTCCATTATCTGGTTTGTGGCAAAAATGTCTAATGTTATTCACTCAGGTTTGATTATGAGTTCATATGTGTTTTAATTTTTGCTTCTTAACTTTATAATTACTCTGAATATTGCAGAATCTGACAAATAAACCTGAACTATTGACAAAAAAGTAGTTGAAATTGAGCTCTGATTTATCTCTGTTTACAGACAGAAAAGAAATCAGTTTCTTATTTCTGGATATACTGAACACCATACTAGGAACTTGGTAAGAATGGGTATGCCCTTAAATGGAGAGGCAGCACCCTGAGTAGGAACTATGTTAGCAGATTCCTGGTGGACCTCTTTTTTAGGTCAAAATGTCACTTTCTGGTCAGTCTGCAGGTCAGCCATGGAGGAGGACCCCATAAGACTCATTCACGAGCAGTTTCACTAAACATTTGCAGATGAGACAAATTCTTCATGACCTCAATCTCAGAATCCTACACTTATCACTATTTCATACTCCATTTGCCCCAAAACCAGAGCCTTTTGGAGTGTGGACAAGAGTCTTGGACAACATACTCTTGTTTTGGGACTGAGGAAATTGTACAAATTGCATAGGCTTGATTCAAGTATTATGCCCAGTTAGACACTTAAATTTGTCCGCTCCAAAGGTTATTTCATTTCTTATTCCAATACTTTCAAAACAACGATGTACATATGAGGATGATATCATTTCAACACAATGTTGGAACATGTTAGCATGGGAATAAGAAAGAAACATCATTTGAAATAAATAATCTCATGCTGATTTCCTGATACGTACAATATAAGGTTAATGAATTTATCATATAGTCAGATTCTTCCAATAGTAAAATAATAATTTATTTTTTTACTTTGATGCTTTTAAAATACGTAATATATATATATATATATATATATATATATATATATAGGGTGATATATTATTTCCAATATGTTAGATTATATGAAAAATTATGAAATATGGCCCTAGCTAGCTTACTAAAATGATCAAATATGACACTTGATAATTACATTATGGTTGGAGGGTTTTGATATGAGGACAATAATACTTGTGTATTTTAAACCCAATAATAGTAGGACAGAACCTACTAAAATTTGTCTTTTTGTTTATATTTTATTTTATAATTACAATGAGCTATTGTTAATCTATGTGGGCTAGTGTATATATTAAAGTGTAATTATTGAGACAAGAGTTGGGTACTAGTAAGCTAGGGAGATTGTTTATCTTCCATCTCATTTTAATTATAAAAAGGACCTACATGTGATCACAGTCTTAAAATACCTAGATTTCAATCAGTGTAATAATATCCACATTATTTAATAATCTATGTTGTATGATTGCTTTTAAGGTCATGTTCAGTCATAGTCTTATGTATTTGTTTACTCTAATGTAGATGAAAACTAGTTTATTTTATTTCATTTGTTTGGTTGTCCAGCAATGCTAGATTCTCCTGACACCACTCTGCATCAAAGGGATGGAACAAAACTTCACTAAATTTAACACCCCACAATCTTATTTCATACTCATTATAAAATAAGAGCAATATTATTTTATTGGTTAAATATAAAATTTGAAATATCTACTTTCACGAACAAGTTATATGTGATTGATGATCTGGATCATCAAATGAACGAAATCGTATAAATGAGAAGTCATGATTTTTGAAATATTTGATATTTATCTAATTGACAAAAAATAAAATTTGTACTCCTAAAAAATATGACTCTTATTATTATTTATAATTTTCATTATTCATATACAAATATATATTCATATACTATACTAGGTATATTTAATCAATTATAACATCTTTGAACTTGTTTCACTTTTCTTTATTACAATTTTGCCTGGGCCCTCATAATACAATGACATTGCCTCCCAGATTTTACTGAATTATAAGCATGTTTTGGATGCTGCAGGCATACATTGTTAGGCCCAATTGAATTTGGGCTTGGGCTCAAAATTATAAGCACATGCAATGACATAGTTCGGCCTATAACTGAAATTAGGCTTGAGCTTGGGCTTGGAATTATAAACACAATCTATATCATATTTTGGGCTACAGCTCACCCACCACTACCAGATCAACGCTCAAACTAAAAAGTTTATAATTAAGAATAAAAACTTGAGCTTTTTTTTTTTGTTGGAGTTTTCGGCTGGTTTACCTTTCATTACTATTACAGATCTCGTCAATAGTTATTTGGTACAATTATTAAAAAATTCTTTTTTTTTAGTTAATTAATGAACATACAACCTGACAAAAATCATTAATTTGCATTTATGTCTCCTATTATTCTTTAATTTAACCAATCATATATAATTTATTTAAAAAATAAAAATTAATTTTCACTTTAATTAATAAAACAAGATGTTAATATTTGAAACAACACTTTTTTAAATAAAAATATTATTAAACTAACCTTTTGTACATTAATTATAAAATATGTTAAATGTTAGTGTTAGATAAGAAAATAATAATATCATTAAAAAAGTATGATATTGATAAAAGCATGTGATATGTTTAAGATAAATACGTTGAGGTGTAAAATGGAATTAAGCATCATAAATTGATAGTGGCCTAAGCATCCCATTCCTTATCTAATCACCAACTTGGATTCTATAATCATATCCAGGAGTTATTCTATTATAGAATCATATGTATTATTTAAATATAAATATATTGTGTGTGTTTGTGAGAGAGAGAGAGAGAGAGAGAAGCTGATAAGACTTTGATTTTGCCTCCCAAGTACACATGTGATTTCTTATTTCCACAACAAATGAGAAAATAAAGAAATGGATTGTAGTGAAAAATATATTGTATTCACTTGGGATTCTAAAACAGGAAGTAACTTGCTATAAATGCACCGAATACATATTTAATTTTTTTTCTTAATAATTATTGTATTCTAAAAAAGTAAAATTTTTGATAGAAAAAATATAAAATTAAATTGAATTAAAAGAAAATATTAACAACAAATTGAAACATAAAAAAAGAGACTCCACCAATTCCTAATCCGAAATTAATTTTTAATCAAATTGTTTGAAAATCATCATCTACAAAAATAATATATTTATATGTTATATGAAGATCCCAATAATATTCATGAAAATATTTCTTTTATATTTATAATGATATTTTTTTTTAATTTATAGACAAAGTATTTACATTTAACTTGAAAAATATTATTTTAAATTAAAAAGATATTACTTAATTTTTGAAAAATATTAATACTCGATAATTTATACTGAGGATAGCAATTTGATCTGCCCCGCAGCTGACACGATTTGCCCCACCCCGTTTGGAGCGATCTGACCTGTGATCCATAATGGGGCGGGGTTGGGCGGGTCTGGGTATCTCTTCTGTCCTACCCCATCCCATTCCAACTCGTTCTATATTAATTTTATAATAATATATACATAATATAAGATACAGTATATGGTGTAATTAAAAATTTAATTGATTTCAATATCTTTTAAAGGTGAATATAAATTTCTAAACATACTTTTAATATTATTTATTTAGTTTTTATTTCAATATCATTTTTTTTTTCAAACAAGTTTTAAATTGAAAAATCCACACATTATTGTGTAGATTCAGATGGGTCAGCTAGAATCCCCATATTGTTCTATTTTTAAATTATAACTCAACCTGTTGCATGTTATAAGACTTATGCATTTGATGCATATGAACTTTGTCTTTTTATTAGTACGTTTAAAACAAAGTGTTTAGTTTTAAGATTCAGATAGTTTGAAGCTCTGCTAGTGTCGGCTCGCTTAGCTTGGAGGCCGGTCTTATAGCCTGTATCTTTTCTCTTTTTTTTTTCCTTCTAATATTAAAATAATGACACATAATAATTTTAATTCATTTAATAAAATATAACAATTAAAATGTAAGTTAAACTATTAGAAGATTTTAAATATCATAATTCAAATTACTTAAATAAGATACCCAAACTTGTTTGAAATACTATAATTTAAATTTAAAACATAAATAAAATACCAAAATTTGAGTTTAAATATTTATAAACTGGACTAGAATTATTTAAAGATATTCTAAATTCTAAAAAGTTCACAAGTTGAATGGTTGAATCTCTAAATTTGTTATAGCAATATAAAGATATAAACTATACATTTTTATTATGAAATTTAAAATAATGTTATAATAAAATATTAAATGTATCTAATTAAAAATTTAATACTATATTACAGTCTCATATTAGCCTCAAATTAGGATAAGACGGCAAGTTAACTATATTACTTGTTTATTTTTAGCATGTTTAACATTGATTATGTAAGCTAATTTCTTTTATTTTCTTATCATAGAAAGGCAGTCTTATTGAATAAATTTCTGCAAACATAAATGATTAATTATATTTTTTAAAAGGAAAGAATCAAATTTAATCGTTTAATTTCTAATAAATAATTTTACTTTTTTAGGCGAAACATAAACAAGCTGGCTCATATAATCATATCCCCCTGTCAAGAGAGAGATTCTTTCTTCAAACAGCAAAAATAAACTTAAGAGAGAGAAACAAACAGAGAGCGTGAGATGTCGGACGAGGAGCATCACTTTGAATCCAAGGCAGACGCCGGTGCATCTAAGACTTACCCTCAGCAAGCTGGCACTATCCGCAAGAATGGTTACATAGTTATCAAAGACAGGCCTTGCAAGGTTAGAGCCGCCTCCTCTGTCCTCTTTTTGTGAGATTTTTTGATTCATATATCGATACTTTGTGATTGTTTTTCTAATTTTGGACTGGGATTCTGTTAGTTTCTTCAGATCTTGATGGGCTTTTGGCTTTTCAAATCCAAGCTAAACTTGTAGATCTTTTTTTTCTCATTGTGTTTTGGTTAATTTAATTTTTTACTTTGCATATTGTTTTGATTGATTTTTTTTTTTTTTCCAATAATTAGCTAGGGTTTAGACTCTACTCAAATAAAATCTGTAAGGTTGTGATTTTTTTGGATGGCGGCAAAACTATGGGGTCTTTGTAGATGCTATGGTGGTAAAAAAATACACGATGATCTGTGTCACGCGCGCACACACACAAGAGTGTGTGATTATGCGTACATACAAAACACTCAGACGTGTTGGTTTATATTAAAATACTCGAGGATCTGTGTTCCTTTGGCTTGTTGGTAGGTGACAAAGGGACCTCAAGGTCTTGGGTTCTAATCTCTGCCGCTGCGACTACTATTGATGTCTCCCGCGCGAAGGTTTGGGACGCTTGTGGTTACCCTGAGTTTGATAGCTGTGTGTGGGCCCAAAAGGACCCTTCCACAGTGAGTTCTTGGGTATAAAAATAAACTAAAAAATACACGATGATCTGTGTCATTCGTGTGTGTGTGAACACACATGTAAGTGTGTGATTGTGTGTATATGTAAAACATATATTATTCAGAGATGTTAGTTTATAGTTTTTTTATTTTGTAAGACATCTTCTGCTCTTTCTTTTTCAATATTCTCAATGAGAAAGGCTCACTTTTGCTTACCTGAAATCGGCCAATTCCCCTAAATAGGGGTAGCTTTTCCAGTCAACAATCAATATCAGTCATATACCTGTCATCTTGATCTGCATAATTCTTATTTCTTAAATTTGGGATCTATAGAATTCTTTTTGTTTAACTTTTTAAGTGTCTGAAATCCGTTTCTCCTGTTAAAGATCAAGTGTGTACCATGTGTTGTTATTCATTTGACTGTTTGAGAGTGACTATTGTATGACCCTTTGGCCACAACTCTCCAACTTTGTAAGGAGTAAAAGTGAAGACGGAAGAATTAAATATTCAGTATATTCACTATCGACAGTCGTATGGTACTGATTAAGCTGGTTGGAGTTTATATGTCCTATTCTATTCCATGTTCTGTAACTTTGTCCCATTTCAACGGGACTGAACCTGTTACTATGTTTTGATTTTCCATAATTTTATTTCCCTTGTAGTCCTACTTCCAGTGATTTGTAAGAACATTTTACTGGTCAACTTTGTTACCAAGTATATGTGTAGGATCTAGGAACATCTCTGACACCAATGATGTGGTCGGAAGTTTAGTTATAATGCATGTGCATGCATGTGTGAGGATGCAATTCCCTTTCATATGTCAGATATATAACTTTGTGTGTGTGTGTGTGTGTGTGTGTGTGTGTGTGTGTGTGTGTGGATATCATTGTTGATAGCTCAATATCAAACAGAATGCTTCTTCACATTTTAAATTTGACGTTACAAAATATGTTGAAAAGTACACAGATAGTTATATTGTCTTATTTGCACGAACGTCATGTGTCGGTTTAAAGTATAGTTTCCTTGTTGAATAGAGATAAAGAATGATGCTCGTTGGTATCACAACACAGTATGTCCCAGCCTGCATGTTTGCTTGTCTGTTGAGGTTGAGGAGGGTTTGGTTATCCATAAGTTTATGACAGAGGGTTTGTTGATCAATAAATTTATGCCTTAGGTTAGTACATGTAGGGTGCCTGAATTGAACGTCTACGCTACCTTGTCCCATTGTATTTTGACATTAGAAAGGTGACATTATCCTGTTCTAGGGTACCTAACCTTATCCATGCCGATGTTTTGCTGCAAACATGGAAAGATGCGAGCAAGAGTTGTGGCCAAGTCAATCTCAAGTTAGGCATCGTATACCCAGTCCCCCAATCCATGCTTCAAGTTATATACAGAAAAATTAAATATTTTTGAACACATGAGATGGAAATATTTTATATGGAACCAATTAAGAAGTCTAAATAGCAAGTACTTTTAGTTAAAATTTCAAATTTATTTTCCAATAATGGAAATAAACCTGCCCTCTTGCAAATTTTGCTTTAATTAGTGTGGGTGATATTAGTATAAAAAAACGTTTTAATATTAATAATATTATTTATACCGTTGTAGATACTTCTTTCTTAATTACTCCTTCCTGTGATATCCAAGGTTCGTACATATCCAATGCTTGCACAACTTTTGTCAAGTTATAAATATATAAATCTTCTCTTTTGGTCATCTGGATCTAGTGTTCTAGCATGGTAGTTATATGTTAATTTTGTGCTTTCTTGCTGTAGTAGTAATATGAATTTTCATTTCTTCCAAAGATTTTGAATGATTTTTGTCCATTAATATTTGGACAGGTCGTTGAAGTTTCTACCTCGAAAACTGGAAAGCATGGGCATGCCAAGTGTCACTTTGTTGCAATTGACATATTCAATGGCAAAAAACTTGAAGATATTGTTCCATCCTCCCACAATTGTGATGTAATTCCTTGTTCTATTATTCTTGTTCTTTATTTTTTTTTTCTACATGAGCTGGCTTAAAAAGATACGTCTTCGCGCATCTAACAAAATGTGTTGATGTATTATTATTATTATTTTTTTTAACAGGTGCCTCATGTTAACCGTACTGATTACCAACTTATTGACATCTCGGAAGACGGCTTTGTAAGTTATTTTCTCTAAGTAGTGTCGCGATCAACTTTGATCATTTTGTTTTTCTCTTGAAAATGGCCTTGAAAGAAATATCTTTAGGGTTCATTATTATCTAACCTATTATTAAAGGCCTTCTGGTTATCTAAGTTGAAGTTCATCATTGTTTTAGTCCGTTAATTTCTAATTACTTAACTTTTCTTTTCCATGGATGCAGCAGCTTCATGCCCATTAAGTATTATTTGGATGTTGCCATTTCCACTATTCCAGTTTATACAATATGTTATACATTTTGTAGTATTTCTTGTAGTCTTATTACCTTTTTAATGTTGTTTATGTTGCTATTTTTTTCAAACTTAAAACTAAATAAAAATGAATGGAGGAGAATTCTTGAAATATCAAAAAGATAAAATACTTCCTAAAGTTACCAAAACTCTTAGTCCCTGTTTGTTGAAGTTTATTTGTTGACATAGTAATATTGTAGTTTGGAGAACATTAGGTATGTATCAACAATGGGACTTCTACAATAGCTTGTTCCTCATTTGTGTTTTATAACTTTGCCGTTATATCTATAACTTGTTACACTGGAAGATACCAGTCCTCTTTTCACGCATTCCTTGCTAAGCTCTGTGATTTGAAACTGAAACTTGAGAAGGGGAATTTGAGGAAATAAACACAATCCACATCACCAATTTAGCTCACTATAGAGGCTGGTATCATGTAGGTAATCCTGAGCAGTTCCATTTTTGTATTGTAGGTTTCTCTTCTGACTGAAAATGGCAATACCAAAGATGATCTTAGACTTCCTACCGATGAAAGTCTGCTTAGCCAGGTTAGCTGATTTTACCAGCGCAAAGCTGTACTTAGATTGACCATCATAGAGAATATTTTTTTAATTGTCGAGTTTGAGAATCTCAATCTTTGTTACATGCAGATTAAAAGTGGTTTCGAGGAAGGAAAGGACCTTGTTGTGTCTGTTATGTCTGCGATGGGCGAAGAACAGATCTGTGGCCTGAAAGACATTGGTCCTAAAAATTAAATGCCTTGCTTCTTATTTGCAATATCTATATAACCTGTTCCAAAAAAAGAAAAAAAATTGCTATTACAATGGTCTGAAGTGTAATTCTCAAGTTTTTATGTATCTTTCTGATGGTGAAACTGATTTAGTACTGTATATGCCGTTGATCCCCCTGGGAAATAAATTAATTCGCGGCAAAACTCAGTTTATTTACAGACCTCTGGTATTGCTATTTGTTTCTGCTTTACTGTTTTCCTCTTGGCCTCGCAATAGCGCCTCGAGTTTGTACAGGTGGATTTTTCTATTTTCTATTTTTTCGTTTCATCAAAGGTTGAACCCCAACCCCGAGGGCCCTCACCCTCGCTGCCCGCCCTGTTTAGTTATAACCTTTGTATACTATGCTCAAGGGGCATTACTGGGCAATCTCATCATTTAACAAGTCCTGTTCAGATCTGTACATCTTTATTGAATTTCAGGCTTATTTCAATGTGGCACATTTTATTAGACAGGTTAGGTATCAAGTCTCCTAAATACTAATGAGAATATAGATAACCTTTTCACAATTTTTTTCATAGTTTAGTGTATGGTCGTGTAAATTAGTATAATGTTTGGTATAATATATATTCTATAAAAAATCTAGGACTGAAGACATTTTTAAGGTATTATACATGAAATAAAAGTTTGTCTAACTTGAAATATATGAAATAAATGAGGCACTAAAATTTGTTATCCTAATAATGGTGCCCCCTGTTTAATTTCATTTCCCATCCCCATGGTCTCTCACCAGAAACCAAAAATGCATTTGGTAGTTTGTGGTTTCTCTTTTTTGTTTTTTTTTTTTAAAATGTTATTACTTTCACTCTGATTAAGGTGGTATCACATATTCACGTTATCTATTTTATTTCGTTGTAAATATAAAATTAAGTATACACTTCTGCGTTTCCATGTCATGGCATTGTTTCTATACTAAGTCGTTATAAATATAAAATTAAGTATGAGTTCAATTAAAATTGAAAATTTGTGTTTTCATGTCATTGCATTGTTTCTATAATAAATTACGTTGTGCCACCAAGAGTCCAGGGCCTAATCTCTTGTTAATTTGAGTCGCCTAAAACCACAATATAAGTTGTTGCTACATTTAGGTAATTATACCGGACGTAGCAACAACAATCTTTCGATACTCTTAACACACGCTCATGAAAACGTACGTAAAATCACATACATGATGGGAATAATCAATAATGTCCTTAAAGTTGGGTGCATGCATCCAACATTTGGCCCCAAACTCATGTGGAGAAGAGATAACTCCCCCATGCTCACAACGAATCTTTACTTTGAGGGTAGTTCCCATATATGTAAGAACCAAATCCCCAAAAGGTGATAATCAGAGATATGATCTTGAAACCGCTCATCGGGTCATGCAGAAGCACAACAGCTGCAATGCTCGTGAGTGGTACCCTGATCGAATTAAGAACACCTGCTAGCACAGTGGATGCTAGAAACAGCACGGCCGTACCTCCAAGAACCCCTAGCTGAAATGTCACGACTCCCCATATGAGAACTGATAGATATGCACTCTTACCACCCTTGAAAGATTTCGACTCATGCCCCATCGCTTGAATGTCATTATTGACTACAAGGCCGATTGTTGTGAACATGAATCCGACTAGAGAAACCATCACTTGCTGCTCTAGCACAACATGAAACGATCTTCTTCCCAACAACTTCACAAAAATGAGCTCAGAAAGAGCAAAGATCAGGCCATGTAACAAAGATCCCAATATGTTCCACACAAATCCCATTGCGTATTGCCTACTAGAGACATTACCATATCTATCAGAATCTGAATCAAGCGCGATAATAGCCATAGCAATGGTGATGAGGACGATAGAGTTTATGGTAGAGGCGTTGATTTTGTTCTTGACCAGAAGATAACCAAAAGCTGCAGAAAAGATTAAAGATGTTGATCCCAGCAGAGAAGCAGTTGATGCTGGTAAATACGCATATCCATATGCGTACATTAGGTTATCAGCAGCAGTTAAGAATCCCAAGAGGACGTAAGAAGCAATGAGTTTCAAGTTCATAGGAGTTGGGAATACTCCCAAGAAGAAATACATAGGGATTAAAACCAGTGCAGGAATAGGCCATCCAGCTACAGCCACCCAAGAGATTATCCACTTACTTTCTCCACCATTGGAGTAGTAAACACGAGATAGAAGAGACGAAGCAGGGAATGCTACAAGCATTGCTGCACTGCTTAGAGTTAAAAGAATCCAGTGTGAGATTGGCTTGCTCTTATATGTGTTCCAGGTCATGGTCCTGAAAGCCTCGAGTTTTTCGCGAAATGATTTTCGCCCCAGGTCTTGGATTTCTTCCCTCGTAAATGACAGGGAATCGCAGGAAACAACAAATGAGATAGAAATCTCAAACAAGAGCAACATATAATACAACAATCAGTAATGTTCACTTGCCCACCGCTGGGCACGAGTTAATATGTTCACAGTTAATGTGTCAAGATCTCATCTATAAAAATAACCTAAAGATTTTGACACATCACTCGATGTGTTCATTTAACATATGCCGATAGAAGAGCATTACTGATAGAGTAGTAACATAGTACTTTAAAGCGCATGGAAGTGAACATAAAATACAACAACACAGGGAGAATTCAGCGACTAAATATCAAAATATTATGTCCTGATAAGTCTTAAGAATTTTAAAATTGATTTTCAAATCCCCAAGTACTATAAGCCCCAGTTCCTCACACCAAGAGTCCCAACCCCCCACCACCCACCCACTAGCTCTGAAAGATATTCCTAAAATAATTGCAGCATCAAGAAAAAGCCCACCACCCCCAACCCCAGCTGAATTTTAATCCAACTCAAATAATTACAGCATTAACAAAAACAAAAGTAATCAAATCAAATATCAGGAGAATTCCCTATATTCCTAGATACACAAATATACATATACAGATGATAACTGAGCTAACCTGACATGATCAATGGCTGCTGCATTCCAAAACCTAATTCTCTTGGAAGCAAATTAACAAGAATCACACCAGTCTCACAGCAGCCGAGTTATTGCTTATAAGGCGGGCCACGTTTTTTCCCTGCCATCCTTTTAATAATTGTCGGCGTTCCTAGATAATCCGAAAAGTGTGGTAGAACTGAATTCTAATGACAAGGGATCTGTAGTAAGGAATCCTGTTGGGGTCATGAAAGCAACACGAATGTGGTGCCACTGCCACTGTTAAGGCCATGTTTATGTTGAAATAATTTTTCTTAAATTAGACATAATGATGGGTAGGGCAAATAATAATTATTCGTATAAAGGGCCCACTAATTAAGACTTGAACTGGCCGGTTTCAGTTTGGACCCGACACAATTTATGCCCGGAGTTTATGGGTTGGATCAGCTAAACCTAAACCCATTATACATCCATTTTCTCAAGCTGCGATTATTCATCTTCCCAAAATTTCTAAACATATTTAGAACAATTATAATTAAATCATACATAAATAAATTAACTAAAATATTCTTATATATTTATATATTTTAAGATTATTTATTTATTCTTTTATTCTCTTCTTCTTCTTCAACACAAACTAACTAGATTTTTTTACGTTTTTTTACTTGTTTTACTTTTACTGTCTTCTTTTTTTTACATGTTTTTTTAATATAGAGATACAAAATTAAAATTGCAGATTCATTTATGACTTTTAAGATATTGTGGGTCGTCACTATATGGAAATTTGAGTCCTCAGAGAGTGCAAGAATGGTTAGATCTGTGTAAAAAATAAAAGATGGTTTGTCGGTAAGATAATGGATATTCTTTTATTTTGTCAAGGTGGAGTTTTAGGAATTCGTGCCAACAAATAAAAGACACTTTATCCCACATAACTCTTGAAACAAACTCTTGGAATTTGTAACAAAGGATAAAAGATGTAACCTTGGAGGTCTCTTGAAGTTATTTAAGGAGCCCATTAGTGTAAGTTTCAAGTACACCAATTAAATACACCTTAATCCTTGTATTTAATTCTTCTAAAATCATGTCTTGTATTCTTTAGTATAGAGTTGAAGAATTGAGTTGACTCTAGTATAGAGAGTTGGGAGAAAGGTGTGAATTATTCAAAGGTTTGTAAGGGTGTGGTGGTTTTGGCGTTGAGAGAGAAAGAGAGGGTCTATGTGATTGTAACGCTTTTCATATAACAATATTTTTCTCTCAGTGGGCCGTGGTTTTTCTTCGGATTTGGAGTTTTCACGTAAATTCTTGTGTTGTGCTTGTGTTGTTTTTCATCTTATTTCTCAATTATTTATTTACTTTGTCCTATGGTTGAATGTGGGATTCGAGGAGGATTTTATTCCTAACAAGTGGTATGAGAGCTTGGGTTGGGGTCTCTTGAAATGCTGAGTATGCTATGGGGTTGGAGCATAATCTGATCTTCCATATCAGAAGATTTTTTTTTTCTTTGAGACAGTCATTCATAGGTTAGTGATGTCAAAGTAAGTATGTCAAATTCCTCAAATTAAATGAGATTTACATTTGAGGTGGAGAAATTTGATGGAAGGATCATCTTTGGCTTATGGCAAGTACAAGTCAAAGGTGTGTTGATACAAGTTGGGTTACACATAGGGATGTTAATCGGGCTAGCCCTAGCGGTTTCAGGCTAGCCCTACGGGTTTCGGGCTAATCGGGCCAGTTTAAACGGGCTAACAATATCATAAACCTAACCCTAACCCTAACGGGTTTCGGGCTAATCGAGCTACTATCGGGCTATGAGTAAAAAAAATGGTGACTCAGGTGAGAGATGCGGCGGACTCACGCGATGCGGTGGGGCTGAAGTTAGGGACTTAGGGTTTCGTCTTTTTTTAAAATGAAAATTGAGGCTAATTCTAATGGAAGAAAAGACAAAACATAAAATTACAATAAAATTTCTACTCATTATACAAAAAAATAATCACTGAATTATAAATCTACACATTCTACAATATAATACATATATATTATAATATATTACTAATATTAATTAAATCATTATAATATTATATATGTATATAATAGTATACATTATAGTGTACATATGTAGTATATATTAATATAATAATATAATTCTATTATATTATTATATGTATATATTACATGTTTATAAATATATATATATATATATATATTAGATTATGTATGTATTAATATAAAACTAAGGTAGGTATTATATGTATGCCTGTCACCCTGTTCCCACACTTGATATGCAGAAGATTTCAAAATGGGGCAGTCCTCATGTATATATGTTAGACAGACAGCATTACCGAAGCTTCTTCTAAAAAAAAAAAAAATAATAATAATAAAAAAAAATAATTGAAGGCAGCCCGCGGGCCAGCTTGGTTAAACCGCGGACAGGCCCGCTTAGCACGCGGGTCTAACGGTCCGGGCTAAAAAGCCCAGATGTCAAACGGGCTGAAAAAGTTGGGCCCTAAACCTATTTTTTTCGGTTAAACGGGCTGGCCCGGCGGGCCTCAGCCCTATTAACATCTCTAGTTACACAAGGTTCCAAAAGGAAAGATCAGGACTGGTGTTGGGTGATTCAACAAGTTAAATGGTTCTGCAAGTTTGAGTGACAGTTCTGCTGCGGAGATTCTACCACTGTTTGCTGGAAGAGTGAAGAACCCGGGCATAAAAAGTGAAACTGTCCAGGAAAAGGTGGAGCTAATACGACAAATAACTTTGAATCTAAGGATAATATCGCGACTGATGAAGATTTCCTCTGAGGAGGAACGGTGTATCCTTATGACATGTTAATAATTGTCATGAGGAAGGAAGGAGGTGGTGATATTAGAAGGTCTACACATGTCATCGACTTTGCATTGATGGAGGGTGCAGTGGAAATTGTGTCGATGGCTGAATGATTTCCATGGGAGCCAAGAATGGGAGTAGCACCATAAATTTTCAGCAAGATTTTATCCACATGTGCCGTGAAAATTCTTAGAATTGGCGATTCTGAGTGGACTACTTATATGGTGGAGTAGGATTGTTCTCTATATTGAGAATAATGATTGTCAGTAAAGACAATGAATTTTCTTTTATTTTTGTAAGGTGGAGTTTTGTTGGGATCTGTGCTAAAAATAAAAGATGATTTGTCGGTAAGACAATGGATATCCTTTTATTTTTGTCAATGTGGAGTTTGTTGGGATTCGTGCCAACAAATAAAAGATAATTTATCCCACATTGCTCTTGAAACAAACTCTTAGGATTTATGACTAAGGATTTTGTGAAACCTTGGAGGTCTCTTGAAGTTATTTAAGGAGCCCATTAGTGTAGGTTTTAAGTACACCAATTAAATACAACTTAATTTTGTATTCAATTCTTCTTAAATTCTTTCTTGTATTTTTTAGTAGAGAGTTGAAGAGTTGAGTTGACTCTAGTATAGAGAGTTGGAAGAAATGTGTGAATTATTTAAAGGTTTGTAAGGGTGTGGTGGTTTGGTGTTGAGAGAGAGAAAGAGAGAGAGAGTGATTGTAAGGCTTTTCATACAACAATATTTTTCTCTCTGTGAGCCATGATTTTTCTTCGGGTATAGAGTTTTCATGTAAATTCTTGTGTTGTGCTTGTTTTTGTTTTTCATCTTATTTCTCAATTATTTATTTACTTTTCCCTGTGGTTGAATGTGGGATCCAGGGAGGATTTTATTCCTAATAGGACTAATGGAAGTGTTGAGGCCGTGGATGGAGAAAGGACTTGTAACATTACAAGACATACGGGAGCAGGAAAGGTTCGATCGATACTACCACAATTAGTTCTTGATAGTGAACGTTTGCTTGCACATGTACAAATTTGCGGCCGTGTGGATGTTCTTCTTTGATGTAACGAATTCATATTCGTCCCCAAGAAAAGCACCATTAGGTCCATCTTGGATACCCTCTTCGATTTCACCCAGTTCACCATTGAGCAGATGCCCATGTCCAACAAGCTTTCCCTCTCCCAGGATACTCCCATGGCTTTTATGGTGATTAAATGATAGAAAATTTGTAGAGGAAAAAATTTTTGGGGTTTTTTTTGCAGGAAATATTTTTACTTTGATTTGTGAATTTGTGTTGAGAATTGTGGAGGATTGGAATACTTATTTGTTTTTTGTTTTTGTTTTTTGTTAATGAAAATGATATAATGAATGTAAATGTGGTATATTTAGTAAAAAAAATGATAATTATTAATTTTATATGAGGTATATTTAGGCTTCAAGGTATGTTTAGAGATTTATGGGGTATGAATAGCCGTCCTTTTCTCAAATTATTAACCATATTTTATATTATCTTCTTTATTCAAAAAATTCATTCATTCATTACATAAACATATTATATCAAGTTTATGTACTATGATAAACGAGTTCTTGTACTCTTTCAAAACTGGTATTCCAATTTTTCAAATGAAAAATCAAAGAGAGAACACATTGATGTAGGTATATGATGTATCATGTATAAATTCTTAAGGGACTGTTTTTTTTTTTCCCTTAATTATGACTAATATATATATGGGCCATGATTTTAAATTGGATTTAATTATGGTTAAGTAGAACATTTGATCAAAATTGATGACGAGGAACTTGGCAATAATGATAAGTGGGAGTGATATTTCATATTCACAGATAGAAAAATATCACTTCTAATTATTAATTTTTAATCTTGTACGTAACTAATTTTGGCTGAAATTTTATTTTGGTCAAAATTGTACGTACTTTCAAAATTATGATGTAGCAGATAAAATCATGGCTTAAACACAAAGGCTTGGCCTTTTCTTGTCATTAAGCCTATTCTATTTATAAGCTTTTGTACAGATTAAAAGGGGAGTGTTTTTCTCATTGGTTTCAGTTCAAAATTATCAGTTTTGATTTCGAATCGACAGTTCTAATTATAAAATTTAAATAAAAAAATAAAAAACAAGAACTGAATCAAAATTAAAATCGATGGAAATGACCATATCTAGTTTAATCAATTGTTCAAAAATAACTTTTTATAACATATACTCAACATCTTAGAAAAATAGCTGGACAATTTATATTTTGTCTCGTCTTTAATAATAAAAGTTATGCTTAGGAACACCTGAAAAAATAATCTATCAAGTGAACTTTTTGTATGAACTTTATAAAATGGTTTTTTAAATTCCTCAAGGTGTACAATAAAATTGCACTTCAATGCCCATTTTTCTGTAAGTGAGATTTATTTATTTGTTTTTCTTTTGTGAAAAACACAAATCTTCACTTCTTTTAAATATAGATTACTAGAAAAATATTTTTTCACGAAAGTACACTTCAATTATCTACCAAACTCATAAATTATCTACCAAACACATAAATTTACTAATCTAACGCCATTGCTACCGCAGTTTTCAGCAAGGAATTTTCTCGATTTTTCACAACAAATCTCTATAGATGCTAAAGTACCGTTTGGGAGTAAATACAACTTTATTTTCCAATTTTCTTAATTTTCAATTAAATACAAATTAATTATAAAAATAATGGGCTATTGACCAAATTGTGATTTGCATCATTTCCCCTATTTTAACCCAAAAATTTGAAAAAAATTAATTTTTCTCAAATTTATGCGTATAACAAGCGAACTTGATTTGCGTGATTTTCACTAATCTAATAAAACCAAATTAGCACATGAGTTTAAATTCAATATAGGTTCTCATTTATATATTACTGTTATTATTTTACCTTCTGTAATCATTCAACATCTCATGAGAAACACAAGAACGCAGCTAGTTTATTTTCAAGCGCTTGAATAGAAAATCAATACAAGAAACAAAAATAAACAATTAAAAAAAGAAACAAAAAATAGCAGAAAAAATAGCAGAAAAAATTTAAACGTAATTGTTGGGTCTTTACTAAATATATAGAAAGACGCTCCCAAAAACTGGTGTATGCTGATTGAATCGCTATGTACACACGGTATTCTTTAGTAAAAGGCAAAAGAATAGCTCGCTTTGTGTACAACGCACAGCTGCATAATTACACTCACGCTTTAGATTCCATTTATGGGTGTGGTTCTCAACTCTTATTCGGCTGATCTCCATGTGAGATGACTGTTTAGTCCTATTATTCACAATCACTATTTGTTTGCTGGGAAATCAACAAAGGTACCGGCTGCCTGAATCATCCAATTCATGATCAGAAATCCTCTCTAGATAAATACTCGAGGAATTGTTTCAAGGACAACAACTCTTTAGTATCCTAGCAAATGATTCTTTTATGATATTACAATAGTGCACCCTTATTTGCCCCATTTTGTCCGTGAATCAGTTAGCTTGATCAGTTTCTCCCGAATTTCGATCAAATGTGTTCATCATATTTTCGAATGCATTTGTTTCTAAAACATGATTATGCTCACTTCCAAGTGCACTCTTGTTTTGATTACATAGTACATTTATATGTGCTGACGTTTTTAGTAATTCAGTTTGATTCCTTAAGAAAGACTCGAACATGCCCAAAAATATCATAGTGCATATTGGATTGAAATTTCATACTTGGTTTGAGAGGGGCCGCATGACTTCCTCTACCATAAATTATGATTTAGAATCGACCACTTAAGACGACTTTAGGTGGGCACCCTTCCCAGGTGGAATGCAGGTCGCCAGCCTAGGCCATGGCCCTTTCTCATTTCTTTCTTTTTTCGAACTCCTCTTCTCATACTCTTATCTGGTAAGCTACTTGTGGGAGTTTTCACTTCTCCCTTTATGAGGACCTCAGAAGAGTCGAGCTATTACAGATGAACATTCATTGACTGTTATGCGGAGAAGATCGAGTGTTGTTATTGTTATAATGATGTCCCATAGAGTTTACAGGAGCTACCAAAATCTTGATCCTCCTTCAGCAGCAAATTTTTGCACACCAATAGTTAAAGAGTAATAAGAGAGAGAACCCAGATGAAATGTGCATTATGAGGAGAGAGAGAGAGGGATATAGTGTAGATACACAGCTATTCCTTCATCTACAAGTTGTAAGAAATTAGTAACTTCATTCAGTAAATTACGATTATAACCCTGTTGCAAATCTTGTTCTTAGCTCGAGCCTTATGTCACGAAATTGGGCTTCTTGGGCCATTTTTGCACTTGGACTTGAGAGGTTTGCACCTTGCCAAGCCCAATTCTTAAGCCCAAACACTTAGCCCACATTCACACCCTTTGTACATAAAGTACTCTAGAATAGTGTGGTATGATAGGAGTATTCTAGAGAGTGTGTAGAACTCTCTAAGTGTGTAGGATTTTGTAGAGAATTCTGGAGACTTAATCTCCATCGTAGGATCAAATAGATCACCACCGTCCGTTGAGGAGGTGGAGTAGTATAAATAGGGGCACCCAATTCATTTGTAACCATCAAGTTCCAAATCAAGTTCCAAATCAAGTTCCAATCAAGTTCCAAATCAAGTTGTGAGTTTGAGTGAATAAAGAGCTTTCCTTCAAATACTTGCATACTTTCTTGCCAACACTTTTGCACACACTTTACTTTTGAGAGAGGCTGACTTAGCTATCGCAAGGGGCGAAAATAAGCTAAGGCCGTACGGGTCGTTGTTGAGGGAACAAGTCCGTGACACTTAGCTGACTTTGCTCACATATTCAATCCATGATACTAACAATATAGAGGGCAAGCTGTGCTATTATCTTCTTTCACTCAATTTTGCAACAACAATTGGATATTAATAAGCACCCAATTAATGTAAGGGCTAACACTTTCTATGCAAATAATAATCACACCCAAGAGATAATAGTAAAATCAAAATGCACACATGGTAAAAATGGTCATGCGAAAGTTCATTTGTTGCATGAAAAAGAATTTTATATTCATATTAACTTTTTAATGGTAAATATTATTCATATACAAACAATGAAAAAAATAAGTACTCAAAAATTAAACTTTATTGATGGGCTTTTTCTTTAGAAAAGACCATTCAAAAAATGGCATATACTGCTTGAATTGCAATGAGCACACGGTATTCTTTAGTAAAAGGCGAAAGAATAGTTCGCTTTGTGCTCACAGCGCAGCTGCGTATGCGTGATTCAACATCAGAGCTCCAGATTCAATTTATTGATGTGGCTCTCACCCTTTTTTGGCCGTTCTCAATGTGGGATGAATGTTTAGTAGTGTTTGTCTCAATCAACACAATTTGTTAGCTTTGAAATGAACAAAGACTGTACCAAAAAAATGTAAAATAAATGGCTGCCTACATCATCTGATTCAGAAATCTTCTGTAGATAAATACTCATTGGAATTTTTCCAAGGACAAGAAGTCTTTACTATTCTAGCAAATGAGTTTTATGATAGTTCAATAGTGCACTTTACAGTGATATATACCTCATTTTGTCCGTGAATCAAACAATTGCTAGATCCTTTTTTCGCCCAAATTTCGATCAAGAGTGTTAATGTCTATGAATACATTTAACTTCTCATTAAAATAGGTATAACAAGACTAATAGCAGTGAAGCAACCCACAAAACATCATTGGAACAACAAAATTAATGTAAAATTTACACTTGAATTGGGTAAGTGCAGCCCTCTCTACCACAAATTATAACGTAGGCTTGGGAGTTTTCACTTATCCCTTTCATAGGAGTAAAAATTGGGTGTTCGCAATTAGTTGTTAATTTAAAGAAGGGGTTCAAATGGATTTTTATATGTAAATCAAGAGTACATAGTGTTAAAAAATAGAAGTAATGTTGTTCAAAATTTAGGAAGTCCAGTATTTGCTAAATAATCAAAATTTCACTAATTTATTCCTAAAAAAGTCCCCAGGCTAATTGTGAAAATTAGAGTAAAACTGATTTTGACAATCAATGGTCATAATTTACAAATACTTAAAGCCTAAAAAGTTTGATTTTAAGCTTTAGAGAGATCATAACTGATATAACTGATCACAAAAGTGAGTATAATGATCTCTAGAAAATTAATTACTAATTGCTAGATACTTGAAAGAAAACAGTGCAAGAATCATATGGTTTTGTTATGTAAACGATCGTCAGTTGTCATTTCTAGTAGATAATATTGTCCCAACTCTACTAGCTGCGAGCAGAGTAGAACTTCAACAAGTGAATCGGGTCTCCTTGGCAAATAAAACTAAATTTGTTTGTGAGGCTGGTGTAGTGACGTAGCGGAAGTTTTAACACGAAAAGGAGATAAGCCTTGATACTACTTATACTAGGCTCTCTCAAAGTTCATTCAATAATCAAAAATCAACCACCTAATTCAGTCATGAAAACTCAATTAAATAGTACTTAGGCCCGTGCAAGGGTCCAACATAAAACAATAAACTATGGGCCTAATAACGAAAATAAACATAAAGATAAATAAATAACTTAAATCTTGGATTTGAAGACGCGATCATGGGCCTCCATAAATCGCAATGACTCGTCGTCCACATCATGTAGTAGGCATATCAGGTGCAATCGAAATCTTCTATTTTATCTTGTGTTTCCTTTAAGGTTCCAACTTAATTAATACATGCCATGTATACAAAATGACATCATTAGATAAAATATAGAATAAAACAGAAGTTGCTAGAAGATAACAAAAACAAGTGAGTCCTTCACCTGAGAGATTGAAGCTAATGTTGTAGCAACACCAAATGAAGGCATTGCATGGAACTAACAGTGCCTTGCTCCTTGCTTCGAGTTTTCGTTTCTTATACATATGGTACCTCTGGTATATTCGGAATTTGATTTCAAAAGGTGGGATAATAATCTATGGAGATAAAATATTTTTCAAAGGAAAAGCAACAAGTTATTTGTTTTTTTGTCATACAATTTCGGGTGAGCCTTTATCCATTGTTTCGTTGAGGTTGCCCTCAAACAAACTTTAAAATACATTACTGGTAAATCAATCTAAGTATAATGCAGATAGAAGTGGGAATCACATCCTTTTTTTTTTTTTTTTTTAAATATTACTTCTACTAACTTACACAATAACATTTTCACAAATCTCAAAATAATTGCAGCAATTAAAAAAAATATAAAAAAAACCCAAGTACAGTTTTTGTAACAAAAGAAAACATTGCCATACGATTGAATTGAACTTCATTTCATTTTTACTCTTAATTTAGAATCAAATTAAAATGATCATTGTAAAAAATCGATCAACTTCTAAAATAATAAACCAGTTTACCTTTTCAAAATACAAGAACCAAAATTGAAACACTAAACATGATCTATAACCAATTTTAAGGATTCATGGCCACTACCATTTGCGCATAACTCTTGCTCTTTTATATCATTACATTTCACTTTTGTTTTTATCTGCAGTAAGAGGTAAAATAATGCTTAGCAAGTAAATCACATAACTCACAAAATATTTTTATTTACAAACTCAAATATAATATTAGAAAATCTTTTAATACATACTCATAAATATTAATACCTAATATATATGTAATTATATCTATAGTGATGATTTATGAATCACTTTAGAAGAATTATCTAATATGAATTCAAATATTTGTTTAATACTAATTGATACATAGTTTTTTTTCTTGAGACATTGCAACTTCTGAATTTGTGGTATTAAAAATCTTGCACGTGTTGCTAGTTGTAATTTTAATTTTACTCATTCAACAATTACATCTCTGCACGTGTCATATCTAACTAATATAATAAAAAATAGTTAAAAGGTAATAATTTTGTGCGTATTTTCAATTTCTAAAAGTGAAAATATTTTAAAAAATGATATGTCACTCTTTTATTAATTGGATTTTATTTTTCTTCCATTTTTTTCCAATTTCTTACAAATAATTTTTTCATTTACTAATCAATTTTTTTTTCGTACAATACATCAAATTAATCATATTTTATTATATTCAATTTTACACCCATTTCGCATATATTAAAATGAGATATTACATTAAAAAAATATGATTAATTTTGATTGATTATTTGAGCTACATTTGAATGTATATTGTGCATTGAATTTAGATTGCAAATAAATATTAACTAATAGTTTTAAAGAAATTTATTAAGTAATTCAATTTTTAGCACAATTAATCAATTACTATAGATATAAGGCTCTTATTTTGAGATGAGGGAATATAGTTTTAGAACAAAATTATATCTTTTACACATTTTTGAATAATATAATAAAATGTTTTGAATTATCTAAAATAAATATTTTAAAATATTAATTCACTAAGAAGTATATTATTAAAAATATTATATTTTATTTTTTTGAATATATAACTAAATGTATACCACACAAGGAACAATACTGATTTGTATAAAAGATAAGAAATAAAAATAATAGATATTCAAAATTTAGAGGCGAAAGAATAGTTCACCTTGTGCTCACTGCGTGATTCAACGCTAGAGCTCCAAATCCTATTTATTAATGTGGTTCTCAATCTTTTCTATGTTTAGTCCGAACAATAGATGTCTTTCACATCCAGCTATATCAATGAAAAATCTATTCATTTTTATTTAAACGGCAGCTTCAAAAAAATGTACTTCTGCATCAAAAAAGCGTATTCGTAAAAAGTTTTGGAAAGGGAAGGGGTATTGGGCAGCGTTAAAAGCGTTTTCCCTGGAAAAATGTCTTTCTACCGGGAATTCAAAAAGTTTTTTTGTGCGACAAACACTATTTGTTTGCTTGGAAATCAACAAAAGTTGTACTAAAAAATTGCCAAATAAATGACTGCCCATATGATCTTATTCATGATTCAAAATCTTCTATAGTTCATGAAACAAACAATTACTTGATTTGTTTTTCTCCTAAGTTTATTAAATGTGTATGTTTCGAATACATTTAACTTCTCATTGATACAAAAGCAGGGCACAAAACTGTCATTGGAACAACAAAATTTAAACAAATTTTGCATTTGGATTGGGCAGGAGCCGTGCAAACGCAGACCCTCTTCTACCACAAATTATGACATAGGCTCAACCTCTTAGGCCGACCTTAGGTGAGTGTCCCTCCGAAGTGCAATGGAAGTCACTAAGCTAAGCCATGGGCTTTCCTGATCTTCTATTGACCCCGTCCAGGAAAGTATGAAGCTAATTCTTATTTCTTCTCTTTTATCTAACTTCTCCTCCCATACTCAACCTATTAAGCTATATTGATGCGGAAGTTCACTTCTCTCTTTAATAGGAGTGACAATGGGATGTTTGTAATTGATAGTATTTTTAAAGAAATAATAATTCAGATTAAGTTTTACAGATAATTGAAAAGTAGGTAGTGTTTGAAAATATAAGTGATCTTAATTAAAATTTGAAGTTGAGTATTTGTTAAACAATCAATTTTCACTAATTTATTACCAAAAAAACTCTAGAATTACTTTTAATTAATTTAAAGTATTTTTGACTTATTCTTAAAATCAACTTACAATACTTTAAAATCACTTTTATTTGAAAAAAAAGAAATGAAGCCCAAAAAAGAGTTTTCAAACTTGCCCAATAACTGATTGAGAAAGTGATTCTAGTGAATCTCTTTTTCTTCTAAAGAGTATTAATTATTAATTGCTAGATACTTGAGAGGAAACCGTGCAAGAATCATATGGTTCTGTTATGTTAACGATCCTCAGGTGATATTTCCAGCTTATAATACTATTCTATTTCTACAAATTCGGGCAGAGTAGTACTTCAGCAGGTGATTTGTGTCTCCTTCGCTATATCTGGAAAGAAACCTAAATTGTTTGTGAGTCTTGTGTTAGAGAATATATAAACTTTATTAGGACACATCATATATATAAATAACAACATTAACGTGTAATTGTGATTGTATTGGTTCTCAATTGTTCATAAAATGGAAACATTAACTGCCATTTATATATAGGGAAAACCTTAAAACTGATAATTTAAGATTAGAACCTTGTTATTGATCCAAGATAGAAGTTGAAGAGGGTTATGTTATCTTCTTTATATACAAACAGAAATAGTAAAAGGCAACAATATAGTAAACTTTGTCCTAGCTGCACAGCTGCGTTATATATTGAGTTAGCTTCAGGGTTCAATTTATTGATGTGGCTCTCAAATTTTGTCTTGTGTATCTCCAATGTGGGACTCCAATGTGGGACGCTCCGTTCTTTCAGTCAACTCTATTTGTTACTTGAAGGTTCTATTAAAAAACAAGGAATACATGACTGTACATATATCATCTGATTCAGAAATCACCTATGAAAAATTACTTGAAGAATAGTTTGTGGATATGAACTTACAATATTAACGAGTCTTATCAGATTCCAATAAAGCCGCACACAATTGCTTTGCTCCATTTTTCTACCGACTTCCCATTTTTCTACCGATTTCAGATCAAGATTGTTCAAAGCTTGACAATAGAGAATAAAGATTGACTGGTAAAAGATTAAAGAAAATTTCACACTTGAATTGGGCAGGGACCGCGCGCACGCTGGCCCCCTCTACCACAAATTATGACGCAGGCTCGACCACTTGGGCCGACCTTAGGCAAGCACCCCTCCTGAGTGCAATGGAGGTTGCAAACCTAGGCCATGGGCCTTCCTGATCGCCCATTGACCCCGTCCAGGTAAGTACATAGATCATCCACGCTTCTTCCATTTATCTTACTTCTTCTCCCATGCTCCACCTGCTATAATACAATGTGGGATAGTTTACTTCTTCCTTTCTCACTTTTCATCCCAGATTGCTAAACTGGGTCATTTTTCGAATTTGATTTCACTAAGTGGGAGTAATAATCTATGTTGTATTAAGTATGAGGTAAGAGTTGTTGTCCTCAAGAAAACTTTAAAATCCTTCCCAAGTATAATGCAGATAGAAGTGGAAAACATCTCCAACATTTGTATACTATAGTATATAACAAATAAATATAGATGGTCCATCTGGTGAGGTTTTAGTCCTAAATCTTAAAAAAAACCATATATGGTGGTGCAGTTCTAGTTAAAATTTTAAATTACAGTTAGAATTTTGTTAAAAACTTTTTTGTTTGAGAGAAAGATAATTAGTAGTGTGATTTTTTTAAATGGTCGGTTACTACCATTTCTATACGGCTTCCTAGTGCTATTATCTTCTTTTCACTCGGTGTAACACCCCATTTTGTTATGACATATTATTACTAATAACTTACACTATAACGTTTTCACAAATCCCAAAATCATTGGGGCAACAATAAAACTACAAGTACATTTTTATTAAAAAAAGAGGAAAAGGAAACCTTGCCATAAGAATTAAACTTCATTTCATCTTTTACACATGCATAAATTGTTAACTTTAGAATCAAACTAAAATGATCATTGTAAAGAACCGATCAACTTCTAATATTGGTGCAAATTTTTAGTTCATATCATTATGTAAAAATTTTAAATCAATTCTAAACATGTTTATGTTTTTGAATACATTTAACTTCTCATTGATACTGAAGGATGGCACAAAACATTATTGGGATATCAAAATTTAAACAAAATTTTCACTTGGATTGTGTAGAGCCGCGTGAACACATGCCCTCTCTACCACAAATTATGGCGTAGACTCGACCACTTGGGCCGACCTTCGACAAGCACCCCTCCAAAGTGCAATGGAAGTCAATAACTTAGGCCATGGGCTTTCCTGATATTCCATCGACCCCGTAAGTATGAAGCTAATTCTTATTTCTTCCCTTCATCTAACTTCTCGTACTCAACCTACTAAGCTATTGCTGTGGGAGTTTTCACTTCTCCCTTTAATAGGAGTGACAATGAGATGTTTGTAATTGATAGTAGTTTTAAAGAAATGATTCAAATTAATTTGTATATGTAATTAAAAAGTAGGTAGTGTTTGAAAATAGAAGCCATTTTAATCAAAATTTGTAGTTGAGTATTCTTTAAATAATCAATATTTAACTAATTTAATACCAAAAAAACTCTTAGACTTACTTCTAATTAATTGGAAGTAGGCATTTGGCTTACTCTAAAAATCAGCTTAAAATTCAGAAATAATTTTTAGAATTTTTAAATACTTCAAATCATTTATAGTTTGAAAAATATAAATTTTAAGCCCAAAAAAGACTTTGCAAACACGCCCAATATAACTGATTGAGAAAATGATTCTAATGATCTCTTTTTCTTCTAAAGAATATTTATTGTTAAATGGAAGAAGCCAGTGCAAGAATAATATGGTTTTATTATGTTAATGATCATCAGCGGTTATTTCCAGCTGATAATGGTTGTTCCAGCTCTACAAATTGCGAGCAGAGTAGAACTTCAACAGGTGAATTTGTTGTCCCTGGAACTAACAGCATGTTACCAGTTCCTTGCTCCTTGCATGCAATTTTCTTTTCAATAACTTCAACTTATATGTATATTAGGATTTGAATTGTGATAATTACTTAAAACAGATATTTATCTTTTTTTATATTAATGGTCATGAATCTATGATGGAGAGTGATGAAACATCTGAGATTATTTCCAGTGCTGATAACACTTACAGTAAAATATTCTCTTTTATATGATAGTTTTAGAATTCACGGGGATTGTCCTGCTCTAGAACATCTAATGCGCGTTTTTTCTTGTAAGAATCACAATCAAAATCGTCACTACTATTTGCACATCAGTTTTGCTTCCTTCTATATATATATATATATATATATATGATTTATAGGTTCATGAATCACCTCTGGAAAAATATACGAGGAGTTGTTTCTGGTGAATGAGTTCATACAATTTATGATCATTAGATATATACCAAAAATGAAGAAAAAAATTCTAATAGTAGAGCACAAAAACATCACTGGGCCAATTTAACTCATCATACTTGGTGATTGCCATTCAAGATTCATGTTAGAACATAAAGTTTGCAAGGCTAAAGATAAAGAAAGAATGAAAGCTTATTATGATTTACCATGGAAAGTTGGTCAGAAGTATAATGACTGATGGGTTAAGCTTTGGAAGAAACTTGGACTTCAAGGTGTTATTATATTCTTTTGGATCTAAATCAGCACCCGACGTCGGAGGCGTGATGTCTGAGCTACCATTTTTAATTTGAAGACCATTGCATTTGTTCATTGGTTGCAAAAGGCATTGATTTTAAGTTAGATATAGTAAAGAAACATTTGTGGGTGTATCCATGAAGGTACAAAGCTTAGACTTTACTGATTGTGTTAATTTTTGGACATAAAGTATATGATTAGACTACTCTGTTTGGTTCTCATTGTTTCTTGCACTCAAATCATGCATTCAAAAAAATATAAATTTATGACATAGATTGGAATGGCTAACTATGGATTCAGTAAGAAAACTTACAAAGATGAATTGGACGTACAAAAAATTTCAAATAAGAGGATCACAAATTATTCATTTGTTGCATTTGCTAAATTCTAATAAACTCAAAATAACAACAAATTTTCAAGACATAAATATTTTTGGACTTAATTGTTGGGTCTTTCCTATTTTGAAAAGACCCTCCAAAAAACGGTGTATTCTGCTTAAATTGCGATTAAATTTCAAATAAGAGGATCACAAATTATTCATTTGTTGCATTTGCTAAATTCTAATAAACTCAAAATAACAACAAATTTTCAAGACATAAATATTTTTGGACTTAATTGTTGGGTCTTTCCTATTTTGAAAAGACCCTCCAAAAAACGGTGTATGCTGCTTAAATTGCGACGAGCACACAGTATTCTTTAGTAAAAGGCGAAAGAATAGTTCGCTTTGTGCTCAACGCGCAGCTGCATGAGTCTACCATCCCAGTTCAAGCTCAATTTATTGAAGTGGCTCATAACTCTTATTTGGCGTTTCTCAATGTGGGATTCTCCTTAGTCCTATTCTCATTCAACCCTTCTTGTTTCTTGAATGTTAGGTTGTGTCCAAAGCACTTGAAAAGAGGACAAGCAAAAGGTATTCTTTTGCAAAATGAAGAGCAAGCAATTGTTTGCTTTAAGGACAAAAAGAGGACAACAAAATTCATTGACTGCAGGGTCTTTTACTTCTTCTTACTTTTCATCCTAGATTAACAAACCGGGTTGTTTCAAGAATTTAATTTCAACAAGTGGGAAGTAATAAACAGAATATTTTCCAAAATTGAAGATTACACTAGGAGAGTTGTGAGTGATTTGATGGATAAAATTATCTCCTCTCACATTCAAATTTCCATTTATTTACATGTATTCTTTTCTTAAATTTTCAACTTGAATGTTGAGTTGGGCCTTGATAAAAGGCAAAAGAACAGCTAGCTTTGTGCTGGCTGCACAGCTGCATGATTCAATCAGTTAGCTCTCAACTTTTGTTTGGTCTTTCTCAATGTGGAGTGCTCTGTTCTTTCATTCAACTCTATTTGTCACTTAAAAGGTTCTACCAAAAAACGTGGAATACATGACCTTTACATATCATCTGATTGCTGATTCAGAAGTCACCTATGAAAAAATACTTTAAGAATAGGAACTCTTCACTATTCTAGCAAATGAGTTTTATCAGATTCCAATAAAGCTGCACACAATTGCTTGCTCCATATTTCCACCGAATTCAGATCAGGATTGTTCAAATTTCCGATGGCATTTATTTCTATTACGGATAATACAAAGTAAATTAAATAGCGCTTCCACTATATGTATTTTCCTTCCAAAGCTCAACTCGACAACAGGTAATAAATTTCACCTGCTAAAATTGGATAAGTTGGAAACTTCAAACTTGAATTGGGCAGGGGCCGCGCGAACGCAGGCCCCCTCTAACACAAATTATGACGCAGGCTCGGCCACTATGGCCGACCTTAGGTGGGCACCCCTCCCAAGTGCAATGGAGGTCACCAACCTAGGCCATAGGCCTTCCAGATCGCCTATTGACCCCGTCCAGGTAAGTAAGTGGCCCATCCTCGTTTCTTCCCTTTATGTTACTCCTTCTCCAATGCTCCACTTGCTATGATACAATGTGGGATATTTCACTTTCTTCCTTTCTTAGATTTTCATCAAATTGAGAAACGGGGTCATGTTACGAAATTGATTTCACTAAATAGGATTAATAATCAGTGAAATAAGAGTTGTCCTCAATGAAACTTAAAAATGTCAACTCCAACAGTTGTATGCTATGTATTAATTTGAAGTTTTAATTGATCAAAACTTGAAGTTGACTATTCATTAAAATAATCAAATATTCACTAATTTATTACCAAAAAACACTCTAGAATCACTTTAAATTAATTCGAAGTAGGTAATTTGGCTTATTCTGAAAATCAGGTTAAAACTAATTCTAAAAATCAATTTTCAGAATTTACAAATACTGAAATAACTTTTGTTGGAATTTTTTTTTGGACAAAGTATGGTGAGAAAATAAGAAAAACAACTGAGTCAGGATTGAAGCTAGTGTTGTAGCAACACCAAATGACGACACTGCCTGCAACTAACAGCATGTTTCCAGGTCCTTGCTTTTCATTAACTTTAACTTATGTGTATATTAGAAATTGAATTGTAATAATTACTTAAAAGAGATATTTTATTATATTAATTGAATCTATGATGGAGAATGGTGAAACATTTGAGAGTCTATCCTCTGTTGATAGCACTTTCTGTAAAATGTTCTCTTTTACATCATAGTTTCAGAATTGACGGGGATTGTCCTGCTCTGGCACATCTAATGCTTTTTTTTTTTTGTGAGAAAGTAGCATCCTATTTCGACTTTTTTTTTCCGTTAATATTTGAAACAGATATATGATACTTGTTTTCAAGAACGTAATCTATGTATACTTTTTTTTTTTTGTTGATTTGTTGTAGAAGGTGATCCGAATTCACTACTACAAACATTAATTTATTGTTTCATTTCACATGTACGAACTAAATGTGATGTGACGATATCATCAATATTCACGATCAAATGAAATTAACCACCATATTTTAATAGAAGATCCACGCTGAAGCACTAATAAGTCTCTCATTTTAAGATTGGGATTCAATTGTTCATAAGAGAAACTTAAAGCTTATAATTTAAGATAAGAAATTTGTTATTGATTCCAAATAGAAGTTGAAGAGGGTGATGTTATCCTCTTTATGCATGCACACACAGAAAGGTGGTAATACACATTCTTTGAACACAAGAAAAATAATAATAATTCAGCAAATATGCTAAATTTTAAACTTGATTGTTGGGTCTTTACTAATGAGAAATACTCTTGGAAGAGTGGCATATGCTGCTTTAATCGCAACGAGCACACAGGATTCTTTAGTAAAAGGCGAAAGAATAGTTCGCTTTGCTCAATGCGCAGCTGCGTGATTCATTGAACTAGCTTTAGGTTCAATTTATTGATCTGTCTCTCAACTCTAATTTGGTCTTTCTCAATGTGGTATGCTCTGTTCTTTGATTCTAACTCTATATTTTTCTTGAACATTCTGTCAAAAAATAGGGAATACGTGATCGGGACATGTCATCTTTGATGCAGAAATCACCTTTGAATAAATACTTGAAGAATTGTTTAAAGGATATGAACTCTTCTTCTATTCTGGCCTGAGTGCAGCCCCCTCTACCGAATTCAGATCAAGATTGTTCATATTTTCATAATGTGCAACAAATTCTCCCCAAACACCATATACCTCCTATAAAGAGTCTCTTAAATGTTCAGCTAAATAATAATTACACTATATGTACTTTTCTAAAGCTCAACTCAATAATACAACTTAAATGTGACCAGGTAAATTTAGATAAAACGAAAATTACAAGCTTGAATAGGGCAAGAGAGAAAATTACAAACTTGAATGGAGCAGGGATGCGCGAACGCAGTCGCCCTTTACCACAAATTGTGACGCAGACTCGGCCACTTGGGCCGACCTTAAGCGGGCGCCCCTCCTGAATGCAATGGAGGTCGCCAACCTAGGCCATGAGACTTCCAGATCGCCCATTGACCTCGTCCAGGTAATTATGTAGCTTTTCCTCATTTTTTTGCTTTATGCACTCCTTCCTCCATACTCCGACTGCTGTGAAAATATGTGGGATATATTTCACTTTGTCTTTTCTTACTATTCATTCCAAATTGATAAATCAGGGACATTTTACGAATTTGATTTCATAAAGTGGGAGTAATAATCTATGGAGATAAAAGGAAAAGCAGGAAGTTATTTGTTTTTTTCGTCATATAATTTTGGGTGAGCCCTTATCCATTGTTTCGTTTATGATGAAGAGTTGTCCTCAAGGTAACTTTAAAATACATTACTGGAAAATCCACCAAAGTATAATGTTGATAGAAGTGGGAATTATCTTCAAAAGTAGTATACTATAATATATAACAAATAAATATGGGTAGTCGGTTTGGTGATGTTTTAGTCCAAAATTCAACAAATTGTATATGGCGATGCAATTCTAATTAAAATTTTAAATTACAATTTTTATAGAAATTTGAAAAATTTGATCTGGCTATTTTTTTTCATGATCAACCCATTAATAAATAAAAGAGAAAAATATAAATAAGTGAAACATTAACTAATATTTACAAAGCCGTGTCTATTATAAGTAATGATAGAGAGATGGCTCTTTGATTTCGGGATGTTATGTTCTACTTATATAGGTATTACCCACATAAGATATCCATCATATACTTAGTGTATTGATAAAAAATGGCCTTTAATCTTACGTGAATACACCATATATATGATGAATATCTCATGTGGATAGAACAAAATTAGCCTAGATTTCAATGCATGAGTACTCCAACAAAATTAGCCCATGATTTCAACGCATGAGTACTCCAACACATAGCTCAATTGACAAATACAGTAAATCACCATATACAAAGTGATTTGTGAAAATTGTTACTTACTATAGTTTTCATGAGGCTTCCAGATGCTATTATCTTCGTTTCATAGTTGAATACCCTGTATTTGTATGAAATATAAACGCTAATAACTTTATAATATAACGTTTTTCGCAAATCTTAAAAATAAGTAAGAACAAAAAACTCCAACTTCATTTTTTTAAATGGAAACTTTTCTATAAGATCGATTAAATTACATCTCATCTTTAAACATAAAGAAATCATTACTTTTTTCTCAAATTAAAGGAATCGTTGTACAGTACCAATCAACTTCTAATGTTATATTTAAAAAATTTAAATAAATTTCAAACCAATTTAACTTTTCAATTCATAAGAATCAAAATTGAAATAATAAATAGGAACTATAACCAATTTCGAGGATCTGTCGTCACTGCTATTTGCACATCAGTTTTGCTCCCTTCTATCATCATACTTAGCTCGTCTTTATGTGCAATATGAGACAAAATAATTATAAGCTAATACTTAGCAAGTCCATCACAAATCTCACAAATACATACTCATATACTAGAATTAAAATAATATGGGTCAGGACATGGCACTAATGTATGCAACTAATAACTAATAGAAAAATCTAGGAGCCATAAACTCATAAGTAGAAGGTCTAGGAGCCTTAAACTCATAAGTGGGCTAGCTGTCTAGGCACCCGATAATACCTTAAGACAATATCATATTTTTTCTTATACGAAAAAGATAATTCATATGGTTTTTCAATTTTTGAATTAGATAAATATTTTAGAGAATTTATTGAAACGTATCATGGTAAAAAATAAGCCTCAAATACTCTTGTAAAATTTTTCAATTTAATGGAGGTGCAAATCAAGATCTTATCAAATAATAAGCAAAACATGTACATAATTCATAATAAATTCATAGAAATTTCATTAAAATCTTAACTTTTAACATAATATTCATAAAACACATACATAATTCATAATAAATTCATAGAAATTTCATTAAAATCTTAATCTTTAACATAATATACATAAAACACATATAACTACCGAAATTATCTCTATTCAGTCAAAAGTTACAGTCCTAAAATTGTTCTATTGGATAGCAACACGTATAAATCCTAAAAACAACAATGAAAACATACCATAATGAATTCAAAGAATCTTTGAGCATTTAATTTTGAATGAATTTGACAACTTGAATATTAGTTTTTGATTCAATTTCACGGGAAAGAAAATGAAGAAAAAAATGTAAAAAGAACAAGAAGAAAACTTAGAGAAAATAAGTCATCAAATGTGATTTCTTCTCTTCTTTGTTTTTGTCTTTTCCTTTTCCTTTTATGCTTTGGATGACTTAATAACTAGGTTAAATGGCTAATGAATTTAATATCTACTTAGCCTGCCAATAACTATCATGGATTTTGAATTTGTCTAAAATTAAATAAAATGCATAGCAGTATTTATAATCTATAACGGTATAAAAGCAAACAATTTTGAAAATTTTGTAAATCATTTTCCAACCCAAATCACCTTTCTATTTTTAGAAAATGTGGCCTTTTATGAAAAATATATCAAATTAATCATCTTTACATGATCTTTAATTTCATATCCATATTGATAATATAAAAAATAAAATATTATTTTTAAATATAAAATATATTTCATAGATTAATTATAGTATATTCTAATATTTAATATATTTTTATAAAGCAAGATATTTTTATCTTAAATACTTTATACTAAAGATATATTTTATATAATTATGTTATTTATTTAAAAAAATTATATTACTATTTTTAATAACTTATTATCTTATATTATTATATTATAATATGTAAACCATGCAACACATATGAGAAATACTAGTTAACAAAATAATCAAATTAAATTCATTCACATATCACGTATCACACACACACCACATAAAACTCTTATTTGATCTTTCTCAATGTGGGATGCACTCTAGCACTTGTTGGAACATACCTGAACAAGAACACACCCACAATTCTATGCTACACATTCTAAGCACACAATTTTACAATGGAAGCACACAACTGGAGCACTCAATTCTACTCTCTTAGAATACTAAATTATACTGTTCTCATTGCAAAAGACCCTCATCCTTGTTATCAAACTTAATATCGATTTATTAACCGATTTAATATCTTCGCAAAAAAATCTAGTAAATTTGACTACATGTGAGTGGGATAGAAAACAATAGCAAATTTTTTCATAATTTTGTTTGGTCAACACATTTTTTTCGTAATTTTGTTCATCTAGCACAAACAAAAAAAAAAAAAAAAAAAAGAAACAAAACAAATGAACTCAATTTATAACTGTTAAAGGTATAGCCAAAACAATTCAAATAGCATAGCCCAAACCATCTCTAGCCAATTAGACTGAGGCACAATTGTAACACTTTGGATTGTGCCATGCCGCACAAACGCAGGCTCCCCTCTACTACAAATTATGGCACGGCTCGACCACTTGCCCCTCTAGTAATTATGATGCAGACTCGACCACTTGCCCTTCTACTGCAAATTATGATGCAGACTTGATCGCTTGGGGTGACTTTAGTGCAATAGAGATTGCCAACCTTGGTCATGGATCTTCAACATTGCCTATCAACCGAGTCGAGGTAAGTATGGATCGTATCTTCGTTTCTTCGGTGACTTTAAGATCAAGTAAGAGATGTCCTCAAGGAAACTTTAAAATGCATTACTGTTCTAAATCCGGCCAAGAATCTTAGAGAGACTTTTACATGATTTATGGAGAAAAAGTACAGCAACAAAGTATTGGGGCCATGATATGGTGCAACAAGAAATAGATAATTCCAGCCCCCAAAAGAAAAAGGTAAGACCCATAAGGTCCAATCATCCACCTATCTGGACCAAATATTATATCTTGCAAGCAAGAGCGGCCCACAATTGAATCTTCAAGCCCAAGTTAGCCACTGAACAACATGAAGACGTCAAAGAGCTTTCTATTAAGTAGGAAGTAAGTTGTAGTGTTTTCCTTAATTTCAGATTAGTGGATAGTGTTTCCCTTAATTAAAGATTAGTGGTTAGTTGTTACTTATTTTATTTTACGTTTCCTTCCATCATGATCTTGTATATATATAGAGTTTTAATGAATGAAAAGAGCATATTATCTTGGATTTCAATTCTCTCTTCTCTTTCTTAATTTTTTGAGCTCGTCCTTAGCTTAAATAGGGACATTCATAACATTTTGGTGCTCTCGTTGAGAGTCATGCCTCCAAAAATTGATCAAGCAAAAATTGCATGGGAAGAGTAGGCAGCCTCCCTCCACGAGCAGTTCGAAATACTTTGGATTCAATCAGAAAATATGCAAGCACAGGTTGCACTTATCTCTCCTATCCAAGAATCAATGGCCCAACTCACCTCTATGATGAAAGAAATGCATACTGAAAAGAGAAACTTAACCCCATTAGTTGACACCACCACTTCAAGCCCAAAGATACGTCCCACCTACCATAGGGGCTCCTCATCAAACCCACTGCCTACAATCATTTTCCAACATACCAGTCCCTTAGCCTCCATTAACCCACCCAAGCTTCATCTACCTTCTTTTGATGGCTCAAATCCTTTAGATTGGATCTTCCAAGCTGATCAATACTTCATCTATTACCAAGTTAATCCGGATGAAGGCCTTAACATGATTTCGTTTTATATGCAAGGCCAAGCTTCAAGTTGGTATATGTGGATCGTGCATAATGACCAACTCACCAAGTGGCAAGCTTTTTTATAGGCCCTGGAAAGGCTTTTCGAGCCCTCTTCATATGACAATCACAGGGTTGCCTTGTTCAAGCTAAGGCACACGGGCACCGTTGAGGAATTTCAAGCCAAATTTGAGACATTGTGTAATCGGGTCAACGGGCTACCCGCGGATGCCATATTAGACTATTTTTTTTTTATCAGGATTGAAGCCTGAGATCCAAATGAGCTTGAATTATGGAAACCCCCATCTCATTGGCTATAGGGCAAGCCAAATTGATAGAAGCCAAGCTCAAGGATGTCCGAAATCGTCACGGGATAACCCCACAAAACTATCCCAACCCAATCTTTCTTGTTTCCCCACAACCCAGAAATATTACACCAACTCCCCAACCACTCCCGCTCTTAACAGCCCCACCTAAACCCACTAACCGACCTCACTTTCGCAGACTAAGAGAAGTAAAAGCTTGGAAGAAAAGGGCAAAAGGCCTCCTACACATGTGATGAGAAATGGGCCCGAGGACATCAATGCAAATTCCTAAAATTTGTGTTGATCGCTCCTGGTGAGGAAAGAGACAAGGCTATGCCAGAGTTTGAAGACCTAACGAGTGACGAGGATCTGACCCCTCCTAATCCACCCTTGCCCACGACGTTATTGGGCCCAACACACAACACGATCCAATTGAATTTCAGCTATCCACTGCAATATATTTTGGGCTTGCAAATTCAAGAACGTTGCAAATAACGGGGGAAATTCATGGACATAAACTATCGATGCTTACAGATTCTGGGAGTACGCATAATATATTGCAACCACATATTGTGGAGTTCCTAAAGCTTTCTGTTTATCAATGTCCAGTATTTCAGTTGTCGTGGGAAATGGTGAATCTATAAACTGCCACAGAAGGTGCTCCAATGTCTAAGTAAGAATTTATGACCAAAATTTTAAAATTCCATTTTTGGCTTTGCCAATTGAAGGAGCAGATATAGTTTTGGGTATTTAGGGAATTCAATGGCTAAGCACACTTGGGCCCATCATTGCTTATTTTTCTGTGCCAAGTATGGAGTTCAACTATGAAGGAGAGTCAGTGAAATTAATTGGAGAATCCAATCTCACCATAGCTACAGCAAACCAAGTGGGCCGCATGATGAAAACTGGGGATCATTCCTGAACTGGCCCAATTCCAATTAACCACACCCAATAATCCTAATGTAATCCATTCACCCGATAGGGCAACCATACCAAACCCTTTTCCAACAGCCAATTGAATTACCACCGTCTCGCACCCATGACCATCACATACATTTAATTCCTGAAACCAAGCCTATAAATGTCAAGCTATACCGATGCCCGCATTACCAAAAAACCATCATGATGCAATTAATTCAAGAAATGTTGAAGGAAGGAATTATACGACCCAGCCACAGCCCACACTCTTCCCCATTATTAGTTAGAAAAAAAGACGGCACATGGAGATTTTGTGTACACTATCATGCATTGAATGTTGTAACTGTGAAGGATCGATTACAGTTGATGAATTATTGGATGAGCTCCACGATGCAGCTATATTCTCTAAAATTGATTTGAGGTCGGGATATCATCAGATTCGAGTGGTACCAGAGGATATTCACAAAATGACTTTTCGAACCATGGACGGACATTACGAATTCACGGTCATGTCTTTCGGTCTAACGAATGCTCCCTCCACCTTCCAAGTGGCTATGAATGATCTATTTTGGGCCTATTTATGGAAGTTCGTGTTGGTATTTTTTGACGATATCCTAATCTATAGTGAATCCCAAGAGAAGCACATGAATCACTTACGACAAGTTTTCTCTCGTTTATCTGAGCATCAATTTTACGCTACATTATCTAAATGGGTGTTTGTTGTTCCTTCAATTCAATATTTGGGTAATTTATTTCATGCGATGGAGTTAGCGTGGATCCTGAAAAGATCCAAGTTATTATGTAGTGGCCTACCCAACAAACATATCAGCTATCAGGGGATTTTTGGGGCTTATCGGATATTATCGGCGATTTGTGAAATATTATGCTACCATAGCTTCATGTCTCACTGATCTATTAAAGTCCTCACATTTCACTTGGAATGAGGGTGCAAATGAAGCATTTCAAGCATTAAAAAAAGACATGGCCCAATTGCCCAGTCTCAACTTTGCTGTGCCATTTGAGTTAACCACAGATGCCTCCAGAGTGGCAATAGGCGTTGTACTCTCTCAAAAAAACCGCCCCATTGCCTTTTTCGGCAAAAAGCTCAGCCCACGACTCCAAGCTTCTTTTGCATATGTGAGGGAATTCTTTGCTTTGACAGAAGTAGTAAAAAAAATATGCTAATATTTATTGGGCATAAAATTTATCATATATATGAACCAACAGAGCTTAAAACACTTGTTAACTCAAGCAATCCAGACTTCGGAGCAATATAGATGGCTTACCAAGCTCATGGGTTATGACTACGTGATTGTGTATAAACCGGGTAAAGAAAATCAATTCGCCGATGTCTTGTCACGTATCCAACCAACCATGCATGCTGGCATCACTTCCCCAACACTTCCTTTGGTAGATCAGTTGCGCGAGCACTACACCAACACTCTAGAAGGCCAACGATTCATTGCAGCAGTGCAAGCAAAATCAATTCAAGGATATAATATGCAAGATAGCTTACTATATTAAAAGGGCAGATTGGAAATCCCAAAGGAAACAAATCTACAAGAAGTTTTATTGGATTGGTTTCACGCCTCTCCCATGAGAGGCCATTCTGGTGCACGTGTAACACTTGCTCGACTAGCCAATTCCTTTCACTGGCCATCTATGCCCAGCCAGGTAAAAGAATTTGTATGAAAATGCCCAATTTGCCAAACCCAGAAACACTCCACCCAACGTCCGTACGGACATCTCCAGCCTCTTCCAATCCCTTCCCAAGTATGGAAGGACATCACAATAGACTTCATTACCCATTTATCCCCATCAAATGGAAATACGGTCATTTGGGTAATAGTTGATCCCTCACAAAATTCTCTCATTTTCTAGCCTTCCCTCCAAGTACAATGCCCCGTACTTAGCCTCCTTATTCCTTACTGACATATACAAACTCCATGGCTGGCCGAAATCCATAACCTCTAATAGAGATCCTATTTTTTATCCTAATTTTGGCAAGAATTGTTCCGGCAAATGGGAACTAAACTCAACTATAGCAGTGCCTACCATCCCCAAACTGTCGGGCAGACGAAAGTTGTTAATTGCAGCCTGCAAACCTATTTTTGTTGTTGCAGTAATGAACCTAAATCATGGTCCCGGTTCCTGCACCTCGCTGAATATTGGCACAATACCAATACCCATACTGTCATTGGAATGAGCCCCTTCAAAGCCCTCTATGGTTGTGATCCCCCAACACTACCCTCCTACATATTCAACTCCTCCACTAATGCGTCCATAGATACCACCCTCAACCACAGAAGCCAAATACTCCAAGAACTAAAAATTAACCTTCACACCACCCGCCAAATAATGGTCCGATCAGCAAATAAGAAACGAACAGAAATAAGCTTCAATCAAGGAGATCTGGTTTATGTAGAACTGCAACTTTACCGAAAAATGTCAGTCCACAGACGACAATCCCAAAAGCTTGCTTTCGAGTTTTACATTGGATCGAAGTTGTGGCTTACGAAATTAATCTGCCACCGGAGTCCCGAATCCACAGAGTCTTTCATGTTTCCCGACTTCATCCTTACTTCGAAACCCGCCCACTATTACTTTACCCCTGCCGGAAGTAGACAAGGAAGACCGCCCGATTGTGCTACCAGACAAAATTATCGACACTCGCACAATCTGGGTCCACAAGAAAGAGAAGCGACAGGCCTTAGAAACTTGGATTTCCACACCGCTCGAACATGCGACATGTGAAGATTGGGGAGATATCACTCGTACGTACCCTCATTTACTTCAATCGTCGGTCACTGTTCCTACTCCAACTTACAAGCTTGAGCTACCTTCATCTCTACCAGCTCTGACCATAGGTCTTGAGGACAAAGCCCATTTTCAAGGGGAGGACAATGATATGGTACAACAAGAAATAGATGATTTCAGCCCCCAAAAGAAAAATGTAAGATCCATAAGGTCCAATCATCCACCTATCTGGACCAAAGATTATATCTTGCAAGCAAGAGCGGCCCACAATTGAGTCTTCAAGCCCAAGTCAACAACTGAACAGCATGAAGGTGTCAAAGAGCTTTCTATTAAGTAGGAAGTCAGTTGTAGTGTTTTCCTTAATTTCAGATTAGTGGATAGTGTTTCCCTTAATTAAAGATTAGTGTTTAGTTGTTACTTATTATATTTTACGTTTCCTTCAGTCATGATCTTGTATATATAGAGGGTTTTAAGGAATGAAAAGAGCATATTGTCTTGGATTTCAATTCTCTCTCCACGTTCTTAATTTCTGGAGCTCGTCCTCAGCTTGAATAGGGACATTCATAACAGGCCACCAAGAAGTAGTCGTGAACTTGGCAGTAAGAGAATTAGTTTTAAAAATTAGCATGTTATTTTAAGGTTCTCTTATAACTTCAAATAATTAAAATAAACAAAAAAAGGAAAAGATTGTATTCAAATTTTAGACTTAATTGTTGTGTCTTTCCAATAAAGAAAAAACATCCAAAAAATGGTGTATGATGCTTGAATTGCAACAAGTACATAGTATTCTTTAGTAAAAGGCGAAAGAATAGTTCGCTTTGAACTTGCTACACAGCTGCGTAGTTTGACATTTGAGTTTCATATTCAATTTATTGATGTAGCTCTAAGCTCTTATTTGATCTTTCTCAATTTGGGATGCCCTTTAGTCCTCATAAGGTTGCATCAAAGATAATCCCAAGTAGCTCAACATATATCTGATTGATATGTTCATGAATCACCTCTAGAAAAATTTGTGAGGAGTTGTTTCTAGCAAGAACTCTTCTACCATTCTGGCAAATGAGTTCGTACAATTTACGACCATTAGAGATATACCAAAAACGAAGAAAAAAATTTAATCGCACAGCACAAAAACATCACTGGGCCAGTTTAACTCATCATACTTGGTGACTGCCATTCAAGATTCATGTTAGAACATAAAGTTTGCAAGGCCGAAGATAAAGAAAGTGTGAAAGCTTATTATTATTTACAATGGCAAGTTGGTCAGAAATTATAATGATTGATAGGTTAAGCTTAGGTAGAAACGAAGTTGTAGGGATTCCAGGTTGTATGATGTTCTTTTGGATCTAAATCAGCACCCGACATGGGAGGCGGGATGTCTGGCTACCATTTTTAATCGGAAGCCCATTGCATTTGTTCATTAGTTGCAAAAGGTACTGATTTTAAGTTAGATATAGTAAAGACACATTTGCAGATGTATCCAATAAGGTACAAAGCTTAGACCTTAATATTTTGGAAAAGCTAACTATGGATTCAATAAGAACACAAATTATTCATTTGTAAAATTCTCACACTGAAAAGGAGAACAACTTTCAATAAATAAATATACTTTGGACTTAATTGTTGGGTCTTTACTATTTTGAAAAGACCCTCCAAAAAATGGCGTATACTGCTTGAATTGCGGCGAGCACACGGTATTCTTTAGTAAAAGGCGAAAGAATAGTTCGCTTTGTGCTCACCGCGCAGCTGCGTGAGTCTACCAACCCAGTTCCAGCTCAACTTATTGAAGTGTCTCATAACTCTTATTTGGTGTTTCTCAATGTGGGATTCTCGTTGGTCCTATTCTCATTCAACCCTTCTTGTTTCTTGAATGTAGGTTGTGTCCAAAGCACTTGAATGGAGGACAAGCAAAAGGTATTCTTAGCAAAAAGAAGAGCATGTAATTGTTTGGTTTAAGGACGAAAGGAGGACAATAAAATTCATTGAGTGGGGGGGGGGGGGTCTTTACTTCTTCCTCTCTTACTTTTCATCATAGATTGACAAACCGGGTTGTTTCAAGAATTTGACTTTCACTAAGTGGGGAGTAATAAACAAAATATTTTCCAAAATTGAAGATTACACTAGGAGCGTTGTCGGAAATTATAATTTAGAAATGCCATGAGAGTTGTGACTTTGATGGATAATATTATCTCCTTTCATATTCAAATTTCCATTTATTTACATGTATTCTTATCTTAAATTTTCAACTTTGAAGGTTGGGTTGGGCCATGATAAAAGGCAAAAGAATAGCTAGCTTTGTGCTGGCTGCACAGCTGCATGTTTGCTCTGTTCTTTCATTCAACTCTATTTGTTACTTAAACAAGGTTCTATAAAAAAACGTGTGTACATATCATCTGATTTCTGATTGAGAAATCACCTATAAAAATATACTTGAAGAATATGAACTCTTCACTATTTTGGCAAATGAGTTTTATCAGATTCCAATAAAGCCGCACACAATTGCTTGCTCCATTTCTCTACCGAATTCAGATCAAGATTGTTCACATTTTCGATTGCATCTACAACACATAATCCAACGAAAATTAAACAGCACATTTGTTCAGTTAAATAGCACTTCTAACAATATGTAATTTTTTTCCAAAGCTCAACTCGACAACAGAGAATAAATACTACCTTGTGAATAAAACTAGATAAGATGAAAACTTCAAACTTGAACTGGGCAGGGGCCGCGCGAACGCAGGCCCCCTCTACCACAAATTATGACGCAGGCTCGGCCACTTGGGCCGACCTTAGGTGGGCAGCCCTCCCAAGTGCAATGGAGGTCGCCAACCTAGGCCATAGGCCTGCCGGATCGCCTATTGACCCCGTCCAGGTAAGTATGCAGCAATTATTCGTTTCTTGCATTTATATTACTCCTTCTCCCATGCTCCACCTGCTATGATACAATGTGGGATATTTCACTTTCTTCCTTCCTTAATTTTATCCCAAAATGTTAAATCCACCCAAGTATAATGCAGATAGGAGCGAGAATCATCTCCAACAGTAGTATGCTAAGTATTAATTTGAAGTTGTAATTGATAAAAAAAATTGAAGTTGAGTATTTTGCTAAATAATCAAAATTTCACTAATTTATTACCAAAAAACACTCTAGAATCAATTAAATTAATTTGAAGTAGGTATTTGCCTTATTCTGCAAATCAGATTAAAACTAATTCTGAACGTTCTGTGAAAAAATGGGGAATACATGATCTGGATATATTATCTAATTGCTGATTCGGAAGTAACCTTTGAATAAATACTTAAATTGTTTGAAGGATATGAACCCTTCTGTTCTTACTTGCTCCATTTTTACACTGAATTCAGATCAAGATTGTTCATATTATGCCCCTAAATTACCTATAAATAGCCTCTTATATGTTTGCCTAAATAACAATTACACTATATGTACTTGTTTTCTAAAGCTCAACCAGAACATCAGAGCTTAAATATCACAAGGTAAAATTAGATAAAAAGAAAATTAAAAACTTGAATTGGGCGGGGGCCGCACGAACGCAGGTCCACCTCTACCACAAATTATGACACAGGCTCGGCCACTTGAGCCGACCTTAGGCAGGCACCCCTCCTGAGTGCAATGGAAATTGCCAACCTAGGCCATGGGCCTTCTGGATCACTCATTGACCCCGTCCAGGTAAGTAAATAGCTCATCCTCGTTTCTTCTTTTATGTTGCTCCTTCTCCCATACTCCACCTGCTACGATACAGTTGTCATCCTAGTTTAATAAAGAGGGTCATTTTACGAATTTGATTTCACAAAGTGGGAGTAATAATCTATGGAGATAAAAGGAAAAGCAAGAAGTTATTTGTTTTTTTGTCATATAATTTCGGGTGAGTGTTTCGTTCATGATGAAGAGTTTTCCTCAAGGAAACTTTAAAAGGCATTACTGGTAAATCCGTCCAAGTATAATAATGCTCATAGAAGTGGGAATGACCTCCAACAGTTGTATGCTATAATATATAACTAGTAAATATAGGTGGTGGCTTTGCTGAGGTTTTAGTCGTTAATCTGAACAAAATTTTGTAGAAATTTGAATTACAATTTTTAAATTACAATTTTTGTCGAAATTTGAAATAATTGATCTGCTCGGACTATTTTTTTCTTCATGATCACCCCCATCAATAAATGAAAGTGGACTATAAATAAGTTAAATATTAAAGAATATTTACAAAGTCTTATCTATTTCCGGTAATTTCCAGTAATGTTAGAGATATGGCTCTTTGATTTCAGGAAATTATGCCCTACTTATATAGGTATTACCCACATTAAATATCCACCATATAATCAATGTATATGGATAAAAAAAAATGACATTTGATAACACCAAATATATGATGGATACCTTATAGAACCAAATTAGCATATGATTTCACTGCATGAGTACTCCATCGGAGAGTAAAGCACCATATTCAATGTGATTTGTGAAAATGGTAAGTTACTATTGTTTTCATGTGGCTTCTAGGTACTATTATCTTCATTTCACTTAGTTGAACACCCTGTATTATTATAGAATATTACTGCTTCTAACTTTACATTTAACGTTAACAAATTTCAAATAAATACAGAAAAAAAAAACCAACTTCATGTTTTCAAAAGGATACTTTTGTATAAAATGGAATTAATTTGTATCTCATCTTTATACATATGGAAATCGTTACTTTTAGACTCAAATTAAAATGATTGTTGTAAAGTGCCAATCAACTTCTAATGTCTATTTATAAATGTTCAACTAATTTAGTTTTTCAATACATAAGAATCACAGTTGAAATAATAAATATGATATATAACCAAATTCAAGAAGTTCGTCGTCACTACTATTTTGACATCAGTCTCACTTCTTTCTATCATCATACTTAACTCTTTATCTTTTATCTGCCACATGAGATAATAATTAAAAGCTAATGCTTAGAAAGTACATCACATAACTCATATACTAGAATTAAAATAATATGGTTCCGCATATGGTACTAATGTAGGCAAGTAATAAGTAATGGAAGAATTTGGGAGCCATAAACTTATAAGTGGGTGGTCTATGAGCCTTAAACTCACAAGCTGGCTGTCTAGGAATCCGATAACAGTATCTTAAGTATAAAATACAATAAAAGCTAAATCATAAAGTACCTTTTCCAAGGAAAAAAAAACTCTCTCTTATATATATATATATATATATATATATATATATATATATATATATTTTTTTTTTTTTTTACATAAATCAAAATGGACTAATATCTCATAAAATTTTTCTCATACATACCTTAGCTGTATAAGTTAAATGACACATAATATGACTTTAACAAATCATATACCATACATCTATATATATATATATATATAATAGCAGAAACAGTACATAATTAGAAACCATTGTATTTTCTCGCCCAAAATCATTCCTAAATCTCGAAGTACACAAGACATCATCTATTTGGACAAATTTATATTATTAAATTTATATTTAAGTTAAACAATGAGCTAAATGTTTGCATTCAATCATAGAAATTGTTTACTTAATTAATAGGTCAAATTTACTTTAAATGCTTTTTGTAGGAAATATTCATATTTTTGTAAATGTATATTTTATAAAATACTATCATAATTTACTAAGTAATATTAATATGTTATTTATAAAATGTTATAATATAATAAAATAAAATAATACATGGTAATATAAAAAATTAATAAATAATCGTTGCTGAAATATACTATTTTTAATAATTCGAAATTAACTTTAGGGTGATTGATTAGTATATTAGTGTGTACTAATTAATTATATTGTGAATAATTCGAAATTAATGTAATCTTAACTTTTGTCCTCATTCTAAAAGCAAGTAATTATCAGCCGCACTAAATCTTGGAAGAACATATTGAAGGTTAACACTAATCAAATATTTAATTGCAACATATTTAATTGCGTAAGTTTTGGAAATAACAATAAATAAATAAATAAAATTGATCGACAATTTGTGATTAATAAGAAATCAATTAACCGCTGCACTAAATCTTGGAAGAAGATATTGAAGATAAATAGGAATAAGTTAATTAATTGCTCCAAATTCGATCCCAACAAAAAATTATTAAGTCAACCCATAAATATTATAATTAATTTAGACCTAATCACTAATTAATTTGATTGTTAATGTATTTTAATAGTTTACATAATTAAATTTATTTGCTAACAGATTCTACTGTGAAGATAATAGCATATATATATATATATATATATATATATATATATATATATATATATATAATAGCAGAAACAGTACATAATTAGAAATCATTCGATTTTTCAGCCCAAAATCATTACTAAATCTGGAAGTACACATGACATCATCCAATTGGACAAAGTTATATTATTAAATTTATATTTAAGTTAAACAATGAACTAATTATCTGAAGTCAATCATAGAAATTGTTTACTTAATTAATAGAACTTTCTTTAAATGCTTTTTGTAGGAAATATTCATATTTTATAAATGTATATTTTGTAAAATACTATCATATTTTACTAAGTAATATTAATATGCTATTTATAAAATGTTCTAATATAATAAAATAAAATAATACATCGCAATATAAAAAATTAATAATTAATCGTTACTGAAATATACTATTTTCAATAATTAGAAATTAACTTTTAGGGCGATTGATTAGTATATTATTGTTTAAAGCAAGTAATTATCAGCCGCACTAAATCTTGGGAACATATGAAGGTTAACACTAATCAGATATTTAATAGCATAAGTTTTGGAATTAACAATAAATAAATAAAAGAAATTGATTTGATCCACAATTTGTGATTAATAAGAAATCAATTCACTGCTGCACTAAATCTTGGAAGAAGATATTAAAGATTAATTGGAATCAGTTATTTAATTGCTCCAAATTCGATCCCAACAAAAAATTATTAAGTCAACCCATAAACATTATAATTAATTTAGACCTAATCACTAATTAATTTGATTGTTCATGTATTTTAATAGTTGTTATAATTAAATGTATTTGCCAATAGATTCTGTTGTGAAGATAATAAGATTTGTTTTCTATTGTTTTTTAAATTAAAAGGATATAATCTATATATGAATATATATATATATATATATATATATTTGAAAAATAAATATTAATTGTTATGAGGTGACATTATGTAGATTCCAATATATTTATATAGATTACTTAAATTTTTATGCAATTTTCCAATTAATTAATATAAAAATTGATTAACAATAATATAAAAAATATATATCTATATTATTCATGCATATTGTGGATTGTTAAAAAATTTAGTACTTTTAAATTTGTTTAAAATGATAAAAACAATTATGCTATGTAATTATGTAATTTACGTAAGTTTCAGAATTATCAATAAATAAATAAAAGAAATTGATTTGATCCACAATTTGTGATCTATAAGAAATCAATTAACCGATGCACTAAATCTTGGAAGAAAATATTGAAGATTAATAGAAATCAGTTATTTAATTGCTCCAAATTCGATCCCAACAAAAAATTATTAAGTCAACCCATAAATATTATAATTAATTTAGACCTAACACTAATTAATTTGATTGTTAATGTATTTTAATAGGTGTTATAATTAAATGTATTTGCCAACAGATTCTGCTGTGAAGATAATAACCTTTGTTCTCTTTTTTTTTTTTTTTACAATTAAAAGAATATAATCTATATATATATATATATATACATATACATATATATTTAAAAAAATTAATATCAATTGTTATGAGGTGACATTTTGTAGATTCAAATATATTTATATAGATTACTTAAATTTTATGCCAATTTCCAATAAATTAATATAAAAATTGATTAACAATAACATAAAAAATATATATCTATATTATTCATGCATATTGTGGGTTGTTAAAAAATTTATTATTTTAAAATTTGTTTAAAATGATAAAAAAATAATTATGCTATGTAATTACATAATTTGCAAAAAAGGATAGATTATTAAATGAATTAACCACCGAATAAAATATTAAGTCTACCAATTAATATTATAATGCACTAAATCAACACACTAAAGAACAATATATGAATAAAAAAGGGAATGGTACGTCATTAATGAAATGTTAGACTGAGCATGTTGGTAGCAACTACATTTAATGTTGACAGCATAGATGATTGCATGTTTGTAGCAAAATGGTCAAACCACAGTCCATTTATTTTTATTAAATTTTAATATTGACAGATTGAAATTATTATTAAATGTAATTAATGGTATAGGAAAATTATCTATTTATTAAATACGAAGAAATGTGAAATTGATTTTTTAATATATCCAATTTTGGGTACTATTTTTAATATTTCATAAGAATTTTGTTCAATTTATTATATAGAAATATTTTGCATAATTAAAATAATTATATCGATATATATATATATATATATATATTATTTAAGCACTATAGATTGATATATGATCTCAATCCCTATACTCTAAATATTAGTTAATCTTAAATCGATCATCAATTAATTATTAATAAAATCAATGCACTAGCTGTTAGTATAAATAGACTCATTTGACCTAAGTAGTATCACATAATTTTCATTCAAAACCGTCATTTGTGTTCATTCCAGGTATTAGGATGCAAAAGTTATTTTATAGATAATATGTGAATATTGTTGTAATATAACTTCTTTTTTTATATTCACAGGCATATGTTGATATTCACACGATGTCATCAAACTTTGTTTTATGCAAGGATCTCGATCCCAAGTTGTCAAAATTGGCAATTAAATTGTGTTGCACAAGGATTTATGAAGCACCCGCTTATGGTTCTAGAAATAGCAGTTCAAATCTTGAGGGTCTCTTCCATGATGCTGAAGTATTCCTAGAATGTATAAATTAATATTAATTTTGTAAATTTTATAATATTATTCTAAACTTTTATATATTTTGATTGGGTTACATGATACATTGTTAAGGTGTTACAATTCATGGAACTATAAAAGCAAGATAAATTAACAATCTCAAGAAGAAACTATTTGAAGGACTCTCTACATTGTACGTGAGTTTGTTGTAACCAATAACAAAATTCGTTACAAAACAACTCCCAATGAAAAGAAGATTATTTTCATTTCATTTACTAGATTGACTCAATTCTTTGATAATAATTTTTCATGCAATATGTATGATTTCAAACCAATTGGAGAACTTATCTCTGGCAATAAGCTTGAGGAAGATCTTCTCATTGGTAATATTTTTAGTTTATTGTATATTTTAAAAGTTATATTTAATAACTATTTTTTATATTTGTAATTATTATATCATTAATCGAGATATCATTGGGAGAATTGTCACTGTTTATTCATGCCAAATCAAAGATGTAAAGGGCAAGCCTACAAGAATGATGGAGATGACTTTGGAAGATACAGTGTAAATATATTTATTCATATCTTATAATCATTATTTTGTTTGATTCTACTCATAAATAAGTTTTCTGATTTTATTGCTTATGGTGGTGTTATAATAGGGGCAATCATCTAAAAGTTACATTTTGGGAGGAGTTTGTTGATGAATTGAAAAAATTAATTATTGATGATGGTCCTGAACCACCGGTTGTTACTCTTAAGATGTTTCGTCCAAAGCTCTTTGTTGGTTTGTTCTACATATTTGTTTTATTCATTCAACAAATAATAATTTTTATTTTTTAAAAATAATGTCAATATACTTTCTTATATATTTTTATGTATATTCTATTTGTAGCCAATGTTTATGTTTCCACTAGCTACCATGCATCAAAGTTGATATACTCTAATGACATCAAAGAAATCATTGATTTTAAAAGCAGGTATACTGAATTAACGTTATATAATTATTTTTGTTAATTAGGGATAAAGGTATTAAATTTATTTTAATTTAACTTTAGATAAACATTTTAAAATTTTAGAGGATTTATTGAAACGAATCATAGTAAAAAAATTAGCCTCAAGTACTCATGTGCATTGTAAAAAGTTTTCAATTAAGTGGAAGTACAAATTGAGGTCTTATCATACAACAAGCAAAACACATACAAAATTCATTATAAATTCATAGAAAATTCATTAAAATTTATACTTTTGAAATACATATAACTACCAAAATTATTTTGATTCAGCCAAAACTATGGCCCTAAAATTGTTCTAATGGATAGAAACACATATAAATCCTAAAAACAACAATAAAAGCATACCATAATAAATCCAAAGAAATCTTTGATCAATTGATTTTGATAGATTTGGACAACTTGAAAATTTGTTTTTGATTCAATTTTATGGAAAAGAGAAGGAAGAAAAAAAATTTAAAAGAACAAGAAGAAAAACCTAGAGAAACTCAGTCGTCAAATGTGATTTTTTTTCTTTTTCATTTTCTTTTCTTTTGTATGATTTGAATGAATTAATAACTAGGTTAAATGACTAATGAATTTAATATCTTACTTAGCCTGTCAATAACTATCATGGCTTTTGAATTTGTCTAAAATTAATAAAATGCATAGCAATATTAGCAAAATAATCAAACTAAATTCATTCATATATCACGTATAACACACACCACATTAAACTATTATTTGATCTTTTTCAATGTGTTATGCACTTTAGCATTCTATTCTTTAGACACCCACTGGTAAATACATTGTTGAAAGGAGAAATCAAAACAAACATGGATAATAACGCTATTATTTTATTGTATACAAAAGATAATATTACGACGAACACTAGTCAAGCTTGAAAAATAGACTCAAATTAAATGCACCAAATAATCACTTGTTGGAACATACCCTAACAAGAACACACCCACAATTATATGCTACACATTCTTAGCACACAATTCTACAATGAGAAGCACACAATTGGAGCACTCAATTCTACTCTCTTGGACTACTGAATTAAATGGTTCCCTTTGCAAAACATCCACGTCCTAGTTATCAAACTTAAAACCGGTTTATTAACCGATTTAATATCTTCACATAAGATCTAGTAAAATTGAGTACGTGTGAGTGGGCTGCAAAAAGATACTAGATTTTTTTCATAATTTTGTTTGGCCAGTACATTTTTTCGTAATTTTATTCATTTAAACCAAAAAAAATTACAAATGAACTCAATTTATAACAGTTAAAGGTATAGCCAAAATAATCCAAATAGCATAGCCAAAACCAACTCCAGCTAATTAGACTAAAGCAAAATGTAACACTTAAGATTGGGCCACGCCACACAAACGCAGGCTCCCTCTACTACACATTATGACACGAGCTCGAACACTTGCTCCTCTAGTAACTATGATACAGACTCGACCACTTGCCCCTCTACTACAGATTATGATGCAGGCTCGACAACTTGGGGCTACTTTAGTGCAATAGAGATTGCCAACCTTGGTCATGGGGTCTTCAACATTGCCTATCAACGTTCTAAATCCGGCCAATTATCTTAGAGAGACTTTTACATGATTTGTGGAGAAAAAGTACAGCAAAAAATTATTGGGGCCACAAAGAAGTAGTCGTGAACTTGGCAGCAAGATCATTAGTTTTAAAAATTAGCATGTCATTTTAAAGTTTTCTTATAACTTCAACTAATTAAAAAAAAAAAAAAAAAAAGATAGTATAGTATTCAAATATTAGACTTAATTGTTGTGTCTTTCCAATAGAGAAAAAACCTCAAAATAATGGCGTATGCTTCTTGACTTGCAACAAGTACACAGTATTCTTTAGTAAAGGCTGCGTCAAAGAAAATCCCAAGTAGCTCAACATATATCGGATTGATATGTTCATGAATCACCTCTAGAAAAATTTCAGAGGAGTTGTTTCTAGCAAGAACTCTTCTATATTCTGGCAAATGAGTTCATACAATTTACGACCATTAGAGATATACCAAAAACGAAGAAAAAAAATTCTAATCGCAGAGCACAAAACATCACTGGGCCAGTTTAACTCATCATACTTGGTGACTGCCATTCAAGATTCATGTTAGAACGTAAAGTTTGCAAGGCCGAAGATAAAGAAAGTGTGAAAGCTTATTATTATTTACAATGGCAAGTTGGTCAGAAATTATAATGATTGATATGTTAAGCTTAGGTAGAAACGAAGTTGTAGGGCTTCCAGGTTGTATGATGTTCTTTTGGACCTAAATCAGCACCCGACATGGGAGGCGGGATGTCTGGCTACCATTTTTAATCGGAAGCCCATTGCATTTGTTCATTAGTTGCAAAAGGTATTGATTTTAAGTTAGATATAGTAAAGATACATTTGCAGATGTATCCACTAAGGTACAAAGCTTAGACCTTAATAGTTTGGAAAGGCTAACTATGGATTCAATAAGAACACAAATTATTCATTTGTAATATTCTCACACTGAAAAGGGGAACAACTTTCAATAAATAAATATACTTTGGACTTAATTGTTGGGTCTTTACTATTTTGAAAAGACCCTCCAAAAAATGGCGTATACTGCTTGAATTGCGGCGAGCACACGGTATTCTTTAGTAAAAGGCGAAAGAATAGTTTGCTTTGTGCTCACCGCGCAGCTGCGTGAGTCTACCAACCCAGTTCCAGCTCAACTTATTGAAGTGTCTCATAACTCTTATTTGGTGTTTCTCAATGTGGGATTCTCGTTGGTCCTATTCTCATTCAACCCTTCTTGTTTCTTGAATGTAGGTTGTGTCCAAAGCACTTGAATGGAGGACAAGCAAAAGGTATTCTTAGCAAAAAGAAGAGCATGTAATTGTTTGGTTTAAGGACGAAAGGAGGACAATAAAATTCATTGAGTGGGGGGGGGGGTCTTTACTTCTTCCTCTCTTACTTTTCATCATAGATTGACAAACCGGGTTGTTTCAAGAATTTGACTTTCACTAAGTGGGGAGTAATAAACAAAATATTTTCCAAAATTGAAGATTACACTAGGAGAGTTATCGGAAATTATAATTTAGAAATGCCATGAGAGTTGTGACTTTGATGGATAATATTGTCTCCTCTCATATTCAAATTTCCATTTATTTACATGTATTCTTATCTTAAATTTTCAACTTTGAAGGTTGGGTTGGGCCATGATAAAAGGCAAAAGAATAGCTAGCTTTGTGCTGGCTGCACAGCTGCATGTTTGCTCTGTTCTTTCATTCAACTCTATTTGTTACTTAAACAAGGTTCTATAAAAAAACGTGTGTACATATCATCTGATTTCTGATTGAGAAATCACCTATAAAAATATACTTGAAGAATATGAACTCTTCACTATTTTGGCAAATGAGTTTTATCAGATTCCAATAAAGCTGCACACAATTGCTTGCTCCATTTCTCTACCGAATTCAGATCAAGATTGTTCACATTTTCGATTGCATCTACAACACATAATCCAACGAAAATTAAACAGCACATTTGTTCAGTTAAATAGCACTTCTAACAATATGTAATTTTTTTCCAAAGCTCAACTCGACAACAGAGAATAAATACTACCTTGTGAATAAAACTAGATAAGATGAAAACTTCAAACTTGAACTGGGCAGGGGCCGCGCGAACGCAGGCCCCCTCTACCACAAATTATGACGCAGGCTCGGCCACTTGGGCCGACCTTAGGTGGGCACCCCTCCCAAGTGCAATGGAGGTCGCCAACCTAGGCCATAGGCCTGCCGGATCGCCTATTGACCCCGTCCAGGTAAGTATGCAGCACATATTCGTTTCTTGCATTTATATTACTCCTTCTCCCATGCTCCACCTGCTATGATACAATGTGGGATATTTCACTTTCTTCCTTTCTTAATTTTATCCCAAAATGTTAAATCCACCCAAGAATAATGCAGATAGGAGCGAGAATCATCTCCAACAGTAGTATGCTAAGTATTAATTTGAAGTTGTAATTGATAAAAAAAATTGAAGTTGAGTATTTTGCTAAATAATCAAAATTTCACTAATTTATTACCAAAAAACACTCTAGAATCAATTAAATTAATTTGAAGTAGGTATTTGCCTTATTCTGCAAATCAGATTAAAACTAATTCTGAACGTTCTGTGAAAAAATGGGGAATACATGATCTGGATATATTATCTAATTTCTGATTCGGAAGTAACCTTTGAATAAATACTTAAATTTTTTGAAGGATATGAACCCTTCTGTTCTTACTTGCTCCATTTTTACACCGAATTCAGATCAAGATTGTTCATATTATGCCCCTAAATTACCTATAAATAGCCTCTTATATGTTTGCCTAAATAACAATTACACTATATGTACTTGTTTTCTAAAGCTCAACCAGAACATCAGAGCTTAAATATCACAAGGTAAAATTAGATAAAAAGAAAATTAAAAACTTGAATTGGGCGGGGGCCGCACGAACGCAGGTCCACCTCTACCACAAATTATGACACAGGCTCGGCCACTTGAGCCGACCTTAGGCAGGCACCCCTCCTGAGTGCAATGGAAATTGCCAACCTAGGCCATGGGCCTTCTGGATCACTCATTGACCCCGTCCAGGTAAGTAAATAGCTCATCCTCGTTTCTTCTTTTATGTTGCTACTTCTCCCATACTCCACCTGCTATGATATAGTGTGGGATATATTTCACTTCTTCTTTTCTTACTTGTCATCCTAGTTTAATAAAGAGGGTCATTTTACGAATTTGATTTCACAAAGTGGGAGTAATAATCTATGGAGATAAAAGGAAAAGCAAGAAGTTATTTGTTTTTTTGTCATATAATTTCGGGTGAGTGTTTCGTTCATGATGAAGAGTTTTCCTCAAGGAAACTTTAAAAGGCATTACTGGTAAATCCGTCCAAGTATAATAATGCTCATAGAAGTGGGAATGACCTCCAACAGTTGTATGCTATAATATATAACTAGTAAATATAGGTGGTGGCTTTGCTGAGGTTTTAGTCGTTAATCTGAACAAAATTTTATAGAAATTTGAATTACAATTTTTAAATTACAATTTTTGTCGAAATTTGAAATAATTGATCTGCTCGGACTATTTTTTTCTTCATGATCACCCCCATCAATAAATGAAATAGGACTATAAATAAGTTAAATATTAAAGAATATTTACAAAGTCTTATCTATTTCCGGTAATTTCCAGTAATGTTAGAGATATGGCTCTTTGATTTCAGGAAATTATGCCCTACTTATATAGGTATTACCCACATTAAATATCCACCATATAATCAATGTATATGGATAAAAAAAAAAATGACATTTGATAACACCAAATATATGATGGATACCTTATAGAACCAAATTAGCATATGATTTCACTGCATGAGTACTCCATCGGAGAGTTCAATAACAAATGTAGTAAAGCACCATATTCAATGTGATTTGTGAAAATGGTAAGTTACTATTGTTTTCATGTGGCTTCTAGGTACTATTATCTTCATTTCACTTAGTTGAACACCCTGTATTATTATATAATATTACTGCTTCTAACTTTACATTTAACGTTCACAAATTTCAAATAAATACAGAAAAAAAAAAAAAACCAACTTCATGTTTTCAAAAGGATACTTTTGTATAAAATTGAATTAATTTGTATCTCATCTTTATACATATGGAAATCGTTACTTTTAGACTCAAATTAAAATGATTGTTGTAAAGTGCCAATCAACTTCTAATGTCTATTTATAAATGTTCAACTAATTTAGTTTTTCAAGACATAAGAATCACAGTTGAAATAATAAATATGATATATAACCAAATTCAAGAAGTTCGTCGTCACTACTATTTTGACATCAGTCTCACTTCTTTCTATCATCATATTTAACTCTTTATCTTTTATCTGCCACATGAGATAATAATTAAAAGATAATGCATAGAAAGTACATCACATAACTCATATACTAGAATTAAAATAATATGGTTCCACATATGGTACTAATGTAGGCAACTAATAAGTAATGGAAGAATTTGGGAGCCATAAACTTATAAGTGGGTGGTCTATGTGCCTTAAACTCACAGGTTGGCTGTCTAGGAATCCGATAACAGTATCTTAAGTATAAAATACAATAAAAGCTAAATCATAAAGTACCTTTTCCAAGGAAAAAAACTCTCTCTTATATATATATATATATATATATATATATATATATATTTTTTTTTTTTTTACATAAAACAAAATGGACTAATATCTCATAAAATTTTCCTCATACATACCTTAGCCGTATAAGTTAAATGACACATAATATGACTTTAACAAATCATATACCATACATCTATATATATATATATATATATATATATATATATAATAGCAGAAACAGTACATAATTAGAAACCATTGTATTTTCTCGCCAAAAATCATTCCTAAATCTCGAAGTACACAAGACATCATCTATTTGGACAAATTTATATTATTAAATTTATATTTAAGTTAAACAATGAGCTAAATGTTTGCATTCAATCATAGAAATTGTTTACTTAATTAATAGGTCAAATTTACTTTAAATGCTTTTTGTAGGAAATATTCATATTTTTGTAAATGTATATTTTATAAAATACTATAATAATTTACTAAGTAATATTAATATGTTATTTATAAAATGTTATAATATAATAAAATAAAATAATACATGGTAATATAAAAAATAAATAAATAATCGTTGCTGAAATATACTATTTTCAATAATTCGAAATTAACTTTAGGGTGATTGATTAGTATATTAGTGTGTACTAATTAATTATATTGTGAATAATTCGAAATTGATGTAATCTTAACTTTTGTCCTCATTCTAAAAGCAAGTAATTATCAGCCGCACTAAATCTTGGAAGAACATATTGAAGGTTAACACTAATCAAATATTTAATTGCAACATATTTAATTGCGTAAGTTTTGGAATTAACAATAAATAAATAAATAAAATTGATCGACAATTTGTGATTAATAAGAAATCAATTAACCGCTGCAGTAAATCTTGGAAGAAGATATTGAAGATTAATAGGAATATGTTATTTAATTGCTCCAAATTCAATCCCAACAAAAAATTATTAAGTCAACCCATAAATATTATAATTAATTTGACCTAATCACTAATTAATTTGATTGTTAATGTATTTTAATAGTTTATATAATTAAATGTATTTGCCAACATATTCTACTGTGAAGATAATAACATATATATATATATATATTAATATATATATATATATATATATATATATATATATATATATATATATAATAGCAGAAACAGTACATAATTAGAAATCATTGGATTTTCCAGCCCAAAATCATTACTAAATCTGGAAGTACACATGACATCATCCAATTGGACAAATTTATATTATTAAATTTATATTTAAGTTAAACAATGAACTAATTGTTTGAATTCAATCATAGAAATTGTTTACTTAATTAATAGAACTTTCTTTAAATGCTTTTTGTAGGAAATATTCATATTTTATAAATGTATATTTTGTAAAATACTATCATCTTTTACTAAGTAATATTAATATGCTATTTATAAAATGTTCTCATATAATAAAATAAAATAATACATCGTAATATAAAAAATTAATAATTAATCGTTACTGAAATATACTATTTTCAATAATGAGAAATTAACTTTTAGGGTGATTGATTAGTATATTATTGTGTACTAATTAATTATATTGTGAATAATTCAAAATTGATGTAATCTTAACTTTTGTCCTCATTCTAAAGCAAGTAATTATCAGCCGCACTAAATCTTGGAAGAACATACGAAGGTTAACACTAATCACATATTTAATAGCGTAAGTTTTGGAATTAACAATAAATAAATAAAAGAAATTGATTTGATCCACAATTTGTGATTAATAAGAAATCAATTAACTGCTGCACTAAATCTTGGAAGAAGATATTAAAGATTAATAGGAATCAGTTATTTAATTGCTCCAAATTCGATCCCGACAAAAAATTATTAAGTCAACCCATAAACATTATAATTAATTTAGACCTAATTACTAATTAATTTGATTGACAATGTATTTTAATGGTTTTTATAATTAAATGTATTTGCCAACAGATTCTGTTGTAAAGATAATAACAACTATATATATATATATATATATCATCTATTTGGACAAATTTTTATTATTAAATTTATATTTAAGTTAAACAATGAGCTAATTGTTTGCATTTAGTCATAAAAATTGTTTACTTAATTAATAGGTCAAACTTTCTTTAAATGCTTTTTGTAAGAAATACTCATATTTTATAAATGTATATTTTATAAAATACTTTTATATTTTACAAAGTAATATTAATATGCTATTTATAAAATGTTCTAATATAATAAAACAAAATAATACACGGTAATATAAAAATTAAATAATTAACCGTTGCTGAAATATATTATTTTCAATAATTCAAAATTAACTTTTAGGGTGATTGATTAGTATATTATTGTGTACTAATTAATTATATTGTGAATAATTCAAAATTGATGTAATCTTAACTTTTGTCCTTATTCTGAAAGCATGTAATTATCAGCCGCACTAAATCTTGGAAGAACATATTGAAGGTTAACACTAATCATATATTTAATTGCAACATATTTAACTGCGTAAGTTTTGGAATTAACAATAAATAAATAAAAGAAATTGATTTGATCTACAATTTGCGATTAATAAGAAATCAATTAACCTCAGCATTAAATCTTGGAAGAAGTTATTGAAGATTTATAGGAATCAGTTATTTAATTGCTCCAAATTCGATACCAATAAAAAATGATTAAGTCAACCCAGTAATATTATAATTAATTTAGACCTATTCACTAATTCATTTGATTGTTAATGTATTTTAATAGTTGTTATAATTAAATGTATTTTCCAACAGATTCTGCTGTGAAGATAATAACATCTATATATATATATATATATATATATATATATATATATATATATAATAACAGAAACAGTACATAATTAGAAACCATTGTATTTTCCCACCCAAAATCATTACTAAATCTGGAAGTACACATGACATCATCTAATTGGAAAAATTTATACTATTAAATTTATATTTAAGTTAAACAATGAGGTAATGGTTTGCATTCAATCATAGACTTTGTTTACTTAATTAATAGGTCTAAATGTCTTTAAATGCTTTTTGTAGTAAATATTCATATTTTATAAATATATATTTTATAAAATACTATCATAGTTTACTAAGTAATATTAATATGCTATTTATAAAATGTTCTAATATAATAAAATAAATAATACATGGTAATATAAAAAAAAATTAGTCGTTGTTGAAATATATTATTTTCAATAATTCGAAATTAACTTGTAGAGTGATTGATTAGTATATTATTGTGTACTAGTTAATTATATTGTGAATAATTCGAAATTAATGTAATCTCAACTTTTGTCCTTATTCTGAAAGCAAGTAATTATCAGCTGCACTAAATCTTGGAAGAACATATTGAAGGTTAACACTAATCAGATATTTAATTGCAACATATTTAATTGCGTAAGTTTTGGAATTAGCGATAAATAAATAAAAGAAACTGATTTGACCCACAATTTGTGATTAATAAGAAATCAATTGACCGCTGCACTAAATCTTAGAAGAAGATAATGAAGATTAATAGGAATCAGTTATTTAATTGCTCCAAATTCGATCCCAACAAAAAATTATTATGTCAACCCATAAATATTTTAATTAATTTAGACCTAATCACTAATTAATTTGATAGTTCATGTATTTTAATAGTTGTTATAATTAAATGTATTTGCCAACAGATTCTGTTGTGAAGATAATAACAATTGTTTTCTATTTTTTTTTAAATTAAAAGGATATAATCTATATATGAATATATATATATATATATATATTTGAAAAATAAATATTAATTGTTATGAGGTGACATTACGTAGATTCCAATATATTTATATAGATTACTTAAATTTTTATGCAATTTTCCAATTAATTAATATAAAAATTGATTAACAATAATATAAAAAATATATATCTATATTATTCATGCATATTGTGGATTGTTAAAAAATTTAGTACTTTTAAATTTGTTTAAAATGATAAAAACAATTATGCTATGTAATTATGTAATTTACGTAAGTTTCAGAATTATCAATAAATAAATAAAAGAAATTGATTTGATCCACAATTTGTGATCAATAAGAAATCAATTAACCGATGCACTAAATCTTGGAAGAAGATATTGAAGATTAATAGAAATCGGTGATTTAATTGCTCCAAATTCGATCCCAACAAAAAATTATTAAGTCAATCCATAAATATTATAATTAATTTAGACCTAAAACTAATTAATTTGATTGTTAATGTATTTTAATAGTTGTTATAATTAAATGTATTTGCCAACAGATTCTGCTGTGAAGATAATAACCATTGTTCTCTTTTCTTTTTATTTTTTACAATTAAAAGAATATAATCTATATATATATATATATATACATATATATTTAAAAAAATTAATATCAATTTTTATGAGGTGACATTTTGTAGATTCAAATATATTTATATAGATTACTTAAATTTTATGCCAATTTCCAATAAATTAATATAAAAATTGATTAACAATAACATAAAAAATATATATCTATATTATTCATGCATATTGTGGGTTGTTAAAAAATTTATTATTTTAAAATTTGTTTAAAATGATAAAAAAATAATTATGCTATGTAATTACATAATTTGCAAAAAAGGATAGATTATTAAATGAATTAACCACCGAATAAAATATTAAGTCTACCAATTAATATTATAATGCACTAAATCAACACACTAAAGAACAATATATGAATAAAAAAGGGAATGGTACGTCATTAATGAAATGTTAGACTAAGCATGTTGGTAGCAACTACATTTAATGTTGACAGCATAGATGATTGCATGTTTGTAGCAAAATGGTCAAACCACAGTCCATTTATTTTTTTTAAATTTTAATATTGACAGATTGAAATTATTATTAAATGTAATTAATGGTATAGGAATATTATCTATTTATTATATAGAAATATTTTGCGTAATTTAAAATAATTATATCGATATATATATATATATATATTATTTATTTAAGCACTATAGATTGATATATGATCTCAATCCCTATACTCTAAATATTAGTTAATCTCAAATCAATCATCAATTAATTATCAATAAAATCAATGCACTAGCTGTTAGTATAAATGGACTCATTTGACCTAAGCAGTATCACATAATTTTCATTCGAAACCGTCATTTGTGTTCATTCCAGGTATTAGGACGCAAAAGTTATTTTATAGATAATATGTGAATATTGTTGTAATATAACTTCTTTTTTTATATTCACAGGCATATGTTGATATTCACACGATGTCATCAAACTTTGTTTTATGCAAGGATCTCGATCCCAAGTTGTCAAAATTGGCAATTAAATTGTGTTGCACAAGGATTTATGAAGCACCCGCTTATGGTTATAGAAATAGCAGTTCAAATCTTGAGGGTCTCTTCCATGATGCTGAAGTATTCCTAGAATGTATAAATTAATATTAATATTGTAAATTTTATAATATTATTCTAAACTTTTATATATTTTGATGGGGTTACATGATACATTGTTAAGGTGTTACAAATCATGAAACTATAAAAGCAAGATAAATTAACAATCGCAAGAAGAAACTATTTGAAGAACTCTCTACATTGTACGTGATTTTGTTGTAACCAATAACAAAATTCGTTACAAAACAACTCCCAATGAAAAGAAGATTATTTTCATTTCATTTACTAGATTGACTCAATTCTTTGATAATAATTTTTCATGCAATATGTATGATTTCAAACCAATTGGAGAACTTATCTCTGGCAATAAGCTTGAGGAAGATCTTCTCATTGGTAATATTTTTAGTTTATTGTATATTTTAAAAGTTATATTTAATAACTATTTTTTATATTTGTAATTATTATATCATTAATCGAGATATCATTGGGAGAATTGTCACTGTTTATTCGTGCCAAATCAAAGATGTAAAGGTCAAGCCTACAAGAATGATGGAGATGACTTTGGAAGATGCAGTGTAAATATATTTATTCATATCTTATAATCATTATTTTGTTTGATTCTACTCATAAATTATTTTTCTGATTTTATTGTTTATGGTGGTGTTATAATAGGGGCAATCATCTAAAAGTTACATTTTAGGAGGAGTTTGTTGATGAATTGAAAAAATTAATTATTGATGATGGTCCTGAACCACCGGTTGTTACTCTTAAGATGTTTCGTCCAAAGCTCTTTGTTGGTTTGTTCTACATATTTGTTTTATTCATTCAACAAATAATAATTTTTATTTTTTAAAAAATATGTCAATATACTTTCTTATATATTTTTATGTATATTCTATTTGTAGCCAATGTTTCTGTTTCCACTAGCTACCATGCATCAAAGTTGATATACTCTAATGACATCAAAGAAATCATTGATTTTAAAAGCAGGTATACTGAATTAACGTTATATAATTATTTTTGTTAATTAAGGATAAAGGTATTAAATTTATTTTAATTTAACTTTAGATAAACATTTTAAAATTTTAGAGGATTATTGAAACGAATCATAGTAAAAAAATTAGCCTCAAGTACTCATGTGCATTGTAAAAAGTTTTCAATTAAGTGGAAGTACAAATCGAGGTCTTATCATACAACAAGCAAAACACATACAAAATTCATTATAAATTCATAGAAAATTCATTAAAATTTATACTTTTAACATAATATACATAAAATACATATAACTACCAAAATTATTTTGATTCAGCCAAAACTATGGCCCTAAAATTGTTCTAATGGATAGAAACACATATAAATCCTAAAAACAACAATAAAAGCATACTATAATAAATCCAAAGAAATCTTTGATCAATTGATTTTGATAGATTTGGACAACTTGAAAATTTGTTTTTGATTCAATTTTATGGAAAAGAGAAGGAAGAAAAAAAAATTTAAAAGAACAAGAAGAAAAACCTAGAGAAACTCAGTCGTCAAATGTGATTTTTTTTTCTTTTTCATTTTCTTTTCTTTTGTATGATTTGAAAGAATTAATAACTAGGTTAAATGACTAATGAATTTAATATCTTACTTAGCCTGCCAATAACTATCATGGCTTTTGAATTTGTCTAAAATTAATAAAATGCATAGCAATATTAGCAAAATAATCAAACTAAATTCATTCATATATCACGTATAACACACACCACATTAAACTATTATTTGATCTTTTTCAATGTGTTATGCACTTTAGCATTCTATTCTTTAGACACCCACTGGTAAATACATTGTTGAAAGGAGAAATCAAAACAAACATGGATAATAACGTTATTATTTTATTGTATACAAAAGATAATATTACGACGAACACTAGTCAAGCTTGAAAAATAGACTCAAATTAAATGCACCAAATAATCACTTGTTGGAACATACCCTAACAAGAACACACCCACAATTATATGCTACACATTCTTAGCACACAATTCTACAATGAGAAGCACACAATTGGAGCACTCAATTCTACTCTCTTGGACTACTGAATTAAATGGTTCCCATTGCAAAACATCCACGTCCTAGTTATCAAACTTAAAACCGGTTTATTAACCGATTTAATATCTTCACATAAGATCTAGTAAAATTGAGTACGTGTGAGTGGGCTGCAAAAAGATACTAGATTTTTTTCATAATTTTGTTTGGCCAGTACATTTTTTCGTAATTTTATTCATTTAAACCAAAAAAAATTACAAATGAACTCAATTTATAACAGTTAAAGGTATAGCCAAAATAATCCAAATAGCATAGCCAAAACCAACTCCAGCTAATTAGACTAAAGCAAAATGTAACACTTAAGATTGGGCCACGCCACACAAACGCAGGCTCCCTCTACTACACATTATGACACGAGCTCGAACACTTGCTCCTCTAGTAACTATGATACAGACTCGACCACTTGCCCCTCTACTACAGATTATGATGCAGGCTCGACAACTTGGGGCTACTTTAGTGCAATAGAGATTGCCAACCTTGGTCATGGGGTCTTCAACATTGCCTATCAACGTTCTAAATCCGGCCAATTATCTTAGAGAGACTTTTACATGATTTGTGGAGAAAAAGTACAGCAAAAAATTATTGGGGCCACAAAGAAGTAGTCGTGAACTTGGCAGCAAGATCATTAGTTTTAAAAATTAGCATGTCATTTTAAAGTTTTCTTATAACTTCAACTAATTAAAAAAAAAAAAAAAAAAAAGATAGTATAGTATTCAAATATTAGACTTAATTGTTGTGTCTTTCCAATAGAGAAAAAACCTCAAAATAATGGCGTATGCTTCTTGACTTGCAACAAGTACACAGTATTCTTTAGTAAAGGCTGCGTCAAAGAAAATCCCAAGTAGCTCAACATATATCGGATTGATATGTTCATGAATCACCTCTAGAAAAATTTCAGAGGAGTTGTTTCTAGCAAGAACTCTTCTATATTCTGGCAAATGAGTTCATACAATTTATGACCATTAGAGATATACCAAAAACGAAGAAAAAAAATTCTAATCGCAGAGCACAAAACATCACTGGGCCAGTTTAACTCATCATACTTGGTGACTGCCATTCAAGATTCATGTTAGAACGTAAAGTTTGCAAGGCCGAAGATAAAGAAAGTGTGAAAGCTTATTATTATTTACAATGGCAAGTTGGTCAGAAATTATAATGATTGATATGTTAAGCTTAGGTAGAAACGAAGTTGTAGGGCTTCCAGGTTGTATGATGTTCTTTTGGACCTAAATCAGCACCCGACATGGGAGGCGGGATGTCTGGCTACCATTTTTAATCGGAAGCCCATTGCATTTGTTCATTAGTTGCAAAAGGTATTGATTTTAAGTTAGATATAGTAAAGATACATTTGCAGATGTATCCACTAAGGTACAAAGCTTAGACCTTAATAGTTTGGAAAGGCTAACTATGGATTCAATAAGAACACAAATTATTCATTTGTAATATTCTCACACTGAAAAGGGGAACAACTTTCAATAAATAAATATACTTTGGACTTAATTGTTGGGTCTTTACTATTTTGAAAAGACCCTCCAAAAAATGGCGTATACTGCTTGAATTGCGGCGAGCACACGGTATTCTTTAGTAAAAGGCGAAAGATTAGTTCACTTTGTGCTCACCGCGCAGCTGCGTGAGTCTACCAACCCAGTTCCAGCTCAACTTATTGAAGTGTCTCATAACTCTTATTTGGTGTTTCTCAATGTGGGATTCTCGTTGGTCCTATTCTCATTCAACCCTTCTTGTTTCTTGAATGTAGGTTGTGTCCAAAGCACTTTAATAGAGGACAAGCAAAAGGTATTCTTAGCAAAAAGAAGAGCATGTAATTGTTTGGTTTAAGGACGAAAGGAGGACAATAAAATTCATTGAGTGGGGGGGGGGGGTCTTTACTTCTTCCTCTCTTACTTTTCATCATAGATTGACAAACCGGGTTGTTTCAAGAATTTGACTTTCACTAAGTGGGGAGTAATAAACAAAATATTTTCCAAAATTGAAGATTACACTAGGAGAGTTATCGGAAATTATAATTTAGAAATGCCATGAGAGTTGTGACTTTGATGGATAATATTGTCTCCTCTCATATTCAAATTTCCATTTATTTACATGTATTCTTATCTTAAATTTTCAACTTTGAAGGTTGGGTTGGGCCATGATAAAAGGCAAAAGAATAGCTAGCTTTGTGCTGGCTGCACAGCTGCATGTTTGCTCTGTTCTTTCATTCAACTCTATTTGTTACTTAAACAAGGTTCTATAAAAAAACGTGTGTACATATCATCTGATTTCTGATTGAGAAATCACCTATAAAAATATACTTGAAGAATATGAACTCTTCACTATTTTGGCAAATGAGTTTTATCAGATTCCAATAAAGCTGCACACAATTGCTTGCTCCATTTCTCTACCGAATTCAGATCAAGATTGTTCACATTTTCGATTGCATCTACAACACATAATCCAACGAAAATTAAACAGCACATTTGTTCAGTTAAATAGCACTTCTAACAATATGTAATTTTTTTCCAAAGCTCAACTCGACAACAGAGAATAAATACTACCTTGTGAATAAAACTAGATAAGATGAAAACTTCAAACTTGAACTGGGCAGGGGCCGCGCGAACGCAGGCCCCCTCTACCACAAATTATGACGCAGGCTCGGCCACTTGGGCCGACCTTAGGTGGGCACCCCTCCCAAGTGCAATGGAGGTCGCCAACCTAGGCCATAGGCCTGCCGGATCGCCTATTGACCCCGTCCAGGTAAGTATGCAGCACATATTCGTTTCTTGCATTTATATTACTCCTTCTCCCATGCTCCACCTGCTATGATACAATGTGGGATATTTCACTTTCTTCCTTTCTTAATTTTATCCCAAAATGTTAAATCCACCCAAGAATAATGCAGATAGGAGCGAGAATCATCTCCAACAGTAGTATGCTAAGTATTAATTTGAAGTTGTAATTGATAAAAAAAATTGAAGTTGAGTATTTTGCTAAATAATCAAAATTTCACTAATTTATTACCAAAAAACACTCTAGAATCAATTAAATTAATTTGAAGTAGGTATTTGCCTTATTCTGCAAATCAGATTAAAACTAATTCTGAACGTTCTGTGAAAAAATGGGGAATACATGATCTGGATATATTATCTAATTTCTGATTCGGAAGTAACCTTTGAATAAATACTTAAATTTTTTGAAGGATATGAACCCTTCTGTTCTTACTTGCTCCATTTTTACACCTAATTCAGATCAAGATTGTTCATATTATGCCCCTAAATTACCTATAAATAGCCTCTTATATGTTTGCCTAAATAACAATTACACTATATGTACTTGTTTTCTAAAGCTCAACCAGAACATCAGAGCTTAAATATCACAAGGTAAAATTAGATAAAAAGAAAATTAAAAACTTGAATTGGGCGGGGGCCGCACGAACGCAGGTCCACCTCTACCACAAATTATGACACAGGCTCGGCCACTTGAGCCGACCTTAGGCAGGCACCCCTCCTGAGTGCAATGGAAATTGCCAACCTAGGCCATGGGCCTTCTGGATCACTCATTGACCCCGTCCAGGTAAGTAAATAGCTCATCCTCGTTTCTTCTTTTATGTTGCTACTTCTCCCATACTCCACCTGCTATGATATAGTGTGGGATATATTTCACTTCTTCTTTTCTTACTTGTCATCCTAGTTTAATAAAGAGGGTCATTTTACGAATTTGATTTCACAAAGTGGGAGTAATAATCTATGGAGATAAAAGGAAAAGCAAGAAGTTATTTGTTTTTTTGTCATATAATTTCGGGTGAGTGTTTCGTTCATGATGAAGAGTTTTCCTCAAGGAAACTTTAAAAGGCATTACTGGTAAATCCGTCCAAGTATAATAATGCTCATAGAAGTGGGAATGACCTCCAACAGTTGTATGCTATAATATATAACTAGTAAATATAGGTGGTGGCTTTGCTGAGGTTTTAGTCGTTAATCTGAACAAAATTTTATAGAAATTTGAATTACAATTTTTAAATTACAATTTTTGTCGAAATTTGAAATAATTGATCTGCTCGGACTATTTTTTTCTTCATGATCACCCCCATCAATAAATGAAATAGGACTATAAATAAGTTAAATATTAAAGAATATTTACAAAGTCTTATCTATTTCCGGTAATTTCCAGTAATGTTAGAGATATGGCTCTTTGATTTCAGGAAATTATGCCCTACTTATATAGGTATTACCCACATTAAATATCCACCATATAATCAATGTATATGGATAAAAAAAAATGACATTTGATAACACCAAATATATGATGGATACCTTATAGAACCAAATTAGCATATGATTTCACTGCATGAGTACTCCATCGGAGAGTTCAATAACAAATGTAGTAAAGCACCATATTCAATGTGATTTGTGAAAATGGTAAGTTACTATTGTTTTCATGTGGCTTCTAGGTACTATTATCTTCATTTCACTTAGTTGAACACCCTGTATTATTATATAATATTACTGCTTCTAACTTTACATTTAACGTTCACAAATTTCAAATAAATACAGAAAAAAAAAAACCAACTTCATGTTTTCAAAAGGATACTTTTGTATAAAATTGAATTAATTTGTATCTCATCTTTATACATATGGAAATCGTTACTTTTAGACTCAAATTAAAATGATTGTTGTAAAGTGCCAATCAACTTCTAATGTCTATTTATAAATGTTCAACTAATTTAGTTTTTCAAGACATAAGAATCACAGTTGAAATAATAAATATGATATATAACCAAATTCAAGAAGTTCGTCGTCACTACTATTTTGACATCAGTCTCACTTCTTTCTATCATCATATTTAACTCTTTATCTTTTATCTGCCACATGAGATAATAATTAAAAGCTAATGCATAGAAAGTACATCACATAACTCATATACTAGAATTAAAATAATATGGTTCCGCATATGGTACTAATGTAGGCAACTAATAAGTAATGGAAGAATTTGGGAGCCATAAACTTATAAGTGGGTGGTCTATGTGCCTTAAACTCACAGGTTGGCTGTCTAGGAATCCGATAACAGTATCTTAAGTATAAAATACAATAAAAGCTAAATCATAAAGTACCTTTTCCAAGGAAAAAAACTCTCTATATATATATATATATATATATATATATATATATATATATATATATATATATATATATATTTTACATAAAACAAAATGGACTAATATCTCATAAAATTTTTCTCATACATACCTTAGCCGTATAAGTTAAATGACACATAATATGACTTTAACAAATCATATACCATACATCTATATATATATATATATATATATATATATATATATATATATATATATATATATATATATAATAGCAGAAACAGTACATAATTAGAAACCATTGTATTTTCTCGCCCAAAATCATTCCTAAATCTCGAAGTACACAAGACATCATCTATTTGGACAAATTTATATTATTAAATTTATATTTAAGTTAAACAATGAGCATTAAATCTATTTGGACAAATAAAAGAAATTGATTTGATCTACAATTTATGATTAATAAGAAATTAATTAACCTCAGCATTAAACCTTGGAAGAAGATATTGAAGATTTATAGGAATCAGTTTTTTAATTGCTCCAAATTCGATCCCAATAAAAAATTATTAAGTCAACCCAGTAATATTATAATTAATTTTGACCTAATCACTAAATCATTTGATTGTTAATGTATTTTAATAGTTGTTATAATTAAATGTATTTTCCAACAGATTCTGCTGTGAAGATAATAACATCTATATATATATAATAGCAGAAACAGTACATAATTAGAAACCATTGTATTTTCCCACCCAAAATCATTACTAAATCTGGAAGTACACATGACATCATCTAATTGGACAAATTTATACTATTAAATTTATATTTAAGTTAAACAATGAGGTAATTGTTTGCATTCAATCATAGACTTTGTTTACTTAATTAATAGGTCGAACTGTCTTTAAATGCTTTTTGTAGTAAATATTCATATTTTATAAATGTATATTTCATAAAATACTATCATAGTTTACTCAGTAATATTAATATGCTATTTATAAAATGTTCTAATATAATAAAATAAATAATACATGGTAATATATAAAAAAAAAAAAATCGTTGTTGAAATATATTATTTTCAATAATTCGAAATTAACTTGTAGAGTGATTGATTAGTCTATTATTGTGTACTAATTAATTATATTGTGAATAATTTGAAATTGATGTAATCTTAACTTTTGTCCTTATTCTAAAAGCAAGTAATTATCAGCCGCACTAAATCTTGGAAGAACATATTGAAGGTTAACACTAATCAGATATTTAATTGCAACATATTTAATTGCGTAAGTTTTGGAATTAGCAATAAATAAATAAAAGAAATTGATTTGATCCACAATTTGTGATCAATAAGAAATCAATTAATCGATGCACTAAATCTTGGAAGAAGATATTGAAGATTAATAGAAATCAGTTATTTAATTGCTCCAAATTCGATCCCAACAAAAAATTATTAAGTCATCCCATAAATATTATAATTAATTTAGACCTAACACTAATTAATTTGATTGTTAATGTATTTTAATAGTTGTTATAATTAAATGTATTTGCCAACAGATTCTGCTGCGAAGATAATATCCTTTGTTTTCTTTTCTTTTTTTTTTTAAAAATTAAAAGAATATAATCTATATATATATATATATACACACATATATATTTAAAAAATTAATATCAATTGTTATGAGGTGACATTTTGTAGATTCAAATATATTTATATAGATTACTTAAATTTTATGCCAATTTCCAATTAATTAATATAAAAATTGATTAACAATAATATAAAAAATATATATCTATATTATTCATGCATATTGTGGGTTGTTAAAAAATTTATTATTTTAAAATTTGTTTAAAATGATAAAAAAAAATAAGTATGCTATGTAATTACATAATTTGCAAAAAAGGATAGATTATTAAATGAATTAACCACCAAATAAAATATTAAGTCTACAAATTAATATTATAATGCACTAAATCAACACACTAAAGAACAATATATGAATAAAAAAGGGAATGGTACGTCATTAATGAAATGTTGACCGAGCATGTTGGTAGCAACTACATTTAATGTTGACAGCATAGATGATTGCATGTTTGTAGCAAAATGGTCAAACCACAGTCCATTTATTTTTATTAAATTTTAATATTGACAGATTGAGATTATTATTAAATGTAATTAATGGTATAGGAAAATTACTTATTTATTAAATACGAAGAAATGTGAAATTGATTTTTTAATATAAAATATCCAATTTTGGGTACTATTATTAATATTACATAAGAATTTTGTTGAATTTATTATATAGAAATATTTTGCGTAATTTAAAATAATTATATATATATATATTATTTATTTAAGCACTATAGATTGATATATGATCTCAATCCCTATACTCTAAATATCAGTTAATCTTAAATCAATCATCAATTAATTATCAATAAAATAAATGCACTAGCTGTTAGTATAAATAGACTCAGTTTACCTAAGTAGTATCACATAATTTTCATTCGAAACCATCATTTATGTTCATTCCAGGTATTAGGACGCAAAAGTTATTTTATAGATAATATGTGAATATTGTTGTAATATAACTTCTTTTTTTATATTCACAGGCATATGTTGATATTGACACGATATCATCAAAGTTTGTTTTATGCAAGGATCTCGATCCCAAGTTGTCAAAATTGGCAATTAAATTGTGTTGCACAAGGATTTATGAAGCACCCGCTTATGGTTATAGAAATAGCAGTTCAAATCTTGAGTGTCTCTTCCATGATGCTGAAGTATTCCTAGAATGTATAAATTAATATTAATAGTGTAAATTTTATAATATTATTCTAAACTTTTATATATTTTGATTGGGTTACATGATACATTGTTAGGGTGTTACAATTCATGGAACTATAAAAGCAAGATAAATTAACGATCTCAAGAAGAAACTATTTGAAGGACTCTCTACATTGTACGTGATTTTGTTGTAACCAATAACAAAATTCGTTACAAAACAACTCCCAATGAAAAGAAGATTATTTTCATTTCATTTACTAGATTGACTCAATTCTTTGATAATAATTTTTCATGCAATATGTATGATTTCAAACCAATTGGAGAACTTATCTCTGGCAATAAGCTTGAGGAAGATCTTCTCATTGGTAATATTTTTAGTTTATTGTATATTTTAAAAGTTATATTTAATAACTATTTTTTTATTTGTAATTATTATATCATTAATCGAGATATCATTTGGAGAATTGTCACTGTTTATTCGTGCCAAATCAAAGATGTAAAGGGCAAGCCTACAAGAATGATGGAGATGACTTTGGAAGATACAGTGTAAATATATTTATTCATATCTTATAATCATTATTATGTTTGATTCTACTCATAAATAAATTTTCTGATTTTATTGTTTATGGTGGTGTTATAATAGGGGCAATCATCTAAAAGTTACATTTTGGGAGGAGTTTGTTGATGAATTGAAAAAATTAATTATTGATGCTGGTCCTGAACCACCGATTGTTACTCTTAAGATGTTTCGTCCAAAGCTCTTTGTTGGTTTGTTCTACATATTTGTTTTATTCATTCAACAAATAATAATTTTTATTTTTTAAAAAATATGTCAATATACTTTCTTATATATTTTTATGTATATTCTATTTGTAGCCAATGTTTCTGTTTCCACTAGCTACCATGCATCAAAGTTGATATACTCTAATGACATCAAAGAAATCATTGATTTTAAAAGCAGGTATACTGAATTAACGTTATATAATTATTTTTATTAATTAAGGATAAAGGTATTAAATTTATTTTAATTTAACTTTAGATAAACATTTTAAAATTTTAGATGATTTATTGAAACGAATCATAGTAAAAAAAATTAGCCTCAAGTACTCATGTGCATTGTAAAAAGTTTTCAATTAAGTGGAAGTACAAATCGAGGTCTTCTCATACAACAAGCAAAACACATACAAAATTCATTATAAATTCATAGAAAATTCATTAAAATTTATACTTTTGAAATACATATAACTACCAAAATTATGTTGATTCAGCCAAAACTATGGCCCTAAAATTGTTCTAATGGATAGAAACACATATAAATCCTAAAAACAACAATAAAAGCATACCATAATAAATCCAAAGAAATCTTTGATCAATTGATTTTGATAGATTTGGACAACTTGAAAATTTGTTTTTGATTCAATTTTATGGAAAAGAGAAGGAAGAAAAAAAATTTAAAAGAACAAGAAGAAAAACTTAGAGAAACTCAGTCGTCAAATGTGATTTTTTTTCTTTTTCATTTTCTTTTCTTTTGTATGATTTGAATGAATTAATAACTAGGTTAAATGACTAATGAATTTAATATCTTACTTAGCCTGCCAATAACTATCTTGGCTTTTTGAATTTGTCTAAAATTAAATAAAATGCATAGCAATATTAGCAAAATAATCAAATTAAATTCATTCATATATCACGTATAACACACTCCACATTAAACTATTATTTGATCTTTTTCAATGTGTTATGCAGTTTAGCATTCTATTCTTTAGACCCACTGGTAAATACATTGTTGAAGGGAGAAATCAAAACAAACATGGATAATAACGTAATTATTTTATTGTATACAAAATGTTGTGATTGAATCTAAGATAGTTCAATCGTGATCCAAGAAATTCAAATAAAAATAATGTGAATAAGAAATCAACACCAGATTTTTTATAATAGTTCGATCAAAACCGATCTACATCCACTTTGTTGCTCTCTTTGTATTGATTATAGTGTATGTTTTACAACCACTCAATCTCTACCTTGAATCTGCTACTCTACACAAGATACAAGTGTTTGAAACTCTCTCTCTTTTCTTCACTCAAAGACGAAAGATGAATCAATTCTCTACCTTGAATATGCTAATCTACACAAGATTCAAGTGTTTCAAACTCTCTCTCTTTTCTTCACTCAAAGATGAAAGATGAATCAATTCTCTACCGGAAGAGATGAATTGGTATTTATAGATGTATACCAATTGTAACAACCTCTATTAACTAATAATCGCTTCTAACAACTTGAATAATAACCGCTAACAAAACCTCAACCGTTTTGCTAACTCCCGTTGCTATTAGTTTGCTGTTATTATCACAAATCTCCACCTTAACAGCACAATTATATTGCTGCCACGAAACAAAAGAGCACTTCCCACAATTATTCTACATAGAATAATCAACACAGCTCCACCTTGAACTGCAACTGCAACACTGCTCATCCTCGAGCAGCAGAATCAACAACACAAAGATCATAGCAACCATTGCTCCACCTGGAACAACTATAACCACAGTTCTTTACCAAACTGCACAACCACAACTCCACCTAGAGCTGTTTTACTCCTCACTGCTCCACCTTGAGTAGCTCCCCTTGTTGTCAAGTTTAACACAGTCCAATGCGGCTTAAACACAACTCCAACTTTGAAGTAGGTAAAGCCTTTGTGAGACTATCTGCAGGATTCTCAGCTGTATCAATCTTGGAGATTGAAACCATCTCCTTCTCCACTAAGTCCCTCACAAAATAGAGTTTTACATCTATATGTTTTGTCCTTTCATGATAACCTTGGTGCCTTGACAAATGTATGGCACTTTGGTTATCACAGAATATGTTAACCTTCTCCTATGTTACACCAAACTCCTCCAGTATTCCCTTGAGCCAAACTGCCTCTTTTACAGCTTCAGTAAGTGCAACATACTCTGCCTCAGTAGTAGAAAGAGCTACCACAGACTGATGAAAAGATTTCCAGCTGATAGCAGTGCCATACACTGTAAACACATAACCTGTTAGAGACTTTCTTGTATCTATGTTTGCTGCAAAATCAGCATCAACATATCCTACCAATGCATCACCTTCAAGTGTGTTTCTCTGAAACTTTAGCCCCTTCATCATAGTGCCCTTCACATACCTCATGGCCCACTTCACTGATTCCCAATGACTCTTTCCTGGATTACTTATGAATCTACTGATCATGCTCATAACATAGGCCATATCAGCCTATGTTGTAGTAACAGCTTTACACAGGTTCATATTGTATCTCTTTAGTACCTTATCAAGATAAGACTCCTGCCTGAGATACACAGCTTCAACATTTCTTTCTCTCTTAATCTCCATCCCAAGTATTACCTTGGCTTCACCAAGATCTTTCATGTCAAACTCTGCCTCCAAGATCTCTTTAACATCTTGTATTCCCTCCATTGTGCTATTGGCTATAAGCATATCATCTACATATAACAAAAGATAGGTAAGAGATGTACCTTCACTTCTGAAATACACACAATTGTCATGTTCACTTCTCCTGAATTTGCATGACTCCATATACTCATCAAATATGAGATACCATTGCCTTGGACTTTGCTTCAATCCATATAAAGATCTCTGTAGCAAACAAGCTTTGGTTTCAGAATTCTCCACAAACACACCCTCTGGTATCTTCATGTATATAGTCTCTTTTAATCTTCCATGTAGAAATGTTGTGGTTACATCCATTTGATGTAACTCCAAATTAAACTGAGCCACCAGTGACAAGAGTATTCTGATGGAACAATGTTTGACTACGGGTGAGAATATCTCATTGTAGTCTACTCCTTCCCTCTGTGAGTATCCCATGGCCACCAACCTGGCCTTATACCTCACTCCTCTGATGACAATCTTATTTTCTTTGATTACATCTAGCTTTCCCCCTTCAGATTCAAACCTGTACCCCATTGCATCAAGTACTCCCAGAGAGATCAGATTTCTTCTCAAATCAGGAACATACCTAACATTCCTCAGTAATCTGACCACAACATCAAACATTTTGATGTGTAGTGCACCGATACCTTTCACTTACAGCTTTGATCATTGCCTAGCATCACTGTGCCACCATTGATTTGCTGTAACATAGAGAACCAATCCTTGTTGGGTGTCATATGAAAGCTACAACCCAAGTCCAACACCCACTCTGATTCAACTTCATCAGTTGTCACACACAGAGCTTCTGAAAATTCATAGCCAGCTTCTTCAGTATTGTTTGTTGTCTGATTTGCCTGATGTTTGTGACTCCCATTTGATGTGTCAACTCCTTTTCCCTTCAATGCCTTCCACTTCTTGCAATTCTTCTTGAAATGCCCAGGATCATGGCAATGAAAGCATTTCCTTATCTCTGGATTATTGACAAAATCAGTTGGCTATTGTTCTTGTTTCTTTTGAAATGGCCCCTTCTTCTGAGGTTTCTTGCCATTGTTGTACTGCTTCTTGATGTTTAAACCTTCTCCACTTGTTGATGCCATTGAAGTTTCAGTTGATTTCTGCAGTTCCTTTGACTTCAGTGCAATTTGCACTTCTTCAAGATTGATTGATTCTTTGCTCCCAAAGAGCAAAGTATCTTTGAAGTTTTCAAACGACCTTGGTAAGGCAGATAACAGGATCAAGGCTTTTTCCTCTTCAGTCATCTTTACCTCCAAGTTTTCAAGATCATCCAAAATCTTATTGAACTCATCCATCTGTGTAAGAATGGATTTATCCTCCACCATCTTGAACGAGTATAGCTTCTGTTTCATATAGAGTCTATTAGCAAGTGATTTTACCATATACAAGCTTTCAAGTTTATCCTAAACTCCCCTTGCAGTGGTTTCCTTCGACACTTCCCTAAGAGCTTTATCCCCCAATGACAGAATTATCATGCTATGGGTTTTCTCCAACATCTGAGCGTGTTCCTCAGATTTCTCCGCCTTCTCCTTTCCTGCAGAACTTGCACTCTCCTTCTTTAATGCATCACCCAGTCCTTGCTGTATAAGCAGAGCTCGCATCTTCACTTTCCATAACCCAAAGTCAGTTTTCTCAGTGAATTTCTCAACATCAAATCGCGTAGTACCCATCTTGAATCACCTTCTTCACGTTTCCCACAGACGGCGCCAATTTGTTGTGATTGAATCTAAGATAGTTCAATCGTGATCCAAGAAATTCAAATAAAAATAATGTGAACAAGAAATCAACACCAGATTTTTTATAGTGGTTCGATCAAAACCGATCTACATCCACTTTGTTGCTATCTTTGTATTGATTATAGTGTATGTTTTACAACCACTCAATCTCTACCTTGAATCTGCTAATCTACACAAGATACAAGTGTTTGAAACTCTCTCTCTTTTCTTCACTCAAAGACGAAAGATGAATCAATTCTCTACCCTGAATCTGCTAATCTACACAAGATTCAAGTGTTTCAAACTCTCTCTCTTTTCTTCACTCAAAGATGAAAGATGAATCAATTCTCTACCGGAAGAGATGAATTGGTATTTATAGATGCATACCAATTGTAACAACCTCTATTAACCAATAACCGCTTCTAACAACTTGAATAATAACTACTAACAAAACCTCAACCGTTTTGCTAACTCCCGTTGCTATTAATTTGCTGTTATTATCACACAAAAGATAATATTACGACGAACACTAGTCAAGCTTGAAAAATAGACTCAAATTAAATGCACCAAATAATCACTTGTTGGAACATACCCTAACAAGAACACACCCACAATTATATGCTACACATTCTTAGCACACAATTCTAATGAGAAGCACACAATTGGAGCACTCAATTCTACTCTCTTGGACTACTGAATTAAATGGTTCCCATTGCAAAACATTCACGTCCTAGTTATCAAACTTAAAACCGGTTTATTAACCGATTTAATGTCATCACATAAGATCTAGTAAAATTGACTATGTGTGAGTAGGCTGCAAAAAGATACTAGATTTTATTCATAATTTTGTTTGGCCAGCACATTTTTTCGTAATTTTATTCATTTAAACCAAAAAAAATTACAAATGAACTCAATTTATAACAGTTAAAGGTATAGCCAAAAAAATTCAAATAGCATAGCCAAAACCAACTCCAGCCAATTAGACTAAAGAAAAATATAACACTTTAGATTGGGCCACGCCACACAAACGCAGGCTCCCTCTACTACACATTATGACACGAGCTCGAACACTTGCTCCTCTAGTAACTATGATACAGACTCGACCACTTGCCCCTCTACTACAGATTATGATGCAGGCTCGACAACTTGGGGCTACTTTAGTGCAATAGAGATTGCCAACCTTGGTCATGGGGTCTTCAACATTGCCTATCAACGTTCTAAATCCGGCCAATTATCTTAGAGAGACTTTTACATGATTTGTGGAGAAAAAGTACAGCAAAAAATTATTGGGGCCACAAAGAAGTAGTCGTGAACTTGGCAGCAAGATCATTAGTTTTAAAAATTAGCATGTCATTTTAAAGTTTTCTTATAACTTCAACTAATTAAAAAAAAAAAAAAAAAAAAGATAGTATAGTATTCAAATATTAGACTTAATTGTTGTGTCTTTCCAATAGAGAAAAAACCTCAAAATAATGGCGTATGCTTCTTGACTTGCAACAAGTACACAGTATTCTTTAGTAAAGGCTGCGTCAAAGAAAATCCCAAGTAGCTCAACATATATCGGATTGATATGTTCATGAATCACCTCTAGAAAAATTTGCGAGGAGTTTTTTCTAGCAAGAACTCTTCTACTAGTCTGGCAAATGAGTTCATACAATTTACGACCATTAGCGATATACCAAAAACGAAGAAAAAAAATTCTAATCGCGGAGCACAAAACATCACTGGGCCAGTTTAACTCATCATACTTGGTGACTGCCATTCAAGATTCATGTTAGAACATAAAGTTTGCAAGGCCAAAGATAAAGAAAGAGTGAAAGCTTATTATTATTTACAATGGCAAGTTGGTCAGAAATTATAATGATTGATAGGTTAAGCTTAGGTAGAAACGAAGTTGTAGGGCTTCCAGGTTGTATGATGTTCTTTAGGATCTAAATCAGCACCCGACATGGGAGGCGGGATGTCTGGCTACCATTTTTAATCGAAAGCCCATTGCATTTGTTCATTAGTTGCAAAAGGTATTGATTTTAAGTTAGATATAGTAAAGACACATTTGCAGATGTATCCACTAAGGTACAAAGCTTAGACCTTAATAGTTTGGAAAGGCTAACTATGGATTTAATAAGAACACAAATTATTCATTTGTAAAATTCTCACACTGAAAAGGAGAACAACTTTCAATAAATAAATATACTTTAGACTTAATTGTTGGGTCTTTACTATTTTGAAAAGACCCTCCAAAAAATGGCGTATACTGCTTGAATTGCGGCGAGCACACGGTATTCTTTAGTAAAAGGCGAAAGAATAGTTCGCTTTGTGCTCACCGCGCAGCTGCGTGAGTCTACCGACCCAGTTCCAGCTCAACTTATTGAAGTGTCTCATAACTCTTATTTGGTGTTTCTCAATGTGGGATTCTCGTTGGTCCTATTCTCATTCAACCCTTCTTGTTTCTTGAATGTAGGTTGTGTCCAAAGCACTTGAATAGAGGACAAGCAAAAGGTATTCTTAGCAAAAAGAAGAGCATGTAATTGTTTGGTTTAAGGACGAAAGGAGGACAATAAAATTCATTGAGTGGGGGGGGGGGGGGGTCTTTTACTTCTTCCTCTCTTACTTTTCATCATAGATTGACAAACCGGGTTGTTTCAAGAATTTGACTTTCACTAAGTGGGGAGTAATAAACAAAATATTTTCCAAAATTGAAGATTACACTAGGAGCGTCGTCGGAAATTATAATTTAGAAATGCCATGAGAGTTGTGACTTTGATGGATAATATTATCTCCTCTCATATTCAAATTTCCATTTATTTACATGTATTCTTATCTTAAATTTTCAACTTTGAAGGTTGGGTTGGGCCATGATAAAAGGCAAAAGAATAGCTAGCTTTGTGCTGGGTGCACTGCTGCATGTTTGCTCTGTCCTTTCATTCAACTCTATTTGTTACTTAAACAAGGTTCTATAAAAAAACGTGGAATACATTATCTGTACATATCATCTGGTTTCTGATTCAGAAATCACCTATAAAAATATACTTGAAGAATATGAACTCTTCACTATTTTGGCAAATGAGTTTTATCAGATTCGAATAAAGCTGCACACAATTGCTTGCTCCATTTCTCTACCGAATTCAGATCAAGATTGTTCACATTTTCGATTGCATTTCTTTCTACAACACATAATCCAACGAAAATTAAACAGCACATTTGTTCAGTTAAATAGCACTTCTAACAATATGTAATTTTTTTCCAAAGCTCAACTCGACAACAGAGAATAAATACTACCTTGTGAATAAAACTAGATAAGATGAAAACTTCAAACTTGAACTGGGCAGGGGCCGCGCGAACGCAGGCCCCCTCTACCACAAATTATGACGCAGACTCGGCCACTTGGGCCGACCTTAGGTGGGCACCCCTCCCAAGTGCAATGGAGGTCGCCAACCTAGGCCATAGGCCTGCCGGATCGCCTATTGACCCCGTCCAGGTAAGTATGCAGCAATTATTCGTTTCTTGCATTTATATTACTCCTTCTCCCATGCTCCACCTGCTATGATACAATGTGGGATATTTCACTTTCTTCCTTTCTTAATTTTATCCCAAAATGTTAAATCCACCCAAGTATAATGCAGATAGGAGTGAGAATCATCTCCAACAGTACTATGCTAAGTATTAATTTGAAGTTGTAATTGATAAAAAAAATTGAAGTTGAGTATTTTGTTAAATAATCAAAATTTCACTAATTTATTACCAAAAAACACTCTAGAATCAATTAAATTAATTTGAAGTAGGTATTTGCCTTATTCTGCAAATCAGGTTAAAACTAATTCTGAAAATCAATTTTTGGAATTTACAAATACTGAAATCACTTTTGTTGGAAAAAAAATTAACAGGTGTGGTCAGAAAATAACAAATACGACTGAGTCGTTTACCTAAGGGATTGAAGCTAGTGTTGTAGCAACGCCAAATCAAGACACTGCCTGCAACTAACAGCATGTTTCCAGGTCCTTGCTCCTTGCATGGAGTTTTCTTTTCAATAACTTCAACTTATATGTATATTAGGAATTGAATTGTGATAATTACTTAAAAAAGAGATTTTATCTTCTTATATTAATTGAATCTATGATGGAGAACGGTGAAACATTTGAGATTATATCCTGTGTTGATAACACTTTCTATAAATAAACAAAGAAGGAAACTAAGAATTGTATTGAAACTTAAGACTTAATGGTTGGATCTTTCCACTTAAAAAAAAAAAACGTACAAAAAGTGACGTCAGCTGGGTAGATAAACTTTTAGTTTCATATTCAATTTATTCATGATATTTCTCAACGTGGGATGCCGTTTAGTACTCGTAAGGTTATTCAAAAAAAAATCCCAAATAGCCCAAAATATACATATGATTGATAGGCTTATGAATCACCTCTGGAAAAATATACGAGGAGTTGTTTCTAGCAATAACTCTTCTACTATTCTGGCAAATGAGTTTATACAATTTATGACTGTCAGAGATATGCCAAAAAAGAAGAAAAAAATGTAATAGTAGGGCACGAAAACATCACTGTTAACTCATCATACTTGGTGACTGCCATTCAAGATTCATGTTAGAACATAAAGTTTGCAAGACCAAAGATAAAGAAAGATTAAGATTTACCATGGAAAGTTGGTGAGAAATTATAATGAAGTTGTAGGGCTTCCAGGTGGTATTATGTTCTTTTCACTCAATTCTGCACCAGCACCCCACGTGGGAGGCGACGTGTCTGAGCTACCATTTTTAATCGGTAGACTATTCCATTTGTTCACTGGTTGCAGCAGCTACCATTTTTAATCGGAAGACTATTCCATTTGTTCACTGGTTGAGAAGGCATTGATTTTAAGTAAGATATAGTAAGAAAAACTTATAATGTATCCATGAAGGTACAAACTTAGACCTTAACTTATTGTGCTAATTCCTGGACATAAAGTACATATATGATTAGATGTAATAACTAGAATTTACAAAGAAGGAGATTTGAGGGAGAATAGAGGAATGCGTAAGAGGGAATGGAATACAATTTGGCCAAAAGTGCCAGAAAACTTGATCAACATCTGCTATTTATACTCCTAACCAACCAAAATTAAACGATGAATAAGAAAGAAACACATGGCGGTTGACAGCTATCGAATCCTAACAAAATTCTAAAAAGAAAAAGACTATTCTGCCCCTATTTTATTTACGAACGTCTGCCTCAAACCAGGCTTGTCCTCAAGCCTGCACAACACGTGATCACACAGCGAATTTAGGTTGCTGGGCTACAAAACGATTGTATTGTTCCCAGGTGGGCTCTTCCTCGGGAAGGTGTGCCCATTTGGTAAGTAGTTCAGAAACCGGCGTGTTACTCTTCTTAACCAACCTTCTAGCCAAAATGGAGACAGGATGTAGAATCACCTTTCCATCACCATCGAAGTGGGGAAGTTCTGGTGAAAGTTCAGCAGTATCACCAATTTTCTTCTTGAGCAAAGAAATGTGGAAGACATTATGAATTTTTGCTGAGGCTGGACGTTGAAGCTTGTAAGCCACCTTTCCCACTGTAGCAAGATACTTAAGGGACAATTTCTACACTTGGTGACTCTGCAAGCTGAACTGCCTATATGGCTTCAATTTCAAGTAGATCCGATCACCAACAACAAATTTCCTATCGTTTCTTTTCTTTTCAGCCATTATAACCCACACGGAATCTTTTCCTTTAGCCTTTGGCAAGCCCTTTATGAAATCCATGTTGATCTATCTCCAAGCTTGATCTGGAATAGGTAATGGCTGAAGTAATCCCGCATACTTGTGTGTGTCATGCTTGCAGAGCTGACAAATGTGACAAGCCTTGATTATTGTTTCCTCCAAAGGCTTAATTCCTGGCAACCAGAAGATACTTTTGATCCTTTGTAGTGTAACTTGAACTCCAGAATGTCCACCCTCAGCAGAACAGTGCATGTAATGAACAATGCTTCTTCTCAAATCATTTCCATTGCCTACATATAACTTGCCTTTACACCTGAGGACTCCCCCTAGTAACTAAATAAAGATAGATTATAAGGAAAAAGGAGTTGCTCCATGATAAATTGTTGGGCCATTTCATCACCTGTATAGCTAGCTCCCACTTTTGTTATCCAAGTTGGTTGTAAAATCTCTTCTAGATAAGGCATCATCAACCTTATTTCTGCCCCCTTATTGTATTCAATTCTGTAGTCATAGCCAAGTAATTTTGTAAGATACTTGTGTTGAATAGGTGTGGATATCTTCTGCTCCAATAAGTGTTTAACGCTGTTGAGATCAGTTCACGAACTGCCCATGCACCAAGTAAGCCCTCCTCTTCTCCACAGCCATAAGTATGGCTAAAAATTCCTTCTCATATATGGACAAACCCAAGTGCTTTGGTGCCAAAGGCCTTATTGAGATAGGCAAGTGGGTGTCCTTGCATTAGAACAGCACCAAAACCATAGTAGCTGGCATCAGTTTTTCCAGAATGAAGACTTTAATGAATTTCGGTAATTTAAGAACAGGAGAAGTCATCATAGCTTCCCTCAGTTTATCAAATGCTTGTTGAACCTCCTTAGACCAATTAAATTACCCCTTCTTTGTAGGCTGAGTGAGTGGTCTTGCCAAGGTTACATAATGCCTTACAAATTTCCTGTAGTATCTAGTGAGTCCCAAAAATCCCCTCAAGGTTTTGACAGATTGTGGAATGGGCCACTCTTTCATTGCCAGCACTTTCTTATGATTTGTCATAACTCCATTGTTAGTAATAATATGCCCTAAATACTCCATGTGAGACAACCCAAAAGCACATTTCGACCCTTTAGCAAACAATTTGTTATACTGCAAAATTTGCAGGGCTATATCCAAGTGTATCATGTGATCTTCCATGGTCTGACTATAGATGAGTATATCATCAAAAAATACCAAAATAAAATCTCCCAAATGTTGTCTGAACACCTGATTATAGATTAAAATGTAGTAGGTGCATTATTTAGCCCAAAAGGCATAACTAAAAACTCATATAACGTAGTGCTTGTGACAAACGTTGTCTTTTCCACATCCTTAGGATGAACTCTAATCTGGTGATAACCATACATCAAATCCACTTTGGAAAACACCTTTGAGCCACCCAATTCATCTAAAAGATCATCTATCAGAGGTATGGGAAAATTATCTTTGATTTTTATAGAGTTCAGCTTTCTATAATCCACACAAAACCTCCAACTCCCATCTTTTTTCTTTTCTAACAAAACTGGTGAGGAAAATGGGCTTTTACTTTGCTGAATAAATCCTGTTTGCAGAATTTCTTGCACCAGTTTTTCAATCTCAATCCTCTGCATGTGTGGATAGTTATAAGGTTGGTTTTTGAAAGGTTCCACACCTAGTTTCAAGCATATTTTGTGGTCATATTCTCTTGTTGGAGGTAAATTTGTCAATGGAGCAAATACCATGTCATATCTATCAAGGATTGGTTGTAATTCTAGAGCAGTAAGTTTTCTTTCTCTTTTGCTCTTTTGCTACTGAAATTAGGTACAGACAACCACACAAACTGTTGCCTTCCCTCCTTGTTGTCTTTTCTAACTGCTTTGTTGATATCTTGCTAAGGGAAACCTCATTACTACCTCCTTGTAGTGTCAAAAATATCTCTCAAACTGTAATTCTAGAGCAGTAAGTGTTCTTTCTCTTTTGCTACTGAAATTAGGCCCCAACTGTCTCAGAATGTCAACCCCTATCACCATATCACAACCCCTCAAGGTGATCAATCTCATAGCAGCTCTGAATTTGCAACTTCCCATTTCCCACTCCAAATTTGGGCACTTGGAATCACAAGGTATTCTAGTCCCATCAGCCACTGTTGCCTATAAGGGATCTGTCATTTCTATTTGACAACCCAGTCTCTTGGCGGTCTGGTTCTCAATGAAGCTATGAGTGCTTCCAGTGTCTATCAACACTGATATAGGCAGCTGCCCCACCTACACCAGCAATTTGATGGTTTTAGACACGAATTGCCCTATTAGAGCATGCAATGAAACTCTAAGGTCATCCGTGGATTCTAGCTTCTCCTCTAGTGCAATTTCCTCCTCATCTGGTTCATCACAGTTCAACACCAAATTTTTGCATTTATGACCAAATACATATGGTTCATCATAGTTATAACAAAGATTCTTTCTCCTCCTGGGTTCCATTTCCTCCTTAGTTAACCTCTTCTGCGGTATTATTATCCCCAGCAGCCGTTTGTGTCATTCTGGATTTCTCCTTCATTCTCAACCCCAGATTGTCTCCAGTTACTACTCGCAGCATTCCTCATCCCCCCTTTATTAGTTTTCTAATAAGTTTTGAAGATTAAATCTTGTTTCCTAGCTAACTGCATTGTCAAAGCTAGAGTGTCTAGATTCAAAAGTTCCACCATTTGCCCAATCTTCTCTTTCAACCTACTTATAAAGCTCTTATGAAATATACCTCATCCAGTGACTTGTTCATGGATTTCATAAAAGCCTTAAGCTCTTCAAATCTGAAGATATACTCCAGAACAGTACCAGTTTGCCTCAGCTTATTAAATTGTCCAATAAAATTACCTCCTTCCACATTTAAAAAACGTAACAAAACTAGTTCTGAGAATTTTACCCAACCAATTGACTCATTTCCTTTCACATAATCCACATACCAATACTCAGCTTTATCAAAACCAAATTATAAAATGAAGATATATTGAATTCATCAAAGAACAACTATAACAGTTGTCACGTATTTATACAAGAGATTGGAGGCTCAAAACTAACTTATGAAACAAGTTGTAACGACCATGCAAGTAGCATAACCATCTAACACATTCCTAACTAATTTCCTAATATATGAAACAAGTTGTAACTACCATGCAAGTGGTATAACCGTCTAACTAATTTCCTAACTGCCGTGCAAGCGGCACATATATTTAATATGCTCCCTTGTAAGCTCAATCAGGTTCAGCATAGATAGATAACTTCGAACCTAGGAACTGAAATCAAGTACAGGACAAGGCTTTGGTTAGTATGTCTGCTGTTTGATTTTGAGATGGAACAAATCTGATATCCAGGTTCTCGCTTTACACCTTCTCTCTAAGAAAATGAACATCAACCTCAATATGTCAAGTTCGAGCATGAAAAGCTGGATTAAAGGCCAATTTAACTGCTCCCAAGTTATCACACCATAAAACTGAATGTTTAACAATGGGCAGACCAAGTTCAACAAAAAGACTCGGAATCCAGACCATTTCAACGGTAGCCATGACAAGAGCCCGATACTCAGCTTCGGTGCTGCTCCTTGCCACAGTATACTGCTTCTTAGAAGACCAGAATATAGGATTAGATCCTAGAAATATGCAAAAACCACCAGTACTCCTCCTATCATCAACACAACTCGCAAAATCAGCATCTACAAAACCTTCAAGCACCATTCTAGAAACAGGTTTAAAGAACAAACCAATGGAAATAGTGCCTTGTAAAAACCGCAATACCCGTTTTCCAACTTTCTAATGATTGATAGTGGGAGCATAAAGAAATTGGCTCAGTTTATTCACAATATAAAAAATATATGGTCTCGTCATAACAAGATATTGTAATGCACCAACAAGACTTCTGTATTTGGACGGTTGATCAAAAAGACGACTGTCTCTCAAATGTTATAATCCGAGAACAACAAGGAGTAGGCAGAGGCTTACATTTTTCTATATCATGTTGATGTAAAAAATCCCTAATGTACTTTGACTGAGTAAGATGAATGCCTTGAACAGTCCTATCAGCTTCCAGACCAAGAAAATAACTCACTTCCCCTAAGTGTTTTAAGGAGAATTTCTTGTCGAGATCGGAGATAAGCTGTTGAATTTTAGAGGGATCATCACCAGTGACCAAAACTTATCAACATACATTAGTACAATTAGCATTTTACCATTGACATGAATGTGAAAAAGAGAATGATTAGAGACAGACATTTTGAGGCCTTTAGAAAGCAAGAAACCTTTGAGCTTATCATACCATGCTTTCGGAGCTTGTTTCAAGCCATAAAGAGACTTCATTAACCTGCAAACATAATCTGGTTTGGAGGAATCTTCATATCCTTTAGGCTGCTTCATGAAAACAACCTCTCTTAAGTCTCCATTTAAGAAAGCATTGTTCACATCGACTTGTTGTATTTTCCAACCTTTAGTGACAACCATGGTGAAAATAAGTCTGATTGTAACTGGTTTAACAACCGGACTAAAGGTATCCAAGTAATCCACTCCGGCATTTTGCTTAAAACCCCTAGCAACCAATCTGGCCTTGTATTTATCAATACTGCCATCAGGTTTTCTCTTGATTTTGAAAATCCACTTGTTAGCGATAAGATTCATGTGAGGATGAGTAGGAACAGGAGTCCACATATTATTCTTCATAAGAGCCGAGTATTCAGAATACATAACAGATTTCCACTCAGGAGAAGATAAAGCTTGTTGGACAGTAACAGGTTCAACATTTGAGAGAGACAAGGCTATATTGTATACTTTGGGTTTGAATATCCCATTTTTGGATCTAGTCATCATACTATAACTAGAAGTGTGAGGCTGTGGTAAAGGAGAGACAGATGGCTGAGAGAAAGTGGATGAACTAGAAGTAGGTAAGTACTGAGTCGATGGAGGTGGAACATCTTGATCGGTAAGTGGAATAGGTGTGATAATCGAAAGAACGGAAAGTATAGAGTTGGTGTGTGTGGGTGAGGAAAAAGGAACGGTTTTAGGAAAAAATGATTGATATGGAAAATCAAGCTCATTAAATTCCACAGTTCTAGCAACATATATCCTACCCGTTGAACTCAAACACTTATAACCTTTATGTGAAGCACTATAACCAAGAAAAATACATTTGGTACTTCTGAACTGTAATTTTGAGGAATTATAAGGTCTAAGAAATGGAAAGCAAGCGCACCCAAATGTCTTGAGGAATGTGTAATCAAGACTCTTTTTAAAAAGAACATGAAATGGAGAAGAATTGTGAAGAACAGGGGTAGGGAGTCTATTAATAGTATATACTGCAGTAAGAAAAGAATCCCACCAAAATTTAGGTGGCATGGAAGCTTGAGCAAGTAAGGATAAGCCAACCTCAGTAATGTGTTGATGTTTCCTTTCAACTAAGTAATTTTGAGAGTGTGTGTAGGCACAAGAGTGTCTAGAAATAATATCTTTAGTTTTGAGGATATTTGATAAGGATTGAAATTCACCCCCCATATCACATTGAAATATTTATAAAGGATTTGAAAATTGTCTTTCAACTATGGCAAGGAAGATAGGAAAAACTTTTGCAACATCAGATTTTTGAACTAAAGGATAAATCCATGTAAAACGAGTGAAATCATCCACAAAGATAACATAGTATCTATAACCATCTATAGATAAGGTGGATGCAGGTCCCCAAACATCACTATGTATTATTTCAAAAGGAGAAATAGTCGTATGAATGACGGAAGGAAAATGCATTTGATGAAATTTTCCAAGTTTACATGCTTCACAAAAAGAAAATTATGAATGAGTACATGATATCTTCAAATGTTGAAGTACTTTATTTAGAGTTCTACTACAACAATGGCCCAAACGTTTATGCCAAAGAGTTGTTGTAATTGTTGCTTTAGAATCTGTGAAATGATGTGCAGAGGCAGTATAGTGTTTGGAGAAGCTGTGGTAGAGTGTGAGATAGAAGGATTGAAGTGTTTTCGCATATGAGAGAGATCAAGTTGGTATAGCCCGTCCTTATGCAGTCCTCTCAAGAAAATTTTGTGTGTTTTCAGATTCTTGATAAAAAAAAAAAAGCAATCATCATGAAATTCAACATATACTGAATTGTCTTGTAAGAATTGAGAAATGCAAAGAAGGTTTTTAGTAATGTACGGAACATGAAGAACATGATTAAGATCAAATAAATCTGAAGAATGTAGGCTAGGTAGAGTAGAGGAACGAACATGAGAAATAGGAATTGAACTTCCATTACCAACAAGGCGTTTCTTACCATGATATGGAGTCTGCACATGGAGATTTTAAAGACTTGAGGTTATGTGATGAGTTGCCCCACTGTCAACAATCCAATCAGAGGCTGATCCATACTCAGAAGAGGAGGAAGAAGAGTCGTAGCCATACATGTCAAATTCGGACTAACCAGAAGGTGAAACAATCGTGGAATTTTGACTTCCATTAGGATAAAAAGTTCCTGGTTAATGTGAAAAAAGAGCAGTAGGCTGAGAAGCAACACCGTATTGAGCAGAAACCATATTTGCTCGTGGAGAAGAATAATAGCCTTGTACTGAACCTGAATTCTCAAGACCTTGATAGTTCACATCAAACCTTTTATAACACTTGATCGCCACATGATTATTCCGGCCACAAGTTTGACAAACCATTCGAGAGTCTTGAAAAAATCGACCTCTTCCTCTATTTCGACCAAAATCTCCACCCCTCTGTGACTGAAAATTAGTTAAATTTTTCTTCTCGCTGAAATGAAGAGAAGGATTCTAAATATTGTTGAGACTAGGAACTGTAGAACTGGTATGCATTTGAGCTAACCGTATTTCATGTGTCTGTAGAATAAACTATAACTCGGATAAGGGAACCTGATCTCCTCTAATAGTGAGAGTTACCACAATACTTTCATACTCGGATCCTAAACCACCAAGTATGTACAAAAATAAATTGTCATCTATCATAACTTGACCAACTACTTTTATATTGTCAGATATTCCTCGCATCTTAAGGACATATTCCTCTATAGATAGATCACATTTCTTTAATGTCTGTAGTTGAAATCGAAGATTCATAACTTTGGCTTTAGACTGAGACCGAAACAAACTCTCAAAGATCTCCCAAACTTCAAAAGAATAAACGCATCAGGTAACATGACCAAACATTGTTTCACTTATTGAATTCAAAAGACAGCTCAATAAGAATTGATATTTTTCAGGATTAGGAACCACAACATCATCATCATCATTTGTAGAGCTAAACTGAGATGGAATGCTCTTTCATTTGCAAAAAAAAAATCCTCGTAACCATGAGCACGCATAGTGGAAAGAACTTGAGACCTCCAATACACAAAATTGGTACAATCTAGCCGAATCGTTAACGTATGAAACATAGAAAAAACAATTTGTGCCATGAGATATGCAGGAGAGGATGATACTGGCTCAAGATACCATATAAAAACCAAATTATAAAATAAAAATATGTTGAATTCATCGAAGAACAACTATAACAGGTGTCACATATTTATACAAGAGATTGGAGGCTCAAAACTAACTTATGAAACAAGTTTTAACTACCAAGCAAGTAGCATAGCCATCTAACACATTTCTAACCAATTTCCTAACTTATGAAAGAAGTTGTAACTACCACGCAAGTGGCATGACCGTCTAACTAATTTCCTAACTACCGTACAAGTGGCATATATATTTAATAAGCTTCACCTCCATAAACATAGTTGTTGTAATAATTTTTTCATTCTCATGCATATTATTTAACATAAAATATGGGTTGCATTTCCTCAACCACGTCGATTTTCTCCACTAAATTTAGGAAACTCAAACCTCAAAAATTTCACGCCAAAGTGCTGAATCTGATTTCCATCACTCAAACTAGAGCTAGGACTAGATCCTAGTATTCCATCATCAGATCTAGAAGCTCTAACAACTGTAATCGGAGTAGAGAGGTTAGGATTAATATTTTCCTTACCTTGTGTTCACAGCACAACCTCCAATTTGCTAGTGAGTTCCATAATGGTACGTTTGAGCTCCATTTGTTCTGCTCTTACTGAATTCACACTCCACGCATTCAACAGCGGATTCTACATGTGGTTGCTCCAGTGCTTCAATACGTTGTGTATTATTTGCCATATGATTATCAGAGATTTGCTGGGAAGAAATCTGGCTCTGAGGCCAAATCTAATAACTAGAATTTGCGGGGAAGAAATTTGGCTCTGAGGCCAAATGTAATAACTAGCATTTGCAGAGAAGGAGATTTGAGGTAGAATAGAGGAAAGCTTCCAGAAATTAAGAGGGGATGGAATAAAATTTGGCCAAAAGTGCCACAAAACATGATTAACATATGCTATTTATACTCCTAACCAACCGAAATTAAACGACTGATAAGAAAGAAACCCGTGGCAGTTGACAGCTATTGAATCCTAGCAGAATTCTAAAAGAGAAAGACTATTCTGCCCCTATTTTATTTACGAACGTCTGCCTGCTGCAACAGTTTGGTTCTTGTTGTTTCTTTCACCCTGAAATCATTCATTCAAAAAACAAATCATGTATGACATAGTTTGGAATGGATAACTGTGGATTCGATAAGAACATGCATTACATTTTTATGTTAGAATGGCTTGTTATAAGTAAAATTTTGGACTTAGTTGGTGGATATTTACTATTTTGAAAAGACCCTCCAAAAAATTGCAGCAGCACATGGTATTCTTTAGTAAAAGGCCAAAGAACTCAACTTATTGAAGTGGCTCATATAACTCTTATTTGGTGTTTCTTAATGTGGGATTCTGGTTACTGCTAGTCCCATTCAACTGTTCTTGTTTTTTGAATGTAGGTTGTGTTCAAAGGAATTGGAAAAGAGGATGAACATAAGGTATTCTTTTGTAAAAGCTGGAAAAAAAAGAGGGCAATAAAACTCAATGAGGGTGTCGTGTGATAAAAACTCATTCAAAGGTGATTTCTTAATTATCAATCAGATTATATGTGCAACTTCTTTATTTCATAGTTAAGTTTAGCTTGATACAAAATGTAAATATGGAGTTCATTCTCATTTCTTTCCTTTATTTTACTCCTTTCATACTATGTGGATTTTTTCACTTCTTCCTCTCTTACTTTTTATTTTAGATTGATAATTCCGACAATTTCAAGAATTTTATTTCATTGAGTGGGAATTGTTAAGATAGTTATGTATATAATTATCTTAGTCAAGTGTATATATCGTTTCCTAGTTTGTAGGATATGTTTATTGTTTCCTAGTCTATTGTGTTAAGATAATTATGTATATAATTATCTTAGTCAAGTGTATATATCGTTTCCTAGTTTGTAGGATATGTTTATGTTAAGATAATTATGTATATAATTATCTTAGTCAAGTGTATATATCGTTTCCTAATTTGTAGGATATGTTTATTGTTTCCTAGTCTATTGCCTAGTTTGTAGCCTAGAATTATGGCTGAATTACTCCATGTAAATTTTATAAATATTGATGAGCAATGAAGGAACGGACACGGAAAATATTCTTTTATGGTATCAAAGCACTAGGGCGACTTTCTTCCGCTGCACCCTAGCTCTCGTTTCCGCCCATCTTTCTCTTTCTCTACCTCTTCTCTGCTTCTTTCAATGGGGGAATCAAAGTCCTCGTTTCACCCCGCACTCTTTGTGACGAATATCAAGAACACCATCCCGATTGTTCTTGAATTTGAAAACTCACAATATTCTACTTGGGCGGAACTCTTCAAACTTCACGCTCGTTCTAAGGGGGTTCTGGATCATATTATTTCTCCTAAGTCTAAGGATAAGGGGAAGGAAAAGGCTCCTCTCACTGATGAGGAGAAGGAGTTATGGTCTACTTTGGATGCAGCCGTGATCCCTTGGATTTATTCCATAATTTCCAACGATCTTTTGCAGACCATTATCGAACCCGACGCTACGGCCATGGAGGCTTGGGATAGGTTGCGTGACATCTTCCAAGACAACCAAAACTCTCATGCCGTAACTCTAGAACAAGAATTCTCCACTACAAAAATGGAGGATTTTCCCAATGCATCGGCTTACTGTCAAAGGCTCAAGGGTCTTTCCGATCAATTGCGAAATGTTGGAGCACCGGTCGATAATAATCGATTGGTCCTTCAGTTGGTTTCGGGTCTCACCGAACCTTATAAGGGTGTTGGTACCCTTATCCGACAGAGTTCACCACTCCCTCTGTTTTACCAGGCTCGATCAATGCTCACGCTTGAGGAGGCGGGGCTCGCTAAACAGGTAGCAACCAGTTCGGTGTCGGCAATGGTGGTTACTTCTCGGAATTCTGATGATGGGTATGACACGTCTGGTGGTTCTCGTGGCCGACAAAACCCACAAAAGAATTCTGGTGGCCGAAAATAGGGCGGTGGTAAGGGAGGAAAATCCGGTGGCAAAGGTGGAAAATCCGGGGGCAGTAGTGGTGGCCGGGGTGGCTCTACCTAGCAGCAGCAGCAGCCGCAGTGGCAGTCCCCGCCACCCAAATGGCAGCAACAACCACAGTGGCCGCAGTTCCCTGGTTGGGGGTGGGGTCCTCAGTGGGCTGCTCCTCCATACCCGTACCCCAACCAAGGGTGGGCTCGTCCTCAAGGCCCAGCAAGGCAGTTCGGTATTTTGGGTCCGCGTCCTCAACAAGCGTATGCCGCATCCAATCAGTCCGTACAGTACACTCCCACGGATATCGAGTCGGCAATGCATACTATGACTTTGAGCTAACCCGATCCTTCGTGGTACATGGACACCGGAGCCACTTCTCACATGACATCCTCCAAGGGTAATCTCTCGTCTTATTTTAATTTGAGCAATCATCCTAATAATATTGTTGTTGGAAGTGGTCATACTATTCCTATTCTTGGTTGTGGTCGTACTACACTCTCATCCCCACATCCTTCTTTATCTCTCAATAATGTCCTTCATGCTCCCAAACTTATAAAAAATCTTATTTCAGTTCGCAAATTTACCTTAGATAATAATGTGACTGTTGAGTTTGACCCCTATGGTTTCTTTGTGAAGGATTATCGGACGGGGATGCCAATAATGAGATGTAATAGCACGGGTGATCTCTATCCTCTCACCGACACCACTTCCACCAATCTTTCTACTCCTTCGAGTTTTGCAGCTTTAGCTCCCTCTCTTTGGCATGATCGTTTGGGTCATCCCGGGTCATCTATTTTAGCTACTCTTCGTAGTAATAAAAGTATTGAATGTACTCGTACTTCAAGTTCTAGTATTTGTCGTTCTTGTGTATTTGGGAAACACATTAAGTTGCCATTTTATTCTTCTATGTCATCTACGTCTTTACCTTTTGATATAGTGCATAGTGATCTTTGGACTTCTCCCGTTTTAAGTTCTTCGGGACATCGTTATTATATGCTCATTTTGGATGATTTCTCGAAATTTGTGTGAACTTTTCCTTTAGCTAAAAAATCTGATATCTTTGATACAGTTTTAGCTTTTCAATCTCATATTCGAACACAATTTGAGCGACCAATTAAGAATGTCCAATGTGACAATGGGAGGGAGTATGATAATAGTTCTTTTTGGGCATTTTTGTGAGTCTAATGGGTTGTCTTTCCGTCTCTCTTGTCCCCAAACTTCATCACAAAATGGAAAAGCCGAGAGAAAACTACGATCTCTAAATAATATCACTCGCACTCTTCTTGCTCATGCATCTCTACCACCTTCCTTTTGGCATCATGCCTTACAAATGGCCACTTATTTGCATAACATTATTCCTAGCAAGCTGTTAGGGAACAAGTCTCCTGTTCATGTCCTCTATCGTCGGGAACCGTCATATTCTCACTTACGGGTTTTTGGGTGTCTCTGCTATCCTCTTATTCCTTCCACCACAATACATAAGCTCCAACCACGTTCCACCCCTTGTGTGTTTTTGGGATTCCCTCCTAATCATAGAGGATATAAGTGTTATAACTTGTCATCAAATAAAATAATCATATGCCGACATGTGATTTTTGATGAAACCGTGTTTTCCTTTGCCAAGCTACATTCTCCTTCTTCTACTGCCTATGATTTTTTGGATGAAGACCTCTCTCCTTCTCTCATTCATCATGTGCAGACTTCCACTCCATCTAGGCCCATTCTCACGGCCCAACCTCACATGGGTGAGGATGTTTCTTCCCCTCAACATCATTCTCCCTCTCCTGCTACTCCAACCGAGCTCAAGGACCCAACACCTAAGCATGGGCCGCCATCACCATCTCATCCATCACCCAGTTCGGTGACATCCACGGCCCAACAACCTCCCCAGCCCACTATCTCACATCCTTCCCAGCCCACTCCTATTCCAAAAATGGTCACACAAAGCCAACATGGCATTTTTAAACCAAATAAAAAATACTGCAATGTTGCTACAATTTCTAAAGTTACGAAATCTCCTATTCCTCGTAACCCAATTGATGCTCTTCGTGATCCAAATTGGAAAATGGATATGGATAATGAATATAATGCTCTTATTAAAAATAAGACGTGGGAGTTGGTGCCCCGTCCACCTGATGTTAATGTCATTCGTTCTATGTGGATTTTTACTCATAAAGTGAAGTCTAACGGTGATTTTGAGAGGCATAAAGCCCGTCTTGTAGGTGATGGAAAAACTCAGCAGGTTGGCATAGATTGTGGAGAAACTTTTAGTCCGGTGGTCAAGCCAGCGACCATTCGAACTGTTCTTAGCCTTGCTTTATCTAAGGCTTGGCCGATTCATCAACTTGATGTCAAGAATGCATTCTTACATGGTGAGCTTAATGAGATAGTGTATATGCATCAACCTCTCGGTTTTCGTGATCACACTAAACCAGATTATGTGTGTTTGTTGCATAAGTCATTATATGGTCTTAAGCAAGCACCCCGGGCATGGTACAACAGGTTTGCTGATTATGTGTTGTCCATTGGTTTTACTAACAGCAAGTCTGATAATTCTTTATTCATCAATCATTCGGGGTCACAAATGGCATATCTTTTATTGTATGTGGATGATATAATTTTGACAGCTTCGTCTCATGCTCTCCGGTGTTCTATTATGTCTCTTCTTGGCTCCGAATTTGCAATGAAGTATTTAGGTCCTTTAAATTATTTCCTTGGCATCGCTGTGACTCGACACAAAGGGGGTCTCTTTCTTTCACAATGCAAGTATGCTGAGGACATAATTGAGAGAGCAGGTATGTCGGCTTGTAAACCATCAGCCACACCGGTTGATACCAAGCCGAAAGTAGGTGCGTCGGGCACTCCATATGCTAACCCGACTCACTACCGCAGCCTGGTAGGGGCATTGCAATATCTGACGTTCACGAGGCCCGACATATCATACGCAGTCCAGCAGGTATGTTTACATATGCACTACCCAAAGGACTGTCATATGGCTGCTCTTAAGCGAATAATTCGCTATGTTCAAGGTACTAAGGATCATGGGTTGCATTTATATCCATCATCTACCTTGTCTCTTATCTCTTACACCGATGCGAATTGGGGAGGGTGCTCCGATACACAGCGTTCTACATCGGGATATTGTGTTTATTTAGGGGATAATTTGGTATCTTGGTCTCAAAACGCCAAGCTACACTCTCCAAGTCAAGTGCCAAAGCTGAATATAGGGGAGTAGCAAATGTGGTGTCCGGATCTTGCTGGCTTCGAAACTTGCTACTCGAGTTGCATTGTCCACTAAAGGAGGCGACTTTAGTGTACTGTGACAATGTAAGCGCCATCTATCTCTCAGGTAATCCAGTGCATCATCAACGAACCAAACACATCGAGATGGATATACTCTTTGTTAGGGAGAACGTTGCGCGTGGTGATGTCCGAGTGCTTCATGTTCCATCTCGGCATCAAATAGCGGACATTTTTACTAAGGGACTTCCACATATATTGTTTGAAGATTTTCGGGATAGTCTCAGCGTCCGTGGCCCTCCCGCTTTGACTACGGGGGTGTTTTAAGATAATTATATATATAATTATCTTAGTCAAGTGTATATATTGTTTCCTAGTTTGTAGGATATGTTTATTGTTTCCTAGTCTATTGTGTTAAGATAATTATGTATATAATTATCTTAGTCAAGTGTATATATCGTTTCCTAGTTTGTAGGATATGTTTATGTTAAGATAATTATGTATATAATTATCTTAGTCAAGTGTATATATCGTTTCCTAGTTTGTAGGATATGTTTATTGTTTCCTAGTCTATTGCCTAGTTTGTAGCCTAGAATTATGGCTGAATTACTCCATGTAAATTGTATACATATTGATGAGTAATGAAGGAAACGGACACGGAAAATATTCTTTTAGGAATAATAAACTAAATATTAGCAATACATGTGATGGTTCACCTCTATTTGATAGGATTGTCTTTGACAACTTAGAAAATGATTTCTCAACTGCCCACTTGCACTTAACTATGTATCCACAATTTAGTTACATTCTCTAGGAATTATGAGCACACTAGAAGAGTTGTGTGATTTGATGGATAATATTCAAAGCATAATGATACCACAAAGTATTTTGATTCAGAAGATGTGAGAACTTTTAAGTTTTTCATCAATTAGAACAGAATTGAATGATCAAACATATACAGTGAACAATAGGGTGGGGTGATGTCTCACCTTCCAATGATACCACAAACTGCTAGGCTGAAACAAGGTTAGCACACCCAGTGTATCAAACTGAAATTAAAAGTCTTAATCTGCCTATAAAAGAAAAGCATAACATAATCACTTAGCCAAGTTAATTGTGAATGGTGTGTTTCGCTGTTCTTTGCATGAATTATTTAAGAGTAGGAAAATGTGTACTTTGGCAAATTGAATGGCGTTTGCTCCAACACCCACAAAAAAGCATCAATAACAATGCCCGAGCCAGCACACCGACGAGCTTGCTGGGCGACGATTTCCTTAATGTGTATTTAATGCTTCCCCTGTTTTCTGGATCGTGGCAAAATGACAGAAGACATTCTACACGGTGTGCAAGCTTTATTCACTTGCATTCTATCACTTCTCTAAGGAAATAGGATTTTAGAAGGATTATAGATTGTTGAATATTTGTATGAAGGTTTGGAAGGAGGGGAGAATGCTCACAATATTAAACATATGTATGCCATACACTAACTTACACAACGTACCCCTATATACTTTTTTTTTTTTTTTTATTTCTAGAATTCTCTAGGATTTAATTTATTCTACACATTTCTAGAACTATATTTTCAGATCCCATTGAGATATATCTAAAAATTAGTAGATTACAACAATTTTTAATATCATTCTTACAGTCTAATACTCTGTTTTTTTTTCCTCCTTTTTATTTTTATACTTTTTATATTTTTTGGCAACAGATACTTAGTGGAATAAAAAATAATAATAGAAACGGACTGCAGAATTTTTCAAGTACACGTTGCCAACTAAATGATGTTATAGGCCCATTGTTCGAACCCAATAAATTTTAGAGTTACTGACCCAAATATCTCAGCCCAATAAGTCTATAATGTTTGTTTTGATTTTGGATCACTTTTCACTAATCGGCCCAAATGTTTGAGCCTTATAATAACTTTTTACTAATAGGCGCAATAAATTTATAATTATTGTTTTGGATCAGTTTGACTAATGGGCCCAATAAATGTATACTTCTTGATTGGTTTTGGATCATTTTACTTTCTTTTCAATCAGTTGTGCGTTTGCATTTTCAATTTAAATAGAGTGCATTAACGTGGAGTTAGTTTTTTTTTTTTTTCTTTTATTATTGATTGACATATTCATACAAATAATGCTCAAAGCTCTAGGAATTGGGAATGGATTTTTACTTATCTAAAGTATTAATTAACTCGTGGAAGGTGTAAGTGTCAAAATATAAATTAATTTTTTTTTTTTTTTGCCAAATATTATGTTTTATGTGTGCGGAAAATCCCTCTTGGGGGCACAATTTCACAATTTTTTTATTTTATAAGCTGGGCAAACAATTTGTATGTGAAAAGATCCATGCATTTAGGAAATAAGAGAACCAATTATTCGCTATCAAATCATCAACATGATCCTTCGACCTTTTTCTTATTCTTTTTTTTATTTGTAATATAAAGTAAAATAAATTATGAAGAAATGTCATCAATAGCATTATAAATCTCCCAAACAAATAAATATTCATATATTATACCATTGAAATTACTATAAACTCCAAGAGAATACCAATGCATTTTAAGGTGGCACACTGAATCGTAATTAAGCAACGAGAACTAATAAGGTGTAGAAGCCATAATTGATAATTGGATGATTTAAGTTTTGGTGTTTCTTTTGGGTTCACTACTTGAAGCAAATTTGGGAGATTTTGCATCTCCGCATCAATTATGATGGATTGTCCCATCCTGTGGTGAATTGGCGACTTTTTGGTTCATTTGTATGATCTTACATGAGAGAACAACTTTTTGATTTGGAGTAGATAATCTTTAATAGTTAAAAAAGATATGTATGACATAGTTTAGTTTGGTTTAGTAGCTATGGATGTGCTGAAATACATATAGTGAAGAATTGATTGGAAAAAAGAAACTCTAAATATGTGGTCATGAAATTGTTCATTTTCAGCAAACATTTCTATGTTGATTAAATAAAAACTAGAAAACTAAATTCAAACTTAATTGTTGGGTTTTTTAAATTAAGATAAGACCCTACTTTAGATTAATTACAACCTAGGAAATTATATTCAAATGTAAGACTTTTAGACTTAATTGTTGGATCTTTTATATCAATAAAAAAACCTTCCAACAAATTCAAATGTTAAGACTTTTAAACTTAATTGTTGAATATACACGGTAGTATAGTAATAGGCAAAAGAATAGTTAGCTTTGTGCTTAAAGCGCAGCTGTGGGGTGAAATTAGACAGCTTCATGTTCTATTTATTGATGTGGATCTCAACTCTTACTTGGTCTATCGATGTGGGATGGTATTTTAGTTCTGTTTTTTCATTCAGCTATATTTGTTTTTTGAATGTAAGTTGTTCTAAAACATGCTGAATACATGACATCCACATATCACTTGATCGATTATTTAAAAATCACCTTGAATGAGTTTTATCAGATTCCTAATAATGCATCTTCAATCTGTTATTGTCCTCTTTTTGTCCTTTAAGCAAACATTTGCTTGCTCCATTTTCCTCCCAAAACTTCAACAAACATGTTCATATTTTCGAATGCATTTCTCTCTATAATGCATATTATGTATGTATGTTACTTTTCAAGCTTTTCCCAAACACTCCATCACTTTAAGTAGATCCTCTCTTTAAATAACAATAATTGTATGTGCTGCTAAATTTTTTCGTTGTCAATTTGATGCAAATCACGTCGATGGAAATGGAATTATCTCAGATTTACGACAAACTAGACCCTTACCATTCAACTAGCTATAATAACACTAAAGCAACAATAGAATATTTTTAATGAAGCAAGATCTAACACTGGTATTGGGCAGGGGCCGCGCGAACGCAGCCCCCTCTACCACAAATTATGACGTAGACTCGATCACTTGGGCCGACCTTAAGCCAGCGCCCCTCCTAAGTGCAATGGAGGTCGCCAACCTAGGCCATGGACCTTCCAGATCGCCCATTGACCCTGTCCAGGTAAGTATGTAGGTATACCTCATCTCTTCATTTTATGTTACTCATTCACCTATACTCCACATGCTATGTTAGCGATGTGGGACTTTTCAGTTCTCCCCTTTCATACTTTTCATCCCAGTTTGATAAATCGGGTCATTTAAGAATTTTATTTCACTAAGATAGAGTAATAATCAAAGGAGATAGAAGATTTTCCATAGAAAAATAACAAGCATTTCATTTTGTCATTTAATTTCATATATATGAGCCTTTTTATCATTGTTTGTATTTATGTTTTGATGAGGTAAAAAATTGTCATATATTCAAAAAATCTAATCATATTCAAAATTGTATACAGGATATGAAGTAGATACTCAAACTAAGGAAGGCTCTATCGAAGGAATCAACAGTTGGAGAAAATAAAGGAATGAGGATCATCATCCAAAGAAGGACAAATCATAAAGAGATACACTAGGAGAGGAAATCGGCCGACTTGAATAAAGAAGGAAAGAAATCAGCAAGATATCAACAAAACTAATTTGTTAAAATTCAGGAAATCAGCGGGCAGCAAATCAAAAGTAAAGATACTCTACAACTGCATATCCGGAGACGAACGACTTTAAAAGAACAAGGCACAAGGAAACTGAAAAGTGTCTCTGTTTCATTCAATTAAGACCATACAAGGGGAGAGCAGTGGCTGGTGGAAAAGCTATCAGATTCGTAAGAATACGATAGCACAAGACTTACTCAAAGCCGAACAGACGGAGAACCATACAGAGACTGAATAACATCATTGACCCACCACCGATTGGACTCGGGAGAGTTCAGCGATCTGCAAATGGGAGTTTGCAACAAAATCCATCTAGAGGACTTGATGGTCAAGTAACGTATTAGAAGAGATGTTTACAAGATTAGACTAATATTTAGGGGGAGCCTAATACGTGTAAGTTCTATTTGTAACATTTGTGGGAACAAAGTATTCTTCTAATACAAATACTTGAGGGGAAGAAGGAACTCTTCCTCATGGTAAATTTCCAAGCTTTCTTTTAGCTTCGCAAATTCAATTATTGTTCGAACTACTGTTGAACTAATATACATGCACACGAATTCTGATCTAACAATTGGCACTAGAGCAGGTTCCAGTTTTTTTAAAAAACAGGTTGATCCAGGGACAGAAACATGGGATCCTATGAAGGAACGTCGCTACGACCACCATCTCTTGATGGACAAAAATACTCATTCTGGAAATCCATGATGATCATCTACTTGATATCCAAACGATGTAGAAAGGCAATTCAAACTAAGTGGACATGGCCGAAAATGAATGATGATAAAGATACAACAAAAATAGTTGACAAACCTAAAACATTGTGGACTGAGGATGAAAAATGTGCAGAAGATGCAACTACATCGCACTGTACGTAATACTAGCCTCTATGGACTCAATGAGACACAAATTGGTGATACACTGTCAAATGGCTAAGGATGCATGGGATGTACTACAAAAACAGTTTGAAGGGAATGAGTCGGTAGAAAATCAAAACTACAAAGGTTGGCTACACAATTTGATGGGATTCAAATGACTGAAGAAGAAAACATTGAAATGTATTTTGCAAGGTTCAGTGACATAATAAACCAATGTTATACCCTTGGAGATGCAATTCAAGAAAATGTACAAATCATGAAAATTATGAGAACCTTGGCCCTAAGATTCAGGAAAAAGATTAGAGTTCTAGAATCATTCATGAGGGTCACCCCAATGTCATTGGATGACCTGATAAGAGAACTAAGAATTTTCGAGATGAACAATGGAATGGATATTCCCAAAAACAAAGGGATGGCACTAAAGTCTGAATCAACTACGGAGTGGATTGAGAATGATGTGATAGAGATTACTGACGAGATGCATTACTAACAAAGAATTACAGCAAGTTCGTCAAAAAATTCAACCAGAGACAGCAGTTCACCAAACGTTCGAACTATGGTGAAAACGTCAAAAAGAAAGGATCCAAAGCTCCAAACTTCAAACAAGATAATCGAAAAGACTCTGAGCAATGCAGGGAATGCCGAAGATATGGACACTATCAAGCTAAATGTCCAAATTTTCTAAGAAAAAGCAAAGCACTATAAGCCACCTGGAGTGAATCTGAGTCAGAAGGAGAAGAAGAATCTGACGAAAAGGAAACGACATATTCCAGTAATTTTGCTGCATATACATCATTGAAGGATCTGTTGTGCCTCACATCGTTAGTGCAAACGGAAGAGGAATTAGAAAAAGATGAAGAACCAAATTTCGATGATCCAACTCTGGAGGATCTGGAGAAAATGTACCTGGACATAACATCTAGATATACAGCAGCTACTGAGGTTATTCAAAGACTGGAGAATCAAGAGAAAGAGTATAAAAGTAAAGGTACCATTTCCATGGAACATCAAGACCTAAGTCGGGTGAAACATGAACTACAAATCACAAGGAAAATCAATGAACGATTGAGCAATGAACTGACTGCATTTCAAAAGAATGTGAGAGATCTGGAGCATCAGGTTCAACTTCAAGCAATTGATATTGAGTCACTCAAAACTGATCTAGAAATAGCACAGAAATCCATTCACGACACCCACAAGGTAAGCACGACATTAACTGATAAAATAACAGAAACGATACATGAATTGCAGGACAAGAATTATGAGATGTCATGATTGCGGTCTGAGTTGGAAAAATTAGTGTGAACTATACAAGGACTGAACAAAGGAAAGGCGAAGTTTGATGAGATCCTGGCATATGGAAGATCACAACGCAACAAAATCGGAATTGGATATACTGAAGAAGGACTATCTGGAATAACAATCTTCGTGCCAGTCAGCTCCTCAACTATCCAATAAAAAGTTCCAAATACTACAAGTGAGTTGGGAAAACAGGACACCAAAGGTACAAAAAAATTCATTCCTATATGTTACTATTGTGGAGCACCTGGACACATCCGACCTAAGTACTACAGAATACAACATGACCTACGATCTGGTAACATCTCTAATTGGAACATGTTTGGTATTCCTGTGCAAAGATCTGCTTCACCAAAGACACAAAAGGTAAATAGAAACAATCACAAGAAATCACACAAGAAAATATGGGTGGTCAAGAACAACATGTGTTTTGCATCTTCATTAGTTTCTCTTGGTGTGAATAACACCGGAACCTGGTTTTTTGATAGCGGATGTTTACGTCACATGACTGAAAATGCCACTTATTTAACTGATATTATCTCAGTGAGTGGTGAATCGGTAACGTTTGGTGACGATAAGAGTGAACGTGCGATAGGACAAGACTCTTAATGTACTTGGTTTACCTAAATTGACTAATGTGTTTCTAGTAAAAAATCTCAAGGCTAATCTATTAAGCATTAGTCAAATATGTGACCAAGGACTACAAGTGAATTTCACTCATGACAAATGCATGGTTATTGACATTAATGATCAATGTATACTTACTGGAACTCGATCGACTAACAACTGCTATCTTCTTGACAGGAATCATGTGTGTCATAATGCAAACACCGGGCAACATAAGTATGGCATAAAAAATTAGGACACATCAGATACAACCACGTCATTGCCTTATCAAAATTCCAATATGTTCAAGGTTTACTTAAACTTCCTAACAAGAATCAAGGAATTTGTGGTCCATGTCAACTAGGTAAACAGGTGAAAAGCTCACACAAAGTAACTCAAGATGTATGCACTAAACAGATTATGGTCCTAGTACACATGGATTTGATGGGACCAGTTCAGACTGAGAGTACTGGAGGTAAAAGGTATATCTTCGTGTACCTGGGTAAGATTTCTTCGAGAAAAATCAGAAATATTTGAAGAATTTGAAAAACTGATAAAATTACTTGAAAATAAAAAAACAGGATTATGTTCTCCGAATACGAAGTGACCGTGGGAGAGAATTTGAAAATAATGTTTTTACTGATTTTTGCACCTCACGTGGTATTGTTCATGAATTCTCAGCTCCTAAAACACCGCAACAAAATGGAGTAGTAGAGAAAAAATCCTACTTTATAGGAGATGGCCAGGGTTATGATGCTTAGCAAAAACATCGCTAAAAATGGTGGGCTGAAGCAATAAACATTACGTGCTACGTGTCAAACTGTGTCTACCAGAGGAAGTGAGTGGGAATGACCTCTTATCAAATCTGAAAAGGCAAAACTCCGAATCTTAGCCATTTTCATGTGTTTGAGTGTAGGTGCTATGTATACAACGACCGACAGCAATTAGGCAAATTGGATGCCAAAAGTGACACTGGTATGTTTCTGGGATACTCCATAAACAGTAGAGCTTTTCGTGTATTCAATTGAAGAACTCAAACACTTATTGAAAGTACTAATGTTGTTTTTTATGACTCTTTGGTAAGACTACACTTATTTGGAATAAACAGGTTCATCTGTTGTGCGCCCTTCAGGTGACCTAAAATGTGAAAATACAATAGAGACTGATCAGATAACAACAAAGGACGAATTTGAAAAATATGAACCTTCCACTAGAGTTCAAAAGGGACATCCTAAAGATCTTATCATTGGAGAACTCGATGAAGGAATAAAGACATACGGAAAGCCAAAACCAGATTACCGGAAAATGGAAGGGTTAGTCCATCATACTGTTATACATCTATGATCAAACCCAAGAACATCCAAGAGGCTCTCAAGGATGACAACTGGATACTAGCCATGCAAGAAGAGTTGGAACAATTTGCTAGAAATGATGTATGGACATTTGTATCACGAGCAGACAGTGCAAACATCATAGAAACCAAATGGATTTTCAAAAATAAAACTGATGAACAGGGAAACATTACAAGAAACAAAGCCCGTTTGGTAGCACAAGGATACACGCAAGTAGAAAGAATTGACTTTGAAGAAACATTTGCTCTAGTTGCTCGACTGGAGTCTGTAAGAATCATACTCTCCTTTGCTTGTATTAAGAAATTCATACTTTATAATATGGATGTGAAAATTGCATTTTTAAATAGTTTTTTAAAAGATGAAGCGTATGTCGAGCAACCCAAAGGCTTCGAAGATCCACATTATCCAAATCATGTGTACAAACTGAAGAAGGCATTGTATGGACTGAAGCAATCTCCTAGAGCTTGGTATAAGAGACTGACGAAGTTTCTGCTCGCTCAAGGATACAAGCGATGAGGGGTAGACTAGACCTTGTTCATCCAATGGTCGAACAATGACATTGTCATTGCACATATTTATGTGGATGACATCGTTTTTGGCACAACGTCCAAAAACAAAGTGAATGACTTTGTCAAGGTAATGTCACATGAATTTGAAATGAGCATGGTTGGTGAACTATCCTACTACCTTGATTTATAGGTTAAACAAGGCAAGAATAGAATCATGATACATCAGGGGAAATACGCCATAAACTTGGTAAATAAATTCGGACTTGAAGGATGCAAAATTGCACAAACACCCACGAGAACAAACACAAAGTTATCCAAAGATGAAGGTGGAACAAGCGTTGATCCAACCCTGTATAGAAGCATAATAGGAAGTCTCTTATATCTCACTACAAGTAGACCTGACATTAGTTTTAGTATGGGACTATGTGCTAGATATCAGTCCAACGCAAAGGAGTCACATCTCAAGGCAGTAAAGAGAATTATATGTTATGTGGCAGGTACTATAGACTATGGACTGAAATATTCTTTTGGCACTAAGCCTTTTCTTGTAGGATACTATGATGCTAATTAGGCAGGTGATGTGGATGATAGAAAAAGCACGTTAGGAGGGTGCTTCTTCATTGGGAACAATCTAGTTTCTTGGCTCTGTAAGAAGCAAAATAACATTTCACTATCAACAGCAGAAGTTGAATACATCTATGCAGGGAGCTCATGCTCTCAACTAGTACGGATGATGCACATGTTGTGCGACTACGGTATGAACTTGACCTCCATGACTCTATTCTGTGACAATTTAAGTGCTATTAATATGTCTAAGAATACAATGCAACATTCCAAAACTAAGCATATAGACATTAGACACCACTACATCAGGGAGTTGGTTGAGGATAGGGTCATTACTCTCGAATATGTTCCCACTGTAAGTCAACTTGCAGATATCTTCACAAAGGCCCTAGACTCTCAAAGATTCATATCCCTAAGAAAATCATTAGGGATTTGCTGTGCTAGTTAATAAAAAAAATATGTCTGATAATTTATGTTTTTCATAATAGACTGCACTTTCACACAGGTTTAAAATTTGGTTTGTTCTGAACTTCAAATCTTATGTAATTTGTTTTGTATAAGGAACTATGATCTTGAAATGATACAGTGGGAAGCTATCAACCGTATGATTGAGCATCATGCACAGAAAATGACAGATATGTGAAAGCTACCACTTAGTGTTCACTACAAGTTCGCACTTAATCAGGGGTTATATGGAATTGAGCTCGTCACATAGGATTTTCCTAGTGTGGTATTTTATTGTGTAGTTTGCGAGATACTACACAAGGTTTCAACAGATGGAGTTATAAGGATCCTTCTATTCACTAATGGAATGCGAAAAGTGAACACATACTTGAACACAGATTAAGAATTTTTTGTAGTGTATTTTCAAACCAAATTGTCTGAACTGAAAATAAGGTCTTCCGTGGACTCAGAGATGACACAACAGACGGTATATAAATATCTCATAAGAAAGCATTAATAGTCGTCATATTAAATTCCATATATGATTTTCTTAATACGGTTATGTTTTCTTTGAATTGGAGGGAAAATTTGTATAAATCAATTAGTGGGTACTATCAGTTAAAGAACATGAAGTTAGAAAACATGACTCACATAATCGACCCTCTCCTGAACATGGCCTTGTGCCTAATGACTGGTTCGGACAGTTGCATGAATGGATTTTCTTTATTAATAATTCACTACATGTGAACACAGGATCTCTATTTATTGATGGAAGTCTAAGTGTCGTTTGATAATATTTTCTCTCAATCCTCGGTAACTCACTCTCTGGTTCAGAACTAAAGAAGAAAATTTTTGTGTATGTGCTTGCAGCCATGGTCGATTTCGATAGCGATATGGGTGGACGCTGGCCGAGCTGGGCTATCATACCTATTAATGATCCAGAACCACTGGAAATTCTACCACCATTGCCCACAGACGCAACCTAAAATCCAAACCCTACATCGGAACCAACCAAAGAGATGAACACAACGGTGTTCGCTCCGGTAGCAGATGAAAATGCCACTCCTCCTCCTACACATTCACCACATACGGGCGACCCAACATTGAACGACTCCAACATTCCTCCAGCAACCTCACCAGAAAACCCACACACATTTCCCTCTCATACAACACGCCCACCAACTGGTCCACCTAAATCCCCAGTGAAGCCTATTCCCAGAAAAACCAACAACAAAAACAAGCCCAAATCCACCGACAAACCTTCGGCCCCACCAGTGAAAAGAAGACGACTTGCTGTGGATTCCTCTTCGAAGGAAGAATATAGCAAATCTTCTCCTCCTCGTCGATCATACCGCACCAGGACGACTTCCCCTGCTATTGAAACAACCTCCTCTCAACAAAGAACAACAGGTGAACATACTGCCATGATTCGAGGTAAAGCATTCTCGAATATTTTTTATTCTAAAGCAGCCCATGACCTATACAAACTTTTTGCCTCTATGTACTTTTGGCTGGAACGAAATTTGTATTTAAAACATTTTAAGAAAACTCATGTTATGAACTGCATACGAAACTGTGGATTAGAAGTAACTGTCACAAATTTGGGGAGATTTTATGATACTATTGTGCATGAGTTCTATGCAAACTTGGTCATTGGTATTCAAGATCCCAACTCTGCTCGCTTTGGAAAAACTTTTGTCCAAAACAAATTGTTAACTTCAGTATTCCTGGTATAAATGATTTCCTTGAACTTAATGGATTAGAAGACGGAGAATAGAATGAGTTAGATTTAGGAGAAGTAGTTGATTTTTTAAGCAATGAGAAGCTGACAAAATGGACAAAGCCTGGCATATCACCGTCGATACTCAAACATGACGGGAACTAGATGCACAAAATTGGTAGACACAACTAGACTTCCACTGCTAACAAGTCTCACTTGAATGCTGCTCAATGTGTCTTCATTTACAGAGTTTTGAATAATATTACCCTAGATTTTGGAAGAGTGGTGTTTGAGACTATTATGGGATTTGTTCAGAAACCAGACCCCCGCAAGAAATTGTATTTCCTCAGTCTTATCTGAGGTCTGCTATCACACCAAGGCGTTAATCCCAATCCCTCTGATGTTTTGTTCGTTCGCCCCGACACTAAAAATGGCTTCCTGAGGATCTAATGTCTATACACGACCACGGACTGCTGCCCCAACACTTCAACCCTTAGAAGTTGCTGATAATCTACTACTGTTCCTCTATCAACAAATTGAAATTATGTACAACCTCGCTGCTGAAGTAAGCGCTCAAAAGCTCTATCTAACGAATATCCTTAAGTCTCTGGATGTGCCTGTAAATACCGGGACGTCCCGCACTTCTAACCCTTTGACACAAGGCTCGAAAAAGGGGGAGGCCACTGTAGGCGCAAGCGCAAGAGCACAAAGGAGGAAGAAGAAGCATGCTACGGCAAGAAAGCAAAAAGGGAAAAGACTCATCGATGAAAGTGAGGAAGAAGAATCAGAAAAGAACTGGGAGAGTGAAGAAGGGTCGGACTAAGGGGGGGACTGATTGTCTATTGATGTTCTTTTTAATGACTGTGATCTGTTAAAAGACATTTGTTAAGTTTTTTTAGGTTGTAAAAACTAAGATTTATGTGGATCATCTATTCATGTTTTTAGCTTGTAACTAAATCTTACTAGCTATCTCAGTCCCAAGTTCGTATATGCTCTTATCCTGCAGGAAACCAACTTGATCAAGATTTTCGAACCATATGCCAAAGGTGGAGATTGATGAGGTAAAAAATTGTCATATATTCAAAAAATCTAATTATATTCAAAATTGTATGCAGGATATGAAGTAGATACTCAAACTAATGAAGGTTCTATGGTTCTATCGAGTGAATCAACTGTTGGAGAAAATAAAGGAATAAGGATCATCATTCAAAGAAGGACAAATCATAAAGAGATACACTAGGAGAGGAAATTGGCCGACTTGGATAAAGAAGGAAACAAATCAGCAAGATATCAATAAACTTGATTTGCTAAAATCCAGTAAATCAGCGGGAAGCAAATCAGAAGTAAAGATACTCTACAACTACATATCCGGAGACGAGCAGCTTTAAAGAACAAGGCACAAGGAAACTGAAGAGTGTCTATGTTTCATTCAATTAAGACCATACAAGGAAAGAGCAGTGGCTGGTGGAAAAGTTATCAGATTCGGGAGAATACGATAGCACAAGACGTACTCAAAGCCGAACAGACAGAGAACCACGCAGAGACTGAATAACATCATTGACCCACCACCAACTGGACTCGGGAGAGTTCAGCAATCTGCAAACGGGAGTTTGCAACAAAATCCATCTAGAGGACTAGATGGTCAAGTAAGGTATTAGAAGAGATGTTTACAAGAGTAGACTAGTATTTAGGGAGAGCCTAATACGCGTAAGTTCTATTTGTAACATTTGTGGAAACAAAGTATTCTTCTAATAAAAAATGCTTGAGAGAAAGAAGGACCTATTCCTCGTGGTAAATTTCCAAGCTTTTTTTTAGTTTATACAAATTCAATTATTGTTCGAACTATTGTTGAACTAATACACGCGCACGAATTCTGATCTAACATGTTTAAGTATTTTCTCAATAAATAAATAAATAAACATTCCAACTATGAATGTTGCTTATTGATTTCTTATGTTCTTATACATAAAACCAATTGCTATTAATTACATAACTTTCTCGCCGTATTTATTAAAGCAATGCACAAACACCTTACATTTAAGCATCGTATCCATATTGATTTTGAAGAATGCAATGACAATGACAGTGGAAAGCAGTCTTATTGTTACTTGAAGTTTCTAAGTGTTGATTATGTTTCCTACCCTTATTTTATTATATATCATACAACTATGAATGTTGGTGTTTCTTGTCGAAAGCATTGGTGGGTTTATTTCTTGAAGCAAGTTTTGGGGACTTTGCATATGCTCATCGATTGTGATGGAATCCTCCAGTGACATGGTGAATTAGTTGACTTTTTGGTTCATTCGTACTAATCTTGCATGTGCTAACAACTCCTGAAAGCAGTGTTAAGAATCTTCCCTAGTTCATGTTTGCTTCAAATTTACCACATAGAGAGAGCATATATCCATATTATACCTACTGCACTAGCTCAGTCACAAAACAAATGCTATCACTGTTTATTGGTCAGTGTTCTATCCATATAGTATGAGATCATATGATTATCTTAATGTGAATATGTCTGATTGGTGAATATTTGTTATATTTTTTTGAGAGATTTTAATGTATTATTTATGATCAATATCTTCTTGACATATATGTTATTGAACTAATTTTATTCTGTAGATAATTGTATCTGAATGTTTCAATTTTAGAAGAGTTGAAATAGGGGACTTACCTGATGGATGGGCAATATGTCATACTACCTAGTCTGACCTGAAGAAATTTTCAACAACCCTGGAATTAATTTGAGGGCCCACTTCCATTCCACAAATGGACTGCCCACAAAACTAAACAGCAGAATATGAGGTTAAACTTGTAGTTATAGACTTTATTAATATTAAACTTGATCTTCTTATTTTCCAAGATGTATACATAATTTAATTAGAGTTTTAATTACATAACAATCATCTTAGCCCCTTCCCCAGAAAGCAAGAGAAAGGAATCGGGTCTCCTCTCCATCAGCTGCTGCTAGGTTTTCTTATTTTTCATTTTGTTGCTTAATTGTAATATGAATTCTAGCTAACTTTTTTATTTCAATGACGATTAACGAAGCTTTAGCTAATCTATTTTTATGAGATCGAATTTGTTCGTATACTTTATGCAAGCATCTATGATTTTCTAATTTTAGTATTGTTAATTATTTCGGTTCTACTGAGTAGTTCGAAATATTCATTAGTTCGAGATTAATTAGTAACCAATTAAATTAGTCATCCATAATTGTGGTTTAGATTTAATTGGTGGTAAATTGATTCTTCAGAATCAAGGCAAAATCAGTCTAAATTTGATAATCCTGCGTCAGAGTTTACTAGTTTTGAATCGAATCTCTCTAGTTATTGCTAGCTCATTAAATCCGTAGAGCGTCTCTCGGGTTGTCAGTCGATTGGAGAAATAATTGGTGAAGCATGAGAAATTAAGGAGAGATAAGACTGCATCTACGGTGGTTATAACTGATTTGTTTTCATGAATTAAAATTATTTTTGCATCAATGATTGAAATAATTAGCTAGACTTGATTAATCGAAAACCAAAATGCTTTACCTCTTTGATACAAAAGTCATTCTTTTGATTATAGCTATTCAATCACTCTCGAATTATAAATATTTGTTGCTAACTTTGAATTTAATTGACAGACAAAAAAAAAAAAAAAAATTCTCTATATTCCTTTAATGTGGGCATACCGACTAGTGTTGCATTATTTTTGGTGAAAAACAACAGCACCAAATATTAATAAATTTTGGGGTTATACTTTTCGGTGATCACTATTTAATTTAAAGACAGGAAATATAAATAAGATTTAACACATATATGTGTGTAGATTTGCGCACGCTTGTACGATTGTACATTTTATGTAACATGTAATAATTAATAGATTGTTTGGATCATGAACTCACATTGGAACTGAGAAATGAAGACACAACCTTCAACAGAAGTTATTTCATCACAAATTGCACCAACTATATCAGATGCTAATTTACATACAATCAACAAACTAATTTCGCTTATAATGAGCTTCAGCCGAATTAATGAAAAAATAATAGTAGATTATATCATCATAGCATATTGCAAGATATATTGTCCATTAAAATTATCCAATTATGCTAGCATATCAAGGTTGCTAGTCGTTTTTCTTTATCACGAGAAACTGCCCCAAACACATTCTAGGAATCATTATCCTCACCATTTCTTCGTCCATGGATACTGTGAATTACCTCATTAACTACTCAGGACTTTCTATGTTTATTTCAGAAAAAAAAATAAGAAAAAAAAAAAGAACACAAACAAACAAACAAACTTCCATCAATTTCAGCTATTGAACTCGAAACAATGCAAACATAGTGAAACTCAAGTTATCGAGCTCATCAGCCAACTAATACATAATCCACTCCAATTAGTTTCACACTAGTCTGGTTTAGCAAGATCAGCCCAGACAATTTGATGATTCCCTCAGCTCTAAATCATCATCCAGATTCAAGCTCAAATCCTCCTGAGTATAAGAGACTGAGGGCGCAATGAACCATGAAAAATTCAATGGAGAGAGAACATTTCTCAACATCGTTCCTTCGACAGAACATAACAAAACAAAGCAATGCAATATACGCAGATGATTTACAAAATCTCCCAGCAATATAATATCAGAGATGCAAAAACACAGGCAACAATCATATGCTTAAATAGGTTACAGAGTCAATTTGAAAGATGCAAATTCTACCCCCTAATAAAGGGAACAAGGGAGTTTCCATTAGACAGAAATTTTGAAATTTGGCACATCAGCCCTGAGTATTAGGAGTCTTTACCTAAATCCGCCGTTATAAGATTCGGAAATGGCACCTGCAAGGACGCCACATATTAGAAAGAAAGCTTCTCACAATCTAGTTTTCAAAAAAGCTCCTCATGATCTAAAACTTAAAAAAGGAAAAATAGTAATGTTGTAACTTTTAAATGATGTTTAACATATATAATCAGAACTAGTCAAGTAGCAGTGGCATTCTCAGGAAGCTTTCAGTGAAGTCATTATTCAACTTTAGAGCTTTGGCCAGTCTCCCATAAAGTTATCAAGGGGCAAAGCCTTCTAGCGTTTACGTGTCATTCATCATCAAGTCCAAAATTGAAACTAAGGCAGCTTAGATATGCTGGCATGTTGAATTTACAAATCTTTTTTACCAATCTTCTTGTATAATCCACTAGGATGCAAACTTGAACTGAATAAAATCACTTTCCTTGCTGACCTAAACCTATGTCGAAAAAGCTTTTGAAAGCTTTAGAGTGCTTCTAGTTGAGTATCAAGGCACAAGATCAAAAAATGGTCGATAAGCATGTGTATGTGTGCACACACACAACTAACACATATGGCTATTGAAGACATTCACATATAAAAACAGATCATATTAGACTCTACATGAAAAAGTAATTGTATGAGACTGCAACAGGAGAAACTGGTGGTATTACCCCAGTGAACAACTAAACTATTCATGGCTGCAATATGATTGACATTGACATGAAAATTAGATGTCACTGGTAGTCTATTTATACCAACACATCAGAAAAAAAGAGATAGGAAGATCCACATGTAGAGTAAATAAGTTGTCCTTATTCAGACTCCGTTCAGTTATGACTTATGGTATGTTCCAATAAAATGTGAACCTTGTTATATTAGGAAAATAAATAAAGATAGTAAGAAATTCTTTAAATATCCTAGTAAAGACATTAGCAGTAGCAAGTTTACAATATTATGGATTCTGTAAATATAATAACAAACTCTTCAAGATATCTGAATAAAGATATTAGCACGAACATGCTTTTGAAAAACTCAAAAGTGACCGTGTTCAGGGTCTCTACAGTGTCCATGTTATGCAGTATTGAAATTATTATTCAAATGCTGTAATAAAAGATGAAGCTTCAAGAGATCATGCCAAGATTTTTTTTATAAAAATAAAGAAATGCAGTGGAGAGGACAGGATGTACCCCAGTAAACCACGACCAGACCACGTTCTAGGAGTTACAGTCAGGTTAATTTGAGCACCTTGCCTCATTACCACCAAGGAGACTGCTTCGCCTTGTTTTTGTTGTGCTTCAGCAGCTAGACGCTGCAACAAGTTCTCACCTATTTCCACATTCCCAAATTTCACAATCTGATCCCCAAGTTGTAAACCATCTTCTGCTGCTGGAGAAGCCTCACTGATTTCATCAACCATTGCAAAAGGTCTGCTGACATCGAAACCCACATCCATGGCACTAGAAGCACCTCCAGCAGTAGTACTGCTAAAAGCTGAAGAAATGCCAATTCTTTGCCCTGCAGCATTACATATAGATTCAGTTAATATGTGTCACTTACAGAATGGTCTGTGAATCTTCTGACCTTAACAAGAAGACCATGTTTGGATGCATGTCTGCGAAAGTAGCAATCATGTTCTTAGTTCAGGTCATGCTTGGTTAGGCACACGATAAATCATTAAAGTTATTTATTACATAACGCAAACTTCGTATAAACAAGACAGAACAAGGGATTTGATGAATCACTAACCTGAATCTTTAACAGATGCAATTGTTGGTGTAAGTTTGGCAGAATGTAAAACTTGAATGTTTTGGTCTATTTTCTCTGTGATATCCTTGTGATCACTACGAAGCTCTGTACGAAGAAGAACAAAGCAAAGAAAGGAACAACTTGTCATTGTGAACTTTCAGCATCAGTACAAGACGCTCAATGTTTCTTTGACAGGTAAAAAACAAATAAACAGTCATACATTATGTGGTTCAAATGGCTTACACTCAGGCAATCACAGTCTCACGGTCAATTAATTTTCTATAAATACATATTACAACATCAATGAGAAACGTACAGCAAAAGAAAGACTAAAGAGGGACACTCACATATACGATTGAATTAGATAGTAATTAAGGCAGGTTATTCAATGATTAGTGGATCAATGTATATGCACTAATTTCTAAAACAAAGCTAGTGCAATGAGGCCAGAGGGTGACATATTCTGCTCCACCAAGTCCTCGTCTGAACTCTGAACCACATTAAATATATACGTTAACGCAAGCACACACCATTGAAGGTTCTGGTTATTGGTAAACACTAGTGTTTTTTCTCAACCATAAAGAATGCCTATTTTTCTCTCTTCCGTACTCCCATTCATCACAAATGAACCTCCAGATAAACCTTTCATCCTCCCTCAAACCTCAACTCCAGATGATTCACTCCAAGATAACAAAGCAAACCAATAGCAGCAAACTTATTGACTAAAGTGTTGAAACTTGATGAAGTGGGTATTTTAACAAAAATATTTTCAAGGTAGGAGCATGCTATGTTTCGTGAAAATGATCCAGCTTCATAACAAAGATGATATCTACGAACAACCATGTCCAGCTAAATTCTTTAGCAACGAAGAATGACAAACTTGTCATGCATAGAAGTGTTTGAGCTTTGTAACATATTTCCCAAGTAAAATATTCAAGAAAAGATTAATGAATCATATATAAGTGCCAGGTTATCTAAGGATTAAAGTTATTACAGAACGTGATTTCTGATAGAGACTCCATCTCATCATTAAAATACAAGAGAATTCAATTTTCTATAGCGACCCATTTATAATTGAAAAACATCATGAAATGGCAAACTCCATCTTTTAAATACTCATTCAATCAATGGAACTAAACTGTGGGAACATGGTTCCACTTTCCATTGTAATACATTCAGGAAACACCACATCTCAATATGCATCAAATTGATTCAATCTAACAGACATAAGGGTAACTGGTGAAAGTCCAAAAGCCAGCAGTAAAGTGCAACAATGAGATTGGTAAGAAATGCATCCTGACATTATATATCTGTTGTTATTCAACATCTCCTACATCCATACTAATAATTATCGACAAAATACTTCACAATCATACAACAAACGCGCAGCTCAGTACATTACCGGCAAGCCTGTGGCGGTCTGCTCTGACCGTCGGGATGTCAATATCTGTCCTCGGAAAACCCTGCACAACCTCAAGTTTCAATACCGCTGACTAAAAACACTTCCTATTTTTTTCAACCTTAATCCAATATAGTAGTATACAAAACAAATTGATGTAAAAAAAAGGTTAAACATTTTAGCAAAAAATAAAATACGGACAGCAAAGTAAAGTAAATTGCCTCGGAATCGACGAGGTTTCCGGAGAGTCCAGGGCCGCTGGGTTGGCAGAGGCGCTCAATAATGACATTCATCTCCTCCTCCATCCCGCTTCGCCTATCCATCAGCTTCATCGTCTCTGCTTTCAAATTCGTCGCCACCATCTTCGATTTTTCAGATTTTTGTATCAACTTCTGACGAATTGAAACTATTGTTCAGCAAATTCTACTGCTAGGGCTCACAACTGGAGAAGAAAGAACAGAGCAGAGTGTGATAATTGGTGCTAGTGTGCCGGGTTGCTTGCTGGGGAGTTTACCGTTTATGCATCAACCCCTGAGGTTTTAATAATTTTATTTCCCTCCCTGTGTTTAGGTTGTAGGGCAAGTACTCTCAAAAATATTCAGAAAAAGAAATTGTTACTAAATGAAATAGTAGACGTAAGTTAGTATTAATTTACATAACTAATTTGGTTGGAAATTGGTTTAGAATAAAGTAGATGCCTGCCCAATTTTGTCCAAATTTTAAGTGGTTAAGTTAATTATATAAAAATTAAATGGCATGCGAATTTACCTTCAGGCAAATAATAGTATTGTTAACTTCTTAAAGTTAAATTTATTAGTACATAAGATTATTTACTTGTAATATATATATATATATAAAATAATAGAAGTACAAGCTATTTTTCGTAGTTTATATATATTTTTATTTTTTCTACTGATAGATTATATTTATTTATTGTATTTATAAATTTTAAGTAAGATATTTAAATGATATCATGTCTATAATATATTTTAGATAATATGATTGTAAATAAGTTTCAAAATTAAGCATTTGATCAAATATTGAATCTATAATATTATTTATAAATTTCAATGATTTTTTTATATATTAATAACTTTATTTTAATAAATGTATTTATCTATTCGAACTTATAATTATTTTATTTTATCCCAAAATTACAAATTTCAAAGAAAATAACAGGCACCGTTTTCAATAAGGGTTGTGACATGAAAATTATATTTTCTTAAAAAAAGTTGTGCAATTTGTGCAATTAGCCCTAAACGATGTTTAGCTCGGTCCCGAGCTTTGTATGAATTTGTAACTCAGAAATTCCACCTCCTCTCTCTTTCACACACACAACTTTGACAGTATCCATTTCTATATCTACCAAAAACATAAATATCAAGAAACGCTTATAAGCACGTTGGAATGGCCGCCATTAGAGTAGCTTCTACTTCTATCACTCGTCTTGCTTCTACTTCTTCATCTTCTTCTTGCTATTACCATTCCTGTCCCTCCGTTTTCACGAAGTTTCGATTCGGTCCTATTTGGGATATTTCATTTGCCGGCACACCCCTATGTTCCAGGAGAGCAAAGCGCATGGCACACTCCATTGCTCGGGCTACTCTTGGCTTCACTGAACCGAAAAAGATCGACCCACCAAAGGTTCTCCTCCTCCTCTGCATTTATGATTATGATTTGGAATTGACTGAAATTCGCTATTCGTTTAATATGTTCGTATTTGCGAGAAAATCTGGAAAATTTTACAGTGCATTGTTACTGTAATACATATGTATTAATGCTTTTAGGTTACATGAGAGTATATTCGTGCATTTGTTCTTGGTTAGTGTCTGTTGGTGTACACAGAACACCGTTCATTTAACAAAGATTTGGATTTTTGGAATCTGGATTGATGGTTAAAGTATTGGCTTTTTGATAAAACCACCCCGACTTATTTGTTTTTTCTTGATTCTGTGAATTAATTGATTTCATTTTGCAAGTGCTGCCATGGACAGTAATGTCCCCATTGAGGCCTCACCTCAAATGTGTTTATCTATTGTCTTCTGTTGTTTTAATTTAAGGTGATTTAATTTGTTTTTCTCGCCCGAATTAGGAAGCTGGACGGTCTGTGTCTTAGTGTTTCTTGGATTTCGCTTGCTGCGTTGATTTGAATAAATTTGTAAATCTCATATGCATGACATTGTGTTTTGTTATATCTTGGTTGTATTAGTTGTTACAACGTTAATAATTGATATGTTTCTGGAACGGTATAAGATCTCATTCGCTGCAAAAGAGATCGACTTGGTAGAATGGAAAGGAGACATTCTCGCTGTGGGCGTCACTGAAGCGGACATGGCAAAAGATGAGAATTTAAGGTTCAAGAATTCAACACTGCAAAAGCTAGATTTGCAGTTGGGTGGATTGTTATCTGAAGCCTCATCAGAAGAGGATTTCACTGGTAAGGTTGGACAGTCAACAGTGCTCAGGCTTCCTGGTCTTAGTTCGAAAAGGATTGGTTTGATTGGGCTTGGAGCAGCATCATCTGCAGCTGCAGCCTACCGCAGTCTTGGTGAGGCTGTTGCAGCTGCAGCAAAGTCCACGCAGGCCAGTGATGTTGCCATCACACTTGCTTCTTCTGAAGGAATTGCCATAGAATTGAAGCCAAGTACTGCTTCTGCAATAGTCTCCGGTATGTAGATTTTAGCACATTCAATTTAAAATTTTGATGTATGTTTGTTATTGTGATCAATTCCTGAATTTAACAAAATGAATCAGGAACTATATTGGGGACATTTGATGATAACAGATTTAAATCAGATTCAAAGAAATCTGCTCTTAAATCAGTTGACATTATTGGTCTTGGTAGTGGACCTGAGATAGAGAAAAAACTCAAATATGCGGAAGATGTTTGTTCAGGGATCATACTTGGAAAAGAACTTGTAAATGCTCCAGCTAACGTACTCACCCCTGGTTTGTCATGTTCATTGCTTTCTTTGATTTTCTTCATACCTTTTCCACACCATCACCCCTATTCTGGGGTATGCCTGTTGCTAACTTGTCCTGTTAGATAAGGGCTTGTCCCTATCTCACTGGTTTTCTGGTTTTCTTGGAGTTCAGAAGTACTTGCTGAGGAAGCCACAAGGATTGCCTCAGAGTACGCTGATGTTTTTACTGCAAAAATATTGGACGAAGAGCAGTGCAAAGAATTGAAAATGGGTTCCTACTTAGGTGTTGCTGCAGCATCCGCCAATCCTCCAAGGTTCATCCATTTATGTTACACGCCTCCCAGTGGAGCAGTCAAAACCAAGCTGGCTTTGGTTGGAAAGGGCTTGACCTTTGACTGGTGAATATTTTTCTTTTTGTATAATTTTTAACAGTTGGTATCTTTTCGTCTGTGAAGAAAAAGGGACATCTTTAGCTCCTACTGTCTTAAAAGTCTTGATATTTTTCTTTACGATCCAGTGGGGGCTACAATATTAAGACAGGACCAGGCTGTATGATTGAACTCATGAAATTTGATATGGGAGGCTCGGCAGCAGTACTCGGTGCAGCAAAAGCAGTCGGCCAGATCAAGCCTGCTGGAGTAGAGGTGGACCCTTTTTTGGTCTTGCTGCATTTCAAAGATCCACTGTTTGCTTGACTTGGTTCATTTCCTAATTTTTCAGTTAGTTGTTATTCCCTTTGGTCCTTCTGTACCGTGCTCACAATTTTTAAATTTTTTCAGAAGGATTAAGCTACGGTTTAAATGAAAAGTTAATTATTAATTATGTATTTGCAGGTTCACTTCATTGTTGCTGCTTGTGAGAATATGATTAGTGGAACAGGTATGCGTCCTGGAGACATCCTTACAGCTTCAAATGGGAAGACAATTGAGGTAATTTATACTTCAATGAATCATTTCTGCATTTCGTTTTGGTTTTCTACATCCACTTTGTCAAAAGTGTAGCCTTTTCACAATATCCTTATTCTCTCAAAATATTTTGAGTAGACCATTTTATTTACCAAGTCAAATTATATATATTTGAAAATGAGTATGATTTAGTTCCAAATATCAGATCAAAGTCATAATCAAAATTCTTGGCCTGCGGCCTGTCGCATGTTACATGACAGGTCTCTCTGTGCCTGCATTGCATCATCACTTGGATTATTACCTGTTTCTCGAGGGATATTTCTCTCTGTTCTCATTTTTCATTTTCATGCATGATTTTCTTGTTCAACACCCTTCCTCTGAGCTGAAAGAGAGGAAGATAAACACTAATTCTTTTTTTGGTTTCATAGTGCAAGAGTTTTGCATGCTCACTTACTTCCTAGTGGCTAAAAGTATGTTTTACTGTGAAATGCATATGCTAAATGAGATTTTTGTCCTGTGATCGTTTTGCCTTATGCACTGCCCAAGAAGTTCATTTACTACAAACTTATTATGTGTTTGCACTTAGAATACTGTATAACCCCTGGTTGGAACGGTGCAGCATTAACCATAAATTTGACAAGTATGCAGCCCTGAAGTTTGTAGATAGTCTGAGTTACTAAATCATGTAGTTTCCCTTATTTATGACTATCCAGCAACTTAGCTGCACTAGATGACGCATGGATGACAAAGGAGAAGTATTTATTTGTCTGAGCTTGTACACTGTGTGCAATTTTAATGTTATTTTTGACAATTAATTTTGTAGGTAAACAATACTGATGCTGAAGGAAGACTAACACTTGCAGATGCTTTAATTTATGCTTGTAATCAAGGGGCAGAGAAGGTACATACTATACATTTGATTTCATTCCAATCTTTTAAGCTAGGTTGCGTTTTCAGTGATACTTTTTTATGAGAATGTGGCAACCTATAATATTAATGTTCCCAATTGGAGTGGATGCATTTTCCCACTTCAAACAATGGAATAGCTACAGACAAAAGGCTTAGTTGTTTGTTCGTTTCCTTGAGTTCCGATATATAAAAATATGATTTGGTTCACCAGATATGGAATCAGTTTGTTTACTGTCTCCATATATTTCATTTAACCATGCTCCACTAGTTTTCTGGTCTCGTTTTTGATCTATGAAAGAATTCCAATAGGAAATTTGTTTCATACAATATTTAAAAATACTGTTAATGTGCAGATAGTGGATCTGGCTACACTTACTGGGGCTTGTATAGTAGCTCTTGGACCTTCCATTGCAGGTATAAATTATAAGTCAATTTATTTTATACAGACTTGAGTTCTTGCTTGACCAGATGGAGTTGATTTTACCAAGTAATCCACTAATTGCTCCCTTAATGCGCGTTTAAAAAAAACAGGCGTTTTTACACCCAGTGATGACCTGGCAGAAGAGGTATTTAGAGCCTCAGAGATTAGTGGGGAAAAGCTTTGGAGGCTCCCGTTGGAGGATAGTTATTGGGAGTCCATGAAGTCGGGAGTAGCTGATATGGTGAATACAGGTGGTCGTCAAGGTGGTGCTATCACCGCAGCTCTTTTCTTGAAGCAGGTATTTGTTTTTTTCTATGTCGTTTTTCTCCACTGGAATTCGCCATATGACCATGTTATACGACATGAAGGAAAGATAGCGATAGGACAACACCAACCTTCTTTTATAAATTTGATAAATATCATTTGACTTTTGCTGAAAATTAGTTGTTTTCTTGACAGTTTGTTGATGAGAAGGTGCAATGGATGCACATCGACGTTGCTGGCCCTGTTTGGAATGATAAGAGGAAAAGCGCGACTGGTTTTGGGGTTTCCACACTGGTCGAGTGGGTTCTCAAGAACTCTTCTTAATTCCAGTTTCCATGACAATGATGCCGTAGTGCTAATCTGAAGCAGATCGACATTTTTTATTTTTATTTTTTGTTAAACATGCCTCGCTAGCTTGTAGGAATAAACTTGTACCATTCTTTATGTAAAAGAAATTCTGCAGCAACAGCCCAACTGGAAGATCTTCGTAATCATTCAAATACGAAAATTCGTGAAACTTTGTTTGAGTTCGTGGGCATGGCAACCCTAAAAACCAATCTTCATTTTCTTTACATCTGCAGTAGAAATACCTCTGTTATAGATGAGATTAGGAAATATCATAACACACTTTGTATACTAAATTTCAAATAATGAAAATTATATAAAAAAAACTAAAGTTTGTCACTTAATTTGATATAAGTGATATAGTTTATTATTTAATTTGATAAAAAGTTTCTTAGGATAGAAAGCTCTTTAATACATAATGTCTCCATATTTATCACTTTGCTTGGTCGTGTTTCGTTTGAAAAATTCATTTTTTAATTATTATTGGAAAAATTGAAAATTAGTTCAATAAATAATAAGTTAATATTTCTTTAAATAAAATTACCCTCATTAAACTACTCTTGAAAAATATAATTTTATTTTAGAACGGAGTAAGTACTATTTTTTAAAAAAAATTAATCATCAAATTTGATATTTCAAATTTGTAAATTTTAGCACTTGCATAAAGCTATCCTTAATACAAGGACAGATGTGTATAAATCCTTATTAAGCATTTATCATTTAAAATTATAGAAATAATTAATTTTTGACATTCATTCAAAATGTACAAGTGAATCAATAATACAAAAGTCGAAAATCAATAATTGAATGATTTTTAATGATCTAGATCGCCAACTAGGTGGACCGATTTCTAAAAAAATGAAAAAATTATAGTGATTTAACCAAAATTGAATCGAGAGGCTGGCGTCTACTGCCTAGACTGGCTTAAGCCGATTTTTACATCACAATTGCGGTTCAAAAATTCATATAAATCCGCATAGAATGATAAATCTAATGGAGTGTACAATAGAATGAGAGTCAAAAAGTCAATCTTCGTCCCCCTACGTACTTGGAGAAAAGATTGCAGACCAAAACAAAACAAAAAATATTTTCCCGTACTTCTTCACATCACTATCAAACCCCACAAAAAATGACCCAACCCCTGAAAACCCTAATCCCCAAATTCCCCACCCAACCCTAATTCTACCCTATTCACGTAGATATTACCCACATTTCGAGCGTGTCATGTATTCCACAAAAAAATATATATTAATTTTAAATAATATCACACATGACACATTCTATAATTATGGGTAATACACACGTAATTTACCGCCCAGAACCATTTCTGTTCTTCCAAAATTCTTGAAAACCAAAGAAAATTAGCAGTTATTGAGCCCCAAAATCCCATAAATGAATAAACCCAGAAGAACAAGCAGCAGCAGCCACATACCTATCATCAGCAATAATGGCGTTGCATTCTCCCGTTCTCTCTCTAAAACTGTACAGGTACTCTCCTCTCTCTACCTCCCAAACCCTATTCACGCCCGCCGTAATCACCACCGCATATCCACTATTCACACACCCCAGAACTCTTCCCCTCTGCTGCGCGGCGCCTCTCACTCTAAACCTACACACCTCATCTAACTCCACCAGCCGCCGCAGGCTGGCCGTGCCGCGGCCGTCGGTTATCAGCGCCGCCTCGTTGTTGGAATCGAAGCAGCCGACGATTACACCCCTTCTGAATTCTTCTTCACGTAAAATCATCCCCTGATTCTGTAAGTCGAATACCATAACTGTTGAGCTAGTGCATGCTATTGCGGTTTCATGGCTTGAAACCCTAATTCTGCCGATGAGATCAGTCATTTCCGTCAGTAAATGCCACCCCATGACCGCTTCTGGATCAGTCAGTGTTCCTCCGACGAAGACCAGCCCCTCCGTTTCGCTGTTCCATATGTGAAAGGCGCGGCCTGGAACACCTGCACATGATCATACCATTGAATATAAGATCAACCGACACTAGCTGTGGATAGTAGAACTTTGAATCTCATACATGACCCTGCATGTAATTGATAGTAGATACTCCCTCGGTTCCATAAAAACGAGTCTCATTTATATAACTCAAGAAATCTCTTTTTGGAACGGATCACGTTTATCACTTTGGCCATATTCAATTTTTTTTTTAAAATAATTGTCTCATATGCATCATATGAGTGAAAATAAAATGTACAATGGTGACATCAACAAATTGCTCTTGGTGTATATTACAGCAGGAAACACAAAATGAAAAGGCGCTACTTGATATGTCAATAAACTAAATTACCTGCATAGAGGCCAACCCACCACCGGTCGCTACCGGTGAAGTCAACTAGTGCACCGTCATTTACCACATCGCCAACATATGCTCTTCGCAGAGGCATCGCCCCATTAACGATCGTGGAATGAATATCGCCATCCAGGGTGGCAAAGACAAGCCGATTGTCGCACAAGATGATTCCGGAGACGGAACTCGAGAACCGACCAAGGCGGTCACGATGCTGAGGGTAGAATGTGGAGAGATGGAGCCTGCTAGGAAGGTAGAAAAGACGAACAGCACCATCGGAAAAGCCAGCGGCGAGGTGCTGGTCCGAGAGCGCCAGGCGGCGGCATTGGCCGTTGTGATCGTTGTCAGTTGGGACGAAAGGGAGGGCGATGTGCATGTATCTGCGGAGGCGGAAGTTGGCGGCGGTCCGGTGGCGGTAGATATACTCCTCCCGCCATGTGTTGCGGCGGAGATGTCGAATGTTCCAGATGTGGCGTGTGAGATTCTGCCATAGAAGTTCAGAGTGGGATATGGCTCTCCATGTAGAACAAACCTACATTTTGAATCAAAACCCACAATTGTTTGTTATAATTGTCAATATTATTAATCTTGAAACGAGATCATACATTTCTAGAAGTAAATCACAAGTAGAAGATTATGACATCAGAAAGCAGTTAAAATCATCTAATATATAAGGTCATCAACGACACCCATCTCGCACTACAAGAAAACAGGAGATTTGCAAGGAACTAATTCAGTGTATCATGGAGAAATTCGTCCTTGATGAAACTTAGCTTTGCCGAATCCTACGGTCTTCCGACCCAAAGGGAAAAACACTGGAAATTAAGATTAGATAAATCCCCTCGAAAATTATAATTAAATTAGATCTAAATATATTTATCCTGTTTAAACTTACGTTCAATTTTTCCTTGACCGTAGCATTTTATGTATATGTTAACCGGGTCCTATATATCATGTTTATAAAGATAGTACTCTTTTCGTTTCAAAACATATAACTATAAAAAATGACTTGCTTTTTCGGAACGAAGGGGCATGGGTTTGCAAGAAAAACATTTTATCACACTTGTTATTTGTAACTTGAGTAATCTATGGCAACTTGCAATTTTAAAACTAGTTTCTTTCTGGCAACCTAGGGAAGGAAACTCTTCAACCGAACTCATGCTTGCGAATAAGTAAAATTTGACTGACTGAGAATCAAATTTCAACAAAATCCAAGAAAATGTCTGATCGGTGCAGGCATGCCGAACCCCACTTGATTACAAAACACCACGCGCCGCCCCCCTATATATATATATATATGTGTGTGTGTGTTCTTGTGCATGTATATATATACATATATGTATGTTTGTGGAAGCGCTAGGCAAGTAGCAGCATATTAGAGGTAGCTGGCATGCTCGTACAATCATATACATACAACTGCGTTGTATGTACATGGAGAGAGAGAGAGAGAGAGAGAGATATGCGAAAATCGAAGGAGTGTGCTGCAATCACTGACAGAAAGAAGATAGGTAAATGTCAAGATTGCGGGTTAAGAAGATGCATTGTACTTAGTTGTAGCTATGTTCAAATAAAGTGAAGGGTATTTATATATTATACTTTGTTAGCTGTTTGTATAAAGTACAGTAGGGAATCCGAAGGTTCAAAGGGGTGATTCTATTATTAATTCTTATTATTATTCAAAACCCACAATTTTGTTCTTCTTGTAATGGTTTATTAATCATTTTGATGTCATATTACATTTAACTATAGAAAACTGTATTAGACCAGGGATTGTATTTCATTTAAGTAGGAGTGCAAAGTGCAAATTTATAGACAATTATACCTTAAGAAACAATCAAGAAATTAATTAAAAAAAAATTGCCACTCATACCCTACAGCATGACAAATTAACTAATGATTTTATATGCAAACACATGATTACATAAGAGCAGGTTGATTATGTTAGCCTCTACCCAAATCAAGATAATTAAAAAAGAGAGAGAGAGAGAGAGAGGGAGGGAATCTACAAAAGTGGATTAACTGAAATTAGTGATATACTTATTTATGAAAAATCTATATGTGGCGAATGGAATCATTTGGTTGGACCCTATAACAGCACTAACTCATGAAATAAAATATATCAACTCCATTAAAAAACATATATATATATTTATGTCCGTCCAGAATTATCACTTAGTAGTTAGTACTCACTATCACTATGAATGTATATTAATTTATTAATTTGTTCATCGACAATTTACTAGAATCATATGGGAAAAAAGCTGATTATACATATCTTATCTAAACCCTACAATTGGATTTTAACACATACAATCAAATAATATACAGTTTTCAATTGCCGAATTTTCTGTCTCAACGAAGTAAAATAAAATATTTAGCTTATCGTTAACTTCCCAAAATAACTCTAGAATTCACTTGAAGGTGAAAATAACTGTTGACAATATTTTCGTAAAATTTCACCATAAAGAAAAAAGTATGGGGGCGGGGGCTCGACGGGTCTCTATCATTACTCTCAGAGTTGCTATGAAATTGACAGAGAAAGAAAGCATTGCATTGGGAGAAAAAGGGTTCGTAGTCAAAAAGAGTTATAGATTTCTTAGATCTCATCCAAAGAAAGAGAAAGCAACAAAATAACCCTTTTTCATGTTAAGATCGGATGGAAAAGGTCTGTCCCAAAATGGCCATTTTATTATGACACATAAACTGTTCCTACCACTCAGACCTAAATTTGAATGCCACGACTCTCTCTCTCTCTCTACCCATCAAAATACATTCTTTCTTTTCATCTCTGTAATTATATTATAATCGTCATACATACAGTGAAAATATGAAAATGTTATAAATTAATCACGTACGTTCTTGAAAGTATTTATTTATAGACTAAATTATAATTATGGAATTAAAGTAATTAGTAAAGCATGTCTTGTCTCAAGTTTAATTTCTGTGACATGATTTGGTCAAAGATTGTATATGGGCAAGATTTATCTCAATTAATATAATGAAATATATATATATATATATATATACACACACTCAGCAGCCTGACATCATTCATATTCAATGCTCAAACCCACAATCATTAAAAGCTCATCGCCAAAAAAAAGCCACCAAATTTCTTCCACCACAATCAACAACCAACACACACATTGCATGTCTTTGTGTGTGCTTAGAGAGAGAGAGAGAGAGAGAGAGAGAAGGGTAAAAAAAAGGATACCTGAAAAATGCTGAACAGAGCTTGAGCAGCAGAAAGACGGCCAGCATCGAGAGATGCATCAATGGCTACTTGAAATGCAAGAGCTTCAATAAATGGCTCTGGCCAAACATCCCTGTTTGAACTCATCCTTCTGCGGGAAGATGAAGAAGGCACTTCAGACCCGCCGCCGCCGCCGCCGCTGCCGCTGTCTGGTCCCTCCGGAGATGATGTTGACATATAAATGTGTGTAACGAGAATAGTCCTCTCAGGTGGAACAGAAGAAACCGCAAGATATGGAGACAAAACCAAAAACAAAAAGTGAGCAGAAAAGATGGACACACAAAGTGAGGGGCCCCTAAATGGGGACTCAGATTTGAGTGATGGAGATTATGTCACAGCAGAGGAGACTCCATTTACTTAATTATTATAATCGACAGTGCTATATATATATATATATATTATATAATATTTAAAATAAAAGAAGAAAATTTACGCATGCAAAGCCAAACGAGGATCTATGAGGAGTTGTGGGTCAATGTTTAAATATAATTCTGTTAAAAAGGGGTTTTATGCCTAAATAAGACATAAAATTTCACTTGATTAATTTACCAACTTTTCTCATATAATTAGTCTTAAAATACATTTTTAATATTATTTTTGTTCAGAATAAACGAAACTATTAATTTTTAATTATGTTACTTTATTTATTAATTGTTTGATATTTTTTTTTATAATATATGACTTGTAAAACACCTTAATTGTACGAATATTATTCAAATTTTAACTAATAAATAATTTTGAATTCACAAATATGACTCGTAAAAATATTTTAGAAAGGGTCTATTTTGAGACAAATTTAGAAATATAATATTTCTCGTAAAATACAACTGCATATTACTGTTTAAATTGTGGTGCGTGTAGTTATTTTGGAAGCTTTCGATGCATTTACTCATGCTTATCTCACTAACAACCTCTTCATATTTTAAAATTTGAATTAATTTGAATTGGTCCTTATCGAGTTAGATATAGTGACGAACCTAAAAATTTTGACTCGGCAGTCCAATTAATAATAGCATATGTATTTTTTCTTAAGAGGTAATAATATATTTTATAGTAATATAAATTAATAGTAGAAAGAATGATTAAAGGTTAATATAATTGTGATAAAGTTAATATACTAACTTAATTACATCTCAACATCTAAATTAAAAATATATCATTTAATTGCTATAAAAAAATTAACTAAAGGTATAGCTTAAATTGAGGAATTAATATAAAAATTAACAAATAACATATTTATTAATTGTAAGAGGAAAATTTCAACTAATAAATAATTTATAACTTTACAAATAAGAACTTTTCTGTAGACAATTTTTTTATTTTTTTTAAATTAGACTCATAAATATAGGTTTATATGTAATTCAGGGTCATTATGCATAGTTTTTTTAAAATTGTACGTACCTAAGTGATAAGTTTATGATTATTTTACTATATTGTGTTATATCATAAGTTTGTTGAAGTTTTGACAGAAAAACAGACATTTAAAGTCGTACGCACCGCGCCATGAGAAGCACGAACCGTGCATGCAAATCGAGGAGCGGGCCAGGGAAGCACAGCCTGTGCGCGAGTCCAGAACAACCATTTTTTGGGCCATTTAAGCACGACTGTGCTTGCTCATTTAGCACGGACCATGTGTCGGATCACGATTCGTATGCATTCTCTTGTTCTGAAGGAGATTATTGGGGGTTTGACACCCTAAATGACATTTATAAAAGGAGTAACGTGGGAACGAGTAAGATCTTCAGTTTTCATAGATAGAAACGAGTATATAAAGAGGAAATGAACAACCAAGTCATCAAAGAAAAGAGAAATAAAGTATCATTTGGCATAAGCCGTAGCTTTTATGTTTTTCTCTTTTACATTGACGTTAGCTCTAATTGTCAATTCGTTTTCTATGGAATGTGCGTTGATAATGATTAGCTAAATAATTAGTGATTTCATAGTGTAATTTCATAGTGTATATAATTATGAATTCATATGATTTTGATTTATGATATTATTCCTTTCTTTTATTCATTTATTCTTTCTTGGAATGATTGTCTTGTGGAATTGTTTGGCCAACAATTACATATGTGTAACTAAGTAGTTATCACTCTAGAAGGATAAATTAGTTAACGGATTAGGAATGCATAACACAAACATCTTAGATTGAGAGATTGGTAGGTTTTCGTAAAGAGTATAAATCCTAGGAACTATTGATAGTTGGACAATATCTTGAGAATAATTAGTGTTATTTAATCTATATTTAGATCTAACTCAAGAGAAAGGATCTAAATATATTAATTATTCTTCCACGAATATAAGGATTAAATATGGTTTGATAAATTAAAAGAATTTATTAAACCTCACAAGACTTTTACTTGCTTGAATTCAAATCAAGTTTTATTTCTATTATTGTTTAAATTGTAATGTGAGTGTAGTTATTTTAAAATTTGTTGATGCATTTATCCATGTTTATCTCACGAACAAGTTCGACATCAAATTTTGAATTAATTTGAGTTGGTCATGGTGGAATTGGATATAATGATTGCACCAAGAAAAATTGATTTGGTGTCTAATTACTAATAGCATACGTAATTTTTAAAAAAGAGGTAATAATAAATTGTATGCTATATAAAATAATTGTAGAAAGCATTTAAAATTAGCATAATTGTAATAAAGTTAATATACTAACTTAATTACATCTCAACATATATATATTAAAAGTATCATTTAATTATTATATAAATCTACATTAAGCACTTAACAATAACTATAGCTTAAACCCGAAAATTGGAATAATATAAAAATTAGCAAAAACATATTTATTAATTATAAGAGAATTATTCATATTTTAACAAATAACTAATTTTGACTTTACAAATATGAATCCTTTTGTAGATAAAAAAATATTTTAAAAATGGACATATTTTTGCGACCAAATTAAGACCACATATTATTGTTTCAATTGTGATATATGTATAGTTGTTTTGGAAGCATTTAAGGCGTTTAATCATTGCTTATCTTTTTTTTTCTTTTTTTTTGGTCGAAAACACGGAATTAGATAAATAAAAAAGAATATGTTATACAAAGTACTCAGGCATACCTGAGGGTGTACAAACCAAGGCAATCTTGCCCGGCCGGGGTGGGAATCAACATAGTTCTCTAGAACTATGTGAGAACAGAATGTGCCTCATAATACAAAGGCTAACAAAAAAACCTAAACAGTGAAAAAAATCCGCGGAAAACCCCAATTGGAAACGGGGCGGGCCTCATTAAAAACCTCGCGACCATACGAGGAAAAGAGTACCCTAGTACAATAGCAAGTGAAAAGGAAAAAATAAGACAACCAACACACGCAACACGAGTGCACTCCTCGGGCAAACCGAGTAGTCCCCACGCACGCACCCATCTTATTTTATTCCATACTTCAAAAAATAAGACCACATGACGTGATTGCCAGTTCACAAAATACATATGCCCCAAACAATCAGGGGACCACTCACTATCAAAAAATCTATCAATCATGGACAGGGTCCTCTAAATGCCCTATAACTCGCTCAACTGGATACAAATTAAACAAACAGGTATAGACCTCTCGTTGAATAGTCCGAAAAAGCTTGTCCACTTCAAATGGTATATCCTCAAACACAAGTTGGTTTCGAGCATACCATATATAGTTCACCGTCGCTGCCAAGGAGAGGCATCTAGCCTTGTGGCGTACCGCCGATCCCCGTTTGCTCCGGCCAATGTAGCGCAGGGCACTTCCTATAGAAGTCAGCACCCTATCAATGTGCAGCCATCCTTTCACCTTGTTCCAAACAGCCCGCGCTGCACCACACCTGAAAAATAAATGGATGTTAGATTCATCCATCATATTACATAACGGACATACCTGAGAGATATTCAAGAACTGCAGTCTGTCCGAGGTCTTCAATATGCCCTTCATTGCCAACCAAAGAGTCATAGTGAACTTTGGAGGAACGAATGGCTTCCATATGGCCCGATGCCAAAACAACGTGCTACCCTTCTCTCTGAAGAAGTCATAAGCAGCAGCTACTCCTTTTTGCTCAAACCACTGTGTGATAGTAGTGGTCGCTAATAGAACATCTCCGGCACACTGCATAACGAGCATATCCCGGATGTGCAGTATATTCTTGAGAAGTGGCGAGTCCCTCATAGTCTGCTGCACTTCCCAGATACTCGCTCCCTTCAAATACTCGCCATGGACCCACTTTATCCAAAGAGAGTCCTGCTTACTGTGGATATTCCACAATGTTTTAGCGAGGAGGACTTTATTCCATGTGCTCAAATCCCGCAGCCCTAGTCCTCCTTCAACTTTGGGCTTGCATACTTCCCTCCATGTCACAGGAGATACTTTAGCACCCCACAAAAATCTTTTGACCAGGGTATTTATCCGGTCAATGATGTTTGCCGGAAGTGGCAAAACCTGGATCCAGAAGCACTCCACTCCCTGAAGGACTAATCTAACCAACTCAAGTCGACCTGCAAGAGAAAGGTTTAAGTTAGTCCAACGGTGAATAAATCCCGAGATAGATTCTACCAACGGTGAGTAGTCGTTCGTGTGTAGCTTCTTCGCGGCCAGCGGGATCCCCAAATACTTCACCGGGAATTCCCCCAATGGGAACTCAAACATGTCCAGGATGCATTGCTTCTCGTAAGGTCCTACTCCTGCCATAAACAACTGGGACTTGCTCTTATTAATCGTGAGTCCCGAAGTCCCAGCAAATTCCATGAGAGTATCGTGTAACACTCTCATGGATGCCACATCCCCCCCTGCCAAATAACAGTAAATCATCAGCGAAAGCTAAATGAGTAATACTATTAGAATCACATTTGGGATGGAATTGAAAGTCAAACTCCCTGGTGCGTTGTGCGAGTAATCTCGAAAGATACTCCATACAAAGAAGGAACAAAATGGGAGACATCAGGTCTCCTTGTCGTAAGCCTCTCTTTCCTTCAATGTATTCGTGACATCCCCCATTAATAGCCAAAGAGAATGAGGGAGAGGTCACACAAGTCATCACCCACTGTATAAAACAAGGATGGAACTGCAGGCCCGTGAGTACTTCATGGAGGAATTTCCAAGATATGGAATCGTACGCCTTATGCAGATCAATTTTCACCATGCATCTGGGCGAACTCTGGTTCCTACCATATCCCCTCAAAAGTTCCTGTGCAAGAAAAATATTATCAGTGAGGTTACGTCCCTTAGAAAAAGCTGATTGTGCCTGATTCACAATCTTCATCACAAACGACTGCATGCGTTTGGTGAGAATTTTCGTGATGGTTTTATACACCACGTTTGTGCATGCAATGGGCCTGAAATCAGCAACCGTTGGATTATGCTTCTTCTTTGGAATAAGCACGATATTTGTGTGATTGAGCTCGCGAAGGAGAATGCCATAACGGAAGATTGCTTATCTTGAGAACAAACTCTACATACTTCAAATTTTTAATTAATTTGAATTGGGCATTGTCGAGTTAGATGCAATGGTGGATATATAAATTTTGATTTTGTGGTCTAATGTATAATAGTATATGTAAAAAGATGTGCTAATACATTTAATAGATTATAAATAATTGTAGAACATATGATTTAAAAATTAGCGATGGTGGACGGCACACACACCAAAGTAAATCTCACATCTAAGGGATGGTAGACATCGCGGCACTGCCACCACCAAAAAAATCAGTCAAACACAATGGCAAGGGTTTCGAAACACTAATTCCACCATTGTTGTTGCCGCTACAAAAGTTGTCAATAAGGGCCAACACTAGCATGGGAGTGAAACCCATAAGTCGATAGTTCAAACTCTCAATCAATTTGGTAGGCCAACATACGTATTATTAATGTTTTGTTTCATTCGTAGTTTTCTCATTTGTAGTAAGCTTGATATTGTTGACTAGTTCCTTAGGAAAATACCATAAGATTAGGAGTTGTTAGTCATGGGTAAATACCTCTTAGCGGTTGCTATTTATTAGTATCTGCACGTTGGTATTTCTTGTATTTAAAGACTTGAAGTTATCAATAAAAGGATACCTTTATTATCATCAGAAAACTATCTTCATGATAATATTTTTTCTTCAGTTTCAACATCTCTTATCAAAACCAAGACTGGACCTGTTTTTTTTTTAAATAGCCGGCAGACATGAATGACTTCAGATACCTTCGTGCAACCAGCTATTCCACGCTTTGATGGTCATTATGACCATTGGAGTATGTTGATGGAAAATTTTCTACGATCAAAAGAGTACTGGTCTATCATGGAAACAGAAGTAACAGAGCATACTCCTGGAGCTCTATCGACGGAAGCACAACTAAAGAAATATGAAGGGCATATACTGAAGGATCTAAAGGCGAAAAGGTATTTGTTTCAAGCAATTGACTATCTATTTTGGTGACCATTCTCCATAAAGACACTTGTAAACAAATATGGGAATCCATGAAGAAAAAGTATTAAGGTTCAACAAGGGTGAAGCGGCAACACCTACAAGCTCTTCACAAAGAGTTTCAGATTCTCCATATGAAAACAAGGAGAGTCAGTTGATGAATATTTTGCAAGAACATTGGGAGTCGTAAATAGGATGCGTATTCATGGTGAGAAAATGCAAGATGTTGCTGTAGTGGAGAAGATTCTTCTATCTCCAAAATTCGCTTATGTAGTGTATCCATTAAGGAGTCCAAAGATGTTGATGAACTTTCAATTGATGAATTGTAAAGTTTATTATTAGTCCATGAACAAAGAATGACAACAACAACCAGCCCAAGTGAAGAACAAGCCTTAAAGGCTTCAGGTCATGGTGAAATTCCAAAGGAAGATGATCAAATAGGGGTCGTGGTCGATGCCATAGTAGAGAACGAGGAAAAGGTAGAGGCTCCAAAGCATCATATTCTCGAGGCAAAGGCAGAGGCCAACATTACTATCAACACTCATTTAATAATGACTCAAATTTTGATAAATCTAAAATTGAGTGTTATCATTGCCATAAATTTAATCATTACAAATCAGAATGCGATGGAAAGAAGAACATTCCAACTTTGTGGAGAAAACCAAACAAGAAACACTCATTACGGCATCTCAACACAACCTGATATATGGTACTTTGATACAGGATGCAACAACTATATGTGTGGTGACAAGTCTTTCTTTTCTCATTTAAATGAAAGCTTTCGTACCACTGTTACTTTTGGTGATCATTCTAAAGTAAATGTTATGGGAAATGAGATTTCAGAACTAAACAGGGTGATATTTAGACCATATCAAATGTTTTAACATCCCTAATTTGAAAAGTAATTTGTAGAGTGTGAAGCAATTACAAGTGAAGGGTTATGAGAGACTACAATCAAATGGGGAGTTTGTGAAATCTTTGATTCAAAGAGAGGCGCAAGTACTTATGTTAAAATTTCTGCAAATTGGTTGTTACCATTAAAATTAGAAAGTACTCATGCATGTTTCAAAGCTGAGATAAATGATTCTTGGCTTTGGCATTTGCAGTATGCACATTTAAATTTCAACGATTTACGAACTCTTTCTCATAGGCATATGGTTATTGGTCTGCCAAAACTTACTCCTCCTTCCAAGTTATGTGAAGAATGTGTTGTTGGGAAACAACACTGTGAGCAATTTCCAAAGGGCAAGGCATGGACAGCACAAAAACCATTGGAGTTGATTCATTCTGATACTTGCGGTTCAATAAACCCAGTATCGAATGGAAAGAAAAAATATTGTATATCTCTCACAAATGATTATTGTCGAAAAATATGGATTTATTTTCTCCAGGAAAAATCTGAAGCTTTCATAGTATTTAAAAGCTTCAAAGCTTGGTGGAGAATGAGGTTGAGAGAACGATAAAGTCTCTGCGAACAGATAGTGGGGGAGAATATATGTCGCAAGAATTTGCAGATGTTTGTCATAAACATGGAATTCAAAGACAATTTACAGTAGCCTACACACCTCAGCAAAATGGCATCACCAAAAAAAAAGAACCAGACAATTAAATATGGTACGAAGCATGGTGGCAAATGGAAGTGTTCCGAAAAGTTTTTGGCCATAAGTTGTAAATTGGAGTGTTCATGTTTTAAATTGGATTCCAACATTCTCCATTAAAACTATGACTCTGGAGGAAGCTCGGAGTGGGTGGAAACCATCAGTGGACCATTTCAAAGTCTATGGGTATATTGCATATGCCCACAACCCGGATGAAAAGAGGAAGAAGTTGGATGATAAAGTAAAAAAAAATGTATTTTTCTAGGAGTTAGTGAGCAATCAAAGGCTTACAAACTATTTGATCCAGTCACGACCAAGATCATTAGACGTGATCTAATATTTGACGAAGAAAGCAATTGTTATTTAGCAAAAAACACAAAAGGGCAGCAACATGTACCTGTGATTTTTGAAGAAAATGCAGCAAACATGCAGAAGAAAGAAATAATTGTTGATACTCCCTTGTCTCCAGAACCTAACCAGCAGCAACCATTTGCTCCTAATGAAACTCAAACTCTCCGCCGACGAATTAGGAAAAGGTTAGCATGGATTGACGATTATGAGATTACTTGTGGTCAATCTGAAGAAGATAATGATGTTCTTGTTCATTATGCTTTATTGGCATATTGTGATCCAATGGCATTTGAAAAGAGTAAAAGAATTGAAATGACAAAAGGCCATGGATGTGTTAGAAGAAAGGAAAGAAAATCAATTAAACAAAAATTATGGATCAATCACACCAATTAGGATCAGTCAAGATCCTTAAGGAGCGTTCATGATTATTCTCTTTCCTTGTACTGATATGTTTCCAACCCTTTAAAAAGGGTGTCTGTAATTCTTTATGAAAAAAAAACAACAAGAATAAAAACCACAGTTTGAGATCCGTTTCCTTTGTTCTCTATTACATAAATTAGATATATTTTTATTCATGATGATGAACCATGTTCTAACATGGTATCAGAGCAGGTGATGATCTAGGAACTCACAACTAGATCAAAATGTCAAACGAGATACAGACAACCAATGAGTTAACCAATGAGTTAACTCTACAGATTGCAAATCTGGTGCGAAATTCCGACAACATTACACTCGGATTCAAGCTAGATGGAAACAACTACCCACTGTGGGCTCGCCTCATGAGGGTAGCCATAGGGAGCAGGGGCAAGTCCAACCACATTACTGGACAACCACCACCACCAAATGAAGCAGATCCAACATACTACCAATGGGAGGAAACAAATCTATCTATTTTCTCATGGCTCATACAGAATATGGAAGGGAGGTTAGTAACAAATTTTGCTCAACATCAGACCGCCAAGGCTGTGTGGGATAGTCTGGCAATCACATACGGGAGTGGAGCAGACCCGTTCCAAATCTATGATTTGGAGGTAAAAGCCAACAAAGTCAATCAAGGGCAACTTACACTGAAAGATTACTGGAACGAATTACAAGCCATATGGCTCACCATCAACCAAAGAGAACCGAACCCCCTCGGATGCTGTGAAGAAGGAATCAACAAATATCAAAAATTGATTGCAAATCGCCGGCTATACCAATTTCTCTCCGGATTAGATATCAAGTATGATGATATTCGGTGTGATATCCTCAAGGAGATACCAATTCCCTCAGCCGAGTCGGCTTTCTCAAAAGTGAGAAGGGAGGCCGCCCGGCTACAGATTCTTCAACCCGCAACCAATCTCACCGACTCGGGCATCACATCATCAGGAGGGGTAGGAGCCGGATTCGGAGCTTGTAATACCACACCACGGCTAGAGAGGCACCGACAGCCGGCCAAAGGAACTCAAACTCGATCCGAAAACCCGCCATGGCGGGGGAAAGAGGACAAATCAAAACTTCATTATACTCATTGTGGAATGCAGAAACATACCAAGGAGACGTGCTTCTAACTTGTTGGTTATCCCGATTGGTGGGAAGATAACCACAAAGTCCCACAGGCAAAGGGAAAATCAGCGATTGGAGTAGATAGCCAAGAGGTCGCCGAAGCAGCAGTAGTGGTAAACAGCTCGAAGACAGACGAACAGGGGAGTGTGGCGGACTGCCACGAGAAGACAGGTATAGGGTTTGGTGGTTTGCCACTAAACCCTTCCTCCGATTTGCAACTTAATTCCTCAGTGTCTAAGAACTCTCTTGAATATTTCCACTGCATGCCAAGCCAAGCCCAAACATTATGTGATAAAAATGATAAGGATAGGGGATGGATTTTTTTATTGTGGAGCCACAGATACAATGACCTTTGATAAATCTGATATTCTTGAGTCATCGAAACCACTCCGAACACATGTTCAAACCGCAAGTGGTGACTTAACTCGAGTGGAGGGAGCTGGAACTATAGAAATTTCTCCCACTTTACGGCTTTCAAATTGTCTATACGTTCCATCACTTTCTCATAAGCTAATGTCGATTAGCCATGTTACAAAAGAACTTAATTGTACCATGCTGATGCATCCTCACTTCTGTCTTCTACAAGATATCAGGGCGGGGGAGATTATTGGACGTGGCACTGAGCGGAACGGGTTGTACTATGTGGATGAGATAGCTCAACAAGGCAAAGTGGTACTCACTCATGGAACTGCAGACCGGGAAGTCTGGCTTTGGCATCGACGATTGGGGCATCCTTCAACGAGTTATCTTAAGCTTTTATTCCCTAAATTAGTGCAATCTGAGATATTGTCTTGTGAAACTTGTGCTTTGGCTAAAAGCCACAGACAATCTTTTAAATCAAATAATACACAAGTTAACTCTATTTTTTCTTTGGTGCACTCTGATGTTTGGGGTCCTTCACCTGTTGTGGGAGGACAAGGTTTTAAATATTTTCTGCTCTTTATTGATGATTGTACTAGGATGACATGGGTGTATTTTTTAAAAAATAAATCTCAGGTTTTTGAGAAATTCACTCATTTCTATACCATGGTTCAAACTCAATTTCAGAAAAATATTCAAATTCTTAGATCCGATAATGGGGGGGAATTTGTCAATAATTCTATGAAAACCTTGTGTCAGGAAAAGGGGATAGTCCACCAAACCACTTGTCCTCATACTCCAGAACAAAATGGTGTTGCCGAACGAAAAAATCGAATTATTCTTGAAATGACTTGTGCCATAATGATTGAGTCTCGTGTACCCACATCTTTTTGGCCTGAAGCTGTTGCCACTTCAGTCTACCTTCTGAATCGACTTCCGACCAAGACACTCCATCTTAAAACCCCTTTACAAAAATTATCTATCCATGCCAAAATACCTCTCGCCCTTACACTTCAGTCTAGAGTCTTTGGTTGCTCTGTATTTGTTCATATTCCCAAACACGAACAAACAAAACTCTCTCCTTGTGCTGTTAAGTGCGTGTTTGTTGGTTATGGCATTAACCATAAGGGATATAGATGTTACAATCCTAAAACTCGTCAAATCTTAACTTCCATGAACTGCACTTTTCTTGAAACAGAGTTCTTTTATGCTGCCCACCTTAGCAGTCAGGGGGAGAGTGAGAGGGTCAGTGAGGTCGACCTGCTAAGTTGGTTGCCAATGTCAGATCCGGAAGTGGATCCAACAGAGAGAGTTAACCTTTTCGCTGAGCCAGTCTCAAACACTCAAGCACAATCTGTAGATCCGCTGCTGCTAGAGTCCATATCTCCTTTGCCACTGATATCTGAGGTAAGAGATTCTGGACCTACTACTATTATTTCTGAGTCTTCTGATAATATTTCTCCAGCAATTGAAGAAGAACAGGAAGAAAATTCAGTAGATGGTGATACTGGGCGATATGTGTTGCCACCCAGAAGTAATCGGGGTATTCCTTCCAAGCGATATACCCTAGAAAAGACTGTGCGGAATTCTCGGTATTCATTTGGAAATTTCACCAAAGGAAGACTGTCCAAAGTTGCTAGAGCCTATGCAGCAACTTTATATGAAGAAGAGATCCCACAAACAATAGAACAGGCCCTAAAGTTCAAACATTGGAGGATTGCTATGAAGAAGGGAATAGATGCGCTAGTCCGAAATCATACGTGGGAGAAATGCCAGTTGCCAGAAGGAAAGAGACTTGTAGGATGCAGATGGGTTTTCACAATTAAACGAAAACCAGATGGATCTATTGAAAGATATAAAGCTCGGCTAATCGCAAAAGGGTACACACAAATGTACGGGATAGATTATGCAGAGACTTCCTCACCGGTGGCAAGGATGAACACTGTTAGAGTTCTACTCTCTATTGCTGCCAACAAGGATTGGATGCTTCATCAGTTTGATGTTACAAATGCATTTCTTCATGGAGAATTAGAAAAAGAGGTTTACATGGAAGCACCCCAGGGTTTCTCAAATGAGTTTGAAGGCGGCGAGGTTTGCAGATTGAAGAAGACCTTATATGGACTTAAACAATCCCCGAGGGCTTGGTTTGGGAGGTTTACCATAGCTATGAAAAAGTATGGGTATCAACAGAGCAATTCAGATCACACCTTATTTCTGAAGAAAAGAGGTAACCTTATTACCTGTTTGATTATTTATGTGGATGATATGATTATAACAGGTGATGACTCAGAATAAATCAAGAAGTTGAAAGAAAATCTGTTTAAAGATTTTGAGATGAAGGATTTTGGAAATCTAAAGTACTTCCTCGGGATCGAAGTGCTCAGATCAAAGAAGGGAATTTTTATTAACCAGAAGAAGTATATTCTAGATCTTCTAGCTAAGACAGGAATGATGGATTGCAAGCCAGCAGATACGCCCATTGCTATGAATCATGGACTACAAATTGTGGAGGGGGCAGAATTAGCAGATCGAGGACGATATCAGCGTTTGGTAGGGAAACTTATTTATCTTTCTCATACCCGACCTAATATTGCCTATGTTGTTAGTGTTGTAAGTCAGTTTATGCACCAACCTCAAGCTGATCACTTAGAAGCTGCGCTAAGGATTATAAGGTACCTAAAGGGAACTTTTGGTTATGGACTACTGTTTAGAAAAACTGGACATCTAGAGATACAAGCCTACACAGATGCAGACTGGGCTGGAAATCCAATAGACAGAAGATCTACAGCTGGGTACTTTACTTTTGTTGGAGGCAATCTCGTCTCTTGGAGGAGCAAAAAGCAAAAAGTAGCAGCTCTCTCAAGTGCCGAAGCAGAGTTTAGAGGAATTAAGAGTGGTCTAACGGAGGTTCTTTGGTTAAGAAGACTATTTATGGAACTAGATCTTCATTCAGCAAAGACATGCCAAATATTTTGTGACAACAAGGCAGCCATCAGCATCTCAGAGAATCCAGTGCAACATGACAGAACAAAACATGTCGAGGTTGATAGACACTTTATCAAAGAAAAGATCGAGGATGGAATTGTGGAACTGCCATTTGTACGATCTGAAGACCAGCTCGCCAACATCCTGACCAAAGCCACAAAGTCCAAAAGTTTTGCAGAAGTTCTCGACAAGTTGAGTATCGGAGATCCCGTCACTCAACCTGAGGGGGAGTGTTAGAAGAAAGGAAAGAAAATCAATTAAACAGAAATTATGGATCAATCACACCAATTAGGATCTGTCAAGATCCTTAAGGAGCGTTCATGATTATTCTCTTTCCTTGTACTGATATGTTTCCAACCCTTTAAAAAGGGTGTCTGTAATTCTTTATGAAAAAAAAAAACAAGAATAAAAACCACAGTTTGAGATCCGTTTCCTTTGTTCTCTATTACATAAATTAGATATATTTTTATTCATGATGATGAACCATGTTCTAACAGGATGAAGAAATGAGATCCATAGAGAAGAGCAACACGTGGGAGCTGGTAGAACTTCCAAAGGGGCAAAAATCCATTGGTGTTAAATGGGTTATAAAACAAAGTTGAATAAAGATGGAAAAGTTGAGAAATATAAAACGCGACTAGTCGCAACAGAGTTCAAGCAAACATATGGTGGTGATTACGATGAAGTGTTTGCTCCTGTTACTAGACACCATACAATTCAAATAGTGATACCATTGGCAGCACAAAATTCTTGGCAAATTTTCTAGTTGGAATTAAATCAGCTTTTTTACATGGTCATCTTGATAAGAAGGTTTTTATAGATCAACCCCCTGGTTATGTGCAACAAGGAAGTGAAAGAAAAGTATACAAGTTGAATAAAGCTCTATTTGATTTTTAGCAAGCATCTAGAGCTTGGTACAACTGTATAGAGACTTATTTTACTAAGGCTGGATTTCAAAAAAGTGTCCCTATGAGCATACTCTCTTTATTAGGTTAACGTATGCCGATAACATTTTGATTGTACACTTGTATGTAAATGATCTAATTTATATAGGAAATGATCAAGCTACGATTGAGGAGTTCAAACATTCCATGATGGTGGAATTTGAAATGTCTGTTCTTGGAATGATGCATTATTTTCTAGCCATTGAGGTAGTGCAATCAGTTGTTGGGATATTCATAACACAAAAAATGTGCTTCGAAGATCTTAAACAAGTTTGAGATGAGGGATTGCAATTTGATGGGAACTCCCGGTGAACCAAGTCTGAAACTCTCAAAAAACTCTCAAGTAAAAAAGGTTAATAGTACTTTTTATAAGCAAATTGTTGGAAGCTTAATGTATTTAACAGCAATTAGGGCTGACATCACACATGTTGTAAGTTTGATAAGCAGATTTATAGAGAGCCCAACAGAGCTTCATCTTGTTGCTGCAAAGAGGGTCATGCGCTACTTGAAGGTACAGTTGATTTTGGTAATTTTTATAAGAAGGGAGGGGGATCAGAAGATGTTATTGGCTTCAGTGATAACGATTATGCTAGAGACTTAGAGATAGAAAAAGTATTTATGGTTATGTCTTCATGATGAGTTCAAGGGTTTTTTCATGGGTATCAAAGAAGCAGCAAGTTGTCTCATTGTCGACAACTGAAGTAGAGTTTATAGCAGCAGCGTCATGTGCATGTCAAGATGTTTGGTTGAAAAGAATACTTGAGTTTTTACATTCCTACCAGCATAAAATGATGCATATTTATTTTGATAATAGTTGAACCATCAAACTTTCCAAGAATCCAGTTTTGCATGGCAGGAGCAAACACATAGATGTGAGATATCATTTCCTTCGGGATCTCACAAAAGAAGGTGTTGTTGAATTAGTATTGTTGCAGCAAAGATCAGGTTGTTGATATTCTGACCAAGCCTCTCAAGTTGGCTACATTCTTGAAGCTACGTGATTCACTTGGTGTTTATTTCAATTTCAAGATTTAAACTGACTGCATAACATTCAATTTTAAGGAAGGGTGTTAATGTTTTATTTCATTCTGTAGCTGTCTCTTTTGTGGTAAGTTTGATATTGTTGACTAGTTTCTTAGGAAAATCCCATGAGATTAGGAGTTGTTAGTCATAGCTTAGTCGTGGGTTAGTAATTGGTATTTTTTAGCATGTGCACATTGGTATTTCTTGTATTTAAAGACTTGAAGTTATCAATGAAAGGATACCCTTATTATCATCAGAAAGCTATCTTCTTGATAATATTTTTTCTTCAGTTTCAACATCATTGCATGCAATTTTATCCTCAAGTCGAGCCATAAAATCAAGGTTTTGGTTTGCGACCATCCTCAAGTTTTTGCAAAAAAATTGAGTTGTTTTGTTCACTATTCCAGTCAATTAGCTTAGGGATATTATTCTACACTTCAAACTCGTACTTTTATCAAAAAAATTAGTCTAGGATTGAGATGTCGAAAGTCCAATTTATTGAACAAAGAACACACAATGAAACAATCACTGGCATACAATTTTGTGCGAATTCCGACCAACTTGTGGTTGGAAATGGTGGGAAGACTTTATGTTTAGGGTCGGTGGTTTGTGGGCGTAGAGTGTTGGCTAACAGCCATGCCTTGGCCTCCCAGCCATGGTGACGTGAGACGTGAAGATAGGTTGCGGCATATTGGGGTTTAGATTTACGTGATTTGGGTATCCTTTTTTTTTAGTATTATGTTTTATTTTTATATTTATTTATTTCTAAAAAATTAGTTTAAGTTCAGCAATTTTTTAAAATAATATTTTTGCATTGGTCAACTTTTTGATAAGTCATTTTAGTCCATTAGAAAATAACAGTGTCCTCCAACTTTAAACATTGATAAAATAATCATTTTAAATTTGATTGTCGTCAAATAAGTGGCATAGCATCTCAAATTTTGTACCATACAGTGTAATATTAAGAACAAGTAAGTTGTTCGGTTTTTCACAATACATGATTCTAGTATTGTATCAAAATAATAAAGTAACCTTATTTTCACGTTTTTTGTTAAAATTAGTTTTCATTTTCACTTCTAAAATTTCCTGAGCCAGCTAATAGACTTTTTAGCTAGTAAAATGTGAATTATTTATAGATTAAGATTTTTAATTAAATAAAAACTTTAATATTAATTTGTTTCCCTATTTTAAGAGCTTCGAAAACCTCAAACTTTGGACAAATCATACATGAAGATACAATACTCATTATTTTAAGAGGTGGATGATATTCTCACAATATTTGTCTGTTATAGTCTATTAATTACCCTCTAGACTTATTTACATTTATGAATGGTTATTTTACGGTGCTTAGAATTGGATAGTATAATTTATGGGCCAGACATTATAGATTTGTTGATTTTGTTGTGTTGATTGCACATTGATATTGCTAAATTTGATACGTGATGATGATAAGTTGTTAATTTATGACGACATGGTTTATGAAGAGTATGATTCAAATGTGTGTGTGTGTGTATATATATATATATATAGAAAATTACAAAATTAGTTTCATAACTACAGGACATTTGCAATTTTAGTTCCTTTCAAATTTAACTTTGCAATTATATCTCATAACAAGTTTAATTTCGCAAATTTAGTTTAGACTGTGGTGGAAATATTTTGCTGAAATTTGACATGTGTGTCTCATGTGTCTTTTTTCCAACAAAATTTTCTAACATGGCTTTTAAATTTCCACACAAAGCAAAAAAAAAAAAAAAAAAAAGAGAAGCCACATAGTAAGAAAAATGTCACACAAACAAAAATAGTTTAAGATAACTTAAAATAAAATCCAAAAAGCCTAGCCAACGTACCCTAACAAGAATCATTTTACTTATCCTCCAATTTGGACAAATTTGAAACATTCGACCTGGTTCGCGAAATTAGCACCAAAATTCACCAAACTTAACACTAAATTTGCAAAATTGAAATTGTTATGAGATATAATTGTAAATTTAAATTTGAATTAAAGTAAATTGCAAATGTCCTATAGTTATGAGACTAATTTTGTAATTTGCTTTATATACGTGTGTGTGTGTGTGTGTTGTTTCTTCTATGCATAATTCAATGTAAAGTCGCACGTGTGTAATGTAAATGAGTAATATTGTACACATATATGAATTAAGATTCGCAGATATGATCCGTACAATATTCTAATTGAAAGATCATTTCACGTAGCTTTCGAACCCATAATGCTCGAATAGAGAACATATGTATCTCAAACAAAATTAATGTGTTTTTATGTGTATTATAATAAATAAATAATATGCATATTTATAAAAAAGAATTATATGGTATGCATGAGAATTATTTAATGGCAAATTGTGCTTCATATGATTAATTGTTATGTGTGTGCATATATGCATGTGCTTTGGTGGTAACGAAAAGTTTGTCCAAATCATGTTTTTTTCAACCCTCATCATTCACCTTATTAGATAAAATGGTTGAAGAGAAGTGAGCTATGTTTTAGAACCAACACGTAGACTGTGCTAAGTGCTATATTTATATTATATATTTTATTTTTTATTTCAAAGAACCTTTAAAGATAATAATAAAACCTAATCTTGCTTTTGGCTGCCACGCCTGTTTGAATTTATTTTTAATGTGATTTTTCATTATTTTACATATATCTTAATATATAAATAGAACTGCACTAAATGGTCAAATTCTAGCCGGTCAAAATTTATATTTTAATTATTAAATAATAATTATATTAAGTTAATAATTCTTAAAACCTTAAATAAATTTGGCTCAATTCTCTTTAGACTGGTGTCATAACATTTTCCTACTTTTTATTTTTCAGTTTTTTGTTAGAAGTCTGATCCTCATACCTACCTATTTGGAGATAAATTAAATTAGTTATTTCCGCTATATATTAATAAAAGACATTTTAAAATATTTTTATTTAGTTTATAGTATATTAGCAATACGTTCTTTTGTGGCTGCCGCACATCTTTAACGATATAAATATATATATATATATATATATATATATGTTATTGAAAGTCATGTTTTGTTTAGAATTAGTGATGATGAAAAGAAAATGTAGCCATCAGAAAGCCGTAGTTTTTGACTGAAAGGAAGAAGAAGAAGTATGGCCTGCGGAAGTGGCAGCATGCTAAGGTCTAATCACAAACCTGCTCTCATATAAATATTACCTTTTAATTTTAATGCAAACAATAATAGCAATTGGGCTTTTTCCCTTGTTTCGAAAGTCAAGTAGACACAACTTTCTGACGGTTAACCAGACATCCCTATGTAAAGATCTTTAAATATTAAGATTTTTTATGAGGGCAAGATGAAATTAGGCCCAGGCCTACCTACCCTTAGCTCCTGCACATACATAATAAATATATATATATATAGAGAGAGAGAGAGAGAGGGGGCAGAGAGAGAATGATCAGATAGATTGACATTGAGGGGCCCCTTCTTCTGCCCAAACCAAGGAAAAAATGTTTATCAGCTCCCTTCCATTCACATTCTTCCATCACCTTCTTTTCACTTAATATTTGCATGTCACGTTTTTTTTTTTTTTTGAATTTAATTATGGAATAGTTTAGCTCTTTGGCAGTCATGCTGCAAAATTCGGGCTCTTCGGCGCACAATTTAGGCAGTTTTGAGATAGTATAGTGTTTTTAAAAAAAAAAATTTAATCAAATATAGAATTTGTGAGGTATTTAAAATTATAAGCAAAGTCGCCCCAAGCAACACTCAAATTTTAATGTCGCCCCTTGCTTTGTTTTTTTTTCCTTTCCTTGCCTGTGAATTCTCTCCTTTTTTTTTTTTTTTTCAATTATGTTTATTTATATGCTTGTGTGTGTTTGTGCTTGTGTGTTTTTGTGTGTGCATGTGCGTGCGTGTGTAATAATAATAATAATAAAACAATTTATTCATGCCGCAAAATTGGGGCTCTTCGGCGCACAATTTATTCATTTTGAATACCTAGGATGTTAATTTTTATCTGTTCTACTAACACATATTCTACGAACATCTGTTTTATCTCAAGATTTTTATTCTACGAACTTTTGTTTTATCTCAACGCTTTTATTCTACAAACATCCGTTTTATCTCAAGACTTTTATTCTACAAACATCTGTTCTTTCTCAAGGCTTTTGGAGTAAGTTCGATCTACTTTGTTTCAAAGTGAGACCTATCTTATCTCAACATTTGTGAGTTATTCTCGATTTACTTCATTTTAAAGTGGATGGGTCAGTCCTAATGCTTGGATCTTATATTTGTATAATGTTCGATCCGTTTGAATTATTAAAAAAATTATATATATAATTCATTTAGTTTAATTAAATATAAAAAAAATTTAATTTTCATTTGTTATTTTTATTATATATATGTCTGCATAAATAATATGAAACTCAAAACATATTAGAATTATAATGTAAATATACAATTTATTAGAAAAAAAAAAAAAACAAATGGGGCAAGGTGGGGCGCACACCTGGCATAAGATTTGGCATGGATCAACATTTTTTGGCCCGTAGGGTGGTAGAATTCAAAGTTGCAGGATAGTAGAATTTAAAACTGCAGGGTAGATCTAGAATTTTTATTATCCGCTCCGTCCCATTGATATCTCTAATTAAAACTAAATATATAGTAAAATTGTTATTTATACTCTATGTAAAAGGAGAATACACATGTTTTCCATTTTTATTCTGTCTCCTATTTTTGTTTTTTATTCAAATTTTTAAATTTAAATAATTTTTTTGTTTTAAATTTGTTTTCAACATATGATATATCAAATTAATATTTTTTGTGAATTAATTTGACATCAATATTATATATTGAAATAAATAATTGTATTTAAAGCGTAAAATATAGTTTTTATGGATGAAATATACCTTTGTATGAATTGAATTATAATTTTTAAAATTTTGATGTATGTATTGGATTTGAATAAATGATAAAATTAATTTTTACATATATTTAATTTACAAAAATATCCATAATCCTTCTATAATATAAAAAAAGAATCCCTATGTTTTAGAAATTGTCGAAATGTTAATCTCACAAATTTTATTAGATATTTTAATACCAATGACATATAAAAAAAATTAAAATTAATTAGAAAAGAAACTAACTCACACTCTAAATAAACTAGTCCTAAAAATCTGGCTACTTTCCAATCATCGTGCTTCTCTCTTTTTTTTTTTTTTTTTTCTTTTTTAATTAATTGAAATATCTTGGTCTTGATATTCTCTTTAATTTTTTTGCTAAAACATATATTTTTTTTCTGAAAACAAATTCATTAGCTTTAGTGTTGCATTATAATTTATAATCTTAGAGTTATCCTATACACGTTAGCCGCATACCCATGCTCATTAGAATTTTTCTATCACACACATGATTTATAATATATTAATTTATAACAAAATAAAAATTAAATTGCAATAAGTTATTTAATAAATTTTTATCTCATATAAAGTATTTAATTTATTTTTATATGCAGCTCAAGTTTAATACAAATAATACAAGTCACAATGAATGTATAAATCTAACTCAAATAATCAATACAAATAAATGCAATTTTATAATTAAATGTATTATATTAAAATATGCATTATGTGTCAAATTAAAGATGATCGTTTTGATATATCAGACATCAAAATTTATAAGAAACGAATTTTTTAATTGTGTTATAAAATATTTTAAAACATAAAAATATAAACCAATCGCAAGCTAGCATATATAATATTTTCTTTTCTTCTAGTTTTCAAATAAAATTATGAAAAAATCTAAAATAAAAAAAATTGACAGGATTTTATTACTTATAGGTGCATCTATTATTAAATTAGTATAAATTAAAATTGAAAGATTATTAATGACATAAATTGATATTTCATAATATAATATAAATAACATAAAAGAGAATGACAATATAATATCACATTAAAAAGAATCAATCGTGTAATATTTATATAAATATAATTGACATAAATAATTATTATGTAAAGTTTTATAATAATACAATATTATCATATATATTATTAATATAATATAAAATATAAAATATATTATGCTCCGTGCATTGCACGAATGGTCATCTAGCTTATTTTAATTTGAGATAGATTAGATATTTAATTATAAAGTTAGTAGTTTTTTCAATGTTATAATAATCTAAAAAAATAATATGTTAATGATTAAATGATTGGTCGAACTTAACATTTGTTTTAATTTTATTCTACCCCACGAAAACCCAAAAAGAAAAAAAATACGAAACTCAAAGAAAACATGGAAAATTTTTAAAAATAAAAAATAAATTCATAGTCAAAACTTAAATATAGTTCCTCTTGTACCTTTGGATATTTTACATAATTTACACTAAATAAAATATATCTCATGATTTGATCAATAAAACATTGAATAAAATTTTTGACAATCAACTTTGTTTTTATTTTTATTATATAATATAAAAAAATCATTAGATACATATAGTATTACAAAATATTTCTCTATTAATTTAAGTAAATGGAAAATAATAATACACTTAATTTTTCTAATAAGTTAGCTATAATTTATGGGTTAACAATAATCATGTATCGAGTTTGACAATTATACTTTATTCAATTTTAAAAGAACAAAAAATAAAATGAAACCCCAAAGCATAATATTTAAGAATAAAAAAACTACACACAAAATGAAATAAAATAATTATTAATAATAAATATTAAAAAAATAAGTTTGGTAAACCACACACTAATCTTTTATAAATAAAATATTGAAAGAGGAGCAAAGGGATATTACCCATGCATAATCTAAATATCATTATGTAAGAAATTTTGGGTACCTAAAATGTCATAATATATTGGGCCTTGGATAAATAGGCCCAACTCCTGGGCCTCATAGTAGGTCCGGCCCCCTCATACTTATGTTATCTATTTATT